>OX638146.1:44965163-45684315 GCA_951805005.1 Othius punctulatus
AAATATATTATTTAAATATTTTCTCGTAATATTTTATTGCTGCCCTTATTTTTTGTGACCATATTATAATTTTATCGAGTTTCATAGCAGAAATGCAACGAATTGCGTATTTAAAACCGTAAAACACTTAAGGCACTATACAGGGTGGCCCTCCTATTCTCGCTCTGACCATTGCTGCTAGACTAATGAATATTGAGGACAAAATCTCATTGGAAGTTATTGCTTCTTTTTATAATTATTTTCGAGTGTACAAACTGTACCATAAATAAAGAACACAAAATTTGGTTTATTTTTTAAATGGATCTCCCTGTATATTCTTTCAATTTTATAATCTGCTTCATGAAGGCTTCACAAATCATCTTTATTTTCAGGGATCAGATGAAACGTTGCCAAGTTATTCACATTTTAATCAAATTTAACGATAAATCGTGGACGTGGAAAAAAAATCAACACAACCTTATTATAAGAGATCAAGGAAAGAATCTGGAAATGCAAGTACCCAAGTAATGTACCAAAACATGCAATATATTTTGAATCACGTAGAATACACAGGGTGTTCTGAAATAACGATATAATTTTGCTACTTTCAAGTGGCTAAGACTCATTATTTTCAAATGAAACACCCAGTATATAACTTCATATTCTGTGTGCTCGTCTCATGAGTTATTAAATGGTAGCATATGGACTATAATCTAATAATACATTTTACTAGGTAAATTACGATCATTCTCAACAAGTTTTAGCCATTTGAAAATAACAAAATTGTATCGTTGTTTCAGAACACCCTGTGTATTCAACGTGACCCCAAATATTGTATATGTTTTGGCCCATTGCTTAGGTACTTGCATACGCACATTCTTCTATTGATCTTTTATAATAAGGTTTTGTTGAATTTTATTCCACGTCCATGATTTTTCGTAAAATTTTATTAAAATGTGAATAATTTGGCAACGTTGCATCTGATCCCAAAAAAAAAAAGATTTTTAAAGCCCACATAACGCACATTATAAGAATGAAATAATATACAGGGTGATCCATTTAAAAAAGAGACCAAATTTTGTGTCCCGGATTTATTGTACATTCTGCACACTCAAAAATCATTTAAAAAAATATAACTTAAAGTGTCCAACAACTTCCTTTTACATTTTTTCCTGAATTTTCATGAGTCTAACAGCAATGATCCGAGCGAGGATAGATGGGCCACCCTATATATCGAAAGAGACTATACAATCATATGCAATTAATCTCAAAATGAATACTCAGACTTTTGAGAATCGATTCAAGGGGCTAAAACAAATTGAATATTAACAGTGTAAAATTTACCGTTGAACCCTCGTTTTAGAGTTATTCATAAAAAAACAAAAAAATAGCATTTGAACTTTATATATATATTTTTTTAAGGTTGTTATATTTAGTACTTCCTGGTAAGTAATATTTATTTTTAGTTTATATTATGATTTATTTCTTTCACCTGACTAGTTTCGGTTATGAATAACCATCTTCAGATGCATATCTACGAAGAATACGATAATTTAATTAGGTTAAATATAAAATTGGAGTCAAACTTGTTACAAAAATGTTTAAAAATAAATTATAATAGTATTTGTTATGTGTTTCATGTTATAGTGTGTATTAATAATTTAGTGTGTATGTAATTTGTTAGTGTGGGGAAGAATGAAAATGTTTGAAAATTATTTTTTATGGGGGTATTAATTTTGGTAATTTTGGAAAGTAAAATCAATTTTTAAATAAGTGTTTTAGTTATTTTATATGTATATATTTAGAATTAGTTACTTATGTATTTAATGTTTATATATCTTGATATTATTTGAAATGTAATTTTAAATTTGATAGGTGTCTAATTTGAAGTTTTATTTAATTGTTTTATACCATGACCATATTAATTCCTATCTGTATAGAATTACGATTTTAATTAATAAAATAAAAGAAATAGTCAAATTTGAAAATAATAAGCTGGAAAGCTGATAATAAACAGAAAAAGTAAAGTTTGTTCCACGAGACGCACAATTACATATTTCACGACATTTTTCATGCGTTAATATGATGCCACATTTTTTTATGACATGGTGCTTCACACATTACCAATATGTAGTTCTTCCAATTATTCTAAGATGGTACTCTATATTCTGTTCAATGTACATTAATTTTGGCAATGAAACGTTTGGTTTGGTCCATGGCTCATATAAAGGCATGAAATATGTCCTTGAACATGGTACTTTTGGTGAGCTGATGGATGCAAATGATGGGTTACCATGGCGACGGTTGTTTATTAAGCACGCGATTATTAATAATATTTTATTAAATCACAGTATTATATCAATATAATGGTTACTAAGAATCAACAAAAAATACAGTGTATCGTAAAGTGATTACTTACGGCAGACAAACTGTTTTAAAAGTATAATACAATAAATTTAAAGTGAGCATTGCAATTAGAATAATTATTAAAAGTAATTACTGATGGTCCAGTCATATGTGTATCTATATTTCAGTAATGGTAAATTATTTTTCCTCAATTGTGTCTGCATTTGCTTATCTCAGTTATATTGACATTGTATTTTAAACTATATATTTTATTTAAAGTTATTCTGTTAACTTCCTGCGATTTAACAAAAAAATTATACTCAGCTCGTATTAAAATTGAGTCTTTATCGGACTCGATGGCTTCTATGACTCTCCTGAAGCTCGTCTTGGAAATTGCTACTCGTTCGATAAAGACTCGCTTTCAGTACTTCGTATGTAAATATCTAATGTAATGTATGCATTTTTCATATATTGTACAAATATAAAAAAATCGGATCGAATGTAATTCATCCATCGAGTTATAATCGGCAAATTTACGAAAATTTGTTGCATGGTAATTCGAATGGTGAATACATTTCAAAAAATATTTAATGTTGAAATATGCACTCTTTTCGTTGCTATGCCATAATTTTTCGTAAATTAACCGATAAATTCGATTCACTTGTTACATTATTGCAGATTAGCTACACTGCTTAAAATTTAACTGATGTGTAATTTATGATTGAATAAAATAAAACAATTGTGATTTTGTTTGGTCTGGATACAGGTTATTTTTCGTATTGTTTTGTGGATATCCTTAACATACATGATTTCTCTGGGTTACTTTTACAAGTCTAGATATTCTAGAATACCTATATATTTTAGATATAGAATGATATAGATATAGAAATATATTTGATATCGGATATATTTAATATAAGGGACTGCGAGAAATTCAAATTTGCCACATGCCATATGACGATATGACGATATGACGACAATTTGTATATCAGCCTTATACCATGCGTTTGCCATATATGTATTTTAAAAATTACATTTCGACTAGAAAAATGTCTCCTGATAATAAGTCAATTTGAACACGACTTAAGATTAGACGTAATCTAAAATTTCGAGAAAAAATCGAGAAAAAGATTGCACATTTCCGGCAATTAGCCTCTGAGACCAAAGTTGAAGCTTAGATATAAATCCCTGAATGTGGTCGCAGTTACTTATCAAAGTGCCGTTTTTTTCCCTGTAACTTTAAATTTATTCCGTTCAAGGCTTCAAATATATCACTCAAATAGGCCAACTTTCAATAAAATCGTTCATTGTTGAACAATGACAAAAAGTTGTTTTTTTCTTTAAATTCAAAGAAGAGGATGACCTCTTCTTTGAGCTCATAAAGGCGTGCAACATGTTACCTTTGGACAACCAGCGTACTTCTGTATGGAAAAGAAGAACTTTGTGATCAGAATCGAGATTTTTACAAAGTAATGTAAATAAGCGGCTGTTCAAAGCGCTGCTTTTGATGTAATTCACGATCTTTATAGCCAAGTCAAGAGTCTGGCGTAAATTTTGAGGCAATTTTTTTGAGGCCAAAGCCTGGCGATGAATGACACAATGAGTGCTGACCAGAGTGGGATTCTTTTCCTTCAACTTTTGTGCTAAACCGGATCGTACTCCTATCATTGCGGGGGCGCCATATGTGCAAAGTCCAATAAGCTTATTCAAATCTAAATCATTTGTTTCGATAAAATCAAATATTGAACCAAATATATCGTCAGACTTAGTGCCAGCTGTCAAAGCTTGGGAGTACAAAATCTCTTCTTCAATTTTATCATTGCTGACGTAACGAACGTATACGATTAACTGTGCACAGTTCACAATATCTGTAGATTCATCGCAACTTATAGCAACGAACGGTTTACTTTGTTTATAATTTTTAATTTTATGTCTGCAGCAATAAAATCGATTCTTCGTTTCACGGTGTTTTTTGAAAGAGAAATCGATTTCATTTTTTGTTCCGATTCTTTCCCCAATATAATTTGCGTGGCTTTTAGCACACATGGTTTGATTAACTCCTCGCCAATAGTATGAGGTTTCTTTTTCTTTGCTATCAAAAATGCTATTTCGTATGAAGCTTTGACATGTTGTGACACACTTTTCTGATTACTTCCCGACGCATCCAATCTCATCCGTTTCAGTGTTTTTGATTTGGAAGAAAAGTACTCTTTCGGCTTCGTTTTCATAGTTTAAATGTCTTTCGAGTCGAGTGGGCCTCATTGCGTCATTACTCAAAGTTTTTAAGCATATCACGTACTGGGGCTTTTCTATCCCTTCTTTTTCAAAAAACGTAAATCCGAATTTGATATAGTTTTCTAAATACTTTCTTTTTTTTGCGGACAATTTGCTAGAACAAAAATAAATAAAATTTAAAAGCGCAGTTTTGTTCATCATGGTCCATTGGCATTGACAGACTGACCCCTATATACCTACCTATCTACAAGTTTTGCAATACAATTAATAAATGGAAATAGTTACCAATAATTAGGTATTTTGAGAAATTGATTTATTTTATTTCAAGTGCGGGCCACTGATCTCAGGCGCGGCAGCGCTGCCGGTGAGCGGGGACAGACAAAATACTAAATAGCTTTCATCTTTTCATTAGTAAACTAGACTTGTTACAAAACAATGCAAAATAAAATACAGCTTACCGTTTAGTCAATTTTAGTTGTGCACTTGTCAAGAACGAAACTAAGATTTTCGAGCAATGAATAGGCGTATTTAAAACAAACGCGTCTTGTCTTGTTGTTAGACGTATGTATTCCCGCCACACCTCGCGCGGGAGGAGCGAAAGCGCGGTGTTTAGTACAAGTCTTGTACATACAGTACGCGATAGAACAAAATAGTGGTAAAGCGTAGTAGTTAGTTCGGCCGATTGGAACTAGGTGGCGCGACTAAATCTGTGTGTAAGTGTTTTAAGTAATAAACAATGATAAGTAATTAGATTAAAATATCGGCAATAACACTTCATGCCCCCCCTAAGATCTCTCTTCGCCCCCCCCCCCCCAATTTAATGGATTATTTGAAACGTTTTGTTTTTCAGGAGAATACTATGTTCTTTGTATCTGTCGTATTTGTATCTTTTTTGTATCTATTATATCTGTTCTGGTGTAATGATGACTTGTAGCTCGACTATCCCATAAACAAAAGAAACAAAATAAAATTGTGAAACCTCCTGGCATGCCAGATAACAAACCAATGACCTAAATAACTGATTTAATTAAAACTTAGAATTTACGATATACATAGAACATTTAATCACATATTTTTAAATCACCACATATCTTCCTTTTATGATCTTCGTATTTGAGTAAAGTTAAAATTTGAGTCATTGATTCGTAATTTTCCTTAGTATTAACAGCATAAGCAGTTGCTACGGATGGTTTTTATACCCTTGTGTAAAAAGAAAGCCTTTCAACTGTACTTAGAGCCGTCAATGAGTAATTTCCATTCATTTATTTTCATATGGTTGGTTCATTTTTGAAATAAGTCTTGTATGTCGTTACAGTAGAGAATAGTGTTTTTTTCTCTCAAAATATGCAGCCAATTCTAAGCTTATTTCTCTATAAACTATTACTTTTGTCCCAACTGCAAGATGTTCGCATTGTTGCATACGTGAAGCCAATAATTCTGCGTCTTGCTTCGATAAATGTAACTCACGAAATAAATCATTAAGTTCAGCTTGAGTCACTAAATGGTATTCATTAGACTCATACAAACTACCACTGCTGGGAACAATGTCATTGAAAGATGATTCTGAATCACTGCTTATAATACTAGGAAAGATTGGCAATGGATCATTTGATAAACGTTGAACTGGTTTTGAAACAGATGAAACATTTGCGTATTGCACACTTGTTCGATTTTTTATATTGATCCCATCAACTTTTAATAAACAATAATAACAATTGGTTTGGTGATTCCTTTGCTCTCTTCATATTACTGGAAGTGAAAAGTCGAAATATTTCCTCTCACCATTCGAATACTTGTATAAAATAGCTCTGCAACTATTGCAAAACAATGTCAGTGTCCACGTTTTGTATAAATTGCTGACAGCAAAACCTAAGTAATGTAAATATGCATATTTTAACGGTTTTGTTATTGCATATCCTTTCCTTCCAACCATATATTTACCACAAACAAAACAGATATAGCTTGAATTAGTAACACACGATCTACTTGTAATATTTAAGCACTATTATTATGAAGATAGAGAACAATTGTGGGTTTTCGTCAAATTACTGTACAGTAGCGCCATCCATGTGACATAAAAAGAACTAGACCTGATAGCGCAATTCTGGTGGTAAATTTGAGAGCTACGCACCCAAATTACTTGAAAAACATTCTCCTCTTTTTCACTCAAATTATTAATTTTTATTTGTAGACCAGTGTTTTTTTTTTTAATATTTTCAATAATAATAAGAAAGTTCGTGATGCTATAGCATTGTTTTTTCAAGACTCTGTACAGACATATGTTTCAGAATTTTGTCACGCAAATTTCAACTTTGTCCTTTGTTCTATAATAGCATTTGCGCGAAATTTAAATTTATCTCGCATAATCTTAACTCAATTTCAACTATACCGAAATGTGCCCTCTGGCATCCGTTTAGGCCCCGCAGAACTATTTTATTCTGTAAAAAGAAGTACCCTAATGGTACTTAGTTTACTTAGTAAAATAAAGTTTCAAGTGAAAATTCTAAATTTTTCTTGGGTACGTCCAAAATGAATACTTCGTCTAGCCATTCCTCGTTGCTTTGGACGATCTAGTTATTTACATTATCCATCTATTTATACTACTTATTTATTCTATGTGTAATGTAATACCAAGAATCAATAGATTATCTCGTTAATTATTATGTGGCTATAACATATCTTACATTTGTTTCAGTGTTTGTTCTGGTATAGATTAACGCTTACCGGGAATATGAAACAAACAATATTTATCAAAATGCATATTTATAACGGAAATGTGGCTCATGGAGAGATTATTTAGTTTTGTGATTACAACACTGCTAGCATCCAAGCATACAACTGTGTTTTCCGAAGAACGCTAAATAAAGGTAATTTTTTAATATTTTTTTATCATATCCATAGTTTTTTTTTTTAATCTGGGCTTGGCTAATATTTTAGTCTTTTAACAGTTAATAATAAAATCAGTGAGCACACATATTTTCGCTTAAAAATGCCGCAAGGAGTAACTTTTTATTATTTGAGTAAATACAAATATAGTAAATTTCAGTAAGATCTTGCTGCAAACTTGTCTTAGTTTACCTCTATTCATGTTTCTAAATGTCGATGGCATTTTGTAAATCAGTTATTTATGGAACGCCGTTTTATTATTTATTCAACAAAAACCTCTTGTGTAAAATTAAAGAAGTGTCATTTAAATTATACACGCGATAATTTAAAAACCAACATTCCAATTATCTAAAATGTAATTTATATAACTTTCAATTTGAATTGCATTGTTTTTAATTATAAATACTCTTCTTATGTTTATATATTGTAAAGAATGTTCATATTATTTTTTTATTTGTTTCATTGGCACACGCAGTTTTCTATACAGATGTTAAAAGCTTTGTTTTATATGATATTCAATTAAAATGCAAGATATTTTTGTGGAACTTGTAAGAAACCTGCACTGCATTTATGTTAGCCCTCATTATTTTTTACTTTAATTAAAATTGTACTTAGTTTTAATTTGAGATGAATAAATCTCCAACATTCGATTGTTATTCAATTGAATTAAACCAAAACACTGTTTTCTACACTCGAATTTAAATTATATTTAATTTTATTATTATTATTTATATTTTTTTACAAAAAACGTATTATTTATAAAATACACGATATTAATAACGGTTGTTTTTAAGACGTTTGAATTAATATTACGTTTCAGTTTTAATACTCTTGCAATAAATGGAACTTTATTTAAATAAAACTTTATTAAAATTGTACTTCGTTTTTACCATATTAGAAATAAAATGCCGAATGAAGTGTCAAATATATGGCCATAATTTTATTTAGTGTTTCATATGAATTACAAATCGTTATATTTCAAGTATTAACAAAAAATTAACAGCATTATAAATCAAATGTGTCAACCATTCAAGTAAAATTATATTTTAATTCTGCAGCAATGCAAATGTGCCAAAATTATTCATGAAATATTGAAATTAAAGAATCATAAAATTGAGTGTTGATATAATCCGCGAACCATAAAAACTTCCTTACGCTTTAAATTTATGTTCATAAAAATTCACGTACTAAATCAAAATATTCACATTCCGTAGACATAGAATGTCATTTTAATTTAACTATTAGAAAATTAGTCCATTTGCTTTTCATTTGAATGCAAACACTCAAAAACTATCATTTCACTTAGTATCTGTGCCTCGCATAACTATCAATCATTTAAATGCAATCTAATCATGTTCTTATATTTATATTATGTGGTGTTCCAATACATTTCAATTTGCAAAAAATTTACACAAATTATAAATGAATAAATCAAATATACATTATTAAAATTGAACTTATTCTAAAAGAATCAATCATTAAAAACGAGGTGAATTTATTTTAAAAGGACTAAATTGGTGGTCTCTATATAAAAATATACATTATTCATAAACGATTTATTGAGTGCTCTATAATATAAATTCAGTTTTAAATATAATTAAATTGTTTATCACAACAAAATATGATTCGCAGAAAATTATAAATACATGTTTAAAGGACTGCAATATTTCAATTCAGAATGAATAAACACTCATTGTTATATAGTTATACCTGTTAAATAGAAATGAGCGAATATTATTAATTTTGCAATAGTTCAATTAATATGACATTCTATTTCTATGGAAGACGAATATTTTGATTTAGTATGTGTATTTTTATGGAAATGAATTTAAAGCGTAAGGTAGTTTTAATAGTTCACATATTAAACACTCAATTTTATGATACTTTAATTTCAATATGACATGAAGTATTTTGGTACCTTTGTATTGTTGCAGGATAAAAATTTAACTTGACTAGAATGGTTGAGACATTTGATTAAAATTTCTGTTCATTTTTTGTTTATACTTGATTTATAACGATTTTAAATTCACATGAAACACTAAATAAAATGATGACCATATATTCGATACTTTAACAGAAATTACATTCTGTTTATTCAATAACAAAATTAAAATCATTATATTTCATTCATACATGAAAGAAAATGACACTGATTTGTTTGCTACTGTATTATTTTGATAAATTTAGTCGACGAGAGACTCATTGCATCGACAAATCAATTTAAATTACATCCTATTAAAATTGAATACGTATTAAAATGGAACGCGAATAAAAATGCAACATATTAAAATTCAATACAATTAAATTGACACTTGTACATAATGGTAATAGAAAACTGCGCTGGTCATCACACAGAGGGCGCCACCCACATCGTTTATTCATGCCACAAATGATTTTGCATACGTTTTGTGCATATTTTGCTATCATGTTTTGAAAATACGTACTGATAAGGAATTTTTAAATAGAAGCAAAAGGTCTTTTGCGTAATTCCGGATGAAACAAAAGTAAGCCACGAATGGCAACCGGTGCGCCATCTGTGTGTGGTATACCAAAGCTTCTTATTAATATTCTGTTCGTGTACAAAAATAACGATATCGAATTTTACTGTGTTGCATAAATAATTGATGTTGCATTTAAACGCATATTGAATTTGAATGCGAATGTCTTGTAAATGAATGTTCAATTTTAATTAATGTATAATTTTAAAGCATCTCTCATTTTAATAAACCTATAGTTGAAATTGAAAGCTAATAAATTCAGTTTTAAAAAGGAAATATAATTTCATTCCAACTGTGGTACAATAGTAAATAAGTAGTACAATTTGAATAAAGTTTGATTTAAATAAAGTGCCATTTATTGCAATAGTATTAAAAATGAAACGTAATATTAATTCAGACGTCTTAAACCAATCGTTATTAAAATTGTGTCATATAAATAATGCGTTATTTGTAATAAATATTAAATATAATTTAAATTCGAGTGTGATAAACAGTGTTTCATTTTAATTCAATTGAATAACAATTGCTTGTTCGAAATTTATTCATCTCGCCTTAAAACTAAGTACAATTTTAATGAAAGTATAAAATAATTAGGGCCAGCATAAATGCAGTGCAGATTTTTTACAAGTTCCACAAAAAATATCTTGTATTTTAATTCAGTTTCATATAAAACAAACATTTTAACATGTGTATAGAAAACTGCATGTGCCAATGAAAATAATAAAAAATTAATATAAACATTCGTTACAATATGTCAACATAAGAAGCCTATTTATAATTAAAAACAGTGCAATATAAATTGAAAGTTGTTTTTTAAATTATCGCGTGTGTAATTTAAATGACACTGCTTTAATTTTACCCATGAAGATTTTGTTGAATAAATAGTGATACGGCGTTCCATACAGGAAGAATTTACACCACTCAAAGACAGTTCAGAGTGATAAACACTCTTCAGAAAACTGTTCTTGAAGTCTGTAATGAATATCAGTCAGTTTCATACGTTTGTTGAAAAGAAATTTAATAATTACACATTGTGCAACTTTATTTCACACATTGTTGTACGACATTATTTATAGTACTGGCAGTACTGATATAAGCATGTTGCAGTTGTTTATGGCATTAGCTAACATGCCTACTTCAATGAATATAAAACTGCTGGGTACTATATCTTCAATTATGTTCAGAAAAAGATAAGCTGCAGGTCAAATTTGAATCGTATTTAAATTTCAGCCATCATAGATGAGGTCATTCTTTGTCATGCATTAACTTCTTCATACTTTGGATTTATTTAATGACTATTGTTTCTACTACCGTGAATTGATTTATCATAGTTGGCAATGTGTCTCCACATCTGTAGAATTCGCTTTAAATATATCATACTATTTAGACCTGTATTTTAACTGTAATAAAATTATACATAATTTTTCGGAATTCTGGACAATATATGAATGCTATCTGACTTATATACGTTTATCATGGACTACATGACTATTACCAATGTCATTGTTATATTTTCAGAAGCTGCACGATGGAGATGAATACATATATGATCACTTTATTCATTTTGGTTCTTCAATTTATTGGAGGATATTCAAATTGCGGAATAAGCAATAATAGATGGACGTGCACGTATTCAAACTTTGGATCAACCACAAATTTTCGAATATCGAATAGTTATTTTAATGATATAACACTAGAATCAGGCTATCTTCCAGTTTTCACAAGTAATACTTTGAATCCTAATTATTATATTAGATACTTGACGATAAAGCAATGTCAGTTAAGAACAATAGATCCACATTTGTTTGAATCTTATACCGAATTACTTGAGTTAACATTGCCTTCTAACAATATAACCAGTTTACCCGACAATGTATTCAATAAATTACATAATCTACAGACTCTTAATATAACTATGAATAACATCAAAACTATTAATAAAGACACATTTTCAGGTCTAAAACAGCTAAATACTCTCGATTTATCATTTAATGAAATAAACCATATTAATCCAAATACGTTCATTAGCTTAAATTCATTAATTGTATTAAAACTGCAGGGGAACAACTTGCAATATATTTTTAATGATACATTTTTTGGCTTACGTAATTTAAGAACTCTTACTCTAAATCAAAACTATATCACTACCATAGAAGAAGGTACTTTCGTAGGCTTGGACAACCTTCCCACATTAGACCTTTCCTCGCAAAATTTAACTCAACTCACAAGCAACTGTTTTAAAGGCTTAAAAAATCTCAATGAACTGCAATTAGGAAACAATTCCATAAGTTTGATCAACGAAAATGCATTTGGTGCATTGATAAATCTACATAACTTAGACTTATCGTTCCAAAATATAACGACATTAAAGAACAACACATTTGTTGGCTTGTCTAATCTACAGCAGCTGATTTTAATTCACAACCAGATTAATACTATAGAAGAAGGTTCCTTCAAAGGATTGCAAAACCTCCCCAGATTAGATATGTCTAATCAAAATCTAACCAAACTAGTAACTAATTCCTTCATTGGTTTGCACAGTCTAATAGAATTAAATGTAAATGGGAATGCAATTGATGAAATTGAGGCAGGTGCTTTTGGCAACTTAACTTCGGTAGAAAAAATTGACCTATCTTCAAACAAAATTAATACAATAAGCACTCAAAATTTTACAGGATTAAAGGCATGCAAAACTTTAAATCTTAGCAAAAACAGAATTAAATATCTAAGCAATAATAAATTTCATCACACTTTAAAAGTTCTTGAATTAAACCTACACCAAAATCTTATTATAGAAATACCATCGTCGATTTTCGGCCATCAAAATATTATTCAATCACTTGATCTTTCTAATAACCAAATATCTGCAATAAAAGTAGATGCATTTGTGGGATTAGTATCGCTGAAGTCATTGAATCTGAGCAATAATAAGTTATCGTCATTATCGGAAACTTCTTTTCAAAACACCCCCATGTTATATCAGCTGGATATTGGAAATAATCTATTAGTGGACATTGATGTCCACGAAGTCAAAGAAGTTACCGATCTTCAAATATTAAATCTGGCGGGTAACATGTTTGAATGTTCATTATTATCCAAAATAATAAAAAACTTAAAAAAATTACACGTAACTTTATCGACCGCCTTCTCAGGACAATCTACCAGCATTCACGGCATTCAATGCAATTATTCCGAAACGTTTGGTTCTGTTAAACATGCAAATACATCAATTAAAACAGAAAATGTATCAGACATAAAGGATGTTCCTATGGGGAACATTAATGTCGAGAAGGCCATTATTAATTTAGTAAATAAAAGTATGGCAAATAATGAAAAGGCGACAAATAATTTAGGACAAGATATAAAACAACTTGTAAACCTTTCTATGGCTAATAATGAAATTATGAACACAAATGAACACTCCATTGAAATGAATCGTATACTAAAATCAATCTACACAATTATTATAAATGCCAGTAAAGAAAGTGATTTGAATAGAATTGAACTGATTAATTTGGAGACAGAGATGAGAAACCTTATGCAACAAATCGCAAACCAAGGCAACGTCGCAAATTCTTACACAGCTAAAGAAGTCCCTTTGCCAAATACAAGTTCTAATGGTGGAAACCTAATTCCTATACAAACCATCACTCTAATGTGCTTCATTGTGTTGATAATTATGGCCATTTACGTAATGTACAAGTATAACATTTTCTATAAACCTCAGCATACAGCAATAGTTCCTAGAGATGAGGAAGAGTCGATGATGTCGAATTTGTAGACAATTTTAAATATATTTATATTAACTAATGTTTGCACAGTTAAGCAATTTTGGATGAACATCGAATATACAGCTGTAGGTTAGCCATGTAAATATTTTTTTTTTTACTTAGTCGGCCGTGGAAATATATAAGCCATTAGTCAATGAACAGAATTTGGATGTTTCAATTGATTTTTTAAAGCGTATATACAAAACTTGTAAACTCTGTTAATATATTGTTGGAAAACATATGTAACATTCGTACTGTGTATTAAAGATATCTTTTGTTTTAACACTTAGGTTATGTTATTTTATGAAGATGTCGCGAGATATCTAAAAATATATATACAAATAACTCAATTGGTGTGAAAAACAAAACGGAAACTGAATTTAATATTTTATTTTAGTCCGTAACCATACTATTGTTTACCATTACGTGAATACATACCATTGTTATACAATTCACTTACCAAATACATAATTTTAGTATAAAAATAAAGTTTACTAAACCATCATTGTTTTGTTTCTTAGGCAAGATTTATAGTCTTTTATAGTTTATGTGGCAATAATTTATACTTTATTAATATTATTTCAGTGCTGGTATTATTAATGCAGGTTGTCAATAGGTATTTCAGGACTTAAATAGATGCTCGAGTTGTGGAAATTTTTATGAACTTCCACTGCAGTTTAACATTAAACTGTTTGGAAGTAATACTTTGTGAATTAGTCGATAATCTATTACATACAGCGAGTTACATATGCGCAAAATGATATATGTAACTCATTTCCTGCGGTTTATTTTTGTAATTGATTGAATAGATTAGATAGCAATAACCAAATGTAAGCACTTATGTATTTAATTTAATCATCTTTAATTTATGTAATAGTAATTATAAGTATTCCTGTAAAGCCACTTCCAGAAATTGTATATATTGAATATATTATTTAAATATTTTCTCGTAATATTTTATTGCTGACCTTAATTTTTTGTGACCATATTATAATTTTATCGGGTTTCATAGCAAAGATGCAACGAACTGCGTATTTTAAACAGTAATACACTTAAGGCACTATACAGGGTGGCCCCTATTCTCGCTCGGACTATTGCTGCTAGACTAATGAATATTGAGGACAACATCTGATTGTAAGTTATTGGACACTTGATGTGCTTCTTTTTATAATTATTTTGAAGTGTACAAAATGTACCATAAATAAGGAACACAAAATTTGGTTTCGTTTTTAAATTAATCACCCTGTATATTCTTTTAATTCTGGTATCTGCGTCATTAGGGCTTCACAAATCATCTTTATTTTTTATCTTTTAAATTTCAGATAACAATCTATTGCGGTAAATGTTATTATATACTATGAAAGAATATTGCAAATCTGTAAATCAGCTCTTGTTGAATAAATTATGGTATTACTTGGTCAAAACAGGTGAGGTCTCTGAGTGGTGTCACTTTTCTTGCTTCTCGAATATCAGTTTTATTTTGTTGATACCCCTCAAGTAACAGTTTTGTACTACTCAAGTCCAAATTATAATATTTTATTTTTACTAAATTTGAATTTCGACCTTAGATAAGGTCACTACTTAAAATAAAAATTGAAAAATAAAAGTTTGAATTATCTGTTTTATTAGCATAATAGTGTGGCCTGTACGCAAGCCGATTCAGTTCTGAAACTGCGTATGTGTCATACATAATTAGTAAACAATTTACATAAACATCGATTCATATATGGGCTTATACAATGTTGGAATATGTTTCGCCGAAAGAGGGGATTCAATATGAGTCTTCTTTTGACTATTCTTGCAATGATGAATTATGAACTAGCCTAAAAGAAATCTGACACAACTGCCCTCTGGCGGTTAAAATGTGAGTAAGAGATGTGACTTTTTTTAGCATGTGGGGACGCACCATAGGCATGGTGTAACACTGACATAATCTCAAAATGGGAACTTTTTGAGTTGTAACACAGGAATAAACTTTCTGGGTAAAAGGGGTTTACGTGATTTGAGGGTTATATTAACTAGACTTCCGATAAACATAAACAAAATAATGAAAAATTCTTCAAAACTGGTTTATTCGTCACATTAAAGACAACTGAGCATTAAATTTGCACTGTTTTTTTTTATTCCTTTCCAAAATATTCAAACCGATTTAAGGGTAGGTGTGCCACAATTTTTTTTTAGTCTAACAAGGGTGCCGCGCCGTAATAAGTTTGAGAACCGCTGGTCTAACCTACCGCAACGACCACGCATAGAAGTTTAATAAAGACAGTAAACACATGGCAATTGTGTTGTTCAGTCGATTCCTAGATCCACTCCTAGATATATAACATGGCGCAGCTTAACGGGCATTAAAAGAGGAAATAAAAAGAATACGTGAAAATAGAAAGCAGAGGAATCCAACCAATTAAATTAAACGGCAACCTCAGTGAGAATTGGAGACAATGGAAGCAGAGGTATGAAATATACTCCGCCACTGTAGAATTAGACTCAAAACCCGAAAAAACGCAATGTGCACATTTACTGCATTTAATGGGCGAAGAAGCCATTGCAATCTACAATAGCTTCACATTAGTTGACGATGATAAGAACAATATTACTGTACTAAAGAAGAAATTTAATGTCTTTTTCATTCCAAAAAAGAACCTAACCTACGAGAGATATAAATTCTTCACGTCCCGCCAAAATGAGGAAAGCACAGAACAATATGTCACGTCATTAAAAAACCAAGCAAAACAGTGCGAATTCCCTGAAAATTTTAAAACGGAATTAATAAAAACGATGCTAATCATTGGGATAAAAGATGAGAAGGTTCGAGAGCAACTTCTACAACATCAAGAATACACCCTGGAAAAAGCAATCGAGACATGTGTGTTAACCGAAACATCCAGACAGCAGCTTCAGGATATGAAACAATCAACGAGTGGAGACAAGACAAGAAATTACAAAGAAGTGGATCAACTAAGAAATCAGAAGAAAACAACACAAAAATTCCTTCAGATCTTCAAGATCGAACGATAATAGAAATTACAATCAGGTACAAAGAGAAATTAAAGGTTATTCAAGATGTGGTAAATCACATCCGATAAATAAATGTCCAGCATACGGTAAAAAATGTTCAAAATGTAAGAAAGGACAATCACTTTGCAATTAAATGTAGGCATAAATCTGTAAACCAAGTGAATCAATCGGATAATTGTAATGATCACTTGAGTATAGACACAATTAATAATGGAAACAAAAACCTCAATAATTTTAATCATTGCATTATAGAGTTGAGTATAGGTGCAGATGTAAAGGCTAAATTTAAAATAGATACTGGAGCAAGTGTCAATATAATTTCCTACTTTGAATTAGAAGCGTGTAAATTTAATTTAAAAAATATTGAGAACATTAAGGAAAACTTAGTCACATTTACTGGAGATAAAATTCCTATATTGGGAAAATGCTATCTAGATTTATACTATAATGGAAATTGTTTCAAGATAACTGAATTCTTTGTAGACAAAAGTAATAATAGATCAATCTTAGGTTTAAAAACATGTATTCATTTAGGAATAGTAAACATAAAAAATGATGAGGATATTAAATTCATTAATACAGTAAATAAAAACCAAATTAAAAAGTTATGAAGAATTAACCAATAGATATAAAGATGTATTTGAAGGTATAGGTAAAACAAGTAAGCCATATCATATTGAAATACAAAACCAGTAGTAAATCCAATAAGAAATGTACCTTTTACTATACAAGATCAATATAAAGAATGTTTAGAAAATTTAGAAAAATTAAAAATAATAGAAAAAGTTCAAGGCAGCTCAGAATGGATAAATTCATATGTACTAGTTAGAAAAGAAGATGGTTCTCTACGAATCTGCTTAGATCCAAGAGATTTAAATGAAGTTATAATAGATAGAAAATACAAAATACCAAACATGGACGAAATAACAAGAAATTTGAATGGTTCAAATATATTCGCAATATTAGATGCAGCTAGTGGATTTTGGAACATTCCATTAGATGAAATATCTAGTAAGTTATCCACTTTTGCAACCCCTCATGGTAGATACAAATTCAATAGACTACCATTTGGTATTAAAACTGCTCGTGAAGTATTCCAAGAAATTTTTCAAGAAATTTTTCATATAAAAGGTGTAGTAATCTATGTCGATATATTTTAATTCATGCCGAGACTAAAGAAGAACATGACAAAATATTGGAAGAAGTATTTAAGATAGCTAGAGAAAAAATTGTAAAATTTAATGGAAACAAATGTAAATTTGGTCTAGATGAAGTTAAGTATTTAGGACATAAGTTTTCAAATAAAGGTATATCAATGGATGAAGATGAAATTGAAGCCATCGTAGGAATGCCCAAACCAATTAATAAAAAAGATGTCCAAAGATTCCTAGGTTTCATAACTTAGGTAGGATAATTTATTCCAAACTTATCAGAAATTACTCAACCATTAAGGGATTTAATTAAAGATAACAATATATTTTCATGGGAACACCCTCAAGAAAAAGCATTTAAAGAATTAAAAAAGATAATTTCACAAAAACAAATTTTAAAGTATTTTAATCCAAGAGAGCAAATAACAATATCAGTTGATGCATCTAGCTCAGGCTTAGGAGCAGCACTTTTGCAAAATGAAAAACCATGTGCATATGCTTCTAGAGCTATGACAGAAACTCAGCAAAGATGTGCTCAAATAGAGAAGGAACTATTAGCAATATGTTTTGGCGTACAAAAGTTCAATCAATATGTTTATGGAAGAGAGTTTACAGTTGAAACCGATCACAAACCATTAATTTCCATATTCAAAAAATCATTAAACTCATGCCCAGCTAGATTACAAAGGATGCTTTTGACATTACAAAAATATAAAATAAATTTAGTTTACAAACCAGGCAAATATCTAATAATAGCTGATACATTATCACCAGCAATAGTAAATAAAGTATTCGAAGATAATTTAGAATTAAACGCTCAAGTATGCCAAATCGAAAAAAATTAACAATTAAAGAGGACAGGTTAAAACAATTGATAAAAGCAACTAAAGATGATGAAGAATTAAAAATGATATAAACCTTTATTAAGGATGGATGGCCAAAGAGCATAAATAAAATGACAGTAAATTTGAAACCATTTTAGAAATTAAAGTCTGAAATAACAATGGGAAGCAATAACTTAATATATATGAATCAAAGAGTCACTATACCAAAATCATGGAGAAACAAAGTCCTTGAAGACATACACACAGGTCATTTAGGTATAAATAAATGCATATCGAGAGCAAAATTTGCAGTATAATGGCCTAATATGATAACACATATAGAAAATGTAATTAATAGATGTTACGTATGTAATAAATATTCAAACTCGAATAGAAGAGAGCCTATGATAAATCATCAAATGATTAAAAAACCATGGCAAAATATAGGAATTGATTTATTTGAAATACAAGGTGAAACATTCCTTATTACGAAATAGAAAAGAGGATGGAAGATGTATAATAAGAAATAGAGTTTATATTAAAAACTTCAAAGGTTCAAACGAAGTGATACAACGTTCAAATTTTGTATATAATAATAATATTGTAAATGATAACATTGCAGATGATAATATTGTAAATGACAACATTACAGATGATTGTATTGTAAATGATAACTTTGTAGATGATAACATTGTAAAAAGAGTGAACTGTAAAAGAGTAACCAGAAAACCAAAAAGACTGTATGACTATGTAACGTAATAAGGGAGATGTAACAGATGTATGTAATATAGATGTAATGATGTAATGTATGTAATGTATGTGCCTTAGAGGTAAATAAGGTTGTCTAACCTACCGCAACGACCTCGCATAGAAGTTTAATAAAGACAGTATACACATGGCAGTTGTGTTGTTCAGTCGATTCCTAGATCCACTCCCAGATATATAACAGAGATCAATGAAAGAATCTGGGTATACAAGTACCCAAGCAATGTGCCAAAACATACAGAATATTTGGAGTCACGTTGAATATACAAGATATTCTGAAACAACAATCGAATCTTGCCAGTTTCAAATCTCTAAAACTTATCGAGATTGATCGTTATTTATCTATTAAAAAGTATAATTTGATTATTGTCCATATGCTACCATTGAATAACCAATTAGATGAGCACTCAGATTGTGGTGCTATATGCATTGCGATCTATTTGAAAAAAAATATTTTAGCTATTTGAAAATAGCACAATTGTGTCGTTGTTTCAGAACACCTTGTATATTCTACGTAACTCAAATTATTGTGTTTGTTTTGACACATTGCTTGGCTACTTACATACGCAAATTCTTTCATTGATCTCATATAATAAGGTTTTTTTGAATTTTTTCCCACTTCCATGATTTTTCGTTAAATTTTATTCAAATGTGAATAACTTGGCAACGTTGCATCTGATCCCAAAACACAAAAATTACTTTCAAAGCCCACATAAACACATTCTAAAAATGAAATAATATACAGGGTGGTCTATTTAATAAAGAGACAAATTTTGTGTCCCGGAATTATGGTACACTCTGCACACTCAAAATTTATTTAAAAAAATAGAACATCAAGTGTCCAATAACTTCCAATTACATTTTTTCCTCAATTTTCATTAGTCTAGCAGCAATGGTCCGAGCGAGGATAGATGGGCCACCCTGTATATCGAAAGAGACTATACATTCATATGCAATTAATCTCAAAATGAATACTCAGACTTTTGAGAATCGATTCAAGGGGCTAAAACAAATTGAATATTAACAGTGTAAAATTTACCGTTGATCCCTCGTTTTAGAGTTATTCATAAAAAAACAAAAATATAGCATTTGAACTTTATATATATTTTTTTAAGATTGTTATATTTAGTACTTCCTGGTAAGGAATATTTATTTTTAGTTTATATTATGATTTATTTCTTTCACCTGACTAGTTTCGGTTATGAAAAACCATCTTCAGTGGCATATCCACGAAAAAGACGATAATTTATTAGTCAAGCTTGTTACAAAAATGTTTAAAAATAAATTATAATAGTATTTGTTGTAGTTGGGGTTTATGTATGAAAATACAAGGGCTTTGTTTCAGCCTAAAAGTAATATATTTAATATTGAAAGTGTAAAAATACAAAGATGGGTTCGTGTTAATGCTGACTGTGTACTCTGTCGTTTTCCTTAGTCGGGGGTTGAACGGGGTGGGAATCTTGCCTCCCACTCCTGTACATTACTTAGTGTAATTCTCAAATATAAATAACAGAGGGAACTCACATTCACCGCAAACAATGCCGTAACAGTGTATATATTTCAAAAGATATTTATTGTTGAAAAATGCACTCTTTTCGTTGCTAAGCAATAATTTTTCGTAAATTAACCGATAAATTCGATTGTTACATTACTGCAGATAAGGTACACTACTTAAAATTTAATTAATGTGTAATTTATTATTGACTAAAATAAAACAATTGTGATTTTGTTTGGTCTGGATACAGGTTATTTTTCGTATTGTTTTGTGGCTATCTTCAACATACATGATTTCTCTAGGTTACTTTTACAAGTTTAGATTTTCTAGAATACCTATATATTTTAGATATAGAATAATATAGATATAGAAATATATATGATACCGAATATAATTAATATAAGGCACTGCGAGAAATTCCATTTGCCACAATATGTCGATACTTTGTATATCAGCCTTATACCATGCGATTGCCATCTATGTATTTTAAAAGCTACATTTCGACTAGAAAAATGTCCCCAGATAATTAATACATTTGAACACGACTTAAGATTAGAGGTAACCTAAAATTTCCATGGGCGTTTCTGAATTGCATTTCAGTTTTTACAGTCTACTGACATGTTATAATACATATACTCAAATTTGAAAATAATAAGCTGGTAAGTTGAAAATAAACAGAAAAGTACTGTTCGTTGTACAGGACAAAAAATAACATGTTTCACAACATTATTCATGCGTTAACATGAACCATGGACCAAACCAAGCGTTTCATTAACAACATTAATGTTCATTGCACAGAATGTAAATCGCCATGTTTAAAGATATTTTTCTTGCATTTGCCTAAAAGGTTCCAACAAATAAAAATATTATTCCAGTACAAAAAAAAAAAACTCTCGCCAGTGGTATTAAAATAAATAGAATTCGAGGGGCCTCTTGTTGGATATTTAACTTTTTTAACGCATTTTAAGTATTTAACACCATGTATGTGGTCAAATAATTTCACAAGAATAAAAGCCATTGGCCAGATATTCCAGCAATGTAATGTCTTATAGCTGGTTAGTAAATCAGTAAAAGAACCACTTACCAACTGTTTCCGTTTTTAAGTTACATGCTGTAAAAGTATGGCAAAATCATCGTGCTTTCTAATTTTAAGGCCACTTTGAGATTAAATTGTGATTGGTGGCATTATCCCTTCTGGTTGCGAAAAGGGCCAATCCGCCCTTTTTATTGGCTGTTTTATTTTGCTTCTAGCAACATAAACAAAACCGCAATATTTTTGTCAGTTGCAAAAATATAGCATTACACTTTCATTAAGAATATCACGAGATTGTAAAAAAACGAATTAAAATATCCCCAATGTTGCAGAAAAAATAATTTTCCGGAATATCTCGTCAAAATTTAATTTGATTTCCTAGTAAAGCCAGTATTTCCAGTAAAATTATTTGCTATCCAATTTCACTGGTATACAAGGTTTTGGACTGGATCAACCAAATAGTGTTTTGAACGTAATTTGGTGCACTGAATTCAAATCTGTAACTGTTTTTTTTTCTATCAGATCAGGTTTGCGAGATATAAGATATAATTGTTTTCGTATGTTTTTAATAAAATATCGCTAATTTATTCAAAATTTAACTAAATTTCAAAAGTAAATGGCAGTGTTTAAACATCTATTATATTTATCTAGATCAGTTTCACGTATTAGAGTCCTGCAATAATCTCCCAGCATACTTTTGTGCCAAAATTCTTGATAATTTCGTTCAATTTTCATTAAATTTTGATGAGCACGTTCTCGTTTTTCGTCACTCGCCACACTCAGGTTTTGTGGAAAATAGTTCAAAGTGAATGCAAAAAATGCATCTTGAGTGACATCCATGCACCTAATTCATAATAATTTTTACAATAATTCAGTAACATTTTGGCTGTAAATATCACTTTTCTTGTTTCCAAGGAAACCATCTACGATATTTTATACGATTGCCAGGCTGCAGATTTTTCTTCTGATAAACGTTGTGAGAAATAGTCATCATTCAATAACTTCCTGATCTCAGGACTAACAAATATGCCTTCTTTAATTTAAGCATATGAAATTGTAGGAAAAACTGCTAACAAATGTTTAAAAGCAGCACAATAATTATTCAGAGCCTTGACAAAGTTTTTGAAAAGACCTAGTTTTATGTGCAGTGGTTGAAGTAGAACGTAATTTGGATCAATTAAAGGATTATTTAAAATGTTTTGTTTTTCAGGAGAATACTCTGTTCTTTGTTGCTAATCTGTTCTGGTGTAATGATGACTTGTAGCTCGACTATCCCATAAACAAATGAAACAACAAAATTTTGTGAAACCTATTTGCATGCCAGATAACAAACCAATGACCTAAATAACTTTGATTTAATTAGAAAAAAAATTAGAAGAACATACAATCACATACCTGTAAATCACCGCATATATTCCATTTATGATCTTCGTATTTGAGTAAAGTTAAAATTTGAGTCATTGATTCGTAATTTTCCTTAGTATTAACAGCATAAACAGTTGCTACGGATAGCTTTTTATTCCCATTGTGTAACAGAAGAGCCTTTAAACTGTACTTGAAGCCAGGGGCGGATGGGACCAGCGCGATACATAAAATGTGGACAAAAGTTAAAAGAATCAGAAATAATCAGTGCTCAAATGTCAGTTTTAAGAGGTTTTAATGAAAAGAAGTAAAAGCGTCTGCAATTTTTTTCTACAATTAAAAAACCAAATGTATTACAGAAGTAAGTAAAACAGCTTATAGTAAATAAGCAAAAAATAAAAAAATATAAAAAATTTACTTTTAAACAATAACTTTTTTGATAGAAGAGAACTGGAATTACCTAACGTGGTTACAATTTCTTTATTATTTAGTTCATTTAAATTCTCTTTTTCATAACTCACGAACGTAAGAGCTTTAAGGCGAGTGTGAGATATCGTCGATCATAATCTATTTCTACATATTTAAGCATTAAGAAATATCTTTTGCAGGAAACTTGAGATATCGGAAGAGTTCTAAATACGCTAGACTACAGTATAACTTTTGGGTATAAGGTGGAGTACACTTCTCCAAATAAATTGTATTTAAAAATAACGTAATTACAACTAATAGCAGAGTTTTAGTAGCACTAACTTCTACATGTTAGTATTTCTTCATTTGTTTTGCCACATGCTCACACGTGCTTGCTTGATTCTTCTATATGTTCTTCTATAAAGTCTATATGTTGAAGATTTGGTCTACTATTAAAATTTCACAAATATTTTGTTCCAATAAATCACAAATTTCAAATCAAAAGTTCTTCTATTAAATTTTCTAATGTAACATTACAATTTTTGTTTATAATTTATTAGTTTAAGTCTTCAATATAGAGAGAAGTCGATCTTTTTTGGAATATTTGGTTTAATTTCATCCAAATTTTGTGGATCTAATACAGATAGATCTTTACAAACATCAAAGGTATTTTGTAATCGCTTTATCATAGACTTGAATACGGTATCTATTACTACATTAAATATTTTAAACCTACATTTATCATGTTCATCATCTAATGCTGCATCTCCACATTTTTCTCCATTCTTTCGGCATGCGAATAACTTTTTTCTTCGCAGTTCATTCAATATTCTCTCAAATGTAATTTCAGAATTATGTACTTCATTATGTACTAATTTTTCTTCCGCCCATACTGCGAATTAGTCTGAAAGATATATCACTGAGTCGCAATTCTTTGGGACATCTGTAATTGTATTTTGCGTTTTGCGCCATCTGTGTAGATTTGTAGCAATGATATTTGTAAATGAAGAGCTACGGGAAAAACGATTAGAGTCCAATTTGGTCGTTTTCTAGAAAAGTAAATTGAAAGTTTCAAGTCTAATAAAGGACAGAAAGGATGAATGAAAAAACTAACTGATTATAATTGATCTACTTTGACAAAATGTTAATTAGAATATTGAGCAAAAACATAAAATACACACAAGTAAAACTATTAAAACAATATATTTTTATCAACCAGTCTTGGACTCACATAACTCTAGTACAACAAACTTAACATTGCTATATAAAATTGTTATTGTAACCTAATTTCTTGTATTATGTTTATGTGAGCATGACTGTACATACAAACAATATATTTTCTAATGAAAACATGTTTTTGATGAAATATTATGATTACCGATTATTGTCCATTAGGGGGGTCGTCTATAAATTATTCTTCTTCATCTAGCTCTCTGATCGTTTTAAGTCAACATCATATTCTATTTCTTCGTTTTTGAAGCGAACGGTGATCGTTTTTCACTGTTTTACATCACGTGTCGAAACTAATTTTCCCATGCTACAACATCAGCTCGATTTCAATAAAAATTGAATAAAAATGAAGAAATGGTAATCATTACTCTCCTGAATCTTTTGAAAAATATAGTTGCTGTTAAAATTACTTCGCATTTTAAATATTGTCTGTGAACTTTTTGCCATTGCCCTCATATTACTGTTCGTCTTTTTGGGTTCATCTATTGTTTCCAACACCAATTTTACTTCTACATGCAAAGGTGACTCAACATTCCGTATTTGCCGAATATTTTTTAAAGTGCCATTCTTCAGCCCACCAACTATATTCTCTCGTGTTTCTCAAATGGAAATTAACCCTTTCTTCGTTTGGTTTTGAAGAACATATTTAAAAATTAACGATCGTTGGTCTATTGTATTGATTTGTCTAGTCTACTGCTATTGAATAAATTTCAGCAGTATTTCTTTTTTCTGCTACTATTTTGATATATTTTTAATTTTTTAATTTAAATGTTTTTATTAGATTTCGTACTAATTTAATTAACTGTAGTATTTGACAGAAACGAAACAAATGCACCAGATCTAATTTAAATATTTGATCTAAGGCCCATTAAAATTTGCCCAAATTTTCGCTATGTAGATTTCTAGTAGCATGATTTAAACTCTTGGCCTGTATCACGTTACGTCTGGTATTCCAAGAAGTTTAATAATATTTATTATTCTATCAATCATATGTCTATTATATAACATTTTTCTCTTTGACATTTAACTGTTCAGGCCACTATAATTTATCAATACGATTTGAACTATAAATTATTTTGAAACAAGTATAATATATGTATATTTGTTGTCGCATTTGTGTAACTTGCCTCTAGTGGTAGTAGTGACAAGATTAAACAGAAAACAAATGATTTTGTTGCGCCGGCGCCTTACAACTATTTGCGACCGGCGGCGCACCGGGAAATTTCCCGGCTTCCCGCCGGCCCCATCCGCCTCTGCTTGAAGCCGTCAATGAATAATCTCCATTCATTTTTTTTTCATATGGTTGGTTCATTTTTTGAAATAAACCTTGTATGTCCTAACAATAGAGAATAGTGTTTTTCTTCTTAAAACATGCAGCCAATTCCAAGCTTATTTCTCTATAAACTATTACATTTGTCCAAACTGCAAGATGTTTGCATTGTTGCATACGTAAAGCCATTAATTATGCGTCTTGCTTTGATAAATGTAAATCACGAACTAGATCAATAAGTTCAGCTTGAGTCACTAAATGGTATTCATTAGACTCATACAAACTACCACTGCTAGGTACAATGTCATTGAAAGATGATTCCGAATCATTGCTGGTAGTATTAAGAACGACTGGTAATGGATCATTTGGTAAACGTTGAACTGATTTTGAAACAAATGGAATATTTGCGTATTGCACACTTGTTCGATTTTTCATATTGATCCCAACACCTTTTGATAAACAAAAATAACAATTGGTTTGGTGATTCCTTTGCTCTGTTCATATACCACTGGAAGTGAAAAGTCTAAATATTTCCTCTCACCAATTAAATACGTATATAAAATAGCTCTGTGACTATTGCAAAACATTGTCGGTGTCCTCATTTTGTCTAAATTTCTGACAGCAAAACCAGAATAATCTAAATATGCACATTTTAACACTTCTGTTTTTGCATATCCTTTTTTTCCAACCATATATTTTCCACAAACAAAACAGAAATAGCTTGAATTAGTAACACACGAACTACTTGACATATTTAAGCACTATTATTATGAAGATAGAGAATAAATGTGGGTTTCCGTCAAATTACTTTACAGTAGCGCCATCCATGTAACATAAAAAGAACTAGACCTGATAGCGCAATTCTGGTGGTAAATTTGAGAGCTACGCACCCAAATTACTTGAAAAACAATCTCCTCTTTTCCGCTCAAATAATTATTTTTTATTTGTAGACCACTGTTTTTTTTTTAAATATTTTCAATAATAATAAGAAAGTTCGTGATGCTACAGCATTGTTTTTTCAAGACTCTGTACAGACATATGTGGTCATAATTTAAGATTTTTGGTCCCAAGTGGATACACCTAGTTTCAGAATTTTGTCGCGCAAAATTCAACTTTGTCCTTTGTCCTATAATAGCATTTGTGCGAAATTTGAATTTACCTCGCATAATATTACCCCAATTTCAACTATACTAAAATGTGCCCTCTGGCATCCCTTTAGGCCCCGCAGAACTATTTTATTGGGTAAAAATAAGCACCCTAATAGGGTTGAAATATCAGGAATACGGCGACAATTCGGAAAGTTTCAAATGAAAATTCTAAATTTTTCTTGGGAACATCCATAATGAATACTTCGTCTAGCCATTCCTCGTTGCTTTGGACGATCTATTTATTTACATTATCCTTCTATTTATATTACATATTTATTCTAAGTGTAATGTAATGCCTAGAATCAATAGATTAACTCGTTAATGATTAAGTGGCTATAAGATATCTTACATTTGTTTCAGTGTTTGTACTGGTATAGATTAACGCTTACCGGGAATATGAAACAAACAATATTTATCAAAATGCATATTTATAACGGAAATGTGGCTCATGGAGAGATTATTTAGTTTTGTTGATTACAACACTGCTAGCATCCAAGCATACAACTGTGTTTTCCGAAGAACGCTAAATAAAGGTAATTTTTTAATATTTTTTTATCATATCCATAGTTTTTGTTTTAAATCTGGGCTTGGCTAATATTTTAGTCTTCTAACAGTTAATAATAAAATCAGTGAGTACACATATTTTCGCTTAAAAATGCCACAAGGAGTAACTTTTTATTATTTTATTAGATACAAATATAGTAAATTTCAGTAAGATCTGCAAACTTGTGTTAGTTTACCTCTATTCATGTTTCTAAATGTCGATGGCATTTTGTAAATCAGTTATTTATGGAACGCCGTTTTATTATTTATTCAACAAAAACCTCTTGTGCAAAATTAAAGAAGTGTCATTTAAATTATACACGCGATAATTTAAAAACCAACATTCCAATTATCTAAAATGTAATTTATATAACTTTAAATTTGAATTGCATTGTTTTTAATTATAAATACTCTTCTTATGTTTATATATTGTAAAGAATGTTCATATTATTTTTTTTATTTGTTTCATTGGCACACGCAGTTTTTTATACGCATGTTAAAAGCTTTGTTTTATATAATATTCAATTAAAATGCAAGATATTTTTGTGGAACTTGTAAAAAATCTGCACTGCATTTATGTTAGCCCTCATTATTTTATACTTTGATTAAAATTGTACTTAGCTTTAATATGAGATGAATAACTTTCCAACATTCGATTGTTATTCAATTGAATTAAACCAAAACACTGTTTTCTACACTCGAATTTAAATTATATTTAATTTTATTATTATTATTTGTATTTTTTTTACAAATTACGTATTATTTATAAAAGACACGATATTAATAACGATAGTTTTTAAGATGTTTGAATTAATATTACGTTTAATTTTTAATACTCTTGCAATAAATGGCACTTTATTTAAATGAAACTTTATTAAAACTGTACTTCCTTTTTACCACACTTGAAATGAAATGTTTCATATGAATTACAAATCGTTATAATTCAAGTATAAACAAAAAATTAACAGCATTTTAAATCAAATGTCTCAACCATTCAAGTAAAGTTATATTTTAATTCTGCAGCAATGCAAATGTGCCAAAATTATTCATGAAATATTGAAATTAAAGTATCATAAAATTGAGTGTTGATATAATCCGCGAACCATAAAAACTTCCTTACGCTTTAAATTTATGTTCATAAAAATTCACGTACTAAAGCAAAATAATCATATTCCGAAGACATAGAATGTCATTTTAAATTAACTATCAGAAAATTAGTCTATTCGCTTTTAATTTGA
Organism: Othius punctulatus; assembly: GCA_951805005.1. Taxonomy (NCBI): domain Eukaryota; kingdom Metazoa; phylum Arthropoda; class Insecta; order Coleoptera; family Staphylinidae; genus Othius; species Othius punctulatus. The sequence goes on from OX638146.1 coordinate 44,994,363, forward strand.
ATGCTAACACTCAAAAACTATCATTTTACTTAGTATCTGTGTCTGGCATAACTATCAATTATTTAAATGCAATCTAATCATGTTCTTATATTTATATTATGTGGTGTTCCAATACATTTCAATTTGCAAAAAATGTACACAAATTATAAATGAATAAATCAAATATACATTATTAAAATTGAACTTATTCTAAAAGAATCAATCATTAAAAACGAGGTGAATATATTTTAAAAGGACTAAATTGGTGGTCTCTATATAAAAATAGACATTATTCATAAACGATTTATTGAGTGCTCTATAATATAAATTCAGTTTTAAATATAATTAAATTGTGTATCACAACAAAATATGATTCGCAGAAAATTATAAATACATGTTTAAAGGACTGCAATATTTCAATTCAGAATGAATAAACACTCATTGTTATATAGTTATACCTGTTAAATAGAAATGAGCGAATATTATTAATTTTGTAATAGTTCAATTAATATGACATTCTATTTCTATGGAAGACGAATATTTTGATTTAGTATGTGTATTTTTATGGAAATGAATTTAAAGCGTAAGGTAGTTTTAATAGTTCACATATTAAACACTCAATTTTATGATACTTTAATTTCAATATGACATGAATTATTTTGGCACATTTGTATTGTTGCAGGATTAAAATATAACTTGAGTTGAATGGTTGACACATTTGATTAAAAATGCTGTTCATTTTTCGTTTATACTTGAATGATAACGATTTGTATTTCACATGAAACACTAAATAAAATGATGGCCATATATTCAGCATTTTAATAGAAATTACATTCTGTTTTTTCAATAGCTAAATTAAAATCACATTTTATTTTATTCATACATGGAATAAAATGACACTAATTTGTTTGCTACTGTATTATTTTGATAGATTTAGTTGACGAGAGACTCATTACATCGACAATTCAATTTAAATTACAACTTATTAAAATTCAACACGAATTTAAATAGAACGCGAATTAAAATGCAATACATTAAAATTCAATACAATTAAATTGACACTTGTACATAATGGTAAAAGAAAACTGCGCTGGTCATCACACAGAGGGCGCCACCCACATCGTATATTCATGCCTGAAATGATTTTGCATATTTTGCTATTATGTTTTGAAAATACACACTCATAAGGGATTTTTAAACAGAAGCAGAAGGTCTTTTGCGTAATTCCAGATGAATCAAAAGTAAGCCGCAAATGGCTACCGGTGCGCCATCTGTATGTAGTGTACCAAAGCTTCCTATTAATATTATGTTCGTGTACAAAAATAATGATATCGAATTTTAATGTGTTGCATAAATAATTGATGTTGCATTTAAATGCATATTGAATTTGAATGCGAATGTCTTGTAAATGAATGTTCAATTTTAATTAATGTATAATTTTAAAGCATCTCTCATTTTAATAAACCCTTCGTTGAAATTTAACGCTAATAAATTCAGTTTTAAAAAGAAAATATAATTTTATTTCAAGTGTGGTAAAAACTAAGTACAATTTTAATACAGTTTCATTTAAATAAAGTGTCATTTATAGCAATAGTATTAAAAATGAGACGTAATATAAATTCAGACGTAAATTCAGAATAATGCGTTATTTGTAATAAAAATTAAATATAATTTAAATTCGAGTGTGGAAAATATTGTTTCATTTTAATTCAATTGAATAACAATTGATTGTTCGAAATTTATTCATCTCGCATTAAAATTAAGTACAATTTTAATGAAAGTATATAAAAATGAGGGCTGGCATAAATGCAGTGCAGATTTTTTACAAGTTCCACATAAATATCTAATATTTTAATTGAGTTTCATATGAAACAAACATTTTAACATGTGTATAGAAAAGTGCGTGTGCCAATGAAAATAATAAAAAAATAATATGAACATTCTTTACAAAATGTCCGGTTTATAACATAAGAAGCCTATTTATAATTAAAACAATGCAATTTAAGTTGAAAGTTATATAAATTACATTTTAGATAATTGGAATAGTTATTTACAAACCAAGTGCGGGAACACAATTTTCCCGCATGAACGCAATTTTGAAGCATGAGCGACCGAAGGGAGCGAATGCTTCATCTGCGTGAATGCGGGAAAATGATTCCCGCAAGTGGTTTGTACATTTTTTTTTGAAACGAACAGAACGATCAGCATAAACTCAAATAATTTTCATTCCGTTTCAAAATATGAAATAAAGCAAGCCATGGCTGTATAGCAAAACAATGATTGTTACTTTGACAGTTGATTTTTTAAAGCCTGTCGTTTAAAGTCTCAGTTTCTAATAAAATGTCTTCCGATTCGGATATAAGTAGTTGTACACCTCCGGAAATCCGCAATGCCGCTAATACGGCAATTAAAAATTTATTGCCGGATAAATCCAAACGAAGGTACGAGTTGGTATACTCGAAATTTATGGATTGGTGCAGGTTAAACAAAATACGGACTTATTCAGAAAATTGTTTGCTGGCATATTTTCAAACCTTTTCAAGCAAAAAGTCGCTATGGTCCACTTACTCTATGCTAAAGTCCTGTCTACTAATACACAATAACGTAGATATTTCCAAATTTACGAAATTTTACGCATTTCTCAAAAAAGAAACGTATAACCTGAAACCGAAAAATCCAAGGTATTATAAAGTCATGAAATTGACAAATTTATTCATGAAGCCCCTGATAACTCATTTCTGTTAATGAAGGTACGTACACAATATGTTTCATTAATCGATATTATTCTATTATTCTATAATATGTTTTACAGGCAGTAGTAATATTGGGCATTTCTGGCGCTTGTCGCCGCGATGAATTATGTAAAATGTTAATTGATCATATCGAGTTTAAACATGAAATGGTACTTGTTAATGTACCAGAGACCAAAACTAATATTTCTCGACGTTTTGTGGTGATCAATCCAGAATGGATAAATTTATTGTTAAAATACAAAAATTTAAGAGTAGGGACAAATAAACGTTTCTTTTTGACCTACAGAAATGGGAAATGTATTAATTCACCTATTGGTCTTAATACAATTGGCAAAATACCTTGCTCTGTGGCACAGTACCTTCAGCTAGAGGCTCCACAGGCCTACACTGGTCATTGCTTTCGAAGAAGTTCAGCTACTTTACTTGCAAACAACGGTGGCGATTTACTGACTCTTAAAAAATTTGGCGGTTGGAGATCTTCAAGCGTGGCCGAAGGTTACGTCGATGACTCTGTGCAGAGTAAAATTAACGTAGCTGAAAGATTGATGCAACCAGCTCCGGGACCTTCATCTCAAGTTGAAAACTATACAATCTCTGAAACTCTTAATGTGTCGCACACTATATCTAAACCCGATGCGGTGGAAAGTTCGGGAATTTGCATTTCAAATTGTACTAATTGTACGATAAATGTGTACAATAATAACCCTGCTTAAGTCGATGTAGATCGTTCACAATAAATAATTATGTATTGATTTATTTATGACAGTGTTTTTTTGCCGTTTTCCCGGTCTACTAGACCGGGAAATACGGATTTCCGGTTGTCAATAGAGTGCGTCAAATGTCACTTTCGAGGCGGTGAGTTCAAAAAGTTTGTTTTTATTTTATCGCGTGTGTAATATAAATGACACTACATTAATTTTACACATGAAGGTTTTGTTGAATAAATAGTAAAGCGGCGTTCCATACAGGAAGAATTTACACCACTCAAAGACAGTTCGGAGTGAAAAACTCTCTTCGGAAAACTGTTCTTGGAGTCTGTAATAAATATCAGTCGGTTTCATACGTTCGTTGAATATAAATTTAATAATTACACATTGTGCAACTTAATTTTACACATTGTTGCTCGATATTATTTATACAACTGACAGTACTGACACAAGCATGTTGCAGTTGTTTATGGCATTATCTAACATGCCTACTTCAATGAATATAAAACTGCTGGGCACCATATCTTCAATTATGTTCAGAAAAAAATTAACTGCAGGTCAAATTTGAATCGCTATTGTATTTCAGCCACCATAGATGAGGTCATTCTTTGTCATGCATTAACTTCTTCGTACTTTGGGTGCATTTAATGACCATTGTTTCTGTTACCGTGACAATGAATTGATTTATCATAGTTGGAAATGTGTCTCCACATCTGTAGAATTCGCTTCAAATATATCGAAATATTTAGACCTGTATTTTAACTGTAATAAAATTATACATAATTTTTCGGAATTCTAGACAATATATGAATGCTATCCGACTTATATACATTTATCATGGACTACATGACTATTACCAATATCATTGTTATATTTTCAGAAGCTGCACGATGGAGATGAATTTATATATAATCGCTTTATTCATTTTGGATCTTCAATTTATCGGAGGATATTCATATTGTGGACATAGCCCTACAGGTGGATGGATGTGCATGTATTCAAACTTTGGATCAACCGCAAATTTTCAAATACCGAATCGTCGTTATAATGATATAAGACTAGAATCAGGCAATCTTCCTGTTTTCACAAGTAATACTTTGAATAACAATTATAATATTGAACACTTGACGATAAAGCAATGTCAGTTAAGAACAATAGATCCACATTCGTTTGAATCTTATGATGCATTACTTGAACTAACATTGCCTTCTAACAATATAACCAGTTTACCTGACAATATATTCGAAAAATTGCGTAGTCTTCAAACTCTTAATATCGCTATGAATAACATCAAAACTATTAATAAGGACACATTTTCAGGTCTAAAACAGCTAAGTACTCTCGATTTATCATTTAATGAAATAAATCATATTAATCCAAATTCGTTCAATAGCTTAAATTCATTAACCGTATTAAAATTGCAGGGCAACAACTTGCGATATATGTTTAATGATACATTTTTAGGCTTATATAATTTAAATACTCTTACTCTAAATCAAAACTATATCACTACCATAGATGAAGGTACTTTCGTAGGGTTGGACAACCTTCGCACATTAGACCTTTCCTCGCAAAATTTAACTCAACTCACAAGCAACTGTTTTAAAGGATTGATATATCTCAATGAACTGCAATTAGGAAACAATTCCATAAGTTTGATCAACGAAAATGCGTTTGTTGCCTTGAAAAATCTATCTAAGTTAGAGTTATCGTTCCAAAATATGACTACATTAAAAAACAACACATTTGTTGGCTTGTCTAATCTACAGCAGTTGATTTTAATTCACAACCAGATTAATACTATAGAAGAAGATTCCTTCAGAGAATTGCAAAACCTCCGCAGATTAGATATGTCTAATCAAAATCTAACCAAACTAGTAACTAATTCCTTCATTGGTTTGCACAGTCTAATAGAATTAAATGTAAATGGGAATGCAATTGATGACATTGCGGGAGGTGCCTTTGATCAATTAGAGAACCTACAAAAATTTGATTTATCATATCAAAAACTAACAAATATAAAAAATAGTTCCTTTATGGGTCTTAACCGTTTAAGATCATTAAATATGAGTCATAATAAATTAAGTTTTTTGGATGTAGAAGCATTCAAATATGTCACCTTGCTTAAAATTCTCGATTTATCTTATAATAACTTAACACAACTGACACCAAATAGATTTTTATATCTTACCGAATTAGAAACACTGAAACTTTCTGGGAATATAATAAGTCATTTGGATAGTTATAGTTTTAATGGTCTCCTTAGGATTACTATTTTAGACATATCGTTTTATAAATTGACTAAATTAAAAATTAATACTTTTACTGGATTACAAAACTTGTTACAATTACCCTATCTGCCCACTCATGAAATTGTTTCTGTACAGGGAGGTTCATTTAATGGTTTAGATGTGCTTCCTTATATTAACTTATCAAATCAAAACATTAGTAGACTAGAGAACAAGACATTTGCAGATATGCCCAATTTAAAATTCATAGATATTTCCAGCAACAAAATCGAAATTATTGAAATTCATGCTTTTGGCAACTTAACTTCAGTAGAAAAAATTGACCTATCTTCAAACAAAATTAATACAATAAGCACTCAAAATTTTAAAGGATTAAAGGCATGCAAAACTTTGAATCTTAGCAAAAACAGAATTGAATATCTAAGCAATAATAAATTTCATCACACTTTACAAGTTCTTGAATTAAACCTACACCAAAATCTCATTATAGAAATACCATCGTTGATTTTCGGCCATCAAAATATTATTCAATCACTTGATCTTTCTAATAACCAAATATCTGCAATAAAAGTAGATGCATTTGTGGGATTAATATCGCTGAAGTCATTGAATCTGAGCGATAATAAGATATCGTCATTATCGGAAATGTCGTTTCAAAACACCCCCATGTTATATCAGCTGGATGTTGGGAATAATCTATTAGTGGACATTGATGTCCACGAAGTCAAAGAAATTACCAATCTTCAAATATTAAATCTTGCGGGTAACATGTTTGAATGCTCATTATTATCAAAAATAATAAAAAACTTAAAAATATTAAATGTAACTTTATCAAGCGCCTTCCCAGGACAAACTACCAGCATTCAAGGCATTCATTGCAATTATTTCGAAACGTTTGGTTCTGTTAAACATGCAAATACATTAGTTAATACAGAAAATGTATCAGACATAAAGGATGTTCCTTTGGGGAACATTAATGTCGAGAAGGCCATTATTAATTTAGGGCAGGATATTAAGCAACTTGTAAATAAAAGTATGGCAAATAATGAAAAGGCGACAAATAATTTGGGACAATGGTTAATAAACCTAACTATGGCTAATAATGATATTATGAACACAAATGAACACTCCATTGAAGAAATGAATCGTATACTAAAATCAATCTACAATTTTAATATAAATGCCAGTAAAGAGAGTGATATGATTAGAATTGAATTGCAAAACCTTATGCAGCATATCGTAAACCAAGACAACGTCGTAAATTCTTACGCAGCTAAAGAAGTCCCTTTGCCAAATACAAGTTCTAATGGTGGAAACCTACTTGCTATACAAACCATCACTCTATTGTGCTTCATTGTGTTGATAATTATGGCCATTTACGTAATGTACAAGTATAACATTTTCTATAAACCTCAGCGTACAGCAATAGTTCCCAGAGATGAGGAAGAGTCGATGATGTCGAATTTGTAGACAATTTTAAACGTATTTGTATTAACTAATGTTTGCACAGTCAAGCAATTTTGGATGAACATCGAATATACAGCTGTAGGTTAGCCAAGTAAATATTTTTTTTTACTTAGTCGGCCGTGGAAATATATAAGACATCAGTCAATGAACTGAATTTGGATGTTTCAATTGAGTTTTTAAATCGTGTATACAAAACTTGTAAACTCTGTAAATATATTGTTGGAAAACATATGTAACATTCGTACTGTGTATCAAAGATATGTTTTGTTTTAACACTTAGGTTATGTTATTTTATGAAGATGTCGCGAGATATCTAAAAATATATATTTCAAAAAAAAAACGTAAACTGAATTTAATATTTTATTTTAGTCTGTAACCATACTCTTGTTTACCATTACTTGTATACATACCATTGTTATACAATTCGTTTACCAAATACATAATTTTAGTATAAAATTAAAGTTTACTAAGTCATCATTGTTTTGTTTCTTAGGCAAGACTTATAGTTTTTTTATAGTTTATGTGGCAATAAATTATACCGTATTAAAAACTTCCACTGCAGTTTAACATTAAACTGTTTGGAAGTAATACTTTGTGAATTAGTCGATAACCTATTACATATAGCGAGTTAGATATGCGCAAAATAATATATGTAACTCATTTCCTGCGGTTTATATTGTAATTGATTGAAAAGATTGGAAAGCAATAAGCAAATGTAAGCACCTATGTATTTAATTTAATCATCTTTAATTTATGTAATAGTAATTATTACTATTCCTGTAAAGCAACTTCCAGAAATTGTATATAATAAATATATTATTTAAATATTTTCTCGTAATATTTTATTGCTGCCCTTATTTTTTGTGACCATATTATAATTTTATCGAGTTTCATAGCAGAAATGCAACGAATTGCGTATTTAAAACCGTAAAACACTTAAGGCACTATACTGGGTGGCCCTCCTATTCACGCTCTGACCATTGCTGCTAGACTAATGAATATTGAGGACAAAATCTCATTGGAAGTTATTGCTTCTTTTTATAATTATTTTCGAGTGTACAAACTGTACCATAAATAAAGAACACAAAATTTGGTTTATTTTTTAAATGGATCTCCCTGTATATTCTTTCAATTTTATAATCTGCTTCATGAAGGCTTCACAAATCATCTTTATTTTCAGGGATCAGATGAAACGTTGCCAAGTTATTCACATTTTAATCAAATTTAACGATAAATCGTGGACGTGGAAAAAAAATCAACAGATCTTTATTATAAGAGATCAATGAAAGAATCTGGAAATGCAAGTACCTAAGTAATGTGCCAAAACATGCAATATATTTTGAATCACGTAGAATAGACAGGGTGTTCTGAAATAACAATATAATTTTGCTACTTTCAAATGGCTAAGACTCATTATTTTCAAATGAAACACCCTGTATATAGCTTCATATTCTGATTGCTCATCTAATGAGTTATTCAATGGTAGAATATGGAATATAATCTAATAATACTTTATATTAGGTAAATAACGATCATTCTCAATAAGTTTTAGCCATTTGAAAATATCAAAATTGTATCGTTGATTCAGAACACCCTGTGTATTCAACGTGACCCCAAATATTGTGTATGTTTTGGCCCATTGCTTAGGTACTTGCATACGCACATTCTTCTATTGATCTCTTATAATAAGGTTTTGTTGAATTTTATTCCACTTCCATGATTTTTCGTAAAATTTTATTAAAATGTGAATAACTTGGCAACGTTGCATCTGATCCCAAAAAACGAAAATTATTTGTGAAGCCCACATAAAGCACATTATAAAAATGAAATAATATACAGGGTGGTCCATTTAAAAAAGACACCAAATTTTGTGTACCGGATTTATGGTACACTCTGCACACTCAAAAATCATTTAAGAAAATATAACTTTAAGTGTCCAATAACTTCCAATCACATTTTTTCCTCAATTTTCATTAGTCTAGCAGTAATGGTCCGAGCGAGGATAGGTAGGCCACCCTGTATATTGAGAGAGACTATACAATCATATGCAATTAATCTCAAAATGAATACTCAGACTTTTGAGAATCGATTCAAGGGGCTAAAACAAATTGAAAATTAAGAGTGTAAAATTTACCGTTGATCTCTCGTTTTAGACTTATTAATAAAAAAAAAACAAAATATAGCATTTGGACTTTAAATATATATTTTTATGGTTGTTATATTTAGTACTTCGTGGTAAGTAATATTTATTTTTAGTTTATTTTATGATTTATTTCTTTCACCTGACTAGTTTCGGTTATGAAAAACCATCTTCAGATGCATATCTACGAAGAATACGATAATTTAATTAGGTTAAATATAAAATTGGAGTCAAGCTTGTTACAAAAATTTTTAAAAATAAATTAAAATAGTATTTGTTATGTGTTTTATGTTATAGTGTATATTAATAATTTAGTGTTTATGTAATTTGTTAGTGTGGGGAAGAATGAAAGTGTTTGAAAATATTTTTTATGGGGGTATTAATTTTGGTGATAGAAAGTAAAATCAATTTTTAAATAAGTGTTTTAGTTACTTTATATGTATATATTTAGAATTAGTTACTTGTGTATTTAATGTTTATATATCTTGATATTATTTGAAATGTAATTTTAAATTTGATAGATGTCTAATTTGAAGTTTTATTTAATTGTTTTATACCATGGCCATATTAATTCCTATCCGTATAGAATTGCCATTTTAATTAATAAAATAATAGAAACAGTCAAATTTGAAAATAATAAGCTGGAAAGCTGATAATAAACAGAAAGAGTAAAGTTCGTTCCACGAGACGCAGAATTACATATTTCACGACATTTTTCATGCGTTAATGTAATGTCATTTTTTTATGACATGGTGCTTCACATACCACATTACACATTATACATTACCAATATGTAGTTCTTTTAATTATTCTAAGATGGTAGTCGTTATTATGTTCAATGTACATTAATTTTGGCTATGAAACGTTTGGTTTGGTCTATGGTTCATATTAAGGCATGAAACATGTCCTTGAACATGGTACTCTTGGTGAGCTGATGGATGCAAATGATGGGTTACCATGGCGACGGTTGTTTATTAAGCACGCGGTTATTAGTAATATTTTATTAAATCACAGTATTATATCAACATAATGGTTACTAAGAATCAACAAAAAATACAGTGTACCGTAAAGTGATTACTTACGGCAGACAATCTGTTTTAAAAGTATAATATAATATATTTAAAGTGAACATTACAATTAGAACAATTATTAAAAGTAATTCCTGATGGTCCAGGCATATGTGTATCAATAATTTCAGTAATGTTGAATTATTTTTCCACAATTGTGCCTGCATTATTGCTTATCTCAGTTATATTGACATTGTATTTTATATTATATATTTTATTTATTAAAATTATTCTGTTAGCTTCCAGTGATTTAATAAAAAATATTGTACTTAGCTCGTATTAAAATTGAGTCTTTATAGGACTCGAAGGCTTCTATGACTCTCCTGAAGCTCGTCTTGGAAATTGCTACTCGTTCGATAAAGACTCACTTTCAGTACTTCGTATGTAAATATCTAATGTAATGTATGCATTTTTCATATATTGTATAAATATGAAATAATCGGATGGAATGTAATTCATCCATCGAGTTATAATCGGCAAATTTACGAAAATTTGTTGCATAGTAATTCGAATGGTGTATATATTTCAAAAAATATTTAATGTTGAAAAATGCACTCTTTTCGTTGCTATGCAATCATTTTTCGTAAATTAACCGATAAATTCGATTGTTACATTACTACAGATAAAGTACATTACCTAAAATTTAATTGATGTGTAATTTATTGTTGAATAAAATAAAACAATTGTGTTTTTGTTTGGTCTGGATACAGATTATTTTTCGTATTGTTTTGTGGATATCCTCAACATACATGATTTCTCTAGGTTACTTTTACAAGTTTAGATATTCTAGAATACCTATATATTTTAGATTTAGAATGATATAGATATAGAAATATATATGATATCGAATATAATTAATATAAAGGACTGCGAGAAATTCAAATTTGCCACAATATGACGATTATTTGTATATCAGCCTTATACCATGCGTTTGCCATCTATGTATTTTAAAAGATACATTTCGACTTGAAAAATGTCTCAAGATAATTAATCCATTTGAACACGACTTAAGATTAGACGTAACCTAAAATTTCCATGGGCGTTTCTGAATTGCATTTCAGTTTTTACAGTCTACTGACATGTTATAATAGAAATAGTAAAATTTGAAAATAATAAGCTGGAAAGCTGATAATAAACAGAAAAAGTACTGTTCGTTGTACAGGACCAAAATAACACTTTTCACTACATTTTTCATGCATTAACATGAACCATGGACCAAACCAAGCGTTTCAATAACAGCATTATTGTTCATTGCACAGAATGTAAATCGCCATGTTTAAAGATATTTTTCTTGCATTTACCTAAAAGGTACCAACAAATAAAAATATTATTCTAGTAGAAAATAAATATGCTCTCGCCAGTGGTACTAAAATAAATAGAATTCGAGAGGACTCTTGTTGGATATTTAACTTTTTTAACGAATTTTAAGTATTTAACACCATGTTTGTGGTCAAATATTTCTACAAGAATAAAAGCCTTTGGCCAGATATTTCAGCAATGTAATGTCTTATAGCTAGTTGGTAAATCAGTAAAAGAACCACTTACCAAATGTTTCCGTTTTTAAGTTACATGCTGCCAAAGTATGGCAAAAACATTGCTCATTATAATTTTAAGGCCACTTTGAGATTAAATTGGGATTGGTGGCATTATCACTTCTAATTGCGAAAAGGGCCAATCCGCCCTTTTTTATTGGCTGCTTTACTTTGCTTCTAGCAAAATAAACAAAACCGCCAAATTTTTGTCAGTTGAAAAAATATAGCAATAAGTTTAAGGGACACTTTTATTAAGAATATTATGAGATTGTAAAAAAAACGAATTAAAATATCTCCAATGTGCCAGAAAAAAAAGTATTTTCCGGAATATCTCGTCAACATAGATTTTATTTGATTTCCTAATAAAGCCAGTATTTCCAGTAAAATTATTTGCTTTCCAATTTCACTGGTATACAAGATTTTGGACTGCATCAACCAAATAGTGTTTTTAACATAATTGGGTGCACTGAATTCGAATCTGTAACTGTTTTTTTTTTCTATCAGATCAGGTTTGCAAGATATGAAATATCATTGTTTTCGTATGTTTTTAATAAAAAATCGCTAATTTATTCAAAAATAAATGAAATTTCGAAAGTAAATGGCAGTGTTTAAACATCGTTTGTATTTATCTAGGTCAGTTTCACGTATTAGAGTCCTGCAATAATTGCCCAGCATACTTTTGTCCCAATATCATTGATAATTTCTTTCAATTTTCATTAAATTTTGATGAGCACGTTTTCCTTGTTCATCACTAAAGCACGGACTATATGCAAAATGCATGTCCTGAATTAATGATATGACTACGGAAATTTCAATAGATCTGCACGAATCATAAAGAAATAGAGCAAATTAACCATTTTTTTTTTTTTCATATAATGCATATTTTATCAATAATTGCATATTTGGTCATATAATTGGATATTTGTTACCGAAATTTTTTGTTACTAAAAAAATTATTAAGTTTTTAATGAAGTACCTAAAATTTAGTATGCAATGAAAACATAATTCAAATTTATTCAAATAGTATGAAAAGTTAATTATTAATAATCAAATACAATATTATTATTTCAAGGATTACCCTATTAATCTTGTTCACTATTCATTTTGTGTTGTCAGCAAATAGTAGATCGCTCGGTAGTTCAGTGCCTACGTAGTATGAACGACTGTGACTGTGTGTGGTAATTTTTAAATTGTGTGCGTGTATAATGCCGAAAGTAACGGACAAGGGACATTTTGTAGGCCCTGCAGTAAAACCGTAAGGTTTATTTTTTTACTGTGCCGTTGTAGTTTGTAGACATTTGCTTTTTTTATTTTCATTTTAATCAGATTCCATGTGAAAACAAATTTCAAAAATTAAACACATTAAAACAAGTTTATACGAAAATAATGTCAAATAACAAACATCAAAAAAAACAACAAACGCTACATGAAAGCTTAAGTTCAAGCTCGAAAATGAAAGAGAAGGGCACTTTTAATTTTGAATTATGTAATGCTCTCATATCTGCCAATATTCCGTTTAGCAATTTGAATAACTCAAAATTGAAGATGTTCTTGCAAAAATATTGTAAAATTTAAATACCAGATGAGAGCTATTTAAGGAAAAAATATGTAGATGAATTGTACAGACAGAGATACAATGCTTACTATAAGAAAAAATATTGGAAATAGCTATATATACTTCATTGTTGACGAAACGTCGGATATCTGCGGACGTTACATCGCAAATTTATTAATTGGGAGTTTAAACGAGAATAAACCAGGCAACTCGTATTTAATTAGTACAAAAGAACTTGACAAAACAAACAATACCACCATGTCTAGATTCGTACATGAAGAATTGGCTAATTTTTATTTGCCTGAGATAGTGCCAGAAGAAAAAGTGTTGCTAATGCTTTCAGACGCAGCATCCTACAAGGTGAAAGCTGGGCAACATTTGAAAATATTTTATAAAAACCTTATTCACACTACCTGCTAAGCTCATGGAGTCAATAGAGTTGCGGTAGAAGTTAGAATTAATTTTCCAATGGTAAATAATATTGTTAACAACGTTAAAAAGATATTTCTCAAAGCTCCGTTAAGAGTACACGTGTAACGAGACACATTACCAAATGTACCATTGCCACCACAGCCAATTATCACAAGATGGGGTACTTGGAATGATGCTGCTGTCTTCTACGCTTACCATTTTTTGGCCATTATGGATTTGGTTCTCAGTTTTTCCAACGATTCGATATCTATTAATGATTGCAAAACATTTTTTAATGATCCCAAGATTCCATAAGAATTGGCTTTCATAAAAACGAATTTTAATATAATTAGGGATACTTTAATAAGATTAGAAGAACAAGGCATATCTCTAAATAAATCAATAGATCTTGTGAAAGATTGAAGTGGCAAATTAAATGAGGTAGCTGCTGGGCCTGGCAGTCGTATTAAAGAAAAGTTCAAACAAGTGTTATTAAAAATGAAGGTTTTCAGATACTCAAAATTTTGTCAAATATTATGAAAGGAGAATTTGACGAAAATCTACCTCTTAAAATGGATCCTTTTATAGTTCCATGTTTTAAATTTACTCCAATAACTTCCGTTGATGTGGAACGAAGTTTTTCTTCATACAAAAACATCTTAAGCGATAGGAGGCGCTCTTTCGGTGTGGAACAATTGGAAAAATATTTAATAATTAATATTTTTAATTTAAAAGTTGAATGATAAACAAATTATTTTCATATATATTTTTAATTTTTAATATTAAGTATTAAGTATTTTTAATTTTTAATTTTTAAACGTGATTTTAATTAAATATTTTTGCATATATTGGCATATATTTGAAATGTTGGTGCATATTTCTATAATTTTGCGTGCATATACACCCAGGTTTTGTGGGAAAAGTTCAAATGTGAATGCAAAAATGCATCTTGAGTGACATCCATACACCTAATTCATAATAATTTTTACAATAATTCAGTAACAATTTGTCTGTAATTATCACTTTTCTTGTTTCCAAGGAAACCATCTACAACGCTTTTGAAAAATTGCCAGGCTGCAGATTTCTTTTCTGATAAACGTTGTGAGAAATAATCATCATTCAATAACTTCCTGATCTCAGGACTAACAAATATGCCTTCTTTAATTTTAGCATATGAAATTATAGGAAAAACTGCTAACAAATGTTTAAAAGCAGTACAATATTTATTCAGAGCCTTGACAAAGTTTTTGAAAAGACCTAGTTTTATGTGCAGTGGTGGAAGTAGAACGTAATTTGGATCAATTAAAGGATTATTTGATATGTTTTGTTTCTCAGAAGAATACTCTGTTCTTTGTTGCTAATCTGTTCTGGTGTAATGATGACTTATAGCTCGACTATCCCATAAACAAAGGGAACAACAAAATTTTGTGAAACCTACTTGCATGCCAGATAACAAACCAATGACCTAAATAAATTTGATTTAATTAGAAAAAAAATTAGAAGAACATACAATCACATACCTATAAATCACCAGATATTTTCCATTTATGATCTTCATATTTGAGTAAAGTTAAAATTTGAGTCATTGATTCGAAATTTTCCTGAGTATTAACAGCATGAGTAATTGCTACAGATGGCTTTTTATTCCCATTGTGTAACAGAAGAGCCTTTAAACTGTACTTGAAGCCGTCAATGAATAATCTCCATTCATTTTTTTTTCATATGGTTGGTTCATTTTTTGAAATAAACCTTGTATGTCCTTACAATAGAGAATAGTGTTTCTCTTCTCAAAACATGCAGCCAATTCCAAGCTTCTTTCTCTATAAACTTTCTCTATAAACTATTACATTTGTCCAAACTGCAAAATTTTGCATTGTTGCATACGTAAAGCCTTTAATTATGCGTCTTGCTTTGATATATGAAAATCACGAACTAGATCAATAAGTTCAGCTTGAATCTCTAAATGGCATTCATTAGACTCATATAAACTACCTCTGCAGGGTACAATGTCATTGAAAGATGATTCCGAATTTTTGTTTGTAGTATTAAGAACGACTGGTAATGGATCATTTGGTAAACGTTGAACTGGTTTTGAAACAAATGGAATATTTGCGTATTGCACACTTAGTCGATTTTTCATATTGATCCCAACACCTTTTGATTAACAAAATTAAGAATTGGTTTTGTGATTCCTTTGCTCTCTTCATATTACTGGAAGTGAAAAGTAGAAATATTTCCTCTCACCATTGGAATACTTGTATAAAATAGCTCTGCAACTATAGCAAAACAATGTCGGTGCCCACGTTTTGTCTAAATATCTGACAGCAAAACCAGAATAATTTAAATATGCACATTTTAACACTTCTGTTTTTACATATCCTTTTTTTCCAACCATATATTTACCACAAACAAAACAGAAATAGCTTGAATTAGTAACACACGATCTACTTGTAATATTTCAGCACTATTATTATGAAGATAGAGAACAAATGTGGGTTTTCGTCAAATTACTGTACAGTAGTGCCATCCATGTGACATAAAAAGAACTAGACCTGATAGCGCAATTCTGGTGGTAAATTTAAATTCCACGCACCCAAATTACTTGAAAAACATTCTCCTCTTTTCCGCTCAAATTATTAATTATTATTTGTAGACCAGTGTTTTTTAAATATTTTCAATAATAATAAGAAAATTCGTGACGCTACAGCATTGTTTTTTCATGACTCTGTACAGACATATGTGGTCATATTTTAAGATTTTTGGTCCCAAGTGCATACACCTAGTTTCAGCATTTTGTCAGGCAAAATGCAACTTTGTCCATTGTCTTATAATAGCATCTGCGCGAAATTTGAATTTACCTCGGATACTCTTAGCTTAATTTCAACTATACGGAAATTTGCCCTCTGGCATCCCCTTATGCCCCACAGAACTTTTTTATTTAGGATATTTCAGCCCCTAATGGGGCTGAAATCTCAGGAATACGGCAAAAATTAGGAAATTTTCAAATGAAAATTCTCAATTTTTCTTGGGAACGTCCATAATGAACACTTCCTCTAGCCATTTCTCGTTACTTTGGACGATCCTTCTATTTACATTACATAATTATTTTAAGTGTAATGTAATACCAAGAATCAATAGATTATCTCGATAATTATTAAGTGGCTATAAGATATCTTACATTTGTTTCAATATTTTTTCTAGTATAGATTAAAGATTACTGGGAATATGAAACAAACAAAATTTATCAAAATGCATATTTATATCGGAAATGTGGTTCATGTGAGAAATTATTTAGTTTAGTGATTACAACACTGCTAGCATCCAAACATACAACTGTGTTTTCCAAAGAAGGCTAAATAAAGGTATTTTTTTCATTTTTTTTATCATATCTATAGTTTTTTTTTTATCTGGGCTTGGCTAGTATTTTAGTATTCTGACAGTTAATAATAAAATCAATGAGTACACATATTTTCTTTTAAAAATACGTAAGGAGTAATTTTTTATTATTTGATTAAATACAAATATAGTAAATTTCAGTAAGATCTTGCTGCAAACTTGTGTTAGTTTCCCTCTATTCATGTTTCTAAATGTCGAAAGCATTTTGTTACTCAGTTATTTTTGGAACGCCGTTTTATTATTTATTCAACAAAAACTTCTTGTGTAATATTAAAGAAGTGTCATTTAAATTACACACGCGATAATTTAAAAACCCTCTTTCCATTTATCTAAAATGTAATTTATATAACTTTCAATTTAAATAGCATTGTTTTTAATTATAAATACGCTTCTTATGTTTACATGTTTTAAATAATGTTCATATTAATTTTTTTATTTGTTTCATTGGCACACGCAGTTTTTTATACACATGTTAAAAGCTTTGTTTTATATGATATTCAATTAAAATGCAAGATATTTTGTGGAACTTGTAAAATATCTGCACTGCATTTATGTTAGCCCTCATTATTTTATACTTTCAATAAAATTGTACTTAGTTTTAATGTGAGATGAATACATTTTGAACATTTGATTATTATTCAATTGAATTAAAATAAAACACTGTTTTCCACACTCGAATTATCTCGCATTAAAACTAAGTACAATTTTAATGAAAGTATTAAATAATGAGGGCTAACATAAATGCAGTGCAGATTTTTTACAAGTTCCACAGAAATATCTTGTATTTTAATTGAGTTTCATATAAAACAAACATTTTAACATGTGTATAGAAAGCTGCGTGTGCCAATGAAAATAATAAAAATATAATATGTCTTTACAATATGTCAACATAAGATGCCTATTTATAATTAAAAACAGTGCAATATAAATTGAAAGTTACATAAATTACATTTTATACAATTGCAAAAGTTGTTTTTTAAATTATCGCGTGTGTAATATAAATGACACTGCTTTAATTTTACACAAGAAGATTTTGATGAATAAAAGTAAAACGGCGTTCCATACAGGAAGAATTTACACCACTCAAAGACAGTTCGGAGTGATAAACACTCTTCGGAAAACTGTTCTTGGAGTCTGTAATGAATATCAGTCGGTTTCATACGTTCGTTGAATATAAATTTAATAATTACACATTGTGCAACTTCATTTTACACATTGTTGCTCGACATTATTTATACAACTGACAGTACTGACACAAGCATGTTGCAGTTGTTTATGGCATTATCTAACATGCCTACTTCAATGAATATAAAACTGTTGGGCACTATATCTTCAATTATGTTCAAATAAAAATAAACTGCAGTTCAAATTTGAATCGCTTTTGTATTTCAGCCACCATAGATGAGGTAATTCTTTGTCATGCATTAACTTCTTCGTACTTTGGGTTTATTTAATGACTATTGTTTCTACTACCGTGACAATGAATTGATTTACCATAGTTGGAAATGTGTCTCCACATCTGTAGAATTCGCTTCAAATATATCGAAATATTTAGACCTGTATTATAACTGTAATAAAATTATACATAATTTTTCGGATTTCTGGACAATATATGAATGCTATCTGACTTATATACATTTATCATGGACTACATGACTATTACCAATATCATTGATATAATTTCAGAAGCTGCACGATGGAGATGAATACATATATGATCACTTTATTCATTTTGGTTCTTCAATTTATTGGAGGATATTCAAATTGCGGACGGAGCAATACAGGTAGACGGACGTGCACATATTCAAACTTTGGATCAACCACACATATTCTTATAACGGGCTCTTATGGTATTGATGTAACACTAGAATCAGGCGATCTTCCAGTTTTCACAAGAAATTCTTTGAATAACAATTATAATATTGAACACTTAACGATAAAGCAATGTCAGTTAAGAACAATAGATCCACATTCTTTTGAATCTTATAGCAACTTACGTGAACTAACATTGCCTTCTAACAATATAACCAGTTTACCCGACAATGTATTCAATAGATTATATAGACTACAGACTCTTAATATAACTATGAATAACATCAAAATTATTAACAAGGACACATTTTCAGGTCTGAAACGTCTAAGTACTCTTGATTTATCATTTAATGAAATAAATCACATTGATCCAAATTCGTTTATTGGCTTAAATTCATTAGCCGTATTAAAACTGCAGGGCAACAACTTGCAATATATGCTTAACGATACATTTTTTGGCTTACGTATTTTAAGAACTCTTACTCTAAATCAAAACTATATCACTACCATAGAAGAAGGTACTTTCGTAGGGTTGGACAACCTTCCCACATTAAACCTTTCCTCGCAAAATTTAACTCAACTCACAAGCAACTGTTTTAAAGGCTTGAAAAATCTCAATGAACTGCAATTAGGAAACAATTCCATAAATTTAATCAACGAAAATGCGTTTGGTGCATTGATAAATCTACATAACTTAGACTTATCGTTCCAAAATATAACGACATTAAAGAACAATACATTTGTTCGCTTATCTAATCTACAGCAGCTGATTTTAATTCACAATCAAATTAATACTATAGAAGAAGGTTCTTTCAGAGGATTGCAAAACCTCCCCAGATTAGACATGTCTAATCAAAATCTAACCAAACTAGTAACTAAT
Source organism: Othius punctulatus (assembly GCA_951805005.1). Taxonomy (NCBI): domain Eukaryota; kingdom Metazoa; phylum Arthropoda; class Insecta; order Coleoptera; family Staphylinidae; genus Othius; species Othius punctulatus. Next base: position 45,014,311 of record OX638146.1, read on the forward strand.
TCCTTCATTGGTTTGCACAGTCTAATAGAATTAAATGTAAATGGGAATGCAATTGATGACATTGAGGGAGGTGCCTTTGATCAATTAGGGAACCTACAAAATGTTGATTTATCATTTCAAAAACTAACAAATATAAAAAATAGTTCGTTTATGGGTCTTAACCATTTAAGGTCATTAAATATGAGTCATAATAAGTTAAGTTTTTTGGATGTAGAAGCATTCAAATATGTCACCTTGCTTAAAATTCTCGATTTATCTTATAATAACTTAACACAACTGACACCAAATAGATTTTTATATCTTACCGAATTAGAAACACTGAAACTTTCTGGGAATATAATAAGTCATTTGGATAGTTATAGTTTTAATGGTCTCCTTAGGATTACTATTTTAGACTTATCGTTTTATAAATTGACTAAATTAAAAAATAATACTTTTATTGGATTACAAAACTTGTTACAATTACCCTATCTGCCCACTCATGAAATTGTTTCTGTACAGGGAGGTTCATTTAATGGTTTAGATGTGCTTACTTATATTAACTTATCAAATCAAAACATTAGTAGACTAGAGAACAAGACATTTGCAGATATGCCCAATTTAAAATTCATAGATATTTCCAGCAACAAAATCGAAATTATTGAAATTGATGCTTTTGGCAACTTAACTTCAGTAGAAAAAATTGACCTATCTTCAAACAAAATTAATACAATAAGCACTCAAAATTTTAAAGGATTAAAGGCATGCAAAACTTTGAATCTTAGCAAAAACAGAATTGAATATCTAAGCAATAATAAATTTCATCACACTTTAAAAGTTCTTGAATTAAACCTACACCAAAATCTCATTATAGAAATACCATCGTTGATTTTCGGCCATCAAAATATTATTCAATCACTTGATCTTTCTAATAACCAAATATCTGCAATAAAAGTAGATGCGTTTGTGGGATTAATATCGCTGAAGTCATTGAATCTGAGCGATAATAAGATATCGTCATTATCGGAAACTTCTTTTCAAAACACCCCCATGTTATATCAGCTGGATGTTGGGAATAATCTATTAGTGGACATTGATGTCCACGAAGTCAAAGAAGTTACCAATCTTCAAATATTAAATCTGGCGGGTAACATGTTTGAATGTTCATTATTATCCAAAATAATAAAATACTTAAAAAAATTACACGTAACTTTATCGACCGCCTTCTCAGGACAATCTATCAGCATTCACGGCATTCAATGCAATTATTCCGAAACGTTTGGTTCTGTTAAACATGCAAATACATCAGTTAAAACAGAAAATGTATCAGACATAAAGGATGTTCCTATGGGGAACATTAATGTCGAGAAGGCCATTATTAATTTAGGACAAGATATAAAACAACTTGTAAACCTAACTATGGCTAATAATGAAATTATGAACACAAATGAACACTCCATTGAAATGAATCGTATACTAAAATCAATCTACACAATTATTATAAATGCCAGTAAAGAGAGTGATATGATTAGAATTGATTTGCAAAACCTTATGCAACACATCGTAAACCAAGACAACGTCGCAAATTCATACACAGCTAAAGATGTCTCTTTGCCAAATTCAAGTTCTAATGGTGGAAACCTAATTGCTATACAAACCATCACTCTAATGTGCTTCATTGTGTTGATAATTATGGCCATTTACGTAATGTACAAGTATAACATTTTCTATAAACCTCAACGTACAGCAATAGTTCCTAGAGATGAGGAAGAGTCGATGATGTCGAATTTGTAGGCAATTTTAAATGAATTTGTATTAACTAATGTTTGCACAGTCAAGCAATTTTGGATGAACATCGAATATACAGCTGCAGGTTAGTCAAGTAAATATGTTTTTTTTACTTAGTCAGCCGTGGAAATATATAAGCCATTACTCAATGCACTGAATTTGGATTTTTCAATTGATTTTTTAAATCGTTTATACAAAACTTGTAAACTCTGTTAATATATTGTTGAAAAACATATGTAACATTCGTACTGTGTGTTTTAACACTTAGGTTATGTTATTTTATGAAGATGTCGCGAGATATCTAAAAATATATATACAAATAACCCAATTGGTGCGAAAAACAAAACGTCAACGGAATTTAATATATTATTTTAGTCTGTAACCATACTTTTGTTTACCATTACTTGTATACATACTATTGTTATAACAATTCGCTTACCAAATACATAATTTTAGTATAAAAATAAAGTTTATTAAACCATCATTGTTTTGTTTCTTAGGCAAGATTTATAGTTTTTTATAGTTTATGTGGCAATAAATTATACTGTATTAATATTATTTCAGTGCTGGTTATATTAATGCAGGTTGTCTATAGGTATTTCAGGACTTAAATAGATGCTCGAGTTGTGGATATTTTTATGAACTTCCACTGCAGTTTAACATTAAACTGTTTGAAAGTTATACATTGTGAATTAGTCGATAATCTATTACATACAGCGAGTTAGATATGCGCAAAATGATATATGTAACTCATTTCCTGCGGTTTATTTTTGTAATTTATTGAATAGATTAGATAGCAATAAGCAAATGTAAGCACTTATGTATTTAATTTAATCATCTTTAATTTATGTAATAGTAATTATAAGTATACCTGTAAAGCAACTTCCAGAAATTGTATATATTAAATATATTATTTTAAAAAAATCTCGAAATATTTCACTGCTGCCCTTATTTTTTGTGACCATATTATAATTTTATCGGGTTTCATAGCAGAGATGCAACAAACTACGTATTTAAAACCGTAAAACACTTAAGGCACTATACAGGGTGGCCCACCTATTTTCGCTCTGATCATTGCTGCTAGAGTAATTAATATTGAGGACAACATTGGAATGGAAGTTATTGGACACTTGATGTGCTACTTTTTATAATTATTTTCGAGTGTACAGAGTGTGCCATAAATAAGGAACACAAAATGAGGTTTATATTTTAAATGGATCACCCTGTATATTCTTTCAATATTAGAATCTGCTTCATGAAGGCTTCATAAATCATCTTTATTTTCAGGGATCTGATGAAACGTTGCCAAATTATTCACATTTTAATCAAATTTAACGATAAAACGTGGACGTGGAAAAAAAAATAACAGAACCTTATTATAAGAGATCAATGAAAGAATCTGGAAATGCAAGTACCCCAGTAATGTGCCAAAACATGCAATATATTTTGATTCACGTAGAATACACAGGGTGTTCTGAAATAACGATATAATTTTGCTACTTTCAAATAGCTAAGACTCATTGTTTTCAAATTAAACACCCTGTATATAGCTTCATATTCTGATTGCTCATCTAATGAGTTATTCAATGGTAGAATATGGAATATAATCTAATAATACTTTATATTTGGTAAATAACGATCATTCTCAATAAGTTTTAGCCATTTGAAAATAACAAAATTGTGTCGTTGTTTTAGAACACCCTGTGTATTCAACGTGACTCCAAATATTGTGTTTGTTTTGGCACATTTCTTAAGTATTTACATAGGCAAATTCTTTCATTGACCTCTTATAATAAGGTTTTGTTGAATTTTCTTCCACGTCCATGATTTTTCGTAAAATTTGATTAAAATGTGAATAACTTGCATCTGATCCCTAAAAACGAAAATGATTATTAAAGCCCACATAAAGCACATTCTAAAAATGAAATAATATACGGGGTAGTCCTTTTAAAAAAGAGACCAAATTTTGTGTCCCAGATTTATGGTACACTCTGCACATTCAAAAATAATTTTAGAAAAATTTAACATCAAGTGTTCAATAACTTCCAATCACATTTTTCACCAATTTTCATTAGTCTAGCAGCATTGGTCCGAGCGAGGTTAGATGGGCTACCATGTATATCGAGTGAGACTATACAATCATATGCAATTAATCTTAAAATGAATACTCATACTTTTGAGAATCGATTCAAGGGGCTAAAACAAATTGAATATTAACAGTGTAAAATTTACCGTTGATCCCTCGTTTTAGAGTTATTAATAAAAAAAAACCAAAATATAGCATTTGGACTTTAAATATATTTTTTAAGGTTGTTATATTTAGTGCTTCCTGGTAAGTAATTTTTATTTTTTGTTTATTTTATGATTATTTCTTTCACCTGACTCGTTTCGGTTATAAAAAACCATCTTCAGATGCATATCTACGAAGAATGCGATAATTTAATTAGGTTAAATATAAAATTGGAGTCAAGCTTGTTACAAAATTTTTTATAAATAAATTATAATAGTATTTGTTATGTGTTTTATGTTATAGAGTGTATTAATAATTTAGTGTTTATGTAATTTGTTAGTGTGGGGAAGAATGAAAGTGTTTGAATTTTTTTTTTATGGGGGTATTAATTTTGGTGATAGAAAGTAAAATCAATTTTTAAATAAGTGTTTTAGGTACTTTATATGTATATATTTAGAATTAGTTACTTGTGTATTTAATGTTTATATATCTTGATATTATTTGAAATGTAATTTTAAATTTGATAGATGTCTAATTTGAAGTTTTATTTAATTGTTTTATACCATGACCATATTAATTCCTATCAGTATAGAATTACCATTTTAATTAATAAAATAATAGAGATAGTCAAATTTGAAAATAATAAGCTGGAAAGCTGATAATAAACAGAAAGAGTAAAGTTCGTTCCACGAGACGCAGAATTACATATTTCACGACATTTTTCATGCGTTAATGTAATGTCATTTTTTTATGACATGGTGCTTCACACATTACCAATATGTAGTTCTTTTAATTATTCTAAGATGGTAGTCGTTATTATGTTCAATGTACATTAATTTTGGCTATGAAACGTTTGGTTTGGTCTATGGTTCATATTAAGGCATGAAACATGTCCTTGAACATTGTACTCTTGGTGAGCTGATGGATGCAAATGATGGGTTACCATGGCGACGGTTGTTTATTAAGCACGCGGTTATTAGTAATATTTTATTAAATCACAGTATTATATCAACATAATGGTTACTAAGAATCAACAAAAAATACAGTGTACCCTAAAGTGATTACTTACGGCAGACAATCTGTTTTAAAAGTATAATATAATATATTTAAAGTGAACATTACAATTAGAACAATTATTAAAAGTAATTCCTGATGGTCCAGGCATATGTGTATCAATAATTTCAGTAATGTTGAATTATTTTTCCACAATTGTGCCTGCATTATTGCTTATCTCAGTTATATTGACATTGTATTTTATATTATATATTTTATTTATTAAAATTATTCTATTAGCTTCCAGTGATTTAACAAAAAATATTGTACTTAGCTCGTATTAAAATTGAGTCTTTATAGGACTCGAAGGCTTCTATGACTCTCCTGAAGCTCGTCTTGGAAATTGCTACTCGTTCGATAAAGACTCACTTTCAGTACTTCGTATGTAAATATCTAATGTAATGTATGCATTTTTCATATATTGTATAAATATGAAATAATCGGATGGAATGTAATTCATCCATCGAGTTATAATCGGCAAATTTACGAAAATTTGTTGCATAGTAATTCGAATGGTGTATATATTTCAAAAAATATTTAATGTTGAAAAATGCACTCTTTTCGTTGCTATGCAATAATTTTTCGTAAATTAACCGATAAATTCGATTGTTACATTACTACAGATAAAGTACATTACCTAAAATTTAATTGATGTGTAATTTATTGTTGAATAAAATAAAACAATTGTGTTTTTGTTTGGTCTGGATACAGATTATTTTTCGTATTGTTTTGTGGATATCCTCAACATACATGACTTCTCTGGGTTACTTTTACAAGTTTAGATATTCTAGAATACCTATATATTTTAGATTTAGAATGATATAGATATAGAAATATATATGATATCGAATATAATTAATATAAAGGACTGCGAGAAATTCAAATTTGCCACAATATGACGATAATTTGTATATCAGCCTTATACCATGCGTTTGCCATCTATGTATTTTAAAAGTTACATTTCGACTTGAAAAATGTCTCAAGATAATTAATCCATTTGAACACGACTTAAGATTAGACGTAACCTAAAATTTCCATGGGCGTTTCTGAATTACATTTTAGCTTTTACAGTCTACTGACATGTTATAATAGATATAGTCAAATTTGAAAATAATAAGCTGAAAAGCTGAAAATAAACAGAAAAGTACTGTTCGTTGTACAGGACAAAAAATAACATTTTTCACAACATTTTTCATGCGTTAACATGAACCATGGACCAAACCAAGCGTTTAATTAACAGCATTAATGTTCATTGCACAGAATGTAAATCGCCATGTTTAAAGATTTTTTCTTGCATTTACCTAAAAGGTTCCAACGAATAAAAATATTATTCCAGTAGAAAAAAAAAACTCTCGCCAGTGGTTTTAAAATAAATAGAATTCGAGGGGACTCATGTTGGATATTTAACTTTTTTAACGAATTTTAAGTATTTAACACCATGTTTGTGGTCAAATATTTCCACAAGAATAAAAGTCATTGGCCTGATATTCCAGCAATATAATGTCTTATAGCTGGTTGGTAAATCAGTAAAATAACCACTTACCAACTGTTTCCGTTTTTAAGTTACATGCTGCCAAAATAAGGCAAAAACATTGCGCATTATAATTTTAAGGCCACTTTGAGATTAAATTGTGGTTGGTGGCATTATCCCTTCTGATTGCGAAAAGGGCCAATCCGCCCTTTTTTATTGGCTGCTTTATTTTGCTTCTAGCATCATAAATAAAATCGCAATATTTTTGTCAGTTGCAAAAATACAGCAATACACTTTCATTAAGAATATCACAAGATTGTAAAACAACGAATTAAAATATCCCCAATGTGCCAGAAAAAAAAGTATTTTCCGGAATATCTCGTCAACATAGATTTTATTTGATTTCCTAGTAAAGCCTATATTTGCTGTAAAATTATTTGCTATCCAATTTCACTGGTATACAAGGTTTTGTACTTGATCTACCAAATAGTGTTTTTAACGTAATTTGGTGCGCTGAATTCTAATCTGTAAATGTTTATTTTTCTATCAGATCAGGTTTGCGAGATATAAATTATTATTGTTTTCGTATGTTTTTAATAAAAAATCGTGAATTTATTAAAAAATAAATGAAATTTCAAAACTAAATGGCAGTGTTTAAACATCGTTTGTATTTATCTAGGTCAGTTTCACGTATTAGAGTATGTACTTAGATAAAATATGCACAATTCCTACAAAGTAATATGTCCAGCAACGCTCAACTTGTATACTAATAAGAGTAATTTAGCGCAAACAGTAAATTAAGCTTTTAACCGGAGCCCGTAATTTATCTTGATACCTCAACGTTTTGCGAAGGAAACAAGAAAATTAACACACTAACATGCCGCTAATATAAGCGAAATAAATTGTAGCACATAAATAAACATGCGCAAGCATACTGACAAATACTTTAAATAAACACAGCCTAAGATTAACTGCAGTTAATTGCGTAAGCAGATTTAAATTTTACTAACGTAAATATGAACAACACGGACACACATAGACACCGTTTGAAGATGTTTAGTTTTGGCTCGAGACTTTGTTTGGCTAGACTTACATTAATTCATTTTAGCAATTACAGGTGCAGCAAAATTTCCATGTTTTTGTTTGGCATCTCCTTTTAACTTGTTAGGCGATATTCGTCTATTCCATTTTTTAATATATAATGGCTAATTTGGATTTCGGTTTTGTTGTTATCTAGATTTGCGTAATATTTATGAATTTCATTTTTTAGTTTATTCATTTTAATTTGCTCTTGAAATGTTTTATTAATGAAATTGGGAAATTTGTAGATAATGAATGCTGGAGGTAGTTTTTCTTTCTTGAAAATTGTTACGAATTTTATTTTCGTTCTGTTACATTCTTCTTTAATATAAGTTTGTAGAATATTTGGATGAGAATAGGTGTACTTGCCATGTTCATTTTTGTTATAGTTTCATCATCCATTTTGGATACCAGTTATTATAATATTTTTTGTTGTTTTCTTCTGAATTGAAGTACTTACTGGTAGTTTATATATAAGGATATTTTCTTGTTTTTATTATGTGTGTCCTTTATTGAGAAGTTCTATTTCTTTTGTATTGAATTGAGTATTTGAAAGATTTGCGAATGTATCTCTTATTGTTTATGTGTTGTTTTGTATTGTGTTTGTTTGATTGTTGTTTAATTGATTTAATGCCACCGTCTACATATTACAATATTGTAGATATACGTATATAAATGCATTGTACAGGATTGTTAGCTAGGCAACTTTATTTGCAGGCCCCAACTTTTCACATACGATGAATAGATTTGTGCCCAGAGTATTGATTGAAGAGTATATTCTTCATTCAACGTCTAGAAATCACTTGGATTTTTTTAAATTTTGGTTGAAACTATATAGAGGGTGAGCCAGTGACATGAAAACAGTTTAATTAACTAAAGATATATAATAAAATAGCTATTTGTGCAATAACTTAGGAAATGTATTTTTTTTTCCGTACTAGGCATGGAATTTTTGACCGAGGCGAACGATGGACAAATAATAACAAACACAAAATCACAGATTTACATAATTACATAAACACATTACACAAAAACAACAATTTTACTTTAGAAATCCAACAAAATAACAGTATTAATTTCTCAGTTCTAACTTTATATAAAACTGTTATATATCTAGGAGTGGATCTAGGAATCGACTGAACAACACAACTGCCATGTGTATACTGTCTTTATTAAACTTCTATGCGTGGTCGTTGCGGTAGGTTAGACAACCTTCTTGACCTCTAAGGCACATACATTACATCATTACATCTATATTACATACATCTATTACATCTCCCTTATTACGTGACATGCAGTCTTTTTGGTTTTCTGGTTACTCTTTTACAGTTCACTCTTTTTACAATGTTATCATCTACAAAGTTATCATTTACAATACAATCATCTGTAATGTTGTCATTTACAATATTATCATCTGTAATGTTGTCATTTACAATATTATCATCTGCAATGTTATCATTTACAATATTATTATTATATACAATATTTGAACGTTATATCACTTCGTTTGAACCTTTGAAGTTTTTAATGTAAACACTATTTCTCATTATAGATCTTCCATCCTCTTTTTCTATTTCGTAAGTTCTTTCTCTTATTTTATTCTTAATATTTCCTAGTTTCCAAGTGCTTTTAGGCTTCTCTTTGAACCAAACTTGCATTCCATTTCTAAGTTCAACGTTTGAACGTACACCTGATTTGTCATAATAAATTTTTGATTTGATTTGTCCTGTGTCAATTTTGTTCTTTAGTTTTGTCTTATTTATAATTTGAGAATTTAGTTTGTTTTCATTAATGGGTAAGTTGTCTCTTAAGTATCGTGACATTAATATCTTAGATGGTGTGTAGGTATCATAGACAGGGGTGTTACGGTAACTTAATAAAGCTAAGTATATGTCTTCTTTATTTTCTCATGTCTTTTTAATTAATTTCTTAATGGTTTGAATTGATCTTTCTGTAAAATCGTTGGATTGTTGGTGATATGGGGATGATTTAGTTATTTGAAAATTCCATTCTTTGGCAAATGTTTCATATTCTTCACTGATGAATTGTCTTCCACTATCTGATACAACAATTTTAGGTATTCCATGTCTAGCAAATATGGATTTTAATTTGTTGATTACATTTTTGGAAGTTAGATTTTTGTTCAACGTCATGATTTCGGGATATTTTGAGTAGTAATCCACTGCAATAAGGAATGTTTCACCTTGTATTTCATATAAGTCAATTCCTATTTTTTGCCATGGTTTTTTAATTATTTGATGATTTATCATAGGCTCTCTTCTATTCGAGTTTGAATATTTATTACATACGTAACATCTATTAATTACATTTTCTATATGTGTTATCATATTAGGTCAATATACTGCAAATTTTGCTCTCGATATGCATTTATTTATACCTAAATGACCTGTGTGTATGTCTTCAAGGACTTTGTTTCTCCATGATTTTCGTATAATGACTCTTTGATACATATATATTAAGTTATTGCTTCCCATTGTTATTTCTGACTTTAATTTGTAAAATGGTTTCAAATTTACTGTAATTTTATTTATGCTCTTTGGCCATCCATCCTTAATAAAGGTTTTTATCATTTTTAATTCTTCATCAACTTCAGTTGCTTTTATAAATTGTTTTAACCTGTCCTCTTTAATTGTTAATTTTTTTTCGATTAGGCATACTTGAGCGTTTAATTCTAAATTATCTTCGAATACTTTATTTACTGTTGCTCGTGATAATGTATCAGCTATTATTAGATATTTGCCTGGTTTGTAAACTAAATTTATTTTATATTTTTGTAATGTCAAAAGCATCCTTTGTAATCTAGCTGGGCATGAGTTTATAGATTTTTGAATATGGAAATTAATGGTTTATGATCGGTTTCAACTGTAAACTCTCTTCCATAAACATATTGATAGAACTTTTGTACGCCAAAACATATTTCTAATAGTTCCTTCTCTATTTGAGCATATCTTTGCTGAGATTCTGTCATAGCTCTGGAAGCATATGCACATGGTTTTTCATTTTGCAAAAGTGCTGCTCCTAAGTCTGAGCTAGATGCATCAACTGATATTGTTATTTGCTCTCTTGGATTAAAATACTTTAAAATTGGTTCTTGTGAAATTGTCTTTTTTAATTCGTTAAATGCCTTTTCTTGAGGGTGTTCCCATGAAAATATATTGTTATCTTTAATTACTTCCCTTAATGGTTGGGTAATTTCTGATAAGTTTGGAATAAATTTTCCTACATAAGTTTTGAAACTTATTTTGGACATCTTTTTTATTAATTGGTTTGGGCATTCTTGCGATGGCTTCAATTTTATCTTCATCCATTGATATACCTTTATTTGAAAACATATGTCCTAAATTCTTTACTTCATCTAGACCAAATTTACATTTGTTTCTATTAAATTTTACTTTTTTTTCTGTAGCTATCTTAATTACTTCTTCCTATATTTTGTCATGTTCTTCATTAGTCTCGGCATGAATTAAAATATCATCGACATAGATTACTACACATTTTATATGAAAAATTTCTTGAAAAGTTTCTTGGAATACTTCACTAGCAGTTTTAATACCAAATGGTAGTCTATTGAATTTGTATCTACCATGAGGGGTTGCAAAAGTGCATAATTTACTAGATTTTTCATCTAATGGAATGTTCCAAAATCCACTAGCTGCATCTAATATTTTGAATATTTTTGAACCATACAAATTTCTTGTTATTTCGTCCATGTTTGGTATTTTATATTTTCTATCTATTATAACTTCATTTAAATCTCTTGGATCTAAGCAGATTCGTAGAGAACCATCTTATTTTCTAACTACTACATATGAATTTATCCATTCTGAGTTGCCTTGAACTTTTTCTATAATTTTTAATTTTTCTAAATTTTCTAAACATTTTTTATATTGATCTTGTATAGCAAAAGGTACATTTCTTATTGGATTTACTACTGGTTTTGCATGTTTTTGTATTTCAATGTGATATGGCTTACTTGTTTTTCCTATACCTTCAAATACATCTTTATATCTATTGGTTAATTCTTCATAATTTTTAATTTGGTTTTGTTTACTGTATTAATGAATTTAATATCCTCATCATTTTTTTATGTTTACTTTAACTAAATGAATACATGTTTTTAAACCTAAGATTAATCTATTATTACTTTTGTCTACAAAGAATTCAGTTTTCTTGAAACAATTTCCATTATAGTATAAATCAAGATAACATTTTCCCAATATAGGAATTTTATCTCCAGTAAATGTGACTAAGTTTTCCTTAATGTTCTCAATATTTTTTTAATTAAATTTACACGCTTTTAATTCAAAGTAGGAAATTATATTGACACTTGCTCCCGTATCTATTTTAAATTTAGCCTTTACATCTGCATCTTCACCTATACTCAACTCTATAATGAAATGATTAAAATTATTGAGGTTTTTGTTTCCATTATTAATTGTTGTCTATACTCAAATGATCATTACAATTATCCGATTGATTCACTTGGTTTACAGATTTATTTCTACATTTATTTGCAAAGTGATTGTCCTTTTTACATTTTAAACATTTTTTGCCGTATGCTGGACATTTATTTATCGGATGTGATTTACCACATCTTGAACAGTCTTTAATTTCTCTTTGTACCTGATTGTAATTTCTATTTTCGTTCGATCTTGAAGAATCTTCTCTGAATTTTTGTGTTGTTTTCTTCTGATTTCTTACTTGATCCACTTCTTTGTAATTTCTTGTCTTGTCTCCACTCGTTGATTGTTTCATATCCTGAAGCTGCTGTCTGGATGTTTCGGTTAACACACATGTCTCGATTGCTTTTTCCAGGGTGTACTCTTGATGTTGTAGAAGTTGCTCTCGAACCTTCTCATCTTTTATCCCAATGATTAGCATCGTTTTTATTAATTCCGTTTTAAAATTTTCAGGGAATTCGCACTGTTTTGCTTGGTTTTTTAATGACGTGACATACTATTCTGTGCTTTCCTCATTTTGGCGGAACGTGAAACATTTATATCTCTCGTAGGTTAGGTTCCTTTTTGGAATGATATAGTCATTAATTTTCTTCTTGAGTACAGTGATTTTGTCCTTATCATTGGCACTAAATGTGAAGCTATTGTAGATTGCAATGGCTTCTTCGCCCATTAAATGCAGTAAATGTGCACATTGCGTTTTTTCTGGTTTTGAGTCTAATTCTACAGCGGCGGGGTATATTTCATACCTCTGCTTCCATTGTCTCCAATTCTCACAGAGATTGCCGTTTAATTTAATTGGTTGGATTCCTCTGCTTTCCATTTTCACGTCTTCTTTTTATTTCTCCTTTTAATGTCCGTTAAGCTGCGCCATGTTATATATCTGGGAGTGGATCTGGGAATCGACTGAACAACACAACTGCCATGTGTATACTGTCTTTATTAAACTTCTATGCGTGGTCGTTGCGGTAGGTTAGACAACCTTCTTTACCTCTAAGGCACATACATTACATACATTACATCATTACATCTATATTACATACATCTATTACAAAAACAAATAACAACAAAATCGATTTCATTATTTATAGAAAACCTATACAAACAGACATATTTATCCCAGCAAACTCATTTCACCACCATACACACAAATACGCTACCATACACACATACATACACAGAATGTTAATAACACCTCTTAATGAACATAAGAAATTAAATGAAAAAAAATTAATAAAACAAATTGCCTTAAGTAATGGTTTCAATATAAACACAATAAACAAAATAATTAAAAAATCAACATACAATTATTTCAAAAAACTAACCAATATAAATAATAATTCAATAATATCAAAAACACAAACCGAAAACCATAGAAATACGACCAATTATAAATGATTCACATTTCAAGGAAGCACAATAATACGATTTCACAAATAAGCAACAAAAATAACCAAGCACTTAAACATTTTAACATTAAGACGTCTTTTTCAACCAAACGCACAATCAAAACACAACTATTTAACACTAAAGATATAACAAACTTTTTAGATAAAAATTGAATTTACGCAATAACCTGCAACGATTGTGGTGCAAAATACATTGGAGAAACCGACAGACCTTTAAAATTAAGAATAAAGGAAAATTTAAGAGACATAAACATTTAAAATTTTGGACGACACCTACATTTTCAAGACTCCTGTCTTCTGTATCTCAGTTACTAATTGAGTTATAATTTTGATATTTTGCAGACTTTACTTGCATTCTATGGCGTATTTTAGGAAAATATTTTTGATTATACAGGGTGTCCCAAAAAAGTGTGACGTCATGATGATGTGTATTTTTAAATTTCATGGTATATTTTTTGTTATTTATTTGGGTGACCTTTATAGGTGCCTACATACCTATGAAATTTTATTAAAATCGGTTCAGTGATTTTAGCACAAAAAAATGAAAACTGACAAAAATCAGTTTTGCACCATTGGTTAAGAAAATTAATAAGAGATAAAAATATGCCTTGTTAATAAAACCGTACAAGGTACTCATTAAATAAGGTCTGATAGTTGCGTTAACCAAGTTTTTTTGATATGCTTCATACAGAGTGCCCAAAATTTAGTGTCAAACTTTTCAAACTTTAAAGCACTTTATTTTCCTTATTTTAAATTGGAGCCCCTGTATATTTTTATGTCATTCCATGTGGAATTTAAAGACAAACATTTTTCTTAATTACAACTTTATCGCAATTCCTAACACATTGAAAGTTATGTGCAGAAAACTCGATTTATCAACTATTCCAATAGCCATTTTAATGAATAAAATATGAAGGTGACTTTGAAAAACAATTTATTGACATAACATGTTTTGTAGTTACAATTAATATCTCGAAAGTTTGAAAGGTTTCACAGATCTTTGTCTAAACCTATTACACATCGTAAAAGTATTAAGTTTTGTATAAAAAATAGTTTTAGTAATAAAATTTCATAAAAACATAACATAACTGTGCATTTCTAAAATTAATTAATTGCTAGAACTTATGTTCTATATGTCTTCCGCCCTCTTGAAGTCACAAACGAAGACGAGTATGAAATGACATTGCCACTCGTCGTAACAGGTTGAATGTAATATTTTGAAATGCGAATATGAAGGTCATATCCACATTTGTCAATATAGATCATAATATTTGTCATATTATGAAAATAATATTTTCCATGACAAAAAATAATTTTGGTATCATGGGTATAAAGACCTTAGCTAAAAAAGTTTTAAACTTTTATATTACTACAGTCAACAATGGCTCTTGTAACTTTGTTAAACTTTAATGTCAATAAATTGTTTTTCAAACCCACCTTCGATTTTGATTAATTAAAATGGCCATTGGAATTGTTGATAAAACGAGTTTTCTGCAAATATCTTTGAATGTGTTAGGAATTGAGATAGGGTTGTAAGGAAAAATGTTTGTCTTTTAATTCCGCATGGAATTATATAAAAATATACTGGGGTTCCAATTTAAAATAAGAAAAATAAAGTGCTTTAAAGTTTGAAATGTTTGACACTAAATTTTGGACACTCTGTATAATGCATATCAATAAAATTTGGTTAACGCAACTGCCAGACCATATTTAATGAGTACCTTATATGGTTTTATTAACGAGGTACTATTTTTATGCCTTATTCATTTTCTTAGCCAATGGTGGAAAATTGATTTTTTTCAGTTTTAATTTTTTTGTGCTAATGTCACTAAATCGATTTCAATCAAATAAATTTTATGGGTATGTAGGCATCTACAAGAGGCACTTAAATAAGTTACAAAAAATATACCATGCAATCTAAAAATATACATCATGATGACGCCACATTTTTTTAGGACACCCTGTATAATTAAAAATATATTCCTGAAATACGCCACAGAATGCAAGTAAAGTCTGCAAAATATCAAAATCCTAACTCAATTAGTAACTGAGCTATAGAAGACGGGAGGTGAAATGACGAACCCTGTATAACATTGAACCACATAACAAATACTATTATAATTTATAGTTAAACATTTTGAAACAAACTTGACGATAATGTATTATTTAATCTAATTAATTTATTGTATTCTTCGAACATATGCCTCTGATGAAGGTTGTTCATAACCGTAACTAGTCAGGTGAAAGAAATAAAAGCATAAAATAAAATATAAATAAATATTATTCACCAGTAAGTACTAAATATTACAATCTAAAAAATGGAAATGTCGGAATTTCAGAACATAAGGATATGTTTAAAAAAAAATTATATATATATGTTTGCGGGACCATGCCCATTAAAACAAGGAAGACAGAAAAAAAAGCTTAAAAAAGAGTATTTGCAATTATCTATATAGCCAAATGCGGCAATTACTCTTAGATTACTCTTTGAGCAATTCGAAGCCAAAGCACAAATTAAATAATGTTTATTTGGTTGTATACATTGCGATAGCCAATGCGACAATAATAGCAAAGACAAGTATGTAGTAGGCAACACAAAACGCTGCGTTCATGAATAATTTTGCTCATATGAATAACATCAAAATAATAATTTTAAAAATTTAAAACTATACAAAATGTTTAAGGAAAAATACTTTTGATCTCCTATTTCATTTATTACAAGTGCGAAATAACTGGATTCAATATTACATATGCAGGGTGTCCTAAATAGAGTGGGATTGCATGGGTATATTTCTTATTCTTAAAGCTAGAGATATGGTTAAATTAGCAATATTGTGCAGTTTTATATGCTGGTTCAGATTATGATGAAATATTTTCAAAAGTCTAAGCAGTTTAGAAGTTATTCTAAAAAAACTAAAAATCGTGATTTTCTAAAATCTCCGATATACTCATAATTATTCAAGATGCGGAAAAGAGTTTGAAATAAAAGTTACTTGGTTCGATCGCACAAACTTGAGAATTAAGTCAAAACAAAAGTCAAAACGGCGGTTTTCGAGATATTAATACCAACTTTCTTATTTTGAATGGCCGCCATATTTGATGTTTATACGTCTAAATAG
Source organism: Othius punctulatus (assembly GCA_951805005.1). NCBI lineage: Eukaryota > Metazoa > Arthropoda > Insecta > Coleoptera > Staphylinidae > Othius > Othius punctulatus. The sequence continues at coordinate 45,030,918 of OX638146.1, forward strand.
ACTTTCCTTTTCTCTTTTCAGCGATGTATAACAACTTATATAAAAATGAAAAATATGGGAAATATCAATTATTTCATTTTTTTTTAATTGATTTAATTATTTTTAAAACAAATGTAAAACAAATAAAAAACGTAATACAACTAAGTAGTAAAATAACAATAAATTATAAAAAATGCTCAAAATTCTGACAGTTATTGGCCAAAAATAATTGTTAAAAAAATAATTAAATATAAATAGAAATAATTTAAATAAAACGTAATACAACTAAGTAGTAAAATAACAATAAATTATAAAAAATGCTCAAAATTCTGACAGTTATTGGCCAAAAACAGTTGACAATGATAAATGTTCGCTAATCCGAACATTTTAACTCAGTAAATAGAAAATCAAGTTAACGTATCAAAATCTAGTGGATCAACAATTTTAAAATAAGCACAAGTTTTCCCCTTATAAATTGCATATTTCTCATACTTTACAAGGAAATGATAACATCCGTAGATTAACATTTTGCAGAAGGTTAATCAACAAAATTTCGTAAAATGGTGATTTTATAAATACAATTTTATGGATAGATGCGTACTACTTTTCTAATTGTAGATTATTTAATCATCATAAAGGACACTATTGGGCTCAGGACAATTCACACATACACAGTAATTCCATGACAAATGCAATTGCGGTTCTGCTTTAATGTATTTTGTGGCATATTGGGAAATGATTTACATGCTATAATATTTATAAGTGTACAACGTCATTTGGAAAATTTTCGAAACAAATATAGTACCAGTAAGATGGCGCCCCTTCACTCAATACTAGAGATGTTATTACTTATTCAAATGGCCCTTTTAATAACAAAGTAATAGCGAATAATACAGCTGTTCAAAGGCGTTAATCGCAACACATTGCGATAAGTAACTGGCAATATTCTAAAACGCTGTCAATTGTGTTTAACTTATTTTTAGCCATTTAGCCAATGACAGTCAGCATTTTGAGCATTTTTTATAATTTATTGTTATTTTACTACTTAGTTGTATTACGTTTTTTATTTGCTTTACATTTATTTTAAAAATAAATTATAGAATAAAAATAAAAATGGGAACAATTAATACATCCCATATTTTTTATTTTAACATAGGTGGTTATACATCGTAAAAAAAGAAAAAAGAAGTCAATTTAGCCGTGTAAAAATCAAATATGGAGGCTATTTAAAATAAGAAAGTTGCAATTTATATCTCGGAAACTGCCTTCTTCACTTTTGTTTTGACTTGATTCTTAAGTTTGTGCGATCGAAACAGGTAACTTTTATTTTAAACTTATTTCCGCATCTATAATAGTTATGAAAATATCGCAGTTTTTAGAAAATCGCAATTTTTAGTTTTCTTAGAATAATTTCTAAACTGCTCGTACAATTGAAATTTTTCAACATAATCTGAACGAGTATATAAAACTGCATGATATTGCCCATTTAACCAGATCTTTAGCTTTCAAAATAACAAAGATACCCTTGCAATCCTACTCTATTTAGGACACCATGTATATGACACTGTACAAAATGAAAAATAAATTTGTTTTGAAACATTGCTGAAATGTTTCGTAAGATACAACCCAATAACTAAACCAGATATTTAACTAGATTCAAATATCATTGTTAAATGAAAGGTTGTTATATTATGCACTTGCTCAATTTGCGTAAACCTACTGCTGTCTTTGTTTGTATTATCTTCTTTGATATCAGTAGCACTTTTGTTTCTTTTCCTTATGCATTTCCATTCCATTCCTTACCTGCTCCTCATTCTATTTTCTTAATTTATCTTACTATTTTTTTTTCACTCAATTTCTCTTCAATTAATTTTTCACTCTTCGCCACTATTGTCACATCATCCGCAAACGCGCATGCGTTTATGTACTCTTTCTAAATTTCTATTTTCTACATGAAATGTTTATCTTCAGCTCGATTTCTCTCATAACATCATCTATAAAACATATGAATAACAACTTCCGTTCAGTCTTACACCTTGTTGCGTTTCGAATTCCCTCGATTTTAGGTTGTTACTACATTTGCTGTTCTTTCGTATATACTTTTGCACATTTTCACTAATTTTTTGCTCATCTTCTTATTTCATAGTCTATCCCATATTATTGCTCTCGTTACTAGATCAAATGCTTTTTTCGTGTAAATAAAGCAGACATACACATATTTCTCCACTGTTATTGCGCTATTTATCATCGTTTTCAACGTGAATATGTGATCTTGAGTACTTCTCTTTTGCCTAAACCCGTTCTGTGCTTCCAATAACTTTCCGTCAACTTGTTGTCTAATCTTATTTTCTATTATCTTCTCCAGCACTTTCGACGCTGTTCCTATTAGTGATATTCCTCTGTAGTTTCTACGCACACTTTCATCTCCTTCTTATGGATTTGTAATATTGGGCTTGTTCTCCACTCTTCTGGTATTTGTTCTTGGTTCCATATTTCTTGTAGTAACTGATTTAGTTTTTATTTGCCTTTTTGTCCCATTTTTTGTATCAATTCCGATGTTATCTTATCTATTCCCGGTGTTTTACCTCTCTTCAGACCGCTTCTGTAATGTCTTCATCCGTTAGTAAGCCAAGTCTTCCCTTTGCTTCCGTTTGTTCTTCACACTCCTCAATGTTATTTTCACTTTGATTGGTTTCTTCACCTCCCTTATTTAGCAGTTCATAGAAGTGCTGCCTCCACCTCTCCATTATTTCGTCTCCATTGGTAATAATTTCTATGCTGTCATTCTTTAACGTGGTAGATTCTTATTTTTGTCTTCTCTTAAGTATTTCAGTGTACGATAAAGTTGCCTTCCATCTAATGTCCAAATTCTTCCCACGATTTCTGTTTGGCCCTTACTACTGTCATGGTTTTCAGTCTTTGCTCTCTATACTCTAGAGACCTTTCCTCAATCGTTTTCCCTAGATGTATTGTCCACTTATTTTTCTTCTTCCTTAGTTGTTCTTTAACAAATGAATTCCACCAACGTGTTGCTTCTTGTTTGGGTTCTGTCCACTTATACCACATGTTCTTTTAGCAGCTTCTAGAATTGTCATCTTCAATCCCTTCCACATGTCTTATACATGGTGAGTTTTTTCGGATGTTTAGTATGGGGATCTCGGAAAGTAGCGGAGATAGAGGAACGATTAAATGGGGACAGAATTTCAGTTTCACGAGCTCAATTTCATGAGCTTTTTGTGTTTTGGAAAAATTGCATGGCTAACTAGATATCTCGAAAAAATATATTTTTTTAAATTTGGTTCGGTGCCTATGGACCTGTTATTGTTGACTTTAGAAAAAATGTGTAAAGGAAAAAGTTGTACGTAATTATGTGCTTAATAATACAATCTAACCGATTATTTTATTAAAGCTATAATTTTTGAGTTATGAGACAAAGTTGAGTTTTTTCTATTGGAAACCATAGTCGGCCATGACTTTATAAAACGGGCGCTTTTTCAACTATTCTAATGATATACCACTTGATATAGTTATTTTTATAAATAATTAAATTATCGCTATTTTTTACTTTTCATGTTCGAACTATTCAAGAAGTAGGCTATGGAAACAATTGATAGATGCGCAACGCCTTAAATAATAAAATTCAAGTTAGTTATTAAAATTTTCATTTCGAAATTATAAACATTATTATTTTGGTGTAAAATGTTTATTTCGTTGGAATTACAATTTTATATAAAAATTATTTCTGATTAAACAAAATTACATAAGTACAAAACTACTAAGCAGGGAATGACAGACGATAAATTGAGAAACAATACAAGCATATTAGAACGTATCTAAAGTAGTACCAAAACAACGTAATTAAAGTTAGGAAAGTATTTAAGGCTAAATATGTTTAAAAGTTTCACCATTATGATTAATGCACACCTTTTTAAAACAGAATTTGTTGCTTTTCTAACTGAGCGTCCATCAATATTAGCAAAAACTTGTAACTTGTAAGAACAGCTTCTCTAAGGTCATCTGCTGTAGACCTTAGCTAAAAAAGTTTTAAACTTTTATATTACTACAGTCAACATTGGCTCTTGGCAGTTTGTTAAACTAGAATGTCAATAAATTGTTTTTCAAACCCACCTTCCATTTTGATTAATTAAAATGGCCATTGGAATTGTTGATAAAACGACATTTCTGCAAATATCTTTTAATGTGTTAGGAATTGCGATAGAGTTGTAATTAGGAAAAATGTTTGTCTTTTAATTCCACATAGAATGACATAAAAATATACAGGGGCTCGAATTTAAAATAAGAAAAATAAGGTGCTTTAAAGTTTGAAAAATTTGACACTAAATGTTGGACACTCTGTATAATGCATATCAATAAAACTTGGTTAACGCAATTGTCAGGTCTTATTTAATGAGTACCTTGTATGGTTTTATTAACAAGGCATATTTTTATCTCTTATTAATTTTCTTAACCAATGGTGCAAAACTGATTTTTTTAGTTTTGTTTTTTTTTTTGTGCTAAAATCACTATAAAATTTCATGGGTATGTAGGCATCCATAAAGGGCACCCAAATAAGCAATAAAAAATATACCATGCAATTTAAAATTACACATCATCATGACGTCACACTTTTTTGGGACACCCAGTAGTGTTACTCCGTATGTTCATCTGAGGTATTTCATTTCTATTGCTTGTATTCTGCTTTTTTATCTGTCATTTAATACCCATGTTTCGCTACCAAATGTTAGTACCGGTCTGTAGATAGCTTTGTATACTCTTATTTTTGTATTTTGGCTTATTTCCCTATTATATATTTGTTCAGTGGGTAGTATAGTCTGTTTGTATTACTTATTCTGTAGTTGATGCCAGCATCTTGTTGTCCTGTATCTTGTATAACTACTCGCAGCTATTTATACTGCTTTACTTGTTCAAATGTACTATTTTCTATTTTTATATTTAATTTTGCTTCATTATTTGATGTTGCCATTACTTTAGTTTTCTTAATATTCATTGTCATCCCATATTTTGTAAGCACTTTGTTCCACACATTTAATTTTTCTTGTAGTTCTTCCGGTTTAATTGATATTATTGCAATATCATCTGCAAATGTATTTTGTTGTATTTGTACTATGTTCATATTTCTGTGTCCAATGTTTGCTGGTCTCGTTTCGTTATTTACTTCTTTAATTATTTGGTCTATGTATATTATGATCAGCAATGGGCTTAAATTTCCACCTTTCCTCACTCTTTGTTTGGTGTTAAATTCTTCTGATCTTCTGTTTTGTGCTATTATCACATTTTGTGTCTCTTTGTATATGATTTGGGTTGTTCTGATTAGTTTTTTGTTGATTCCATTTTTTCGAGTCCTTCCCAGATTTTTCTTCGCTGCGCTTTATCAAATGTTTTCTCTGAGTCCACATATGCTATGTACATTGATTTCTGCTTTTCATGTGATCTGTTAATTAACGTTTTCATTGTGAATATATGGTCATGTATGGTTCTCTTTGGTTTGAAGCCACTTTGAGCCTCATCCATTTTATTTTCTACTTCTTGTCTAAGCCTTTTTTCTATTATTTTTTCGTATATTTTTGTGCCAGTGCCTATTAGAGTAATGCCTCTGTAATTGCTACATTCTGCTTTATTCCCTGTTTTGTATATCGGCACTATCATCCCTATTTCCCATTCCTTTGGTATTTTCTCTTCTTCCCATATTCTGTTGATTAGTTTTCCTAATAGGTGTTTTCCTTCGTTACCCAGGCATATAATCATTTCGGCTGTTATCTTATCAGTTCCTGGAACTTTTCCATTTCTTAGTTATTTAATTGCTTGTCCTATTTCCTCTTTGGTTATCTTGCCATTGTTCGTTTTCGTGTCTTTCTTTATTAGGGCGTCTTCATCACCGTCTGATTCATATCCTTGGCTCAAAAGTTCATGGAAGAATGACTTCCATCTTTCCGTTGTCTCTTCTTCAGTCGCTAGTAGTTTACCCGATTTGTCTTTTATTCTCACATATTTTTATATTTTTCCTTTATTTATATTTTTGTAGTGATTTGTAAAATATATTTTGATTACTCTTTGCATTTCCTTCCTTTGTGTTTCTTTTATAATAGGCATATTATAACAGTGCAAGCATTTTTTTAGGTTTTTCGACATTAGCCCTGTTACTGCTTTGTTTTGGTGGTGTCAGTGAGGTATCTTTGTCATAGTAAATAATATTAATATTGGCAATACATTTTATACGTTCCATTCACCATAAGGAATTCGTATGATATCGCTTTGCTGGACGTAATTTTTGATTCACTGTGGTTCTAAAAATATATGTCTAATATAAATGCAAATCTTCGCAGATTTAAGTACGAAATATTCATGCATTTAATCCGGAAAGAGTAATTGACACGACTTTAGAGGCACGTGCACGCAAATTATAAGCACGTGTACATAGGAGTAGGCAGGGGCGGATGGGCAACATACAAGCGGCCCGGGAACATACTTTTATCGGCCCATTTTGCATTCAAATAAAATTGCAATAATACCATATAATCAAAATAATAATCATTCTTCAAAATTTGACAAATATGTAAAAATCAAAAATACTTTACAATAAATAATTTAAAATTGAATATATTATTTTTATTTTTAAAATATATTAAAATGTATTATCAGAGACATAACACCTCTGAGGATGGCTAATAAAAGCCGAAACAAGTTGGGTGAAGAACATCAAATAAAAAGATTGCATAACTAAGAGAAAGTACTCCCCACAAAGAAAAAATCAATACAAAATTTAATACCGTAAGTTTTTCATAATACTTATTTATTTATTAATACAGAGGCTCCTAAAGTGTGCGATTACTGTACTAGTTTCAATCATATTAAATAGAATATGAAAAGATTAGGTAATTAGAATTCATGCTTTGACTAAGAAAATTTAATTGTAATTATAAAATCTTCATTAAAATTACAAAGTTATATTAGACCCAGCAATTTTTTTTTTAATTATTGGAGTTTTTTCCCGAGAGCATATCCCTCACAAAGTTGTTAAAATGTTATTTGCAGAAAATTTTTGAACATGAAAGAAAAAAATTAATAATTAAAAAAATTTAAATGTAATTTTCAACTTTATTACTTTTACAAATTTTACAGTACAAATTATAATTTAAATTGTAAAATATCAATCAAAACACAAAATTGTCATTTGCATTATACAATTTATATTGAAAATTATAATAATAATAATAATATTTACTAGCGGGAGAACCTGCATAATATACACATAAAAATTAAAAATTAAAACTTACTAAATGAAAATGAACTTTAAACTTGATTTGAATTTTTACATGAAAGTTAAAAATGTATATTATAAATTCCAAAACTCAAATGAAATAACAAAGTTATCATGATAAATGATAGAATTTAGTTGGAAATTATAAAACTCTTATAGTAAATTCGAAAATATTAATTATAAATTTCAATGTTAAATTAAAATTTGACATTTTTAGTGTAAATTATAAAAAAACTTTATTCTTAAAACATATAACTCACTAAGTTATTAATATTCTGACAGAAATTTGCAAAAATATTAATGCAAAATACAAAATTATGTACAAAATTACAAAGAGAAGCTATGAAGTTTTCATTGCAAATGACAAATTTTGATATTTTATTACAAATTGCAAGTTCATCAAACCATAAAATTCTCATTGAAACATCTCGCTTGTAAACTTCAATGAATTGGAAATTACAAAATTTTCGTTTGAATTTTTTAATATAATTACTAGACTTTTCATAAATTGTAAAGATAAATGGAATCTGCGAGTTTTTTTATTCTAATTTATAACGTCTTTCCTAAGAAATCATATTCCTTGCAAATGTATTAACAACCATTTCATAGAAATTCGCAAAAAATATAACGGATGGTGTAAAATGTTGATTAAAATGTTTTTAAATTCAAAATGGTGAATGTTACGAAATTTTGATGATGTATTTCAGTATTTCAATAGAAAATATGGAGAATTATTTCTAAATTTCAAAAGTTTTAGAATTTGTAAACGTTGAATATAAATTGGAACATTGTAGTGAAAATTGCAAAGTTTTTATTATGAATACTATATTTCAATGGAATTAGAAAACAACCATAAAGTATAAATAAGTTTACATTATCACTATAACAAATATAATAATAAATAAGTAAATAAGTAAATAAAGAAATAAATCAGTTTTATTGGAATTATGTAATTTTCGTTGTGACTTTCATCATTCATCATTCTAAATTACAAAATTGCAATAACTTTATGAAAATTTTATTGTTAATTGATAAATTTCACTGTAAAATGTAAAATATTCAACATTCGTATTATAAATTACAACATTTCAGCAGCGATTATGAAAATTTTATTGTAAATTGCCAATATTTCGCTATAAAATGCAAAATGTCATTGGCATTTCCAAAATTTGTATCGATTTGTTAAAATGTTTATAGTTATTTGTAGAAAATTTTATGAAAATAAACTTAGGTGGAAATTACGAATTTTCATTAGAGATTACAAAATGTTTATTAGATATTATGAAATTCTTATTATAATACTAAAATTTTACTACATATACATTTTCCTTACAAATTAGAACATTTTAATAAAGATTGCAAAAAGCTAATCAAACCACAGCATATTAAAATTAAATCATGTCGATTGTAAATTAAATTTACAAAAGCTTAAAAATTTTCAATACATTTTTTATTAGAAATACTATTTTTTTTTATAAATTACAAAGATTAATGGAACCTGCCAATTTTTAGTTGAAAATTATAACGGCTATCTACATAATTTATATTCCTCGCCAAATTATTTCATATTTCATAAAAATTTGCAAAAATTATTTTGGAAACGGAATGGAATCATGGAAAATCCTAGTTCAAAAAGGGAGCTGCGAGGCGAAAAAGTTTGGGAACCACTGTGTTAATACATATATAAACAATCTTTATTGGGCTATCGACCACATGGGGTCTTTCCGCCTTGTGTTAATACATTAAATCAAAATTATTAATAAACTTGTCGTCGGATCGGGGAAAATTCTGGGGCTTCCGGCCCAACATTCGGGATGGCTACCGGCCCACCGGGAAATTTCCCATTTTCCCGTATGGCCCATCCGCCCCTGGGAGTAGGCGAGACGTGGTACTGCCCTCTGTCCCGGAAGTGACGTCAGAGATACCGGAAGCTGCAATGGCGAACGTGAGAGACGTCTTGATGGCGAGGTGAAGAGAAGAGAAACTTTTATTGATGATTAATAGGTCTCGTCGTCGATGGATAAATTGAATTAGCCCTGCATTAGGTCATACTCCTTCAATGCACTCGGTCAATATAATCTATGTCCATTCATGTCCGTCGTCCTCGGCAATTCTTCCCATGTGCCGATGGTGGCCGAAGCACAGCGAACAGAGCCATAAGAGCATGAGAAAAACGCGGTAATTCTATAATAACAGTTCTAAATTAGGTTCAATTAACACTAAATGACTTAATGCACGTACATATTCAATGATCGAGTTTCATTGTGTTCCTTAAGTTAACTGGACCTATTGTTGACGTTTTAACCTTTTCAGTCCTTTGATCAATATCAGCCGATTTAAAAACTTTTAATTTCTCTTTGAAGAAAACATCACCGATATTTTAATTGCAAATTTTGTAGTACCATGAGAATTGTCAAATATTTTCGTAGAAACAGCTTAATTGTCCCATTCTTGTCTCGGGACAACAAAAACCTGCCTCTTCCTCGTTTCTTTCCTGTTTTTGCTTCCCAGATTTGTTTTCTTTGATTCGTATTTTTCATCCTAATTAGATGTCCCCACCAGTTGAGCTGCTTCTTTTCTATAAACTGTTCTATTGATTCAACATCCAATTCTTCTCTGATGTCTTTATTTCGTATCCTGTCTTTTTTCGTTATTTATTTTACTTTTCTCAGCTATTTCATTTCTATTGCCTGTAATCTACTTTTATCTCTCTTTGTTAGCTTCCACGTCTCGCTCCCATATCTCAAAATCGTTCTGTATATAGTTTTGTATATATTCATTTTTCTCTTTCCGCTTATCTCTTTCTTGTTAGTAAGTATATTATTCAGGGCATAGTACGTTTTTATTGTGTTGTTTATTCTGTTGCTTAATTCTCCTTCCATTTTCCCGTCTTCTGTAAGTTCTACTCCAAGGTATTTGAATTGTTCCGCTTGTTCAATCTGGTCCTGTCCTATCTGTATATTTATGTGTTCTTTCCGTTTTCCTATTATCAGTACTTTTGTTTTGCTGTAGTTCATCTTCATGTTATATTTCTCTAGGTGTTTATTCCATACGTTCATGTTATGTTGCAGGTACCTCTCACTTTCTGCTGTCACTACCACATCATCGGCGTATACTCCTTCTGATTCTTTAACCTTTTGCATGTTTTTGTATCCTACGTTTGCTTTTATTATTTCTGTTTTCATGCTCTTCATTATTTCATCCATATATAGGTTGAATAGTGTTGGGCTGAGAGCTCCTCCTCGTCTTAGTCCATTATTTGTTTTAAAAGTTCTTGAAAGTTGCCCCTTGTATTGTATTGTATAAAAATTGGCTATCGTCTTTTGTTTTCAAGTTATGGCCAAAAACTCGTTATTTTCCATTTTTCATTTTTATCAATATTTCATTTATTTGTCATTTTATTAAGATACGAGTTGCATGTTCTTCAGGCACTTTTCGACGGTGAATTGAATGAGTTTCACAGAATTTTGATATCTTCGTTAATAACCAAGATACAACACAAACTTGTGTTTTTTTTAAACAGAAGTCGTAGTTGGCTTTGGTCTTAATAAATAGGTTATTTTTTTCTTTTTTCGATGATGTATCACATGTGGATGTTATAATTGCATTTTTGTTGAAATCTATTAAAATTCTTTCAAAACGTCATATGTTCTCTTATTGGACGTAGTAGGCTTGTTTTGTTTAAATTGTTTGATTGTTAAGCTAACACATTCGACGTGATCTTTATATTTCGAAGTGTTTAACAATGTCGTACAAAATTATGCAATATTTGATATGTTAGATGCTTTATTCAAAGCAATAACAAATTACTAATTGACATAGAAACATATTTTAATCGCTATCCGGAAATAAAACAACCGCATAAATCAATATTTCAAATACTAAAAGAAAATCTTATCCACCACGGATCTTTCAAGTAGCCAAAATTAAGGTCTTACAATATAGTAGACGCCGAAAAAACTGCTACTGATGTAATTTTAGATGTAATAGTGAATCCATCAATTTCCAGCCGGCATGAGGATGAATCCGAAATTTCAAAGAATCAAGCACTTAGAATTTTGAAAAAAACATAAAATTTAGACCATACATTATTCGAAAAGGACACCATTTGAACGACCAAGATATAGAACGATAAATTATATAAAATGAGAAATGATAATATTAATAATTTAGAACAACATTTTATAGATTGTATAAATTCAATTTCAAATGTTCACATTCATATTGCTTACAGAAGTATTATTAAAAGATGCAACATATGCATTTTGAATAATGGATATCAATTGGAACATTTATTGTAATTTCAATATTGTGTCTATGCTTTTCAATGCTTCATTGAAGGTTTTTTTTTTTCAATCTTGGAAAAATCAATTTATTGGGTTGTTTGCCTTTTAGATGATAGAGCCTGTAATATTTCCTAGGCAATAAGATAATTGTTATTTATTTAATAAACCTTTCTAACATATATAATATTGTATTCACATGGTATTTTATAATTTACAGATGGCAAATTTGTGTATTTTCAATAAATAATTTTACTCCTAACAATACAAGCCTACTATCAGACGCCCAATAAGAGAATATATGAAGTGTTGACACCATATTAATAGATTTCAACAAAAATGCAATTATAACATTCACATGTTATATATCATTGAAAAGAGAAAAAAATAACCTAGTTATTAAGGCCAAAGCCAACTACGACTTGTATTTAAAAAAACACAACTTTGTATTGTATCTTGTTTATTAACGAATATATTAAAATTCTGTAAAACTTGTTCAAATCACCGTAAAAAAGTGCCTGAAGAACGTGCAACTCTTATTTTAATAAAATGAGAAATAAATGAAATATTGATAAAAATCGAAAATGTAAAATAATAAATTTTTGGCCATAACTTGAAAACAAAAGACGATAGCCAATTTTTGTTTTTTCTCCATTTCTTCGGGCACTTTTTTACGGTGAATTTAAAAAGTTTTACAGAATTTTAATATTTTCGTTAATAAACAAGATACAATACAAAGTTGTGTGTTTTTAAATACAAGTCGTAGTTGGCTTTGGCCTTAATAAATAGGTTTTTTTTTCTCGTTTGTATGATATATAACATGTGAATGTTATAATTGCATTTTTGTTGAAATCTATTAAAATTGTGTCAACACTTCATATATTCTCTTATTGGGCGTCTGATAGTAGGCTTGTATTGTTTAGAGTAAAATTTATTATTGAAAATGCACAAATTTGCCATCTGTAAATTACAAAATACCATGTGAATACAATATTATATATGTTAGAAAGGTTTATTAAATAAATAACAATTATCTTATTGCCTTGGGATTATTACAGGCTCTATCATCTAAAAGGCAGACAACCCAATAAATTGATTTTTCCAAGATTGAAAAAAAAACCTTCAATGAAGCATTGAAAAGCATAGACACAATATTTAAATTACAATAAATGTTCCAATTGATATCCATTATTCAAAATGCATATGTTGTATCTTTTAATAACACTTCTGTAAGCAATATGAATGTGAACATATGAAATTGAATTTATACAATTTATAAAATGTTGTTCTAAATTATTAATATTATCATTTCTCATTTTATATAATTTATCGTTCTATATCTTGGTCGTTCATGTGGTGTCTTTTTCGAATAATGTATGGTCTAAATTTTATGTTTTTTTCAAAATTCTAAGCGCTTGATTCTTCGAAATTTCGGATTAATCCACAATATGCCGGCTGGAAATTGCTGAATTTACTATTACATCTAAAATTACATTAGTAGCAGTTTCTTCGGGGTCTACTATATTGTAAGACCTTGATTTTGGCTACTTGAAAGATCCGTGGTTGATAAGATTTTCTCTTAGTCTTTGAATTATTGATTTATCCGGTTGTTTTATTTCCGGATAGCGATTAAAATATGTTTCTATGTCAATTAGTGATTTGTTATTGCTTTGAATAAAGCATCTAACATATCAAATATTTCATAATTTTCGTACGACATTGTTAAACACTTCGAAATGTAAAGATCACGTCGAATGTGTTAGCTTGACAATCAAACAATTTAAACAAAACAAGCCTACTACGTCCAATAAGAGAACATATGACGTTTTGGAATAATTTTAATAGATTTCAACAAAAATGCAATTATAACATCCACATGTGATACATCATCGAAAAGAGAAAAAAATAACCTATTTATTAAGACCAAAGCCAACTACGACTTCTGTTTAAAAAAACACAAGTTTGTATTGTATCTTATTTATTAACGAATATATTAAAATTCTGTTAAACTTATTCAATTCACCGTAAAAGTGCCTGAAGAACGTGTAACCTTATTTTAACAAAATGAGAAATAAATTAAATATTGATAAAAATCGAAAATGGAAAATAATGAGTTTTTGGCCATAACTTGAAAACAAAAGACGATAGCCAATTTTTGTTTTTTCTCCATTGAGTTGGTCTTGTAAAAAGAGATCGAGGATACGCCATCATAATATTCCTTTTTTGTGGACTATATGATGGACATCCCTGTATAAATAAGTGCATCGCCTGCAGCAGTCATTGGTGCTCATTCAGCAATTTAATTGATTACGTGGCGCACTTGAAATTGTTTAACAGTACTTAAGTGCATTTGCTATTATTATGCAAAGTGGCATTTCGAGTTTTCCATTAGTTACCGTTTAACACGAGGCCTCGGTATCTTCAGGCAGACTTTAAACCCGTGTTAATCTATTAATACGAAAAACGCAATCGACGTTTTATTTTTAAATCCACGACGAGGTGAGACGCTTTTTATTCGCCTCGACGAGAATTTTTGCGCGAGCGTATTTCTACCTACGCTAAAATCCCGCGTAAAATCGTTAACTTGTCCGTGCAGACGACATGAACGCGCATGACATCGCCTGATCTGCACCGGTGTCACGTGACCGTAGTATACTTCAACGCGGTAGCTGTTATTACCTTTATAAAAATTTGTATCTAAATGACTATCATTTAGATCAGTGCTTCTCAAACTCTTTTGATCCATGCCCCAACAATAAGCTACTAAATATCTGATGCCCCATATATAAAATAAACAAAATGTCGGAACTTTTGCACAGCATGACTAAATTATTAATTGCTTTTCTTCGTCTATATACGCAAAGTAGAATGGTCATAAAATATAAATTCAAGAAAAACGAATTTTTAATAAGAACTATAAAATATTGTTTATAATAACTTGCAGGTTCAAAGTAACAAAAAAAATAAAATATCGCTATAAAATTAAATATTATAATAAATTTGTATATGTAGGTATATATTAGTAAAAGTATAAACCGAAAATTTTTAAGAAAAAAACAAAGGATATAATAATTGTAAGTAAATTTGGTTTAATTAATGTGATCCGTGAGCCTGGTGTCTGCTAAATCAAAATAAATTTTAGATTGTAACAAAACAATTAAAAATTGAACAGCAATCAGTGATATTTTTTACAGAATAACTGAAATGGTAACAACGATTGTTAGAAAAGCTAACAGTTTTCATTGAAATTTTGGCAGTAATTATTAAAATTTTGGCAGTGATCGTTTTCTATAATCGAAATTTTGATAGTAATGATTAAAAAGTTGGCAGTGATCACATTGTAATACTAAAATATTGATAGTAACCAAAATTTGAAAAGACATTGTTCAAAATTTGATAGTTTTCATTAAAATTGTGGCAATAATCATTAAAAATTTGGCAGTGCTTGTTTTGTAGAATTGAAATTTCGATAGCAATCAATAAAAATTTGGCAGTGATCATTTTCTAAAATTGAAATTTTGATAGTAGTCAAAACTTGAAAATAAATTGTTGAAAATTTTACAGTAATCATTGGAATATTGATAAAACCAAACTTTCGTAGTAATCATTTAGATTGTAACAAAACAATTAAAAATTGAACAGCAATCAGCGATATTTTTGCAGAATAACTGAAATTGTAACAACAATTGTTAGAAAAGCTAACAGTTTTCATTGAAGTTTTGGCAGTAATCATTAAAATTTTGGCAGTGATCGTTTTCTAGAATCTAAATTTTGGTAGTAATAATAAAAAATTTGGCAGCGCTCATTTTGTAATACTGAAATATTGATAATAACTAAAATTTAAAAAGAAATTGTTCAAAATTTGGCAGTTTTTATTAAAACTTTGGCAGTAATCATTAAACATTTGGCAAGGATTGTTTTGTAGAATTGAAATTTCGATAGCAATCAATAAAAATTTGGCAGTGATCATTTTGTAATATTGAAATTTTGATAGTAATCAAAATTTGAAAAGAATATGTTGTAAATTTGCCGGCAATCATTTAAATATTGATAAATACAAACTTTTATAGAACAACTGAAATGGAGACCAAAATTCTGACATTTTTGCAAATATAATAGTCTTTTTAACAAAAATAACTGAAAACCCAACAGTATTCTTTGAAATTGTAGCAGTAATCATTAAAATTTTGGCAGTGATCGTTTCCTAAAATTAATATTTTGATAGCAATCATTAAAAAGTTGGCAGTGATCGTTTTGTAGAATAGAAATTTTGATAGCAATCAATGAAAATTTAGCACTGATGGTTTTGTAAAATTTAAACTTTGATAGCAATCATTAAAAAATTGGCAGTGATCATTTTGTAATATTGTAATCAAAATTTGAAAAAATATAGTTGAAAATTTGATACTAATCATTGAAATATTGATTATTCCAAACTTTTGCGGTAATCATTTACATTATGTCAAAACAGTTAAAGATTGAACATCAATCATTGAAATTTTTACAGAATAACTGAAATAGAGCCAAATATACTGACATTTTTGCAGAAATAATAGTCTTTTTAACAAAAATAAGTGAAAATCCAACAGTTTTCATTAAAATTTTGGCAGTAATCATTAAAAATGTGACAGTGTTTGTTTTGTAATATTTTAATTTTTATAGCAATCTTAAAATTTTAGCAGTAATCATTTTGTGAGATTTAAATTTTGTTAGTAATCAAAACTTGAAAATAAATTGTTGAAAATTTTACAGATATCATTAAAATTTTGATAATTCCAAACTTTTATAGTAATCATTTACATTATAACAGAACAATTAAAAATCGAACAGCAATCATTGAATTTTTTATAGAATAACTAAAATTGTTACAAAAATACGTAAAAGCAATAGTCTTTTAACAAATATAACTGAAAACCCAACAGTTTTCATTGAAATTTTGGCAGTAATCATTAAAAATTTGGCACTGATCGTTGTGTAACATTGAAATTTTGATAGCAATCATTAATAATTTGGCAGTGATCATTTTGTAATATTAAAATTTGGATAGTAATCAAAATTTGGATAGCAATCATTAAAAATTTGGCAGTGATCATTTTGTAATATTAAAATTTTGATAGTAACCAAAATTTGAAAAGAAATTGTTGTAAATTTGACAGTAATCATTGAAATATTGATGAAACCAAACTTTCATAATAATCATTTACATTATGGCAAAACAATTAAAAAATGAACATCAACCATTGACATTTTTACAGAACAACTGAAATGGAGACAAAAATACTGACATTTTTGCAAAAATAATAGTCTATATAACAAATATAACTGAAAACCTAATAGTTTTCATTGAAATTTTAGCAGTAATCATTACAAATTTAGCAGCGATCGTTTTGTAAAATTAAAATTTTGATAGTAAGCAAAGTTTGAAAAGAAAATGTTGAAAATATGACAGATATCAATATATATTGAAATATTGATAAATTCTAACTTTTATCGTAATCATTTACATTATAACAATACAATTAAAACTTGAACAGCAATCATTGCTATTCTTATGTTCTTGTTGTTCTTATTATTCTTTCAGAACAACTGAAATTGTTATAAATATACTGTTATTTTTGTAAAAATAATACTCTTTTTAACATAAATAACTGAAAACCTACCAGTTTTCATTGAAATTTTGGCAGTAATCATTAAAAAATTAGAAGTGATCGTTTTGTAAAATTGAAATTTGGATAGCAATCATTAAAAATTTAGCAGTGATCGTTTTGTAAAATTGAAATTTTGATACCAGTCATTAAAAATTTTGTTGTGACATTTTGTAAATTTGAAATTTTGATAGTAAGTAAAGTTTGAAAACCAATTGTTGAAAATTTGACAGTAATCATAGAAATATTGATAAATTCTAACTTATATGGTAATCATTTACATTATTACAAAACAATTTAAAATTCAATAGCAATCTTTCAAATTTTTACAGATCACCTAAAATTGTGCCAAAATACTGATATTTTGCAAAGATTTGAACAAAAAAACTGCAAATCCTGATTTAACTGATTTATTCCGAAATTTCCATTATTCTGTCATAATTTCAATGATAACTACTAACATTCTAAAATGAAACGGAAAAAGTTTGAATGTACTATAAAAATTGCCAAATTATTTCTGCCATATTTTCGATTATTTCTGTGAAAATTACAACGATTATTGTAAAAGTTTTAACGCCATGCCATATTTAATTATTTGTTTCTGTCATAATTTTATTTTCTACTTATGTCAAAATTTCAATTAGTCTGACAAAACTTTAAAACTCATTGGAAAATTTCCAATTCCTATTCCAATTCCAATGGAATTCCAAATAAGGAATTTCGTCTTGTTATTTGTATACATCCAGACTAGATTATAAGGGTGCCTATACGTGCATAGTTCTTGACTAAAACATATTGGGATAATAATCGATAGTCACTCAAAAACTATCGATTGCAAACTATAGTCTAAACTATCCAACTTCAAATATCATAAGACCACCTTAAATTCTCATGACCCACCTGAAAAACCTACGCGCCCCACCGGTGGGGCGTGCGCCCCACTTTGAGAACTACTGATTTAGATACAGGTAGCGAATGTTTAATATATCATATATTTAATATTTCAATGTGCCGAATGCATCTAGTTACCACTAAAAACAACGTCAGTTAAAGCAAAATTAGGAAAATAGGCTTGGATTTTAAATATTCGATCAAGGACATCGTAGGAGTAAGTACGCACAACCTAGAAACAGAGGAAATGGATGAATTAAAGGAAATGATGAAGGACTTGATGAAAGATGTAAAACTAATAAGAGAAGAGCAACAATTTTACAGAGAAGAATTAAAAGAAATAAAAGCGAAAGACAAAAGTCTGAAAAGTGAAGTAATAGAACTTAAAAACAAGTTGCAAGAAATAAAAAAGAGGGAAAAGAGGAGCAATATAATCATAAAAGGAATACGTTCGGAAGAAGAATGCAAAGTATGTTATATATCTAGGAGTGGATCTAGGAATCGACTGAACAACACAACTGCCATGTGTATACTGTCTTTATTAAACTTCTATGCGTGGTCGTTGCGGTAGGTTAGACAACCTTCTTTACCTCTAAGGCACATACATTATACACATTACATCATTACATACATCTATTACATCTCCCTTATTACGTTACATAGTCATACAGTCTTTTTGGTTTTCTGGTTACTCTTTTACAGTTCACTCTTTTTACAATGTTATCATCTACAAAGTTATCATTTACAATACAATCATCTGTAATGTTGTCATTTACAATATTATCATCTGTAATGTTGTCATTTATAATATTATCATCTGCAATGTTATCATTTACAATATTATTATTATACACAAAATTTGAACGTTGTATCACTTCGTTTGAACCTTTGAAGTTTTTAATGTAAACACTATTTCTTATTATACATCTTCCATCCTCTATTTCTATTTCGTAAGTTCTTTCTCTTATTGTATTCTCAATTTTTCCTAGTTTCCAAGTGCTTTTAGGCTTTTCTTGGAACCAAACATTTCTAAGTTCAACGTTTGAACGTACACCTGATTTGTCATAATAAATTTTTGATTTGATTTGTCTTGTGTCAATTTTGTTCTTTAGTTTAGTCTTATTTATAATTTGAGAATTTAGTTTGTTTTCATTAATGGGTAAGTTGTCTCTTAAGTATCGTGACATTAATATCTGAGATGGTGTGTAGGTATCATAGACAGGGGTGTTACGGTAACTTAATAAAGCTAAGTATAAGTCTTCTTTATCTCCTAATGTCTTTTTAATTAATTTCTTAATGGTTTGAATTGATCTTTCTGTAAAACCGTTGGATTGTTGGTGATATGGGGATGATTTAGTTATTTGAAAATTCCATTCTTTGGAAAATGTTTCATATTCTTCACTGATGAATTGTCTTCCACTATCTGATACAACAATTTTGGGTATCCCATGTCTAGCAAATATGGATTTTAATTTGTTGATTACATTTTTGGAAGTTAGATTTTTGTTCAACGTCATGATTTCGGTATATTTTGAGTAGTAATCCACTGCAATAAAGAATGTTTCACCTTGTATTTCAAATAAGTCAATTCCTATTTTTTGCCATGGTTTTTTAATTATTTGTTGATTTATCATAGGCTCTCTTCTATTCGAGTTTGAATATTTATTACATACGTAACATCTATTAATTACATTTTCTATATGTGTTATCATATTAGGCCAATGTACTGCAAATTTTGCTCTCGATATGCATTTATTTATACTTAAATGACCTGTGTGTGTGTCTTCAAGGACTTTGTTTCTCCATGATTTTGGTATAATGACTCTTTGATTCATATATATTAAGTTATTGCTTCCCATTGTTATTTCTGACTTTAATTTGTAAAATGGTTTCAAATTTACTGTCATTTTATTTATGCTCTTTGGCCATCCATCCTTAATAAAGGTTTTTACCATTTTCAATTCTTCATCATCTTCAGTTGCTTTTATCAACTATTTTAACCTGTCCTCTTTAATTGTTAATTTTTTTTTCGATTAGGCATACTTGAGCGTTTAATTCTAAATTATCTTCGAATACTTTATTTACTGTTGCTCGTGATAATGTATCAGCTATTATTAGATATTTGCCTGGTTTGTAAACTAAATTTATTTTATATTATTGTAATGTCAAAAGCATCCTTTGTAATCTAGCTGGGCATGAGTTTAACGATTTTTTGAATATGGAAATTAATCGTTTGTGATCGGTTTCAACTGTAAACTCTCTTCCATAAACATATTGATAGAACTTTTGTACGCCAAAACATATTGCTAATAGTTCCTTCTCTATTTGAGCATATCTTTGCTGAGTTTCTGTCATAGCTCTAGAAGCATATGCACATGGTTTTTCATTTTGCAAAAGTGCTGCTCCTAAGCCTGAGCTAGATGCATCAACTGATATTGTTATTTGTTCTCTTGGATTAAAATACTTTAAAATTGGTTTTTGTGAAATTATCTTTTTTAATTCGTTAAATGCTTTTTCTTGAGGGTGTTCCCATGAAAATATATTGTTATCTTTAATTAAATCCCTTAATGGTTGAGTAATTTCTGATAAGTTTGGAATAAATTTTCCTACATAAGTTATGAAACCTAGGAATCTTTGGCCATCTTTTTCATTAATTGGTTTGGGCATTCCTACGATGGCTTAAATTTTATCTTCATCCATTGATATACATTTATTTGAAAACTAATGTCCTAAATAGTTAACTTCATCTAGACCAAATTTACATTTGTTTCTATTAAATTTTACATTTTTTTCTCTAGCTATCTTAAATACTTCTTCCAATATTTTGTCCTGTTCTTCTTTAGTCTCGACATGAATTAAAATATCGTCGACATAGATTACTACATCTTTTATATGAAAAATTTATTGAAAAGTTTTTTGGAATACTTCACTAGCAGTTTTAATACCAAATGGTAGTCTATTGAATTTGTATCTACTATGAGGGGTTGCAAAAGTGCATAACTTACTAGATTTTTTATCAAATGGAATGTTCCAAAATCCACTAGCTGCATCTAATATTGTGAATATTTTTGAACCATTCAAATTTCTTGTTATTTCGTCCATGTTTGGTATTTTGTATTTTCTATCTATTAAAACTTCATTTAAATCTCTTGGATCTAAGCAGATTCGTAGAGAACCATCTTCTTTTCTAACTAGCACATATGAATTTATCCATTCTGAGCTGCCTTGAACTTTTTCTATTAATTTTTAATTTTTCTAAATTTTCTAAACATTTTTTAAATTGATCTTGTATAGCAAAAGGTACATTTCTTATTGGATTTACTACTGGTTTTGCATGTTTTTGTATTTCAATGTGATATGGCTTACTTGTTTTACCTATACCTTCAAATACATCTTTATATCTATTGGTTAATTCTTCATAATTTTTAATTTGGTTTTTATTTACTGTATTAATGAATTTAATATCCTCATCATTTTTTATGTTTACTATTCCTAAATGAATACATGTTTTTAAATCTAAGATTGACCCATTATTACTTTTATCTACAAAGAATTCAGTTTTCTTGAAACAATTTCCATTATAGTATAAATCTAGATAACATTTTCCCAATAAAGGAATTTTATCTCCAGTAAATGTGACTAAGTTTTCTTTAATGTTCTCAATATTTTTTAAATTAAATTTACACGCTTTTAATTCAAAGTAGGAAATTATATTGACACTTGCTCTCGTATCTATTTTAAATTTAGCCTTTACATCTGCATCTTCACCTATACTCAACTCTATAATGCAATGATTAAAATTATTGAGGTTTTTGTTTCCATTATTAATTGTGTCTATACTCAAGTGATCATTACAATTATCCGATTGATTCAGTTGGTTTACAGATTTATTCCTACATTTATTTGCAAAGTGATTGTCCTTTTTACATTTTAAACATTTTTTACCGTATGCTGGACATTTATTTATCGGATGTGATTTACCACACCTTGATCAGTCTTTAATTTCTCTTTGTACCTGATTGTAATTTCTATTTTCGTTCGATCTTGAAGAATCTTCTCGGAATTTTTGTGTTGTTTTCTTCTGATTTCTTACTTGATACACTTCTTTGTAATTTCTTGTCTTGGCTTCACTCGTTGATTGTTTCATATCCTGAACCTGCTGTCTGGATGTTTCGGTTAACACACATGTCTCGATTGCTTTTTCCAGGGTGTACTCTTGATGTTGTTGAAGTTGCTCTCGAACCTTCTCATCTTTCACCCCAATGATTAGCATCGTTTTTATTAATTCCGTTCTAAAATTTTCAGGGAATTCGCCTGTTTTGCTTGGTTTTTTAATGACGTGACATTATTATTATTATTATTAAGGGGGTTATCTATGGAGTGGCCTATCTGTATATACCGGGCTTTTTTTCCTTATTACACATATGATGGACAATGTATAACTGGTTGCCTGCATCTACCCGTAAGGAATTTCCTATGTGTAATTCTAAAAAAAAAATAATCAACTCATTGGCGGCGTCGGTGCAAGCAACCTGTCAATTTTGGCATATGTGTAATAAGAAAAAAAATAGCCCGGTATATAATCTGTGAATTGTCGTAAGATGTCAGGACTGTCAAATTATTAGACAAGCAAATCAGTCTACAACCGTAAGTTAAATTTACCACTAGGATCAGAGTAATGTCGTACACCCTTAACGTATTATATTCATCGCAATATTCCCAGTCTCACACTTTCTACCCTCTACTTACAACAAGAAGAAATGTGAACATAAAGGGCCGATTGCACCCTCGCTGTTTAACGTTTGCAATATGTTTCGTATGCCGTGAGGATAGTTCAAATTTGGCATTATATTTCAGTCCAAATCTTGAACAGAGATATGTTCTTCGCAACTGCAAAATAAACGGTTTGTGGGGACTGGAGGAAACGACGTCATGGACAAAGTTCGATTTTCATGCTGGAGAACCTTTCGATGTGGACGTTTTCATAAACAGTGATGAGTTTCTGGTTTCTGTTAACGGACAGCATTTCTGCGCTTATGGCCATCGTGTGCCAATATCTACCATCACTGAGGTTGAAGTTCGAGGGATGGTGGACAATATTGCGGTAGATGAGACAGAAGTTACTCGATACCCTGCCAATATTAATGACCAAATAATTCCCTTCGATGAGGATGTTGATGCCACTACAGAAGTTCCATTAAGCAACCCTTACATAGGAAGATTGTCCAAAGCATTCAAGCCTGGATGGCAGCTCGAAATCTACGGAAAAGTTAAGCTACTTCCCAATTCCTTCTTCATAAACCTTCAGGATGAAGATCAGTACTGGCCGCATCCTTTAGTTCCTCTTCACATAAATGCACGTTTCGACACTTCTAATGGTATCAACCAATTGGTAAGAAAAGCAAGGACTAGACAAGGTTGGTGCTTAGAAGAATGTAAGGCTTCATCTCCGTTTTTTCCGGGATTCTTGTTCAGTCTTTATATCCGTATGGAGCTGGAAGGTTATTCCCTTTGGGTAAACGGAAAGCTGATTGCTGAGTATCCTTACAGCAGTCTGGGTATCTACTTTAAATCTTACTACGTATATATTCTTGGTGATGTCTACATTTACCACGTCACAATGTCTTCAACCCTTAGGGACGTTTGTTTCAGTAACCAAAGAGAGATCGTGACGTCCATCTAAATACCTACAAAAAAATTATACTACAATTATAGAGATCAATGTAATATTATTAATAACAATTATTAACCTTCAAAGAACTGCCTCAATCTTTAAATCTATAAAGAACGATCCTATGTATTGCTATGTTATAGTTAGGGTTAAATTATTTTAACACTGATTTACCTCACGTTAACTGAGATAAAGAATTGAAAATAAATATAAAAAATGGGATTTTATGAAGATATCAAAAACAGACATGGTATCACAGTTACAAGAAACCTGAAATTATGGGCAACTCAAGTAAACAAACCAGCAAACTGTAATAATAGAAAACTAGTTCTCCTACGATGCAAAAGATCTGGAATCCTACCAAGACATATAACTCAAAATTCAAAACATCTAACGTCCCTCCTAAATACATCGAATAAAAAACTACAGCATAGCATTACCAACTTCAATAACAAGCTATCAAAAAAGATTCTAAACTTAGAGATACAAATTACACACGATGACACATGGCAAATAAAAAAGTCAATTACATATATCATAGAGTTATGCAATTCAGCACTACCAGTAAGTGTTTTTGAAAAATATAAATTAAACATGAGATTGTAAGAACCTAATAATATTAAAATCCATAATTTTACGAGTCCGAACAAAACTGCGTAAATATCATAGCAGGCCGCGGCCGACGACGCGTTGGCCCAGCGAAGTCAGTCATTTTGCTGACTTCGTAGTTTTGAGCAAATGTAAATAAGCACACGATCAAAATGATGACACATAAATAGGTCGTGGGAATACGACGGGAACTCGAAACGGCGATTGCGTAATTCGGGGACACGTATGGGATTGCGTCACTTTGCAGCGGAACGCAGATTTGGCATAGGACAGGGGAAGAAGAGTAAAAAGTGGGGACCAGTATAAATAGAAGTGCGGAACTTAAACGAGACCAGTTAGATGTACCGATCGAGACAGAACGTCATGCTGTCCGACGACGACTCATATACTTTGAACATTAACTCCTCAGGTGAATATATAACACAAGTTTATCAAATGTTATTCACACTAACAATTCCAAAGTCAATTCCATACTAATAATGTAACCTATCTAGTGATGTTACCGCGCCTTGCCGCTGGTAATGAACGAAGTTTAATAAGGGTATGAAATGTAGGGAGCCTCACGCCACTGCGGAGTTGAACCTTACTGTATTTTATACCTTGTCCTGACAATATTTTCGTACTGACAGGAGAATATTGTATCATGCCTTCCTTTCCGTCGTCGCAAAACATTTGATCAAACATCTTTTCACACTAACAATTCTAAAGTAATTTATCCATAATAATGTAACCTATCTAGTGATATTACCGTGCCTTGCCGCTGGTAATGAACGAAGTTTAATAAGGGTATGAAATGTAGGGAACCTCACGCCACTGCGGAGTTGAACCTTACTGCATTTTATACCTTGTCCTGACAATATTTTCGTACTGACAGGAGAATATTGTAACATGCCTTCCTTTCCATCGTCGCAAACATTTGATAAACAGTGTGGCCTCATTAATCAATCGATAGTTAAATAAAAAGTTGCGTCAGGGGAACATAACTTAATAAGTTCGATATAAATAATTCAATGATATTTGTAATTAAATCGTATAATTAAACTTGCTCAGCGCTCCGATATTCACGAAATCTCAGAATTATGAATGAATGAAACGAATAGTTGTATGTGCTTAAGTAGATAGAAAAGTAGAAGTAGAATAGAGCTTTATCATACTAATCTATAATCAATTTTGAATAACAATACCTATTAAAGTTTTTACGATCACATGGCTGATAGTGTTGGTAAACGCGAATACTAGCAATATCTCCGAATGAGGACACATTGGGTGCTTGCAGCACTGGAATCGCTTGAAGTACTTTAATGTGAAGATATGTGATTCGTTCCTATCCACAAGGTGGCGTTGAAATACATTGGTAGGCACCGTGCTAATGAATTTCTATGCAGTGATGACATGTATCAGATATCCTTCTCGGCACAATTTGAAGATTGTGGTGCATGAAGTCGCTAAGTAACACTTTGTAATTCCAACCGTAGTGTTAATAAGTTACTCTGTTTTCAAAATAAAATAAATCATTCAAATTCAAAGAATATAATAAATTTTCAATAATTATTAAACAAATCTATTCCAAAATTTAAATAAATATAACTAAATAAATAACGTCCAATTAGAGTAACAAAATTGTCTTTTATTTACCTGTCGCTTGCATAACCTTTTAAAATAAATAAATAATATGAAATCCATGTATCTGTGTTTTACTTGCTAACAAAAATTACTAACAGACACATTACCCATAAAACGAACCAAACTGAGTTATCACGATTTTGATTTAAAAATCAAACACAACGTAGAGTACTACCACTAAATCACGAGCCAAATCAATATTACAAATTACGAGAATTTGTAAATCACGAGCCAAATCAATTACTTGAATTATAAGAATTCAAGTAATATGCAGTTAAAGAAATCAAATGCATCCAATTGCATTTAAGGATGGATTGCAGTTAAATAAATGCAATGAATAATAAATATTACAAATTATGAGAATTTGTACAACACCTGGGTTCGAACCGTTACAAGATGTAGGTGTTTATCAATTCAAAAATCTATAGAAGAAAAACTTAAAATAAAATTCGCAACATTAAAAGAGAATGCTCTAAAATCTACAATCAATGTTAGAAACGAGAAATGGCTTTTTAACTGTACTAACGTTAAGATACCACCTAATGTCCAAACTTTTCTTTCATTAGGTCCACAATATTGTTGTGAAGTACCCAAAATCAAAATAAACATTGGTCACATGTTAGCTGATATTGAATCTATCCTAGAACATGTCCCCGCTGACAAACAAAACTTACTCAGAGCAAAAGTTACGAACATCTTATCAAATAGAGTCCTTACACCATCCAACATAGTATTTTCAGAATCACAGAGGGAAACATTTCTATTTTTAAAAAACCATCCCAATATTATGGTGACAAAAGCAGACAAAGGATCCCTCACTGTCATTATAACATCTGATCAATACAGAAGTAAGTCGTATAAACTACTGGATGATAAAACAACTTACAAAATTTAAAAAAAAAAACAACACTAACCGCACAAACAAAGCAATAAAAACACTAATTAACAAAAAAATTATAGATGAAAATATAAGAAACCATCTCATGACGTATAATAGCATTCCACCAAAATATTACCGTCTTCCAAAAATCCATAAAAAAAATACCATTACGACCTATTATTTTGTCCATTAGTGCACCGACATATAAACTTTCAAATTTCCTAGCCAAGATTTTACATGTAGCATTTTTTAACAGAACAAATTATAATGTAATCGACACCTTCAGTTTTGCTGCTAAATTTAATAATCTGAAACTATCTAAAGATCATGTGGTTATATCATTAGATGTTATCTCTCTTTTTACAAAAATACCAATGGACGTAGTAACAGAGATAATACGCGACAACTTTGAAAGGATAACAGCACACACAGATATTGATGAAGACATGTTCATTGAATTAATAACGCTCATATGCAAATATGGCTATTTCACTTATGAAGAAGTGACGTACCAACAAATTTTCGGCCCTCCCCTCTTAGTCCTATTTTGGCCACGATAATAATGGATTACCTTCTAGATGATGTAATTATAACCTTACCTTATAAACCTTTTTTCATTAAAAAATATGTAGACGATCTAATAATGACAATCCCATCATGTATGGTGCAAAATATAGTTGAATTTTTCATTAAGTGGAATACAAACATAAAATTTACAATAGAACAAGTACAAAATACCTTTCTTAGACACCCTTATAATAAGACAACCAGATAATAGTATAATCCTTGACTGGTATAAAAAAAACCACAAACTCAGGTAGATATATAAATTTCACATCCCATGCACCACTCAATGTTAAAGTAAATGTAATTTTAGCGCTTAAAAACAGGATAAACAAAATTTGTCACCCATCTTTCACAACAAAAAACTTAAAATTATTGTCAAAAATAATGATCCAGAACAGTTTCCCAAAACGACTTGTAAATAAAATAATGTGCCACCAAAGAACCGATATAATGATCAATAAAAATATTCTATCAACAATCAATCAATCAGAAATGATTTACAAAAAACTTCCTTATACCGAGAACCTTTCACAACGCCTAATTTCTACACTTAGTAATGATAACATTAAAATTGGACTCTATAACGTGAACACAATATTTAATAAATTTTTCACAAAATTAAAAGATAAATGTAAACAAGAACTACAATCATATATAGTATACAAAATTCCATGCAGTGATTGTAACCTTACTTATTACGGCCAATCCACCCAATGGTTGAAATCTAGATTAACCCAACATAGAAGCGATTGTAATCTCAACAAAAAATTATGTGCTCTTGCTGTACACAATTTTGACCATAGACCTGATTTCAAAAACACTACTGTGGTAGATTATTGCAACTCTCAAAAAGGGAGACTATTTCTAGAGATGTATCATATTAAAAAGGACATCAAAAATAGCATGAATTTTAAATCTGTCACCGATGGTCTCAGTAATATTTATTCCTTTTTAATAGATTTATCTAGGAATGACAAAATAACACAAAAATAAAGAAAAACTATTATCTAGACCAGGGGTCCCCAAACTACGGCCCGCGGGCTAGATCCGGCCCTCGAGACGATTCAATCCGGCCCGCCAATATTTTATTCTTTAAGTTAATTAAAAAATATGTTAACTGTGTTTTCATAAGTGAATAATAACATTTGTGATTGGTACAGAAAACACAGATTTTACTGACACCGCATAAAATTCACATGATATGGAGCTGAATGGTGGTAGCTAGATGTAGAATTTTTTTAAATGATATTGCAAAACCTACTGAAAAAAAAAACCGACTGTAACCTAAGGATGGTTCAATTTTCTCAGCCAATCAAAGATATAAATAAAATTAAAACTAGGGTACCACAAATTTATTTGCCTTTTGTCATTACAATTACACCAATTATTTTCGTACTCAAATTATTATTCAATGTTTAATATTTGCAGTTAAATGTGGGAATTATTTTTAAAGATCAAATGCTTCAATTGAAAGTTTAAATTTATGTCACATATGATATGAAATTAAATTCATTTGCAGCGAATTATATTGGTCGTGTTAACAAAATTAAACAAATTTATGCTATTAAATGTCAAATTTCCAAATATAAATTTCCGGGGGTGTTCATTTCTAATTGCTTATTGAAAAATCATATTAAATCTACAAGTGCAACAGATTAAATTTGACATATTTTCTATTGCAACTACCCAAATTTCTCAAACTTTCATTTACGAGTGTCAAAAACTACCATTTTGAAAGTGGAATAATCGAAATATGTCATTTGCATCCATCTGCATTAAAATCTATGAAATTTTTATTTACAGCTGTAATTTGCAATAGCATTGTCGTATCATGGCCAATTTTCACAATGAAGTTATTAAATCTGATCAATTTTCAATTGTAATTGTCAAAATCTGTCAATTTATCTACACAACTATTTAAATACTATGCCGCAGAGGTAGAATTCGTTAAAACTTTTATTGCCGATGTCAAAAGTTTCAACTGCTACTTTCAAAAACTGTCATATTTTCGTCTAAACCGTTATAACCTTATGACCTTTTAGCAACGCAACTGGGCACATCTGTCGAATACTAGACATGTTTAACTTCTATTTCAAAAAAATTAAAGTCAATTTCAGAAAAAAAGTAAAATCAATTTTAAAACAAGGATCATCAAATTCAGAAAAAGTAAGATCGGCTTCTGAAGTAATTTAAATTTCAGAATGTATATACAGTAGACTGCTAGAGTGAATAATCAATTTTAGAACAAGGAACATCAAATTCAGAAAAAAGTAACATCGACTTCAGAAGTAATTTAAATTTCAGAATATTTATACAGTAGAGTGCTAGAGTGAATAAAACTGAATGAACTGTTCAATAGTTTTGTATTTCAATAATGTGAATAGTTTTGTATTTAATATTGCAAAATCACTACGATAACCACAAACTATTGGAAAATGATAATGAAAATCGTCAAAATAGATGCAAAAGAAGGTATAACAAAGCCAGCGATGAATCTCGTGCGCGCGAATAATGCAAGAAACTGAAGCAGAAGGAAAACGGAAATTAGGAAGACACTGTACGATACAAATTAATAGTAATGTACATCAAATATTGTAGTGAGTATTCTTAAGTGTGTTGTAAATACTAGGTAACTTATTCAAGATACAATTTTTGAAACAAAAACCATTCTGAATGGACTTTCTCTGAAGTCGAAGTTGATTCTTCTGAATATGATGTTACTTTTCCTGAAATTTATTTTACATTTTCTAAAATTGATTTTACTTTTTCAGAAATTCACTTTACTTCTTCTGAAATTGAAGTTTAGGTAATGGTTTTATATCTTAACTGCCACTGTCAAATTTTCTGTAGAGTACTACAAATCTCAAAAAATAAAAATTTGTCAAATCTATAGTTACAATATTGTTAATTCATAAATAGCAACTTCGTGTCACATTCTATCATCAAATGTGAAAATCAGTAATATTTTCAACTTCAACAAGGGTAGATATTTGACCTATTTTCCATTTGAAGTCTACTCTGAACCCTCGGAACTGTGAAATCTGAACTCTCTGTACTGTAATTATTTTAAATTTTCATAAACTGTTAAAATTTGTTAAATTTTCAAATGCATTTGCCAAAATCTGTTAATTTTTAAGCATCACCTGTTAAATTTTGTCATATTTACTACTCTAACAATTGTAGTGTGTTATATTTTCTTGCCACTCTCAATCTATTGGCATCAGATGTGAAAATCTGTACAATTTATAACTGCAACTATCTAAATTTGCCAAATTCTGAAGTGTGCTTCAAATCTTCAAATTTTGAGGCTACTAACAAAATTTGACAAATAATTACTTCCAATTGTGAAAATTTGTCAATTTACACGAATAATAATCATATTTTAAAAACTTTCATTAATTCTCTGCCATTGAATATTATGATTCATAAACACCTTTTGGCATATTTTATTTTCGTTATAATATATGTGGCCACATTATAAATGTGTAATAATAAATGATTATTTATTGATATTTTACTGCAATTGTCAAAATATTTTCAACTGTACTATCAGTGTAAATTTCTAAAAAAAAATATTAATCCAATTCCAGTTGACAAACCTTCCAAATTTTCCAAACCAAACTCTTTGATTTTTTAATTTTTTAATTAAAATTGGACAAACAGGTGGGAACTAATAACAGATTTTGATAGATGCATCTGCGACTGGCAAAATCTTCAATTTATTTCAACAAAGCAATTGATATCCGACACATAACTGCATATATTGTAAATTGTTCAAAATTGTGAAATTTCTTGAAATTCAACTGACACTTATTTTAGCTTCAACTGATAACATCATATTTCAGATATTTTGGAATAAAAAAGTTACTTAATTGTACAGGGTGGGTAAATTTAGATGTTTTAATAGTGAATCTCGATAACTATGACAGGTATGATAGAGTGGACCCCCCATCCTTGATCTCTTTTTTCGAGAAAAACTTAATGGCGAAAACACAAATAGGCTATTGTCCTTTGTTTCCGAGTTATTCGCAAAACATGTTTTTACTTTTCGTTTTACGGCTGTAGGTCACTTATTTATGAGAATAGAAATAAATATTTTTCTGCGTTCTTCAGGCACTTTTTTGATAAGAATGCAGAGGCGTGGTCAATTTTTAATCAGTCAAACACACACACATATTTTTTAATTATAATTATATGTCAAGAAGACAACTTTTAAAAAAACTTATTTTGCTACACTTATCCACAAATATTTTCTTTTCGGGGCCTGGCCCGCTGAAAGCTTGTAATATTTGTATGTGACCCTTCTACCAAAAAGTTTGGAGACCCCTGATCTAGACATATAATCTAGATATATGTTCTTAAAAACAAATGTAATTATAAAATATTGTTTTCAGTCACGAAAAGTTTAATGACAATCATTCATATACAACACAAATTAATTGTAAGTTTTCATTTTAACGATTCTGATAATTACCTATATGTGTACATACTGTTTTGTATGTATATATATGTTGTAATGTGTTAGAAAATGCAAATCATGGATTAGTATAAGAAAGCACAGATTTATGGATTTGTTTTATTTACTCAATTATAGACACGCTGAAATTGTAACAGACAGGAAAATAAAACACAGGTTGATGATGATGAGGTGAATTGATTTATTTTCTATTATTCGTTAACCTCGCATGTACAATATCTGTTTATGATTCATTGACCTTATGCGGGCATTATAAATTCTTTTTATTTATTATTTATTCAATTACTAGTTTGAAAATGATTGTTATTGCGAAGTTTGTTTACGCGAATTTGTCATTTGTTACCATGCTCTTTCGTTCTATTTACGGGGAAATTGATACGATCAAAAATAGAACTATTTCAAGACGTTGAAATATCATC
This sequence comes from Othius punctulatus, assembly GCA_951805005.1. NCBI lineage: Eukaryota > Metazoa > Arthropoda > Insecta > Coleoptera > Staphylinidae > Othius > Othius punctulatus. Next base: position 45,063,241 of record OX638146.1, read on the forward strand.
AATAACGCACGATTAAAAATGATATCTCGCGTTCTTCCCGAATCACATGCTTGCGTTTGTGTCCACACTAATGCCATTATAGGAGTTCCATTGTCTACGTTGATTGAGGTTAATTAGTAATTCTACTTATGATCAAAGCAAGTGCCTTATGTCACAGGTGGCCATATACCGTCAGTCATATTACTTGTTGTTTAAAATAACAGTTCCTGCTACCTCAATCGCTGAAATTGTAACAGACAAGGAAATAAAACACAGGTTGATGATGATGACGTGAATTGATTTATTTTCTATTATTCGTTAACCTCGCATGTACAATATATTTTTATGATTCATTGACCTTATGCGGGTATTATAAATTCTCTTTATTTATTCTTTATTCAATTACTATTTTGAAAATGATTGAGACTGCGAAGTTTATTTACGTGAATTTGTCATTTGTTACCATGCTCTTTCGTTCTATTTAACTGCGGGAAATTGAAATAATCAAAAATAGAACTATTTCAAGACTTTGAAATATCATCAATAACGCACGATTAAAAATTATATCTCGCGATTTTTCCCGTATCACATGGTTGCGTTTGTGTCCACACTAATGCCATTATAGGAGTTCCATTGTCTACGTTGATTGAAGTCAATTAGTAATTCTACCTATGACTAGAGCAAGTGCCTTATGTCACAGGTGGCCATATACCGTCAGTCATATTACTTGTCGTTTAAAATAACAGTTCCTACTACCTCAATCGCTGAAATTGTAACAGACAAGGAAATAAAACACAGGTTGATGATGATGACGTGAATTGATTTATTTTCTATTATTCGTTAACCTCGCATGTACAATATCTTTTTGTGATTCATTGACCTTATGCGGACATTATAACTTCTTTTTATTTATTATTTATTCAATTACTATTTTGAAAATGATTGTGACTGCGAAGTTTGTTTACGCGAATTTGTCATTTGTTACCATGCTCTTTCGTTCTATTTACGGGGAAATTGATACGATCAAAAATAGAACTATTTCAAGACGTTGAAATATCATCAATAACGCACGATTAAAAATGATATGTCGCGATCTTCCCGTATCACATGGTTGCGTTTGTGTCCACACTAATGCCATTATAGGAGTTCCATTGTCTACGTTGATTGAGGTCAATTAGTAATTCTACCTATGGCCAAAGCAAGTGCCTTATGTCACAGGTGGCCATATACCGTCAGTCATATTACTTGTTGTTTAAAATAACAGTTCCTGCTACCTCAATCGCTGAAATTGTAACAGACGGCGAAATAAAACACAGGTTGATGATGATGACGTGAATTGATTTATTTTCTATTATTCGTTAACCTCACACGTACAATATCTTTTTGTGATTCATTGACCTTATGCGGGCATTATAAATTATTGTTATTTATTATTTATTCAATTATTATTTTGAAAATGATTGTGACTGCGAAGTTTGTTTACGCGAATTTGTCATTTGTTACCATGCTCTTTCGTTCTATTTACGGGGAAATTGATAAGATCAAAAATAGAACTACTTCAAGACGTTGAAATATCATCAATAACCCACGATTAAAAATCATATCTCGCGATCTTCCCGAATCACATGCTTGCGTTTGTGTCCACACTAATGCCATTATAGGAGTTCCATTGTCTACGTTGATTGAGGTCAATTAGTAATTCTACATATGACCAAAGCAAGTGCCTTATGTCACATGTGGCCATATACCGTCAATACGGTATATACCGTCCAACGACAAATACAGAGGAGGTAACTGGTAAACTATATGTAGCAGGCGATTTTAATAGTAGAGTAGTAAAAATAGATCAGATATGCAGTAGTGTGATGGGCAATAACGGGGAGAACAAAAGAAACGAGAATGGGAAAAGAATGCTCGAATATTGCCAAATGAATGAACTAATAATAACAAACACGTTTTTAATCATAAACGTACACCAATATACAAGAGAAGAAAGAGCTAGAAACGAAAAGTCAATTATAGACTACATTCTCGTAAAAAAGAGAACACAGAAAAGAGGTAGTAGACACTAAAGTAAGGAGAGAGCCAGAAATTGGAAGTGACCACTACCTAGTGGTAGCAACAATAATAGAATCAATAATAAAAAGTGATGATAACAAAATGAAGAAAATCGAAGTTAAAAAGATTAAAAAGCTCACAGATTACAAGAAGAAGGCGAAAGCAACGAATACAAGGATCTGGTGGAGAATGTAATAGTACTCCCCCACCGTAAATCAAATAAATACCTAAATTGATTGATTAAGTAAACTAAACTTACAAACTACAAACTACAAAATACATACAGGGAAGATGACTTAGATGGAATGTGCGAGGCATTGAAGAATATAATACTAACAGCTGCACAGACAACATGTGGAAGCTACCAAATGACAAACACGAAAAGACAAACGGGATGGTGGACGAATGAGATAAAAGAGGAGATAAAAAACAAGAAGATTTTTTTTTCATTGCGTTGTCCAGTACTATTGTAAATAGCAATGGGCTCAGGACGCATCCCTGTTTTAGTTCTTTTTTTGTGGCGAATGTTTTTGATTCTTCATTGTCTGTTCTTACTTTGTTTTTGTTTTCACTATACATGTTTTTTTATTATGTTTATCATTGCCTCTTCCACTCCTCTCTCTTCTAGTTCTATCCAAATGTCCTCTCTGTTAATCCTGTCGAATGCCTTTTTCAAGTCCACAAAGTAAATGTGGATTTTTTTGTTCTTTTTTATTAGTTTCTCGCTTATTTGTCTCTTCTGTACCACCCCTGATTATCTTCTATTGTTTCTTCTTGTTTGTTAGCTTTATTTCTAAGATTCTTGTCAGTATCTTGCTCGGTATGCTTCTTAATGTAATTCCTCTGTAATTTGTGCAGTTTCTTTTATCTCCTTTTTTATAAATAGGGTGTATTATTCCCGTGTTCCATTCTCTTGGTGTGTTTTGGTTCTCTTTTATTTCAGTCAGTAGTTCTGTTAATTCTGTTATTCCTCCCTCTCCCATGTACTTCAACATTTCTACTGTTACTTCGTCTACTCCTGGCGCCTTTCCGTTTCTTAGTTTTCTCATTGCTTCTTTTACTTCCATTTCTATTACTTCTCCATCTTCACCTTACTCAACTTATCTTGTTTCTCTTCCTTACCTTCTTGTGGTTCGTTCTCTTCTGTTTCCTCTTTGGTAAGCTCTTCGAAATATTGTCGCCATATTTCCATGATTTCATCTTCGTTTGTAATTATTCTTCCGTCTTTGTCTTTTATATTCATCATGTTGTGCTCTTTTCTTTGTTTTAGCTGTTTTAATGTTCCGTAAAATAGTTTTTGATTTTCTCTGTAGTTCTCATTTATTGGTTTTCCAAATTGTGTTTATGATTTTTGTTTTGTTTGTTTTACTTGTTGTTTTACTTCGTTTCTTTTTTCTTTGTATTCTTCGTAGTCCTCTCTTCTATTGGTCTGCAAGTATTTTCTCGATTTATCCTTGTTGTCTTTAATTTTGTTCTTTAGTTCTTCTGTCCGCAATTCTGTTTTCTTCACCTCATTGTTTCGTATTTTTGTTGTTTCACCACACTCCCTTGCAGCATCCAGTATAATATTTTTAAATGCCTCCCATTCCCTTTCTATGTCCTGTCTTTTTTCTTTTTCTTTGAACTTTCTTTGTAATATATATCGATATTTTTCTTGTGGTTGTGTTTCTTTTAGCTTGTAAGATCTTATCTTCTCTTTCGCTTTTTTTCTTCTTTTGTCTGGTCTTAGTTTATGTTTCCATTGCATGCCCATTCTTAGCAAGTGGTGGTCACTTCCCATTTCTGCTTATCTTGATACCTTTATGTCCTTTATTTTGCTCCAGTTATGTTTGTTTATTAGGACGTTGTCAATTATGGATCTCTCATTTCTAGATGGTTGAGTTCTCGTGAATTTATGTATATCTTTGTGTTTGAATTTTGCGTGTGCTATTATTATGTTGTTTTCTACGCATAATTCTATCATTCTGTCACCATTATTGTTTTTGGTATATTCTCCTTCATTTCCTAGTCTTTCATTTCGTCTTACGTTCTGATTTCCAAGTCTTTCATTTATGTCTCCCATTATTATTATGTTTTCAGTTCCCTCATCTATTTCTATTTGTAGGTTCTCGTAGAACTTATCTTCTTCCTCTTTCCTTGCATCTTCGTTTACTCCATATGCTATAATTAATGTCAATGTCTCGTCTTGCGTCAAGTTCATTTCCTTAGTCATCATCCTCTCATTTATATGTCGTTCGTTTATCATGTATTTTATTCTTTCCGGTGCTATTATTATTCCCACCCCTCCACTTGCTCTTTCATTTTCTTCTACTCATGTCCATATGAGCCTCTATGGATTATCTGGATTCATTTACCTTTCTTTTTTGTTTCTGCTATTCCCAGCATTTATATTTTCTGTTTTTCCATTTCTTTTACTAATTCTTCGTCTTTATCTTTAATGCTTCGTATATTCCATGTGCCCATTCTTATTTTAGTGTGTTTTTCTTTATCTATTTTTATTTTATTCGTGTGTGTTATTTCTATTCCGTTGTCTTTGCTTTGGTTCGTTTCGTCTTTCTTGTTATTTCTTAGTTTTTTTTTATCTGGTCGTATCAATTTGTTTGATTCCTTTCTGTGTTCTATCCCATTTGTATTGTACGTCGTTTATTTTTATCGTCTGATATCTCACTAACTTTCGTATATTCCTATGTTCCTTCGCAGTGTTTCTTTCTGTATTTCCCTCTCATTTCTTGTTAAATCGTTATCGATATATACCATTGTTATATATCTGGGAGTGGATCTAGGAAGCGACTGAACAACACAACTGCCATGTGTATAGTGTCTTTATTAAACTTCTATGCGTGGTCGTTGCGGTAGGTTAGACAACCTTCTTTACCTCTAAGGCACATACATTACATACATTACATCTATATTACATACATCTATTACATCTCCCTTATTACGTTACATAGTCATACAGTCTTTTTGGTTTTCTGGTTACTCTTTCACAGTTCACTCTTTTTACAATGTTATCATCTACAAAGTTATCATTACAATACAATCATCTGTAATGTTGTCATTTACAATATTATCATCTGTAATGTTGTCATTTACAATATTATCATCTGCAATGTTATCATTTACAATATTATTATTATATACAAAATTTGAACGTTGTATCACTTCGTTTGAACCTTTGAAGTTTTTAATGTAAACACTATTTCTTATTATACATCTTCCATCCTCTTTTTCTATTTCGTAAGTTCTCTCTCTTATTTTATTCTTATTTTTTCCTAGTTTCCAATTGCTTTTAGGCTTTTCTTGGAACCAAACTTGCATTCCATTTCTAAGTTCAACGTTTGAACGTACACCTGATTTGTCATAATAAATTTTTGATTTGATTTGTCTTGTGTCAATTTTGTTCTTTAGTTTTGTCTTATTTATAATTTGAGAATTTAGTTTGTTTTCATTAACGGGTAAGTTGTCTCTTAAGTATCGTGACATTAATATTTGAGATGGTGTGTTGGTATCATAGACAGGGGTGTACCGGTCACTTAATAAAGCTAAGTCTATGTCTTCTTTATTTTCTAATGTCTTTTTAATTAATTTCTTAATGGTTTGAATTGATCTTTCTGTAAAACCGTTGGATTGTTGGGGATATGGAGATGATTTAGTTATTTGAAAATTCCATTCTTTGGAAAATGTTTCATATTCTTCACTGATGAATTGTCTTCCACTATCTGATACAACAATTTTGAGTATTCCATGTCTAGCAAATATGGATTTTAATTTGTTGACAATTTTGGAAGTTAGTTTTTGTTCAACGTCATGATTTCGTTATATTTTGAGTAGTAATCCACTGCAATAAGGAATGTTTCACCTTGTATTTCAAATAAGTCAATTCCTATTTTTTGCAATGATTTTTTAATTATTTGATGATTTATCATAGGCTCTCTTCTATTCGAGTTTGAATATTTATTACATACGTAACATCTATTAATTACATTTTCTATATGTGTTATCATATTAGGCCAATATACTGCAAATTTTGCTCTCGATATGCATTTATTTATACCTAAATGACCTGTGTGTATGTCTTCAAGGACTTTGTTTCTCCATGATTTTGGTATAATGACTTTTTGATTCATATATATATTAAGTTATTGCTTCCCATTGTTATTTCTGACTTTAATTTGTAAAATGGTTTCAAATTTACAGTCATTTTATTTATGCTCTTTGGCCATCCATCCTTAATAAAGGTTTTTATCATTTTTAATTCTTCATCATCTTCAGTTGCTTTTATCAATTGTTTTAACCTGTCCTCTTTAATTGTTAAATTTTTTTCGATTAGGCATACTTGAGCGTTTAATTCTAAATTATCTTCGAATACTTTATTTACTGTTGCTCGTGATAATGTATCAGCTATTATTAGATATTTGCCTGGTTTGTAAACTAAATTTATTTTATATTTTTATAATGTCAAAAGCATCCTTTGTAATCTAGCTGGGCATGAGTTTAATGAGATATTTTGAATATGGAAATTAATGGTTTGTGATCGGTTTTAACTGTAAACTCTCTTCCATAAACATATTGATAGAACTTTTGTACGCCAAAACATATTGCTTATAGTTCCTTATCTATTTGGGCATATATTTGCTGAGTTTGTCATAGCTCTAGAAGCATATGCACATGGTTTTTCATTTTGCAAAAGTGCTGCTCCTAAGCCTGAGCTGGATGTATCAATTGATATTGTTATTTGCTCTCTTGGATTATAATACTTTAACATTGGTTCTTGTGAAATTATCTTTTTTAATTCGCTAAATGCTTTTTCTTGAGGGTGTTCCCATGAAAATATATTGTTATCTTTAATTAAATCCCTTAATGGTTGAGTAATTTCTGATAAGTTTGGAGTAAATTTTCCTACATAAGTTATGAAACCTAGGAATCTTTGGACATCTTTTTTATTAATTGGTTTGGGCATTCCTACGATGGCTTCAATTTTATCTTCATCCATTGATATACCTTTATTTGAAAACTTATGTCTTAAATACTTAACTTCATCTAGACCAAATTTACATTTGTTTCTATTAAATTTTACATTTTTTTCTCTAGCTATCTTAAATACTTCTTCCAATATTTTGTCATGTTCTTCTTTAGTCTCGGCATGAATTAAAATATCATCGACATAGATTACTACACCTTTTATATGAAAAATTTCTTGAAAAGTTTCTTGGAATACTTCACTAGCAGTTTTAATACCAAATGGTAGTCTATTGAATTTGTATCTACCATGAGGGGTTGCAAAAGTGCATAACTTACTAGATTTTTCATCTAATGGAAAGTTCCAAAATCCACTAGCTGCATCTAATATTGTGAATATTTTTGAACCATTCAAATTTCTTGTTATTTCGTTCATGTTTGGTATTTTGTATTTCCTATCTATTATAACTTCATTTAAATCTCTTGGATCTAAGCAGATTCGTAGAGAACCATCTTCTTTTCTAACTAGTACATATGAATTTATCCATTCTGAGCTGCCTTGAACTTTTTCTATTATTTTTAATTTTTCTAAATTTTCTAAACATTTTTTAAATTGATCTTGTATAACAAAAGGTACATTTCTTATTGGATTTACTACTGGTTTTGCATGTTTTTGTATTTCAATGTGATATGGCTTACCTATACCTTCAAATACATCTTTATATCTATTGGTTAATTCTTCATAATTTTTAATTTGGTTTTTATTTATTGTATTAATGACTTTAATATCCTCATAATTTTTTATGTTTACTATTCCTAAATGAATACATGTTTTTAAACCTAAGATTGACCCGTTATTACTTTTGTCTACAAAGAATTCAGTTTTCTTGAAACAATTAGTATAAATCTAGATAACATTTTCCCAATGTAGGAATTTTATCTCCAGTAAATGTGACTAAGTTTTCCTTAATGTTCTCAATATTTTTTAAATTAAATTTACACGCGTTTAATTCAAAGTAGGAAATTATATTGACACTTGCTCCCGTATCTATTTTAAATTTAACCTTTACATCTGCATCTTCACCTATACTCAACTCTATAATGCAATGATTAAAATTATTGAGGTTTTTGTTTCCATTATTACTTGTGTCTATACTCAAGTGATCATTACAATTATCCGATTGATTCGCTTGGTTTACAGATTTATTCCTACATTTATTTGCAAAGTGATTGTCCTTTTTATATTTTAAACATTTTTTACCGTATGCTGGACATTTATTTATCGGATGTGATTTACCACATCTTTAATTTCTCTTTGTACCTGATTGTAATTTCTATTTTCGTTCGATCTTGATGAATCTTCTCGGAATTTTTGCGTTGTTTTCTTCTGATTTCTTACTTGATCCACTTCTTTGTAATTTCTTGTCTTGTCTCCACTCGTTGATTGTTTCATATCCAGAAGCTGCTGTCTGGATGTTTCGGTTAACACACATGTCTCGATTGCTTTTTCCAGGGTGTACTCTTGATGTTGTAGAAGTTGCTCTCGAACCTACTCATCTTTTATCCCTATGATTAGCATCGTTTTTATTAATTCCGTTTTAAAATTTTCAGGGAATTCGCACTGTTTTGCTTGGTTTTTTAATGACGTGACATACTGTTCTGTGCTTTCCTCATTTTGGCGGGACGTGAAGAATTTATATCTCTCGTAGGTTAGGTTCTTTTTTGGAATGAAATAGTGATTATATTTCTTCTTTAGTACAGTAATTTTGTTCTTATCATCGTCACTAAATGTGAAGCTATTGTTGATTGCAATGGCTTCTTCGCCCATTAAATGCAGTAAATGTGCACATTGCGTTTTTTCTGGTTTTGAGTCTAATTCTACAGCGGCGGCATTCTTTGTTTTGGATTTCTCTTCTAAATTCTTTTAGCTCTTCCTTTATTTCGTCTTCCCTTGGAGCGCCCTTGGCAGCGTTGCGCCGTTGGACACCGCCTGACCTCGCCCTTGTGGAGGGCGCGGCCCTGCTTGCAACTACATGCCTATATGTTGCTGAAGGGCCCTTAGGCAGAGTACAAATAATGTCCACGTTAATTGACGATTATTGCTCTGTCCTGTCCTTTGAAAAGCCGCAGAACAGAACAGCGTTGAAGTACAGTCGCATATAAGAAGGGTGGGGGCTCTCGGCTAGCCTGTTACTAGCGGTCTCTCCATCCTCGTGTTTCTGCTCTGCCGTCTTCGTGCCTTGTGCTTCCTGCAAACGCCGCTAGACACTCACCAACGTATCACGTTTACCAGGTTTATTGAGTAAGTACACCATTTATGGCCTTCTTTTACGAATACAATGCAAGCACGTCACATAAGTTTACCATTTTCACACACGAAATGCGAATAAATTACGTTTCCTCAGCGAAACGTGCGATTTTACGACCAACATGCCGGTAACAAAAAAAAAAGAATTTTACCGCATGTCATTAGAATTTGCCGCATTAATTAAAAATCGTTATTCATTGTAATACATAATATTAGATTTTTCACTAAATGCTCTTATACATTAAAAAAAAATTCTCACAAATGAAATAAAAAAATATATTTTGCCCAATTACACGACAAATTATTCTTAATTATAACTTGAAGTTATAATACAATGAAAAGTATTTGAATTGCTCCTATTATTTTATTATTTGATCATATTTTAATGAATATCTCTAGGGACATGTGCCATTGCCATACTGATAAGGCATTAAATCCAGCACATTGTGGTGTTTTTTTTATTGAAATAATCCGATTAATATCTCATTGTAAATCCAATGTAAATTCCTGCAAGTCGTACAATAGTACAGCATGTGCCCATACAAAAAGTCCCAAAAAATCGCTCCAACAGGTCCATTTATATAGTAATGCAACATTTGCAAAAAAAAATTTACAAAATTTAATGGAATATTAAATAATTTTGTGAGAAATATGATTAGCCGTTATAATTCTCAACTAAAAATTGGCAGGTTCCATTAATCTTTGTAATTTATTAAAAAAATTGGTATTTCTAATGAAAAATGTATTGAAAATTTTGAAGCTTTTGTAAATTTAATTTACAATCGACATGATTTAATTTTAATATGCTGTAGTTTGATTAGCTTTTTGCAATTTTTATTAAAATGTTCTAATTTGTAAGGAAAATGTATATGTAGTAAAATTTTAGTATTTATAATAAGAATTTCATAATATCTAATAAACATTTTGTAATCTCTAATGAAAAGGTCGTAATTTCCACCTAACTTTATTTTCATAAAATTTTCTACAAATAACTATAAACATTTTAACAACTCGGTACAAATTTTGGAAATGCCAATGACATTTTGCATTTTATAGTGATATTTTGGCAATTTACAATAAAATTTTCATAATCGCTGCTGAAATGTTGTAATTTATAATACGAATGTTGAATATTTTACATTTTACAGTGAAATTTATCAATTAACAATAAAATTTTCATAACGTTATTGCAATTTTGTAATTTAGAATGATGAATGATGAAAGTCACAACGAAAATTACATAATTCCAATAAAACTGATTTATTTCTTTATTTACTTATTTACTTCTTTATTATTGTATTTGTTATAGTGTTAATGTAAACATATTTATACTTTTAAATTTATCAATTAACAATGAAATTTTCATAAAGTTATTGCAATTTGGTAATTTAGAATGATGAATGATGAAAGTCACAACGAAAATTACATAATTCCAATAAAACTGATTTATTTCTTTATTTACTTATTTGCTTATTTATTATTGTATTTGTTATAATGATAAAGTAAACTTATTTATACTTTATGATTGTTTTCTAATTCCATTGAAATATTGTACTCATAATAAAAACTTTGCAATTTTCACTACAATGTTCCAATTTATATTCAACTTTTACAAATTCGAAAACTTTTGAAATTTAGAATTAATTCTCCATAATTTCTATTGAAATACTGAAATCCATCATCAAAATTTCGTAACATTCACCATTTTGAATTTAAAAACATTTTAATCAACATTTTACACCATCCGTTATATTTTTTGCGAATTTCTATGAAATGGTTGTTAATACATTTGCAAGGAATATGATTTCTGGGGAAAGACGTTATAAATTAGAATAAAAAAACTCGCAGATTCCATTGATCTTTACAATTTATGAAAAGTCTAGTAATGATATTAAAAAATTCTAACAAAAATTTTGTAATTTCCAATTCATTGCAGTTTACAAGCGAGATGTTTCAATGAGAATTTTATGGTTTGATGAACTTGCAATTTGTAATAAAATATTGAAATTTGTCATTTGCAATGAAAACTTCATAGCTTCTCTTTGTAATTTTGTACAGTATTTTGTATGTTGCATTAATATTTTTGCTAATTTCTGTCAGAATATTAATAACTTAGTGAGTTATATGTTTTAAGGATAAAGTTTTTTTATAATTTGTACTAAAAATGTCAAATTTTAATTTAACATTGAAATTTATAATTAATATTTTCGAATTTACTATAAGAATTTTATAATTTCCAACTAATTTCTATCATTTATCATGATAACTTTGTTATTTCATTTGAGTTTTGGAATTTATAATATACATTTTTTACTTTCATGTAAAAATTCAAATCAAGTTTCAAGTTCATTTTCATTTAGTAAGTTTTAATTTTTAATTTTTATGTGTATATTATGCAGGTTCTCCCGCTAGTAAATATTATTATTATTTTTATAATTTTCAATTTAAATTGTATAATGCAAATGACGATTTTGTGTTTTGATTAATATTTTACAATTTAAATTATAATTTGTACTGTAAAATTTGTAAAAGTAATAATGTTGAAAATTACATTTAATTTTTTTGTATTATTAATTTTTTTTCTTTCATAAAATTTTCTGCAAATAACATTTTAACAACTTTGTGAGGGATATGCTTTCGGGATAAAACTCCAATAATTTAAAAAAAAATTGCTGGGTCTAATAAAACTTTGTAATTTTAATGAAGATTTTATAATTACATTTAAATTTTCTTAGTCAAAGCATGAATTCTAATTACCTAATCTTTTCATATTTTATTTAATATGATTGAAAGCAGTATAGTAATCGCACACTTTAGGAACCTCTGTATTAATAAATAAATAAGTATTATGAAAAACTTACGGTATTAAATTTTATATTGTTTTTTCTTTATGGGGAGTACTTTCTCTTAGTTATGCAATCTTTTTATTTGATGTTCTTCACCCAACTTGTTTCGGCTTTTATTAGCAATCCTCAGAGGTGTTATGTCTCTGATAATACATTTTAATATATTTTAAAAATAAAAATAATATATTCAATTTTAAATTATTTATTGTAAAGTATTTTTGATTTTTACATATTTGTCAAATTTTGAAGTATGATTATTATTTTGATTATATGGTATTATTGCAATTTTATGTGAATGCAAAATGGGCCGATAAAAGTTTGTTCCCGGGCCGCTTGTATGTTCCCCATCCTCCCCTGGTAACCTCCAATGAAAAGTTCGTAATTTCCAACTATGTTTATTTTCATTAAACTTTCTACAAATAACTATAAACATTTTAACAACGTAATACAAATTTTGCAAACGCCAATGACTTTTTGCATGTTACTGTGAAATTTTGTAATTTTTGTGTTATTTTCATAAGCGCTGCTGATATTTTGTAATTTATGATACAAATGTTGAAATTGCCAATAATATTTTACATTTTATAGTGAAATTTTATCAATTTGCAATCAAATTTTCATAAAGCTGTTCCAATTTTGTTTTGTAGAATGCAAATTTTGCAATATTCATTGAAATTTTAGCAAGTGACAACCTGAAAATTTTGGTCTATATAATACAAATTATAATATCAATTATATAATACCAATAAGAAAATTACTTAATTCTAATAAATCTTATGTATTACTTAATGATTTAATGAATTTGCACAATTCTAATAAAACTTATTTATTACTTAATGATTTAATGAATTTTCACTACAACGTTCCATTTTAAGGTAAACAATTTATAAATTCTACAGAAATTTTGTAATTTCAAATTAATATTTCATAATGTCTATTGATATATTAAAATCCATCATCAAAATGTCGTAATACTCATTATAATGTTATTACGAAATTTTGATGATGGATTTCAATATTTCACTAGACATTATGAAATATTGAAATCCTTCTTCAAAATTTGGTAATAATCATCATAATGTTATTACGTAATTTTGATGATGGATTCCAATATTTTAATAGACATTATGAAATATTGAAATCCATCATCAAAATTTCGTAATCATAATGTTATTACTGGCGCAAAGACCGCAAGTCGATAGCCAGTAAAAGATTGTTACTATTACTGCTGTTATTATTATTTATATGGTTTTCAAAGATATTTTGTAATTTGTAATTTGTAGTTAAAATAACCAAAATTTCATGGTATCATTATTCTGCGTAATTTATGAAAATTTTGGTATTTATAATAATAACTTCTAATGAAAATTTTGAAATATATAACAGAAATGAAACATTCATTATAATTTATAATAGACATGATTTAATTGTAATGACAATTTTGCGGTTTGATTAGCTTTTTGCAATTTCTAACAAAATTTTGTAATTTCTGTAAGACAAATGTAGAAAATTTGCTTATAAAATTTGTCGCTTGGAACAAAAATTTCATAATTGCTATTGATGTTTTTAATTTATAATAAAATTTTTGTACTTTTGCTTAAAAGTTATGCAAATTTCCATTAAAATATTAATAACTTAATGAGTGATGTGCTTTGTAGATAAACCTTTATAATTTTCACTGAAAATTGCACATTTCAATTAGTCTTCGATATTTATAATTCATAACTTTGTTTTTATAATAGGAATTTCATAGTTTCTAATGAAAATTTTGTAACCTCTAATGGAGAGTTAAATTTTGTAAATCACTATAAACATTTTACCAAAGTAATACCAATTTTACAAACGCCTCTGTTTTTTTTGCTGTGAAATTTTGTAATTTTTTTGTAAAATTTTCATAATCGCTGCTGAAATGTTGTAATTTATAATACGCATGTTGAAAGTGCCAATGATATTTTACATTTTATGGTGAAATTTTATCAATTTACAATAAAAATTTCATAATGCTCTTGCAATTTTGTTATGTTGGTAATTATTTTAAGAAATTGTAATGAAAATATTGGAATTTGCAATAGAAATGCAACATTCATCGTAATTTACAATCGAAATTATATCATTCCAATCAGAATTTTGTGTTTTGATGAACTTGAAGGGACCAATGTAGAAAGAAATGTACAAAATTTGCGATAAGGTAGTTTATAAGGTAAAATACTTTTGTACTGATAATAGGTAAACTCCATATAACTTCTTGATTTTTTTACTTATATTTGTTAGTCTACATAATGAAAACTGATAATAAGTTGTACACAATTATTATAATAATAAATACAGGTACATTTGAAAGTCAAACAGATAAGGTAGATACCAACACAATTTTAAATATTAAATGTATTTACACATTTCTCTATATTACATTAAATTGAATGGCAATACTTGTTTAATATTTGGCTGTTGTACATAATATATCTAATCAAACATTTATATATTCTATTTTGATTAAAATATATGTTCACTTAACTATAAAAGTATAAAATTTAGGAGCATGTTAAGGCAAAATGAAATGAAAATGTATTTTTTTTCTAATCGCCTTTGTTTCCAAAATATAGGACCTTAAAGTGTTCCTTAACAAATCAGTTTTCTTATTAACATTTCTACTAGAGTAGACTTGGAAATCTGATATTTTGCGATGAATCTATCACTATCAATACACATTTACAAATAATTACAATCATCTGAGTAAACATAATGGCGTAGAAACAGAATTTCAAAACGAAACGGATTTATAAAGCCTAAAAAGGGGCAAATCCAAATATGCAAAGTTATACAGGGGGTTCCATTTAAAAAAACACAACTTTGATATTTTTAGGGCTTTTTGAACACTCTGTATAATATGAAATTAATTTTAAAAAGTAACCAAAACGTACCCCGATATATCCCAGAAGTTAAAACTTTTGAAAGTCACGTATTTTGGCTACAATATTCCGTGTCGTATTGCGTGAATAACCCTATATAATATTATTAAAAAAAAAAAAAAAATTACAGAATAACACTCAAAATTCTTCTTTTCTTAACAGAGTAAAACTAAACAGTTTTATCTAATGTCAATTAATATTATTAAACAATTATGGAATGTTTCTAAGCACACTACATTATTATTACAATTATTATTTTTTTATTATGATGCTGCAATTATCTTATATTTTAGGCTTGCTAAATTATTATTTCTAATATTTTCTAATTTTATGTATTCATGAAACCAATTTTGCATTAGCTTTATTCTAATAATTTGTTCGCTGAAATATCTCTGAAGTTCACTGAACTGAATTGTGGTGATAATAATTGCAAAGATTTTGACAAAGATTTTATTATAGACATTTCGACTTCCGAATTTCAGAAGTACAATTTTCTTGGCACTAGACGGTGAATAAATTATCACTTACTCGCATATTTCTTTTTACTATATCTGCATTCATTTTGAAGTTTTGCATCATTTTCTATATTTGTTCTCCACACTACATATACAGGGTGTCCCATGCTAAAAAACTGTATGGGGTTCCCGATAAAATAAAAATATGAAAATATTCATCCAAACATGGCTGATTCCATTCTCCTCATGTGAAATACTTTCAACCTTCTACCACTTCCGGTTCTACCGGAAGTAGCAAGCGACTTATGTTCTTTAAATGGAATAACCTATATATTATTATGTTTCTGGCTTCCCCGTTTAATTTGAAACATCTTTTGTAGAGGTGCATGTACACCTATCTCTTTTACTTTCCGAGATAAAAATTAAAAAAGATTTTGACCTCAAAACGACGTTATGAAAAATGACTTGAATTTCTCTTACAAATTAGATATAAACGGAAAATGTATCTCGAATGGTACCTGAAAGGTACCTGTTTAACTGATATATGTTGCAGCTAAAAATTTTGACAATTAGTCGTTCAGAAATGTCATTAAGTAAGAGTATTTCCTTTTTTTATGGAATGACATACTTTTTATCTCATAGAGCAATTGGCATGATAATTTGATACAAAAAGTATTAGACAACCATCCCAAAAAATAAGTAGTTTTTGAAATATTTCGAATATTCGAATTTCTGCAACATGTAATTTCGCCTATGCTATTTACACATGCATCATTATGTGTGAAATATGCTTATTTTTCGTCACTGTGATAACTAATGTTAACAAAGAATTTTCAATTTTGAAAAGTTTACTTTATATGTGTTAATATCTATATATATACTGGGTAGCCGAAAAGTCGCTTTACTGAAAATAATAAAATTTGAAAACACAATACATATTTTGGAGATTATGCTATTTTCGGTAAAGCGAGTTTTCGGCAACACTGTATATATACAGGGTGTTAATACTAAGTTGCAACACCCGAAAATGGCAGTTAGAACTCATTGAAACAAACAACTTTTCTTAGTTAAAATTTTTGAATTGGAGCCCAAGTTCATAGTTATTGGCGTTCTTTTGTTTTTCGAAAAATCCTCATTACTCCCTTATTTTAAGGAATATTTAAAAAATCCAAAAACGTTCAACATGCGCTTTCGGTTCTCTAAAACATTTGTATTTACAATTATTTTCTATTTTATCAAATAACAAAATGGCGACCGATCAAAAATTTCTAAGCAAGATATTTTGAAAACCAATCGATCGATTTTTGAAAATAAAACATTTATAAAACCCTTGAACTATCTTATAACATTTGTCTGTTTTGATAATTATGCATTTTTATACACAAATTATGCAAAATACGCACACAAATGATAAACGTGGCAGAAACTTTTCAAGATGAAGCAGAAATTTCTGAAGAACAAGATCAAAAAGTATTTAAATTTGAACGTACAATCTAGAAAACACGTGCCTAAACTTGTTTAATGGCCTAACTTATGGTTAGCCTACTTTGTTTTAAATGATTGTTGCAGTTTGTTAAAATTTATCTTGTATTTCAATTTGAATAATAAATTTTTTGGAGAGATAAAAAAAAAATTCAGACAAATGTTATAATATAGTTTAAGGATTCCATAAATGTTTTATTTTCAAAAATCAATCGAGTGATTTTCAAAATATCTTGTTTCGAAATTTTTCTTCGGTCGCCATTTTGTTATTTGATAAAACAGAAAATAATTTTAAAGACAAATGTTTTAGAGAACCGATAGCGCATGCTTTTTTTTGTATTTTTTAAATATTTCTTAAAATAAGGGAGTAATGACGATTTTTCGAAAAAAAAAAATAACGCCAATAACTATGAACTTGGGCTCCAATTCAAAAATTTTAACTAAGAAAAAAGTTGTTTGTTTCAATGAGTTCTAACTGCCATTTTCGCATTACAACTTAGTATTAACACCCTGTATATATATATATATATTTATATAAGAAAAGAACTCTAGAACAATTGTTTCGGCCTCTCAGCCATTCTCAAGAGTATAAAATAAACTCTCCCTAAACTCTAAAAAACTCTAAAAGAGTATACAGAGTAGAGTTCTTTTCTATATATACTGTGAAACGTTAACCAAGTGTTTTATTATTCCTGTGTTAATATCGTTGATAGTCCAGTCATATTAACCCCAAAGAAAGCACACAGTTTGACACAATAGCTATAGTTCGCAAGGTATAGAGGCCGGAAGTAAAATGATCCATTAAATCCAGTCAATTAGACTTTTTGGCGGAATAAATTATACAGTTTTGAAACTTTTCAGAATTGAAAATAAATTATATAGTTTTGAAATTTTGTATCATCCCTTAATATTGAAAAACATCCCCCAAACAGCCAACTTGTGTAATTTTTCGCAATTACCTCGTAAACGTTGCACTCCCTAAAAATTGGTATATCGGGTAAAGTTGATGGAAACGAAATTTTGAACAAAATTTATAATACACGGTTTTCCACAATAGCTATAGTTCGCAAGGTATAGAGGCCGGAAGTAAAATGATCCATTAAATCCAGTCAATTAGACTTTTTGGCGGAATAAATTATACAGTTTTGAAACTTTTCAGAATTGAAAATAAATTATATAGTTTTGAAATTTAGTATCATCCATTAATATTGAAAAACATCCCCCAAACGGCCAACTTGTGTTATTTTTCGCAATTACCTCGTAAACGTTGCACTGCCTAAATATTCGTATATCGGGTAAAGTTGATGGAAACGAAATTTTGAACAAAATTTATAATACACGGTTTGCCACAAAAGCTATAGTTCGCAAGGTATAGAGGCCCAAAGTAAAATTATCCGTTAAATCCAGTCAATTACACTTTTTGGCGGAATAGATTATACAGTTTTGAAACTTTTCAGAATTGAAAATAAATTATATAGTTTTGAAATTTGGTATCATCTATTAATATTGAAAAACATCCCCCAAACGGCCAACTTGTGTAATTTTTCGCAATTACCTCGAAAACGTTGCACTGCCTAAATATTCGTATATCGGGTAAAGTTGATGGAAAGAAAATTTTGAACAAAATTTATAATACACGGTTTGCCACAAAAGCTATAGTTCGCAAGGTATAGAGGCCGGAAGTAAAGTTATCCATTAAATCCAGTCAATTAGACTTTTTGGCGGAATAAATTATACAGTTTTGAAACTTTTCAGAATTGAAAATAAATTATGTAGTTTTGAAGTTTGGTATCATCCATTAATATTGAAAAACATCCCCCAAACGACCAACTTGTGTTATTTTTCGCAATTACCTCGTAAACGTTGCACTGCCTAAAAATTAGTATATCGGGTAAAGTTGATGGAAACGAAATTTTGAACAAAATTTATAATACACAGTTTGACACAATAGCTATAGTTCGCAAGGTATAGAGGCCGGAAGTAAAATGATCCATTAAAACCAGTCAATTAGACTTTTTGGCGGAATAAATTATACAGTTTAGAAACTTTTCAGAATTGAAAATAAATTATATAGTTTTGAAATTTGGTATCATCCATTAATATTGAAAAACATCCCCCAAACGGCCAACTTGTGTTATTTTTCGCAATTACCTCGTAAACGTTGCACTGCCTAAATATTCGTATATCGGGTAAAGTTGATGGAAACAAAATTTTGAACAATATTTATAATACACGGTTTGCCACAAAAGCTATAGTTCGCAAGGTATAGAGGCCCAAAGTAAAATTATCCATTAAATCCAGTCAATTAGACTTTTTGGCGGAATAAATTATACAGTTTTGAAACTTTTCAGAATTGAAAATAAATTATATAGTTTTGAAATTTGGTATCATCCTTTAATATTAAAAAACATCCCCCAAACGGCCAACTTGTGTTATTTTTCGCAATTACCTCGTAAACGTTGCACTGCCTAAATATTCGTATATCGGGTAAAGTTGATGGAAACGAAATTTTGAACAAAATTTATAATACACAGTTTGACACAATAGCTATAGTTCGCAAGGTATAGAGGCCGGAAGTAAAATGATCCATTAAATCCAGTAAATTAGACTTTTTGGCAGAATAAATTATACAGTTTTGAAACTTTTCAGAATTGAAAATAAATTATATAGTTTTGAAATTTGGTATCATCCATTAATATTGAAAAACAGCCCCCAAACGGCCAACTTGTTTTATTTTTCGCAATTACCTCGTAAACGTTGCACTGCCTAAATATTCGTATATCGGGTAAAGTTGATGGAAACGAAATTTTGAACAAAATTTATAATACACAGTTTGACACAATAGCTATAGTTCGCAAGGTATAGAGGCCGGAAGTAAAATGATCCATTAAATCCAGTAAATTAGACTTTTTGGCGGAATAAATTATACAGTTTTGAAACTTTTCAGAATTGAAAATAAATTATGTAGTTTTGAAGTTTGGTATCATCCATTAATATTGAAAAACATCCCCCAAACGACCAACTTGTGTTATTTTTCGCAATTACCTCGTAAACGTTGCACTGCCTAAATATTCGTATATCGGGTAAAGTTGATGGAAACAAAATTTTGAACAATATTTATAATACACGGTTTGCCACAAAAGCTATAGTTCGCATGGTATAGAGGCCCAAAGTAAAATTATCCATTAAATCCAGTCAATTAGACTTTTTGGCGGAATAAATTATACAGTTTAGAAACTTTTCAGAATTGAAAATAAATTATATAGTTTTGAAATTTGGTATCATCCTTTAATATTAAAAAACATCCCCCAAACGGCCAACTTGTGTTATTTTTCGCAATTACCTCGTAAACGTTGCACTGCCTAAATATTCGTATATCGGGTAAAGTTGATGGAAACGAAATTTTGAACAAAATTTATAATACACAGTTTGACACAATAGCTATAGTTCGCAAGGTGTAGAGGCCGGAAGTAAAATGATCCATTAAATCCAGTCAATTAGACTTTTTGGCGGAATAAATTATACAGTTTAGAAACTTTTCAGAATTGAAAATAAATTATGTAGTTTTGAAGTTTGGTATCATCCATTAATATTGAAAAACATCCCCCAAACGACCAACTTGTGTTATTTTTCGCAATTACCTCGTAAACGTTGCACTGCCTAAAAATTAGTATATCGGGTAAAGTTGATGGAAACGAAATTTTGAACAAAATTTATAATACACAGTTTGACACAATAGCTATAGTTCGCAAGGTATAGAGGCCGGAAGTAAAATGATCCATTAAATCCAGTCAATTAGACTTTTTGGCGGAATAAATTATACAGTTTTGAAACTTTTCAGAATTGAAAATAAATTATATAGTTTTGAAATTTGGTATCATCCTTTAATATTAAAAAACATCCCCCAAACGGCCAACTTGTGTTATTTTTCGCAATTACCTCGTAAACGTTGCACTGCCTAAATATTCGTATATCGGGTAAAGTTGATGGAAACGAAATTTTGAACAAAATTTATAATACACAGTTTGACACAATAGCTATAGTTCGCAAGGTATAGAGGCCGGAAGTAAAATGATCCATTAAATCCAGTCAATTAGACTTTTTGGCGGAATAAATTATACAGTTTAGAAACTTTTCAGAATTGAAAATAAATTATATAGTTTTGAAATTTGGTATCATCCATTAATATTGAAAAACATCCCCCAAACGGCCAACTTGTGTTATTTTTCGCAATTACCTCGTAAACGTTGCACTGCCTAAATATTCGTATATCGGGTAAAGTTGATGGAAACAAAATTTTGAACAATATTTATAATACACGGTTTGCCACAAAAGCTATAGTTCGCAAGGTATAGAGGCCGGAAGTAAAATGATCCATTAAATCCAGTAAATTAGACTTTTTGGCGGAATAAATTTTTCAGTTTTGAAACTTTTGTTCTTTGTTAACATTAGTTGTCATAGTTACGAAAAATAAGCATATTTCGCAAACTATTATGCATGTGTAAACATCATAGGCGAAATTACGTAGTGCCGAAATTTGAATTTCCGAAAAATATCGAAAAGTACGTATTTCGAGAATATTGTTGTAAAATGTGGTAGAACCGGAAGTGATAGAAGGTTGAAATTTCAACTATATTTCACCTGAGGAGAACGGAATCGGCCATGTTTGGATGAATTTTATGTTATCGGGAACCCCATATAGTCTGAAACATTTTTTTCGATCTGTCCAAAAAAGTTATTATTCAAATTGAATTACAAGATAAATTTTAACAAACTGCAACAATCATTTATAACAAAGTAGGCTAACCTTAAGTTAGGCCATTAAACAAGTTGAGGCATATGTTTTCTAGTTTGTACGTTCAAATTTAAATACTTTTTGATTTTGTTCTTCAGAAATTTCTGCTACATCTTGAAAAGTTTCTGTCACGTTTATCATTTGTGTGCGTATTTTGCATAATTTGTGTATAAAAATGCATAATTATCAAAACAGACAAATGATATAAGATAGTTCAAGGATTTTATATATGTTTTGTTTTAAAAAATAGTTCGATTGGTTTTCAAAATATCTTTCTTAGAAATTTTTGATCGGTCGCCATTTTGTTATTTGATAAAATAGAAAATAATTGTAAATACAAATGTTTTAGAGAACCGATAGCGCATGCTGAACGTTTTTGTATTTTTCAAATATTTCTTAAAATAAGAGAGTAATGACGATTTTTCGAAAAACAAAAGAACGCCAATAACTATGAACTTGGGCTCCAATTCAAAAATTGGAACTAAGAAAAGTTGTTTGTTTCAATGAGTTCTAACTGCCATTTTCGGGTGTTACAACTTAGTATTAACACCCTGTATAACTACCAGTAAGTACTTTAATTAAGAATAAAATATATTATAATAACTTTTATCCAAAATGGATGAAACCATAACAAAAACATAATATGTATTAACTTATTTTATTATAACAAATTTTAACTTCGAAAAATAAACTAGGTTTTTCTACATTATCCTACCTCATAGATTATTCAAGGATTCATCCATATTTCAACCATATACTTTAGTTTTCGTTTTGTCCTCCACGTCACCTAACGGAAACAATTACAAAATAATTATACAGATTATAGTTATTATTTATCCATTACGATCAAATAAGTGTTTTATATCATGGACATCTCATAAATCATGCATTGATATCGACATTTACTGATTGAGGTGTACACATAATTTATCAGAAATAACGCACGATATCAACTTAAATTATTCCATGAATTTATTATATCAAAAATTCACTATTGAATAAATTTACATATTTGCTCAGAAAACAGAACGGAGTTTGGTTTTGTTATGCTTCATTATTCTGTTGTTTATTACTTTACATTGTCCGTGTATGTATTGTTTTCGTGAAATTATTTTTTTCCGTCATCTGTTTTTGCTCTATGCCTTCATATTTTTTAACTGCAATCACCGAATTTCAATCGCTTCTTCGATTTCAATAGATTTCTTCGTTTTGACTTTCCGGTCCATCTATACATTTTTTGAAAAATGTATGTACGGTTTTGGAAAGACGTAATAATTTGGATGAAATGAAAAATGATGCTAAAATTGTATATTATACAGGGTGTTAATACTAAGTTGCAACACCCGAAAGTGGCAGTTAGAACTCATTGAAACAAACAACTTTTCTTAGTTAAAATTTTTGAATTGGAGCCCAAGTTCATATTTATTGGCGTTATTTTGTTTTTCGAAAAATCATCATTACTCCCTTATTTTAGGGAATATTTAAAAAATACAAAAACGTTCAACATGCGCTTTCGGTTCTCTAAAACATTTGTATTTACAATTATTTTCT
The DNA here is from genome assembly GCA_951805005.1 of Othius punctulatus. Taxonomy (NCBI): domain Eukaryota; kingdom Metazoa; phylum Arthropoda; class Insecta; order Coleoptera; family Staphylinidae; genus Othius; species Othius punctulatus. The sequence goes on from OX638146.1 coordinate 45,086,583, forward strand.
ATTTTATCAAATAATAAAATGGCGACCGATCAAAAATTTCTATGCAAGATATTTTTAAAACCAATCCAATTTTTGAAAATAATACATTTATAAAATCCTCGAACTATCTTACAACATTGGATTTTAATAGCATTCAAAAAAACGAAAATTTCCAATTTCAACCATGTATTACACATATTTACTGGTAGGTATGTTACATAAAATTTAGAAACAATTCTGAAACTAGTAATTCTATTTTAAGAGTTTTTATTACAAACTTCTCAAATATTATTATTATATTTTCTTCAGTCTTGTATGCAATATTTTGTGTTCTTTACTATTTATTTTTGTACATATTTTCAAAATTTGTACAAATTTTATATTTATTTGTAAAATTTTGATTTTCTCACTCAATTTTCTGCATTTTTTTCTTTTTGTATTGACTTCTGTTACTTCAGAATATTCGTAAAGTTTTTAAAGATTTACTGGTAGGTATATTTCAGAAAATTTAGAAACAATTTTGAAATTGGTGTATCTATTTCTAGAGTTTTTATTTCAAACGTCTCAAATATTTTCGTTATATTTTTCGCAGTTTTGTATGCAATTTTTTGTGTTTGTTTTTTGCTATTTATTCTTCTACATATTAATTTTCTTGTTTTTCAGTTTCTTCAGTTTCAGAACACATTTTGGAAATTTACTGAAGTGTTCGCAATTTCTAAACCTGAAAGTTTAGGATACATATTTTTATTTGATTATAATAAATTTGATATGATAATATGATGGAAATGTTTTATGCAACATCGTTAAAATTTTCCAGGTTTTCACTTTGTTCACGTTCAGAACCCATTTCTGAAATTTACTACAATCTTCGCACTTTCCAAATATTCTTCTGAAATTAGATAGTTTTATTGAATTTCTGGACTCTTTTGATGGCACATGCTAGACATGTTCATATAATTTTTTTGCTAACTTATGAAATCTTTATGAAATATTATAATATTTTGTGCAATATCATTAAAATTTTCTGGTTTTTCACTTTCTTCACGTTCAGAACCTTTCTGAAATTTACAACAGTTTCGCACTTTCTATATATTCTCCTGAAATTTTTATATTTTTATCGAAATTCTGGACTCTTTTGATGGCATATTCTAGAAATTTTCCTTTAATTTTTAGCCAATTTTTGAAATCGGTATGAAATTTTATGATATTTATTTATAAAATTTTGATATTATAACTCAATTTTCTGCATTTTTTTATCTTTTTTTACTTTCTTCACTAACTTGAGCACGTTCGTTAAGTTTTTTAAGTTTTACTGGTAGGTATGTTACAGAAAATTTAGAAACAATTCTGAAACTAGTCTTTCTATTTTAAGAGTTTTTATTACAAACTTCTCAAATATTATTATTATATTTTCTTCAGTCTTGTATGCAATATTTTGTGTTCTTTACTATTTATTCTTGTACATATTTTCAAAATTTGTACAAATTTTATGATATTTATTTGTAAAATTTTGATATTATAACTCAATTTTCTGCATTTTTTTCTTTTTGTACTTACTTCTGTTACTTCAGAACATTCGTAAAGTTTTTCAAGATTTACTGGTAGGTATATTTCAGAAAATTTTGAAATAATTCTGAAATTCTTGTATCTATTTCTAGAGTTTTTATTTCAAACGTCTCAAATATTTTCGTTATATTTTTCGCAGTTTTGTATGCAATTTTTTGTGTTTGTTTTTTGCTATTTATTCTTGTACATATTAATTTTCTTGTTTTTCAGTTTCTTCAGTTTCAGGACACATTTTTGAGATTTACTGAAGTGTTCGCAATTTCTAAACCTGAAAGTTTAGGATACATATTTTCATTTGATTATAATAAATTTGATATGATAATATGATTAAAATGTTTTATGCAACATCATTAAAATTTTCCAGGTTTTCACTTTGTTCACGTTCAGAACCCATTTCTGAAATTTACTACAATCTTCGCACTTTCCAAATATTCTTCTGAAATTTAGATAGTTTTATTGAATTTCTGGACTCTTTTGATGGCACATGCTGGACATGTTCATATAATTTTTTTGCTAACTTATGAAATCTTTATGAAATATTATAATATTTTGTGTAATATCATTAAAATTTTCTGGTTTTTCAATTTCTTCACGTACAGAACCTTTTTGAAATTTACTACAATTTCGCACTTTCTATATATTCTCCTGAAATGTTTATATTTTTATCGAAATTCTGGACTACTTTGATGGCACATTCTAGAAATTTTCATATTATTCTTTTGCTAACTTTTAAAAAAATTATGAAATTTTATGATATTTATTTGTAAAATTTTGATATTATAACTCAATTTTCTACAATTTTTCCTTTTTGTACTTTCTTCACTAACTTGAGCACGTTCGTTAAGTGTTTCAAGATTTACCGGTAGGGATGTTACAGAAAATTTAGAAACAATTCTGAAACTAGTATTTCTATGTTTAGAGTTTATATTACAAACTTCTCAAATATTATTATTATATTTTCCTCAGTCTTGTATGCAATAATTTGTGTTCTTTACTATTTATTCTTGTACATTTTAATTTTCTAGTTTTACAGTTTCTTCAGTTTCAGAACACATTTTGGAAATTTACTGAAGTGTTCGCAATTTCTAAACCTGAAAGTTTAGGATACATATTTTTATTTGATTATAATAAATTTGATATGATAATATGATGGAAATGTTTTATGCAACATCGTTAAAATTTTCCAGGTTTTCACTTTGTTCACGTTCAGAACCCATTTCTGAAATTTACTACAATCTTCGCACTTTCCAAATATTCTTCTGAAATTTAGATAGTTTTATTGAATTTCTGGACTCTTTTGATGGCACATGCTGGACATGTTCATATAATTTTTTTGCTAACTTATGAAATCTTTATGAAATATTATAATATTTTGTGCAATATCATTAAAATTTTCTGGTTTTTCACTTTCTTCACGTTCAGAACCTTTCTGAAATTTACAACAATTTCGCACTTTCTATATATTCTCCTGAAATTTTTATATTTATATCGAATTTCTGGACTCTTTTGATGGCATATTCTAGAAATGTTCCTTTAATTTTTAGCCAATTTTTGAAATCGGTATGAAATTTTATGATATTTATTTATAAAATTTTGATATTATAACTCAATTTTCTGCATTTTTTTATCTTTTTTTACTTTCTTCACTAACTTGAGCACGTTCGTTAAGTTTTTCAAGTTTTACTGGTAGGTATGTTACAGAAAATTTAGAAACAATTCTGAAACTAGTAATTCTATTTTCCGAGTTTTTATTTCAAACTTCTCAAATATTATTATTATATTTTCTTCAGTCTTGTATGCAATATTTTGTGTTCTTTACTAGTTATTCTCGTACATATTTTCAAAATTTGTACAAGTTTTATGATATTTATTTGTAAAATTTTGATATTATAACTCAATTTTCTGCATTTTTTTCTTTTTGTACTTACTTCTGTTACTTCAGAACATTCGTAAAGTTTTTCAAGATTTACTGGTAGGTATATTTCAGAAAATTTAGAAACAATTCTGAAATTGGTATATCTATTTCTAGAGTTTTTATTTCAAACGTCTCAAATATTTTCATTATATTTTCCTCAGTTTTGTATGCAATTTTTTGTGTTTGTTTTTTGCTATTTATTCTTGTACATATTAATTTTCTAGTTTTTCAGTTTCTTCAGTTTCAGGACACATTTTTGAAATTTACTGAAGTGTTCGAAGTTTGTAAACCTGAAAGTTTTGGATATATATTTGTATATTTTGATAATTAATTTGATATGATAATATGACGGAAACATTTTATGCAATATCATTAAAATTTTCTAGTGTTTCACTTTCTTCACGTTCAGTACCTCTTTCTGAAATTGACTACACTTTCGCACTTTCTATATATTCTTCTGAAATTTTAATATTTTTGTCGAAATTCTGGACTATTTTGATGGCACATTCTAGAAATTTTCATATTATTCTTTTGCTAACTTTTAAAAAAATTATGAAATTTTATGATATTTATTTGTAAAATTTTGATATTATAACTCAATTTTCTGCAATTTTTTCTTTTTGTACTTTCTTCACTAACTTGAGCACGTTCGTTAAGTTTTTCAAGATTTACCGGTAGGGATGTTACAGAAAATTTAGAAACAATTCTGAAACTAGTATTTCTAAGTTTAGAGTTTATATTACAAACTTCTCAAATATTATTATTATATTTTCCTCAGTCTTGTATGCAATAATTTGTGTTCTTTACTATTTATTGTTGTACATATTAATTTTCTAGTTTTTCAGTTTCTTCAGTTTCAGAACACATTTTGTAAATTTACTGAAGTGTGCGCAATTTCTAAATCTGAAAGTTTAGGATACATATTTTTATATTTTGATATTTTTGGATATGATAATATGATGGAAATGTTTTATGCAACATCGTTAAAATTTTCCAGGTTTTCACTCTGTTCACGTTCAGAACCCATTTCTGAAATTTACTACAATCTTCGCACTTTCCAAATATTCTTCTGAAATTTAGATAGTTTTATTGAATTTCTGGACTCTTTTGATGGCACATGCTGGACATGTTCATATAATTTTTTTGCTAACTTATGAAATCTTTATGAAATATTATAATATTTTGTGTAATATCATTAAAATTTTCTGGTTTTTCACTTTCTTCGCGTTCAGAACCTTTCTGAAATTTACAACAATTTCGCACTTTCTATATATTCTCCTGAAATTTTTATATTTATATCGAATTTCTGGACTCTTTTGATGGTATATTCTAGAAATTTTCTTTTAATTTTTAGCCAATTTTTGAAATCGGTATGAAATTTTATGATATTTATTTATAAAATTTTGATATTATAACTCAATTTTCTGAATTTTTTTATCTTTTTTTACTTTCTTCACTAACTTGAGCACGTTCGTTAAGTTTTTCAAGTTTTACTGGTAGGTATGTTACAGAAAATTTAGAAACAATTCTGAAACTAGTAATTCTATGTTTAGAGTTTTTATTACAAACTTCTCAAATATTATTATTATATTTTCTTCAGTCTTGTATGCAATATTTTGTGTTCTTTACTATTTATTCTAGTACATATTTTCAAAATTTGTACAAATTTTATGATATTTATTTGTAAAATTTTGATATTATAACTCAATTTTCTGCATTTTTTTCTTTTTGTACTTACTTCTGTTACTTCAGAACATTCGTAAAGTTTTTCAAGATTTACTGGTAGGTATATTTCAGAAAATTTAGAAACAATTCCGAAATTGGTATATATATTTCTAGAGTTTTTATTTCAAACGTCTCAAATATTTTTATTATATTTTCCTCAGTCTTGTATGCAATTTTTTGTGTTTGTTTTTTGCTATTTATTCTTGTATATATTAATTTTCTAGTTTTTCAGTTTCTTCAGTTTCAGGACACATTTTTGAAAGTTACTGAAGTTTTCGAAGTTTCTAAACCTGAAAGTTTTGGATATATATTTGTATATTTTGATAATTAATTTGATATGATAATATGATGGAACTGTTTTATGCAACATCATTAAAATTTTCCAGGTTTTCACTTTGTTAACGTTCACAACCCATATATGTAATTTACTACAATGTTCGCACTTTCTAAATATATTTCTAAACATTTCATATTTTTATTGAAATTTTGGACTCTTATGATGGCACTTTCTTGAAATTTTCGTATAACTTTTTTTGTCAACTTCGGAAATCTTTTTGAAATTTGTTGAACATATATATTTATTTGTAATATTGTTATATAACAACTCAATTTTCTTCCTTTTTTTTTCAGTGCTTTCTTCAATTACTTCAGCACTTTCGTTAAGTTTTTAACCACCCTGTATAGTATAAAATTGTATTGCTCTTTCTTATACATTTATTTTATTAACAGGTATAACAGGTAACTGTGTGACACTTTAAATAAATGTTTCCTTCAGGAACAAGTTATATTTCTGCTGAATATGAAAATGTTACTGTGTTATTAAGACATAATAACCATACATATTTCGCTTATTGCAAATTGTCATGTACCTAACATGTTTAGCTTGTTGGTATAATGGTTTTTTTACAGTACGTCCTTCGGAATAACCTATTGATTTTTGTTAAAATTATACAATTTAAGTTATTTATAAGCATTCGAAAAATAGTCACGATATGTATCATTAATTCGTATATAATTGGTCAGTATTTTAATCGTCAGTATTTGAATTGGATGGTCAATATAATAAATAGGTAATCTGCGTTCAAATTAACTAACATGGTTCAACGTTTGAACGTACACCTGATTTGTCATAATAAATTTTTGATATGATTTGTCTTGTGTCAATTTTGTTCTTTAGTTTTGTCTTATTTATAATTTGAGAATTTAGTTTGTTTTCATTAATGGGTAAGTTGTCTCTTAAGTATCGTGACATTAATATCTGAGATGGTGTGTAGGTATCATAGACAGGGGTGTTACGGTAACTTAATAAAGATAAGTATATCTTTTCTTTATTTTCTAATGTCTTTTTAATTAATTTCTTAATGGTTTGAATTGATCTTTCTGTAAAACCGTTGGATTGTTGGTGATATGGGGATGATTTAGTTATTTGAAAATTCCATTCTTTGGAAAATGTTTCATATTCTTCACTGATGAATTGTCTTCCACTATCTGATACAACAATTTTGAGTATTCCATGTCTAGCAAATATGGATTTTAATTTGTTGATTACATTTTTGGAAGTTAGATATTTGTTCAACGTCATGATTTCGGGATATTTTGAGTAGTAATCCACTGCAATAAGGAATGTTTCACCTTGTATTTCAAATAAGTCAATTCCTATTTTTTGCCATGGTTTTTTAATAATTTGATGATTTATCATAGGCTCTCTTCTATTCGAGTTTGAATATTTATTACATACGTAACATCTATTAATTACATTTTCTATATGTGTTATCATATTAGGCCAATATACTGCAAATTTTGCTCTCGATATACATTTATTTATACCTAAATGACCTGTGTGTATGTCTTCAAGGACTTTGTTTCTCCATGATTTTGGTATAATGACTCTTTGATTCATATATATATTAAGTTATTGCTTCCCATTGTTATTTCTGACTTTAATTTGTAAAATGGTTTCAAATTTACTGTCATTTTATTTATGCTCTTTGGCCACCCATCCTTAATAAACGTTTTTATCATTTTTAATACTTCATCATCTTCAGTTGCTTTTATCAATTGTTTTAACCTGTACTCTTTAATTGTTATTTTTTTTTCGATTAGGCATACTTGAGCGTTTAATTCTAAATTATCTTCGAATACTTTATTTACTGTTGCTCGTGATAATGTATCAGCTATTATTAGATATTTGCCTGGTTTGTAAACTAAATTTATTTTATATTTTTGTAGTGTCAAAAGCATCCTTTGTAATCTAGCTGGGCATGAGTTTAATGATTTTTTGAATATGTAAATTAATGGTTTGTGATCGGTTTCAACTGTAAACTCTCTTCCATAAACATATTGATAGAACTTTTGTACGCCAAAACATATTGCTAATAGTTCCTTCTCTATTTGAGCATATCTTTGCTGAGTTTCTGTCATAGCTCTAGAAGCATATGCACATGGTTTTTCATTTTGCAAAAGTGCTGCTCCTAAGCCTGAGCTAGATGCATCAATTGATATTGTTATTTGCTCTCTTGGATTAAAATACTTTAAAATTGGTTCTTGTGAAATTATCTATTTTAATTCGTTAAATGCTTTCTCTTGAGGGTGTTCCCATGAAAATATATTGTTATCTTTAATTAAATCCCTTAATGGTTGAGTAATTTCTGATAAGTTTGGAATAAATTTTCCTACATAAGTTATGAAACCTAGGAATCTTTGGACATCTTTTTTTATTAATTGATTTGGGCATTCCTACGATGGCTTCAATTTTATCTTCATCCATTGATATACCTTTATTTGAAAACTTATGTCCTAAATACTTAACTTCATCTAGACCAAATTTACATTTGTTTCTATTAAATTTTACATTTTTTTCTCTAGCTATCTTAAATACTTCTTCCAATATTTTGTCATGTTCTTCTTTAGTCTCGGCATGAATTAAATATCATCGACATAGATTACTACACCTTTTATATGAAAAATTTCTTGAAAAGTTTCTGGGAAAACTTCACTAGCAGTTTTAATACCAAATGGTAGTCTATTGAATTTGTATCTACCATGAGGGGTTGCAAAAGTGCATAACTTACTAGATTTTTCATCTAATGGAATGTTCCAAAATCCACTAGCTGCATCTAATATTGTGAATATTTTTGAACCATTCAAATTTCTTGTTATTTCGTCCATGTTTGGTATTTTGTATTTTCTATCTATTATAACTTCATTTAAATCTCTTGGATTTAAATGAAGTGATTTCTCTGCAGATTTGCAGAGAACCATCTTATTTTCTAACTAGTACATATGAATTTATCTATTCTGAGCTGCCTTGAACTTTTTCTATTATTTTTAATTTTTCTAAATTTTCTAAACATTTTTTAAATTGATCTTGCATAGCAAAAGATACATTTCTTATTGGATTTACTACTGGTTTTGCATGTTTTTGTATTTCAATGTGATATGGCTTACTTGTTTTACCTATACCTTCAAATACATCTTTATATCTATTGGTTAATTATTCATAATTTTTAATTTGGTTATTATTTACTGTATTAATGAATTTTATATCCTCATCATTTTTTATGTTTACTATTCCTAAATGAATACATGTTTTTAAACCTAAGATTGACCCATTTTTACTTTTGTCTACAAAGAATTCAGTTTTCTTGAAACAATTTCCATTATAGAAATCTAGATTTCATTTTGCCAATATAGGAATTTTATCTCCAGTAAATATGAATAAGTTTTCCTTAATGTTCTCAATATTTTTTAAATTAAATTTACACGCTTTTAATTCAAAGTAGGAAATTATATTGACACTTGCTCCCATATCTATGTTAAATTTAGCCTTTACATCTGCATCTTCACCTATACTCAACTCTATAATGCAATGATTAAAATTATTGAGGTTTTTGTTTCCATTATTAATTGTGTCTATACTCAAGTGATCATTACAATTATCCGATTGATTCACTTGGTTTACAGATTTATCCCTACATTTATTTGCAAAGTGATTGTCCTTTCTTACATTTTGAACATTTTTTACCGTATGCTGGACATTTATTTATCGGATGTGATTTACCACATCTTTAATTTCTCTTTGTACCTGATTGTAATTTCTATTTTCGTTCGATCTTGAAGAATCTTCTGGGAATTTTTGTGTTGTTTTCTTCTGATTTCTTACTTGATCCTCTTCTTTGTAATTTCTTGTCTTGTCTACACTCGTTGATTGTTTCATATCCTGAAGCTGCTGTCTGGATGTTTCGGTTAACACACATGTCTCGATTGCTTTTTCAAGGGTGTACTCTTGATGTTGTAGAAGTTGCTCTCGAACCTTCTCATCTTTTATCCCAATGATTAGCATCGTTTTTATTAATTCTGTTTTAAAATTTTCAGGGAATTCGCACTGTTTTGCTTGGTTTTTTAATGACGTGACATACTGTTCTGTGCTTTCCTCATTTTGGCGGGACGTGAAAAATTTATATCTCTCGTAGGTTAGGTTCTTTTTTGGAATGAAATAGTCATTAAATTTCTCCTTTAGTACAGTAATTTTGTCCTTATCATCGTCACTAAATGTGAAGCTATTATAGATTGCAATGGCTTCTTCGCCCATTAAATGCAGTAAATGTGCGTTTTTTCTGGTTTTGAGTCTAATTCTACAGCGGCGGAGTATATTTCATACCTCTGCTTCCATTGTCTCCAATTCTCACTGAGATTGCCGTTTAATTTAATTGGTTGGATTCCTCTGCTTTCCATTTTCACGTCTTCTTTTTATTTCTCCTTTTAATGTCCGTTAAGCTGCGCCATGTTATATATCTGGGAGTGGATCTGGGAATCGACTGAACAACACAACTGCCATGTGTATACTGTCTTTATTAAACTTCTCTGCGTGGTCGTTGCGGTAGGTTAGACAACCTTCTTTACCTCTAAGGCACATACATTACATCTATATTACATACATCTATTACAGAGTGTAATTCCACGGTACTTAGTGCATTCCCTACTATCTCCCTTCTTAAAAACTAGAAGTATAATGCCTGTTCTCCAATCTTCTGGGACTTTTCCTATTTGCCATGCTTTGTTGAAGATCCTTGTTATGGTGTCTATGCCTTTTTCTCCCAGGTTTTTCAACATCTCTGCATTTATTCTATCGTGGCCTGCTGCTTTCCCCCGTTTCAGTTGTCTAATTGCTTCTGTGACTTCTTCTATTTGTGTAGCGTGTTCTATGCCAACATCTTGCCTGGGTATGTGCTCCTCCTAAGTCTCTTTATTACTGGTTTCAGTGTTAAGTTCTTGCTGCTCCGTTGTTAGTAACTCATGGAAATATTCCCTCCACCGTGCCATTATCTCCTTACTTTCCCTCATGTTTCTGCCGTCTTTGGATTTTACTTGCTTTATTTGATTTCTTTTCTTTGAAAAGAGAATAAAAGTCGATTTAGCCGTGTAAAAATCAAATATGGCGGCCATTTAAAATAAGAAAGTTGCTATCTATATCTCGGAAACCGCCATCTTGACTTTTGTTTTGACTTGATTTTTAAGTTTGTGCGATCAACCAAGTAACTTATATTTTTAACTTATTTCCGCATCTTTAATAATTATGGAATTATCGTAGTTTTTAGAAAATTGCAATTATTAGTTTTTTTAAATAATTTCTAAGCTGCTTGGATTTTTGAAAATTTTTCAACATAATCTGAACCAGTATACAAAACTACATGACATTGCCCATTTAACTAGATATTTAGCTTTCAAAATAACAAAGATACCCATGCAATCCTACTCTATTTAGGACACCCTGTATATGAATGAAGCAACGTTGTTAGAAACCTGATATTTAATATTTTTTTCACTGTCAGATCATTTTTGTTGGTGTTCATGTATAACTCTTTATAAAATAAAATGAAAAAATAAAAATTCAACAGAGTATTACTTATATTTAAGACAATACTTATTCTGGGGGAAATTCAATAATTATAATAGGCTATAAACTGAAATCCTCGACTACGACTTAGCCACAGCCTTAACTGTCTATGCCTTACTGGTCGGCAATAATAATAATAGCCCCAGTTGTAATGAAACTTTCCGAGTCGTGTTACACTCAATTAAATCTTTAATTCGCTGCGATACTAAAATTTCAATGAAATGGATATGTAATTTGGATTTCTTTGTACCGTAATTGTTAGTATTTAATTGCAAAACTAATGGCTGGAACAGTTTCACTGAAGCGCGAAAGAGTTGTGTTTTAATAATACGCATTAATTGATTTCTTATACTACGTTTTTAGCTGGAAGTCACGATATTGGTTTATATACGTCAGTAATTTGTTTCTACAAATGACCGAAACAAAAAAATTGTCATAAGCACCTTTATGTCATATTGTCATACAATATAACGAAACTAAATTATTTGACAAAAATATTTGCTCTTCAACAGCCTATAACTTCGTATTTTATTTATTTATTTATTCCTTTGCCTATCTACCTTTCGGTGTAAAGCCTACATTATTAATTTATTAATTGTGTTACTCTTTTTCACTCTTTCTCAGGGTTCAAGTGGGATCAATTAAACTAACTAGAGAGTATTCTGGGCTTTTAATTGATATTTATTAATGAATAAGAAAATTGTAACGAAATTTAAATAAATATGACAGGTAAACAAAATGCAAATAAAATGATATAAACACGCAAAACAATAGAAAACAAAATGAATATAACTTAAACTAATACAAGTAATTAATAAACAATAAATAAAACCTAAATGCACAAATTAACCTACTATGAGTATTTGTAACGGAAATTTTATAATTGTACTTGCGAATTCTTAATTGCAGTTTCACTGTAGGCAACAGTGCGTATTCCGATGTATGGCGGAGAATCGATGTCCTCTGTACGATTCACCAAAGAATGCAAATCTCTTGTTCGCAGTGGTCAGCTTGAAGTCCGGAAATGCCTTCGGAATTATTCTCAGCAAAAGCTGGTGGGTTAGAAGTCCTCTTGCAGCTTCTCTTAATGACCCTTAATATCTGTTGATGATCTTTTGCTGCAGTCCTTCTTAGTAGTTGTCAGAAAATTGTGAGGTTGTGTTTATTCACTACATGAAATGAAATTTGTTTGAAACACGTCACTTGCGGAAACAATTATAGAGTTAAAACAAAACTTTCTTCCACCGCTGTGGCAATCAACGTGGTTGTATCGGGATTGGAATACCAGTCCTCTAAACATGTCCGTCTCGGCTTTATATAACCTCGGAGGCGATCGTCTATTCTCTTTGTTTATAAATGTTTATATCGACGCTCCTCGTTTGATTTTCGTCGCTTATCACTGGAATATCCAAGTCGCCTGTACCCGGCATTCACGAATTCTCCATGGCAACGAATAACAACGTTGGAAATTCTAAATACAAATTTCCATTTTCCCATGAATTTATGTGTCCATTTTCACTTTGAATGGAAATTTTAGAATCCTTGCATCATTCCGCGTCCGTGGGAATGTCGTACAAGTTTCTGCGTCGCTTCTGCGATTTCACTCTTAATTCATGTTAAATACCTCATTACAATTTATTAATGTTAATTTGTGCCCTACTTAAATTTACAAATCGATCTAATTAATCCTATTCTTAATAATTAATAAACCCTAAATACCTATTTATCCTATCTGATATGCTTAAATCTACTATAAATAACTCTAACTAAAACAACAACAAACTCCTAATTAACTTATCTAAACCAATACCTAATTACCCTATAAAATAACATCACTATATATATATATATATATATATATATATATACAGGGTGTTAATACTAAGTTGTAACACCCGAAAATGGCAGTTAGAACTCATTGAAACAAACAACTTTTCTTAGTTAATTTTTTTTAATTGGAGCCCCAGTTCATAGTTATTGGCGTTCTTTTGTTTTTCGAAAAATCGTCATTACTCCCTTATTTTAAGAAATATTTAAAAAATACAAAAACGTTCATCATGCACTATCGGTTCTCTAAAACATTTGTATTTACAATTATTTTCTATTTTATCAAATAACAATATGGCGACCGAAGAAAAATTTCGACACAAGATATTTTGAAAATCACTCGATTGATTTTTGAAAATAAAACATTTATGAAATCCTTAAACTATATTATAACATTTGTCTGAAACATTTTTTTTCGATCTGTCCAAAAAAGTTATTATTCAAATTGAATTACAAGATGAATTTTAACAAACTCCAACAATCATTTAAAACAAAGTAGGCTAACCTTAAGTTAGGCCATTAAACAAGTCGAGGCACGTGTTTTCTAGTTTGTACGTTCAAATTTAAACACTTTTTGATCTTGTTCTTCAGAAATTTCTGCTTCATCTTGAAAAGTTTCTGTCACGTTTATCATTTGTGTGCGTATTTTGCATAATTTGTGCATAAAAATGCATAATTATCAAAACAGTCAAATGTTATAAGATAGTTCAAGGATTTTATAAATGTTTTATTTTCAAAAATCGATCGATTGGTTTTCAAAATATCTTGCTTAGAAATTTTTGATCGCTTCATGCTGACGATAATTAGTTATAGTATTAACAAACGTACGAAAATTGAAGTCTACTGTATGTAACAGCTTAATATCGTTAATAAATTGCTGATTCTAGCAACTTATACTTCGATACTTTGAAATAATTCAGTGTATTTTTAGGATTTTATCAATCCTAGAGATTTATCAATCAAGATAATCAGGATTTTATCAATCCTTCTTTGTATCTAATCATTGAGGTATTGTGCTTGAAAAGTAAAAAAATGTGAAGGACATTTTCATTATTAACATTTTGCTTAATCTTCAAGAAGATTACATCTATTTAGTCTTATAAAAACGTAATCAGCTATCATAATATGTACAAGCAATGCCCTAAATGAACCAAAATTAGTTTGATGGTTTTAGTTTTGCACTATTATAGGAAACAATATGGTTGATGACAATTCACCGTAGATCCTAAAATACCACCAATATACAGTTACATTGACAACAATTGGTGCATAAAAAATTAGCCATGCGTTACATGCCTGTAATCTAGACCTATGTTACAATTAGTACTATGACTCTGGATAATATTACTTACATTTACACAACGTAAAATTATGCAATTCGTGCTTTTGAAGCATGAAATGATATTATTATGTACCATATTTGCGTATGGTAATAACATGCAGTTTGTAAAGAAGATACTTATATCACATGGCTTTAACAGAACTCATGTAATATTTATAATATTTGAATTTCATGGTTATATAAAAATTATATTTCTGATTATGAGAATGTAATAAAAATACGCGCACAATTAAATAGCAGTTACAACCCAAATGCCTCATTTGTTTTATATCAAATGTGGAATTCTGTAAAATTTCTGTCTGAAACAAATATAATCTGTCAAATTTTTAGCTTCAACTGTCCAAATCTGCCAAACTTTCAACTGAAATAATCCAAATCTGCCATATTTTTAATTGCAATGATCTGTTTTTGTTAAATTTTCTAGTGAATCTCTCTAAATCTATCAAATTTTCATTTGCAAACATCCAAAACTATCATTTTTTTAATTGCAGCTGTCATATTTTGTGAAATGTTCAATTGCAACTGTCAAAATCTGTTAAATATTTAATTACAACTGCCCAAATTTATCAAACTTTCAATTGCAACTTTTCAATTTTAAATATTCAAATCTGTCAAATGTTTAATTGCAACTATACAATTTATTTAAATCTTAACCAAAGCAATTGAAAATGTGACAGTAATCATTGAAACTTGACAAAAATAATTAAAACCCCAAAATTAATTGATATCGTAATAAAAATATTTAAAATTTTAGTACAATTAATTGAAATTTTGACAGCCTTAATTAAATACTTTATACAGAAATAGCTATAATTATGGGGGAATATTTGAAGAATAACTTGAATTTCTCTAGTGGCAGAAAAATCCAATATTTGGAAAATAATTTAAACATCTCTAGTGGCAGAAAAATTCAATATTTGAAGCATAATTCAAATATCTCTAGTAGGAGAAAAATCCAAAATTTGAAGAATAATTAAAAAAATTCTGGTGGCAGAATAATGTAGTGCAATAAGTTGGGAAATGTATTTTTTCAAAAAAAGGTCAAATTTTCAGCAGTTACTACCGAAATCTCTCAATTGTTTTATATCAAATGTGGAAATCTGTCAAATTTCTGTCTGAAACAAATATAATCTGTCGAATTTTTAACTTCAACTGTCCAAATCTGCCAAACTTTCAACTGAAATAGTCCATATCTGTCATATTTTTAATTGCAACGATCTGTTTTTGTTAAATTTTCTAGTTAATCTGTCTAAAACTTTCAAATTTTCATTTGCAAACATCCAAATCTATCAATTTTTTAATTTCAGCTGTCATATTTTGTGAAATGTTCAATTGCAACTGTAAAAATCTGTTAAATTTTTAATTACAACTGCCCAAATCTATCAAACATTCAATTGCAACTTTTCAATTTTAAATATTCGAATCTGTCAAATGTTTAATCGCAACTATACAATTTATTTAAATCTTATCCAAAGTAATTGAAAATGTGACAGTTATCATTGAAACTTGACAAAAATTATTAGAATCCCAAAACTAATTGATATCGTAATAAAAATATTTAAAATTTTAGTACAATTAATTGAAATTTTGACAGCCATAATTAAATACTTTTTTGTACAGAAATATTTAAGATTATGGGGGAATATTTGAAGAATAATTTGAATTTCTCTAGAGCCAGAAAAATCCTATATTTGAAAAATTATTTAAACTTCTCTAGTGGCAGAAAAATTTAATATATGAAGAATAATATAAATTTCTCTAGTGCCAGAAAAATCAAAAATTTTAAGAATAATTAATTTTTTTCTAGTGGCAGAATAATCTAGTGCATAAGTTAGGCAATGTAATTTTTTTCACGGTCAAATACAGGTCTAATTTTCAGCAGTTACTACCGAAATCCCTCATTTGTTTTATATCAAATGTGGAAATCTGTAAAATTTCTGTCTGAAACAAATATAATCTGTCGAATTTTTAACTTCAACTGTCCAAATCTGTCAAACTTTCAACTGAAATAGTCCAAATCTGTCATATTTTTAATTGCAACGATTTGTTTTTGTTAAATTTTCTAGTTAATCTATCTAAATCTATCAAATTTTTATTTGCAAACATCCGAATCTTTAATATTTTTAATTGCAGCTGGCATATTTTGTGAAATGTTCAATTGCAACTGTCAAAATCTGTTAAATATTTAATTACAACTGCCCAAATCTAGCAAAATTTCAATTGAAACTTTTCAATTGTAAAAATTCAAATCTGTCAAATATTTAATTGCATGTATACAATTTATTTAAATCTTAACCAAAGTAATTGAAAATGTGACAGTAATCATTAAAACTTGACAAAAATAATTAGAATCCCAAAACTAATTGATATCGTAATAAAAATAATTCAAATTTTAATACAATTAATTGAAATTTTGACAGCCATAATTAAATACTTTATACAGAAATAGTTAAAATTATGGGGGAATATTTGAAGAATATTTTGAATTTCTCTAGTGCCAGAAAATTTCAATATTTGAAAAATAAATTAAACTTCTCTAGTGGCAGAAAAAAACAATATTTGAAGAATAATTCAAATTTCTCTGGTGGCAGAAAATTCAAAAATTTGAAGAATAATTAAAAAAATTCTAGTGGCAGAATAATCTAGTCCATGAGTTATGTATGTAATTTTTTTCACGGTCAAAAACAGGTCAAATTTTCAGCAGTTACTACCCAAATGCCTCATTTGTTTTATATCAAATGTGGAAATTTGTCAAATTTCAGTCTGAAATAAATATAATCTGTCGAATTTTTAACATCAACTGTCCAAATCTGTCAAACTTTCAACTGAAATAGTCCAAATCTGTCATATTTTTAATTGCAACGATCTGTTTTTGTTAAATTTTCTAGTTAATCTGTCTAATTCTATCAAATTTTCATTTGCAAACATCCAAATCTATCAATTTTTCAATTGCAGCTGTCATATTTTGTGAAATGTTCAATTGCAACTGTCAAAATCTGTCAAATATTTAATTACAACTACCCAAATCTATCAAACTTTCAATTGCAACTTTTCAATTTTAAATATTCGAATCTTTCAAATGTTTAATTGCAACTATACAATTTATTTAAATTTTAACCAAAGCAATTGAAAATGTGACAGTAACCATTGAAACTTGACAAAAATAATTAGAATCCCAAAACTAATTGATATCGTAATGAAAATATTTAAAATTTTAGTACAATTAATTGAAATTTTGACAGCCATAATTAAATACTTTGTACAGAAATAGTTAAGATTATGGGAGAATATTTGAAGAATAATTTGAATTTCTCTAGTGGCAGAAAAATCCAATATTTGAAAAATAATTTAAACATCTCTAGTGGCAGAAAGAATCAATATTTGAAGAATAATTCAAATTTCTCTAGTGGCAGAAAATCAAAAATTTGAAGAATAATTAATTTTTTTCTAGTGGCAGAGTAATCTAGTGCATAAGTTAGGTAATGTAATTTTTTCACGGTCAAAAACAGGTCCAATTTTCAGCAGTTACTACCCAAATGCCTCATTTGTTTTATATCAAATGTGGAAATTTGTCAAATTTCTGTCTGAAATAAATATAATCTGTCGAATTTTTAACATCAACTGTCCAAATCTGTCAAACTTTCAACTGAAATAGTCCAAATCTGTCATATTTTTAATTGCAACGATCTGTTTTTATTAAATTTTCTAGTTAATCTGTCTAAATCTATCAATTTTTTTTGCGAACATCCAAATCTATCATATTTTGAACTGCAGCTGTCATATTTTGAGAAATGTTCAATTGCAACTGTCAAAATCTGTTAAATATTTAATTACAACTGCCCAAATCTATCAAACATTCAATTGCAACTTTTCAATTGTAAAAATTCAAATCTGTGAAATATTTAATTGCATGTATACAATTTATTTAAATCTTAACCAAAGTAATTGAAAATGTGATAGTTATCATTGAAACTTGACAGAAATAATTAAAATCCCAAAACTAATTGATATCGCAATGAAAATAATTAAAATTTTAGTACAATTAATTGAAATTTTGACAACTATAATTAATTATTTTATAGAGAAATAGTTAAAATTGTGGGGGAATATTTGTAGAATAATTTGAATTACTCTAGTGCCAGATAATCTTAATATTTGAAAAATAATTTAAACTTCTCTAGTAGCAGAAAAAATCAATATTTGAAGAATAATTCAAATTTCTCTAGTGGCAGAAAATCAAAAATTTGAAGAATAATTAATTTTTTTCTAGTGGCAGAATAATCTAGTGCAATAAATTGGGAAATGTAATTTTTTTCACGGTCAAACACACGTCAAATTTTCAGCAGTTACTACTCAAATGCCTCATTTGTTTTACATCAAATGAGGAAATCTGTCAAATTTCTGTCTGAAACAAATATAATCTGTCGAATTTTTAATTTCAACTGTCCAAATCTGTCAAACTTTCAACTGAAATAGTACAAATCTGTCATATTTTTAATTGCAACGATCCGTTTTTGTTAAATTTTCTAGTTCATCTGTCTAAATCTATCAAATTTTCATTTGCAAACATCCAAATCTATCATATTTTGAATTGCAGCTGTCATTTTTTGTGAAATGTTCAATTGCAACTGTCAACATCTGTTAAATATTTAATTACAACTGCCCAAATCTATCAAACATTCAATTGCAACTTTTCAATTGTAAAAATTCAAATCTGTCAAATATTTAATTGCATGTATACAATTTATTTAAATCTTAACCAAAGTAATTGAAAATGTGACAGTAATCATTGAAACTTGACAAAAATAATTAGAATCCCAAAACTAATTGATATCGTAATAAAAATATTTAAAATTTTAGTACAATTAATTGAAATTTTGATAACTATAATTAATTATTTTATTGAGAAATAGTTAAAATTATGGGGGAATATTTGTAGAATAATTTGAATTTCTCTAGTGGCAGAAATATAAAATATTTGAAAAATAATTTAAACATAGCAGTAGCAGAAAAAATCAATATTTGAAGAATAATTCAAATTTCTCTAGTGGCAGAAAATCAAAAATTTGAAGAATAATTATTTTTTTCTAGTGGCAGAATAATCTAGTCCATAAGTTAGGTAATGTAATTTTTTTCAGGGTCAAAAACAGGTCAAATTTTCTGCAGTTACTACCCAAATACCTCATTTGTTTTACATCAAATGTGGAAATCTGTCAAATTTTTGTCTGAAACAAATATAATCTGTCGAATTTTTAACTTCAACTGTCCAAATCTGTCAAACTTTCAACTGAAATAGTTCAAATCTGTCATATTTTTAATTGCAACGATATGTTTTTGTTAAATTTTCTAGTTAATCTGTCTAAATCTATCAAATTTTTATTTGCAAACATTCAAATCCATCATTTTTTTAATTGCAGCTGTCATATTTTGTGAAATGTTCAATTGCAACTGTCAAAATCTGTTAAATTTTTAATTACAACTGCCCAAATCTATCAACCTTTCAATTGCAACTTTTCATTTTTAAATATTCAATTCATTCATGATTTTTTTTTTAATAAATTATGATTTGGTGAGATATACAATAATCGATCATAATTGATAGTTCAATGATGTCGGTATTAATTTTTTTTTTTTGTTACAGAAAATAAATTCCAATTATTACCATGGAAGCCTTCCTGGAGAAGAAATACAAGTTATCAACAAGCGAGAACTTCGATGAGTTCATGAAAGCTCTGGGTAAGTCAATACTTACAAAAATCCTTGTAAGAAGTTACAATTTTTTGAATTTGTATTTGAATTTACAACGATTTTTAACATAAAAGTCCTACAGTACTCTTAACATATTTGATACTCTACAAGTATACACCAAAAAAATTATACCGAGCCATTTAAAAAAATTGTCGGTGACGTCACTACAAATAAATGAAGGTGTTTAGAAATGGTTTTTATTTTCACCAACTTGTAGCTAATACTGTCCCTTTTAATAAAATATATGGTTTGTTGATGATTAAATAACAAATGAAGTCGCTACACTCTTAGGCTCTTTTTATCGAACACACTGTATATACGACGGGAGGTGAAATTCAAGACCCTGTATACAAATATTTTGTTATATTACTTTCAGATGTTTGACAATGTGACACAGTTGAAAACTTGCGTTTATTTTTATCTGTTCATCAATTCAGCAGCTGTATTTTGGTTCGCGAGAATTTATATTCCTAGCCAGGGGCGGAAAATGGGAAATTTCCCGGTGAGCCGGTAGCCATCCCGAATGTTGGGCCGGAAGCCCCAGAATTTTCCCAGATCCGACGACAAGTTTATTAATAATTTTGATTCAATGTATTAACACAAGGCGGAAAGACCCCATGTGGTCGATAGCCCAATAAAGATTGTTTATATGTGTATTAACACAGTGGTTCCCAAACTCTTTCGCCTCGCAGCGCCCTTTTTGAACTAGGATTTTCCATGGATCCATTCCGTTTCTATAATATTTTTTGCAAATTTTTATGACATATGAATAATTTGGCGAGGAATATCAATTGTGTAGATAGCCGTTATAATTTTCAACTAAAAATTGGCAGGTTCCATTAATCTTTGTAATTTATAAAAAAATTGGTATTTCTAATAAAAAATGTATTGAAAATTTTGAAGCTTTTGTAAATTTAATTTACAATCGACATGATTTAATTTTAATATGCTGTGGTTTGATTAACTTTTTGCAATTTTTAATAAAATGTTCTAATTTGTAAGGAAAATGTATATGTAGTAAAATTTTATTAATTCTCCATAATTTCTATTATGAAATTAAATTTATCTATGCAAATATCAACAGTTACATCCTCAAGAAACACCTAATCAACAATTATATCGAAGAAAATGGCACAACCGGCACTCTTTTTGTAGAAACCAAATCATCCATCAATACACCCATGAGCTATAGAAACTGGAAGATCATACAACAGCACGGGAATAAAATAACAAACAAGCCCAGGGGTGGCGCTCTAGCGCAAATACACCCTAAACTGGTCACTACAAGAGAAAATCCTCCCAAAATGAATAACCCTCTAAACGACGCACTACACATAAAAATCAAATATCACGATGACTACCTCCATATCATCCTAGTATATATTCACCCCACAGCTAGAATTGAGGAGACAATATTCAAAAAAGCATCGCAATACAAATACTGCATCGTAATCGGTGATTTTAATGTAAATTCGTCAGTCAAACGAAAACAACTGAAAAACTTCCTAAACAACTCGGACTTTATACAACAAAAAACTACATCTACCTTTGTGATGGCCAACAACAATAACTCAACGCCGGACATAATACTATACACAGCGAGCATGAAAAGCCTTATTAGCAAAGTGAAAGTCGTACCAGACCTCTGCAGCGACCACTTAGCCCTGGAATTTGAAGTAACAACTCCAAACCATAACATCCTGATCGACCCCCAATCAACACGCCCTAATTATAAAAAATGTGATATTGCAAGTGTAAACGAAGAACTGACCAGATACCTGGAGAACTCAGCACATTCCCCTATATCGAAGGAAACTATAAAAAAATTCCTCAAACATACAGAACATATAATCCGTCTGAATACGCCAAACGTGAAAATAAACTATTATACACACAACATACCACCGTTCATAAAAGCATTAATTAAGGAAAAGCGAAAACTCTACCGAGAATTCAAAAGGACGGAATGCAGAGAACTGAAACGAACTTTCAACAAGCTAAACAACGATATACACAACTTAATACTACAATTCAAAACCGACAACTGGCTACAAAAGTGCGAAAACCTTAATGCAACAAAGGGGAAAATATTCTGGAGAGACATCAAATGCATGACAAAATACAAAGAATCCAAACTGAACTACCCCATTAAAATGAACAACAAAGAAATTGAAAATGATCATGAAAAAGCGGAAGCACTAGCCGCACATTTTGCTACAGCCTACAAAGTCGATAACAACCCCTTATACAACAACGACAAATTTAAGGAAATCAACAAATGGCACCAGGAATTTACAAACGATAAATCACACGAGCGGGACATCGAAATCACTGAAGACGAATATTATGAGATCCTCTACAGTGGAAAAAACAGTTCACCCGGACAAGATAACATCACAAAAGCCATCCTACGAAACTTAAATCCGACCATCCATAACTACATCCGGAAAATATACAACTATTGTCTAAGTAACACCCACTTCCCCGAAGAATGGAAAACTGGTGTAATAATACCTATCAAGAAACTCAACTGTGACCCAACGCTGATAAGCAACTTCAGACCCATCACCCTACTACCAGTTATGGGAAAAAACCTAGAAATCTACATCAAAAATAAAATAGAGGAAGCAACGACAGGAGTTGTGCCACCTTACCAATTTGGATTCCGCAAACAAAAGGGTACAACACTCCCCATCACCATCGCGCTAAACAACATACAACACAACTATAAACTAGGCAATGCAAGTGCATGCCTAATGCTAGACATCAACAAAGCATTCGATAGCGTATCCCATCCATCACTCATATATAAACTACACGCAGTCCAGGTACCAAAACAACTCACCCTGTTAGTAAACGAAGTGCTGAAAAACCGCAAAAGCAAAATAAAAATAAATAATCATCTCTCCGACCCGTTTGGAATTGAACAAGGTGTCCCACAAGGTTCGCCCCTATCGCCTACATTATTCAACTTGTACTGTCACGATATATATAATGCAAACCCTGAATATTTCAACCCCAACTGTTACATCCTACAATACGCAGATGACACAGCGTTAATATCACACCATAACTCCATTGACAAAGCAGTAAATCAATTACAAAGCCTTATCAACAACACCACAGAATGGTTCCTTAATTGGCGACTACTACCAAACCCAGAAAAATCTCACCTCCTACTACATCACCACCGAATCGAAACTAATTCACCTTACATCACCCTCTTAAATCAAGACGTCTTCCCTGAATCATCGGTTAAGTATCTGGGAATAACCATAGACAGTGCCACCACACTACAAGAACACACGTCTTACATCAAGAAACAAATAACAAAACGAGCGAAATATTTCAACAGCCTAAGGCTAAATAACTCTGGCATAAACATAAAAACGGCTTCTCGTATCTACAAAGTCACCTGCAGACCACTTCTGGATTACAGCTGCATAGCGTACCTCAACTCCAACAAGAGCGTCCTCACCAACTTAAAAAGAGCAGAGACTATTGCACTACGTAAAATAACTAAACTGAGACACCCTCATAACCCAGTGCACAATCCATCCAATCAATTACTATACAACAAGACCCGCATACAACCCATCCAAGAAAGAATAAAATATCTGTCACAGCGATTCATCAATAAAGACTCAAATAAAACCATCATCACTCAATTCACCCCAGCCACCACAGACATCTGGAAAAGAAAAAAACCCAAAGCCACCATTAAAGAGATACTGTATTCCCTGGAAATGGACTAAACCAAGGACAATGACCATCAAGGGCGGAAGGACTCCGGTCGATAGCCCTTTGCCAGGACCAAAACATCTAATACCATACCAATATATACATAAATATTACGAAATGTAGCCCTGGCAATAAATTTCTTATTCTCTCTATTGAAATACTGAAATCCATCATCAAAATTTCGTAACATTCACCATTTTGTATTTAAAAACATTTTAATCAACATTTTACACCATCCGTTATATTTTTTGCGAATTTCTATGAAATGGTTGTTAATACATTTGCAAGGAATATGATTTCTGGGGAAAGACGTTATAAATTAGAATAAAAAAACTCGCAGATTCCATTGATCTTTACAATTTATGAAAAGTCTAGTAATTATATTAAACAATTCTAATGAAAATTTTGTAATTTCCAATTCATTGCAGTTTACAAGCGAGATGTTTCAATGAGAATTTTATGGTTTGATGAACTTGCAATTTGTAATAAAATATCAAAATTTGTTATTTGCAATGAAAACTTCATAGCTTCTCTTTGTAATTTTGTACATAATTTTGTATTTTGCATTAATATTTTTGCAAATTTCTGTCAGAATATTAATAACTTAGTGAGTTATATGTTTTGAGGATAGAGTTTTTTTATAATTTATACTAAACATTTCAAATTTTAATTTAACATTGAAATTTATAATTAATATTTTCGAATTTACTATAAGAATTTTATAATTTCCAACTAAATTCTATCATTTATCATGATAACTTTGTTATTTCATTTAACTTTTGGAATTTATAATATACGTTTTTTACTTTCATGTAAAAATTCAAATAATAAAAATTAATACTAATGGAAAATAGAAGAAAATACAAAGGACAGGATAGGACTACATATAAAGATATTCAACAACATATAAGACGAAAAATTAGAGTGGCCAAAGGGACTTTCATTAGAAAAAAGTGTGAAGAGATAGAAGCATTAGAACAGAGATATGACTCATTTAATCTACATAAAAAGGTCAAAGAGTTTACAGGCATAGGAAGGAAAAAACAAAATGGTCTAATAAAAGATTTGAACGGAAACATTATAGTGGACATAGAGAAAAAAATCAAAAGGTGGGAGGAATACGTACAACAACTATTTGATGACACTAGAAATGAAATAAATATAGAAGAAACTACGACAGGACCTTTAATAACTGCCGAAGAGGTAAGCCACGCTATTAAAAACTCAAAAGATAGGAAGGCGATAGGTCCAGATGAGATACCAGTAGACCTCCTCAAACTTATTGATGAAGACAAGTTGAATATCCTAGTAAGTCTATATAATACCATTTACAAGACCGGAATTATACCACAAGAATGGCTGAAGTCAACCTTCATTCCGATACCAAAAAAGCAAAACGCAAGAGAGTGCTCCGACTTTAGAACTGTTAGCCTGATGAGCCATACCTTAAAAGTGTTTTTAAAAGTTATTCATAGTCGCATATACAAGAAACTAGAAGCGGATATCAGCGAGACACAGTTTGGATTTCGTAAGAACTTAGGTACAAGAGAGGCGCTATTTAGCATGAATGTCATAATACAACGATGCCTAGACATGAACGTCGACCTTTACATCGGATTTATCGACTACGCGAAAGCCTTCGATAAAGTGAGACACGAACAGTTAATGGAAATAGCACAACAGAAAGGCCTTGACTACGATGACATCAGAATAATAAAAAACTTGTACTGGAATCAGAAAGCCCAAATAAATGTTGAGGGACAGGACTCTGGGGAATTAGAAATCTGTCGAGGAGTTCGACAAGGCTGCATACTATCACCAACTCTATTCAATATGTACTCCGAATGCATATTTAAGGAAGCCATCAACGAAGACTCCGGGGGAATAGTTATAAATGGGCAAACTATCAATAACATTCGATACGCAGACGATACCGCGATAATAACAACAAACATCCAAGATCTTCAGAGAATGCTTCTAGATATAAATACTGTTAGCCAATCCTACGGACTAAGTATGAATTTAAATAAAACTAAAATTATGGTATTTAGAAAGAACAACGACAATAATATCCCAGCCGTCACAATAGATAATACCATAATAGAAAGAGTGAGAAGCTATCAGTACTTGGGAACACGAATAGGGGACAATAACGATCAAACCATCGAGATCAGTAAGAGGATAGAAATAGCAAGAGCAACATTCGTGAAAATGAAGAAATTGTTCGTAGATAGAAACATCGACCTAGCCCTGCGAATGCGAATGGTGCGATGCTATATCTTCTCAACTTTGCTGTATGGTATGGAGGCATGGACGCTCAATAAAAACAATATTAAAAAGATCGAGTCATTCGAAATGTGGCTTTACCGTCGCATGCTCAAGATATCCTGGACAGACCATATAACCAATGAAGATGTACTGCGAAGAATGCACAAAGAAAGAGAACTTTTACTTACCATCAAAACAAGGAAACTCCAGTATTTGGGGCATATTTCCCGGGGAGAGAGATACTCAACTCTCCAACTAATTATGCAAGGAAAGATACAGGGAAATAGATCCGTAGGGCGCCGCAGAACATCGTGGTTGAAAAACCTCCGGGAATGGTACGGGAAAACTTCGGTAGAACTGTTTAGAGCTGCAGTTTCAAAAATTAGGATCGCTATGATGATTGCTAACCTCCGTTAGGAGATGGCACCATAAGAAGAAGAAGAAAAATTCAAATCAAGTTTCAAGTTCATTTTCATTTAGCAAGTTTTAATTTTTGATTTTTATGTGTATATTATCCAGGTTCTCCCGCTAGTAAATATTATTATTATTATTATAATTTTCAATATAAATTGTATAATGCAAATGACGATTTTGTGTTTTGATTAATATTTTACAATTTAAATTATAATTTGTACTGTAAAATTTGTAAAAGTAATAATGTTGAAAATTACATTTAATTTTTTTTAATTATTAATTTTTTTCTTTCATGTTCAAAAATTTTCTGCAAATAACATTTTAACAACTTTGTGAGGGATATGCTTTCGGGATAAAACTCCAATAATTAAAAAAAAAATGCTGGATCTAATAAAACTTTGTAATTTTAATGAATATTTTATAATTACAATTAAATTTTCTTAGTCAAAGCATGAATTCTAATTACCTAATCTTTTCATATTTTATTTAATATGATTGAAAGCAGTACAGTAATCGCACACTTTAGGAACCTCTGTATTAATAAATAAATAAATATTATGAAAAACTTACGGTATTAAATTTTATATTGTTTTTTTCTTTATGGGGAGTACTTTCTCTTAGTTATGCAATCTTTTTATTTGATGTTCTTCACCCAACTTGTTTCGGCTTTTATTAGCCATCCTCAGAGGTGTTATGTCTCTGATAATACATTTTAATATATTTTGAAAATGAAAATAATATATTCAATTTTAAATT
Source organism: Othius punctulatus (assembly GCA_951805005.1). Taxonomy (NCBI): domain Eukaryota; kingdom Metazoa; phylum Arthropoda; class Insecta; order Coleoptera; family Staphylinidae; genus Othius; species Othius punctulatus. The sequence goes on from OX638146.1 coordinate 45,113,760, forward strand.
ATTTATTGTAAAGTATTTTTGATTTTTACATATTTGTCATATTTTGAAGAATGATTATTATTTTGATTATATGGTATTATTGCAATTTTATGTGAATGCAAAATGGGCCGATAAAAGTTTGTTCCCGGGCCGCTTGTATGTTCCCCATCCTCCCCTGTTCCTAGCAATAGAATTAGAGTACAATTTAGCATGGAAACTTATTTGCATGTAACATTTACATGCAAATATATACGATAAGCTTAGAATAGGTACAAATGTTACGATAAAGCTTGTATTTGTATAATTTAAGCATAAGGTTGAACAGGAAACTCGCAATGGAGCTATTGAAACTGCGAATGGAACCATCTGAATAAACTCTTGATGCTATTTGCTCAACCACATGGAGTTATTTGATACCATGTGTAATATAATGCACTGAGGCTGCATATTATTTTCGCCCTATAGCAATTTCACAATGCATATAAACGCAAACATAATCTCCTCCTGAACTTACAATAATTCTATAAAACACATTCAACTTTGATAAATGAACGATGTTTAGATTTTTCTGCCACCAGAAGGTTAAGATTTAAATAAATTGTATAGCTATGATAAACATTTGACAGATTCGAATATTTAAAATTGAAAAGTTGCAATTGAAAGTTTGATAGATTTGGCCAGTTGTAATTAAATATTTGACAGATTTTTACAGTTGCAATTGAACATTTCACAAAATATGACCGCTGCAATTCAAAAATGATAGATTTCGATGTTTGCAAATGAAAATTTGATAGATTTAGACACATTAACTAGAAAATTTAACAAAAACAGATCGTTGCAATTAAAAATATGACAGATTTGAACCATTTCAGTTGAAAGTTTGGCAGATTTGGACAGTTGAAGTTAAAAATTCGACAGATTATATTTGTTTCAGACAGAAATTTAACAGATTTACACATTTGATATAAAACAATGAGGGATTTGGGTAGTAACTGCTCAAAATTTGACCTGTTTTTGACACTGAAAAAAATTACATTTCCCAACTTATTGCACTAGATTATTCTGCCTCTAGAAAATTTTTAATCATTCTTCAAATTTTGGAATTTTCTGCCACTAGAGAAATTTAAATTATTCTTCAAATATTGTATTCTTCTGCCACTAGAGAAGTTTAAATTACTTTTCCAATATTGGATTTTTCTGGCACTAGAGATATTCAAATGATTCTTCAAATATTTTCCCATAATTTTAACTATTTCTGTATAATGTATTTAATTATAGCTGTCACAATTTCATTTAATTGTACTAATATTTTAATTATTTTTATTACAATATCAATTAGTTTTAGGATTCTATATATTTTTGTCAAGTTTCAATGATTACTGTCACATTTTCAATTACTTTAGTCAAGATTTAAATAAATTGTATAGTTGCAAATAAACATTTAACCGATTTGAATATTTGCAATTGATAAGTTGCAATTGAATGTTTGATAGATTTGGATGTTTGCAAATGAAAATTTGGTAGATTTAGACAGATTAACTAAAAAATTTAACAAAAACAGATCGTTGCAATTAAAAATATGACAGATTTGGACTATTTTAGTTGAAAGTTTGGCAGATTTGGACAGTTGAAGTTAAAAATTCGACAGATTATATTTGTTCCAGACAGAAATTTGACAGATTTCTACATTTGATATAAAACAAATGAGGCATTTGGGTAGTAACTGCTAAAAATTTGACCTGTGTTTGACCCTGGAAAAAATTACATTTCCTAACTTTTTGCACTAGATTATTCTGCCACTAGATTTTTTTTATTATTCTTCAAATTTTGGATTTTTCTGCCACTTGAGAAATTTAAACTATTTTTCAAATATTGAATTTTTCTACCACTAGAAAAGGTTAAATTATTTTTCAAATATTGGATTTTTCTGGAACGAGAGAAATTCAAATTGTTCTTCAAATATTCCCCCGTAATTTTAACTATTTCTGTATAAAGTATTTAATTATTGCTGTCAAAATTTCAATTAATTGTACTAAAATTTTAATTATTTTTATTACGATATAAATTAGTTTTCGGATTATAATTATTTTTGTCAAGTTTCAATGATTACTATCACATTTTCAATTGCTTTGGTTAAGATTTGAATAAATTGTATAGTTGCAATTAAATATTTGACAGATTTTAATATTTACAATTGAAAAGTTACAATCTAAAGTTTGATAGATTTGGGCTATTGTAATTAAATATTTAACAGATTTTGACAGTTGAAATTGAACATTTCACAAAATATGACAGCAGCAATTCAAAAAATGATAAATTTGGATGTTTGTAAATGAAAATTTGATAGATTTAGACAGATTAAGTAGAATATTTTACAAAAACAGATCGTTGCAATTACAAATATGACAGATTTGGACGATTTCAGTTGAAAGTTTGACAGATTTGGACAGTTGAAGTTAAAATTTCGACAGATTATATTTGTTTCAGACAGAACTTTGACAGATTTCCACATTTGGTATGAAACAAATGAGGAATTTGGGTAGCAACTGCTGAAAATTTGACCTGTTTTTGACCCTGGAAAAAATTACATTTCCTAACTTTTTGCACTAGATTATTCTGCCACTAGAAGAATTTTAATTATTCTTCAAATTTTGGATTTATCTGCCACTAGAGAAATTTAAATTATTCTTCATATATTGCATTTTTCTGCCACTAGAGAAATTTAAATTATTTTCAAATATTGCATTTTTCTGGCACTGGAGAAATTCAAATTATTCTTCAAATATTCCACCATAATTTTAACTATTTCTGTATAAAGTAATTAATTATAGCTGTCAAAATTTCAATTAATTGTACTAAAATATTAATTATTTTTGTTACGATATCAATTAGTTTTGGGATTTTAATTATTTTTGTTAAGTTTCAATGAGTACTGTCACATGTTCAATTGCTTTGGTTAAGATTTAAATAAATTGTATAGTTGCAATTAAACATTTGACCGATTCGAATATTTAAAATTGAAAAGTTGTAATTGAATCTTTGATAGATTTGGCCAGTTGTAATTAAATATTTGGCAGATTTTGGCAGTTGCAATTGAACATTTCATAAAAAATGACAGCTGCAATTAAAAAAATGATAGATTTGGATGTTTGCAAATGAAAATTTGATAGATTTAGACAGATTAACTAGAAAATTTAACAAAAACAGATCGTTGCAATTAAAAATTTGACAGATTTGGTCTATTTCAGTTGAAAGTTTGACAGATTTGGACAGTTGAAGTTAAAATTCGACAGATTATATTTGTTTCAGACAGAAATTTGACAGATTTCCACATTCGATATAAAACAAATGAGGGATTTGAGTAGTAACTGCTGAAAATTTGACCTGTTTTTGACTCTGAAAAAGAAAATACATTACCTAACTTATGCACTAGATTATTCTGCCACTACAAACGTTTTAATTATTCTTCAAATACTGGATGTTTCTGCTACCAGAGAAATTTAAATTATTCTTCACATATTTAATTTTTTTGCCACTAGAGACGTTTAAATTATTTTTCAAATATTGCCTTTTTCTGGCACTAGAGAAATTCAAATTATTCTTCAAATATTCCCCCATAATTTTAACTATTTCTGTATAATGTATTTAATTATAGCTGTCAAAATTTCAAGTAATTATACAAAAAAAATAATTATTCTTATTACGATATAAATTTGTTTTGGGATTTTATTTATTTGTGTCCAGTTTCAATTATTACTGTCATATTTTCAATTGATTTGGTTAAGATTTAAATAAATTGTATAGTTGCAATTAAACATTTGACAGATTCGAATATTTAAAACTGAACAGTTGCAATTGAAAGTTTGATAGATTTGGGCAGTTGTAATTAAATATTTAACAGATTTTGACAGTTGCAATTGAACATTTCACAAAATATGACAGCTGCAATTCAAAAATGACAGATTTAGATGTTTGCAATTTAAACTTTGATAGATTTATACAGATTAACTAGAAAATTTAACAAAAACAGATCGTTGCAATTACAAATATGACAGATTTGGACGATTTCAGTTGAAAGTTTGACAGATTTGGACAGTTGAAGTTAAAAATTCGACAGATTATATTTGTTTCAGACAGAAATTTGACAGATTCCCACATTTAATATAAAACAAATGAGGGATTTGGGTAGTAATTGCTGAAAATTTGACCTGTTTTTGACCCTGGAAAATATTACATTTCCTAACTTTTTGCACTAGATTATTCTGCCACTAGAAGAATTTTAATTATTCTTCAAATTTTGGATTTTTCTGCCACTAGAGAAATTTAAATTATTCTTCATATATTAAATTTTTCAGCCACTAGAGAAGTTTAAATTATTTTTCTAATATTGGATGTTTCTGGCACTAGAGAAATTCAAATTATTCTTCAAATATTCCCCCATAATTTTAACTATTTCTGTATAAAGTAATTAATTATAGCTGTCAAAATTTCAATTAATTATACTAAAATTTTAAATATTTTTGTTACTATATAAATTAGTTTCGGGATTCTAATTATTTTTGTCAAGTTTCAATGATTACTATCACATTTTCAATTACTTTGAACAAGATTTAAATAAATTGTATAGTTGCAATTAAACATTTGACGGATTTGAATATTTAAAATTGAAAAGTTGCAATTGAAAGTTTGATAGATTTGGGCAGTTGTAATTAAACATTTAACAGATTTTGACAGTTGCAATTGAACAATTCACAAAATATGACAGCTGCAATTAAAAAAATGATAGATTTGGATGTTTGCAAATGAAAATTTGATCGATTTAGACAGATTAACAAGAAAATATAACAAAAACAGATCGTTGCAATTAAAAATATGACAGATTTGGACTGTTTCAGTTGAAAGATTGGCAGATTTGGACAGTTGAAGTTTAAAAATTTGACAGATTATATTTGTTTCAGACAGAAATTTGACAGATTTCCACATTTGATATCAGACAAATGAGGAATTTGGGTATTAACTGCTGAAAATTTGACCTGTTTTTGACCAAATGAAAATTACATTACCTATCGTATGCACTAAATTATTCTGCCACTAGAAAATTTTAATTTTTCTTCAAATTTTGGATTTTTCTGCTACCAGAGAAATTTAAATTATTCTTCATATATTGATTTTTTCTGCCACTAGAGAAGTTTAAATTATTTTTCAAATATTGGATTTTTCTGGCACTTGAGAAATTCAAATTATTCTTCAAATATTCCCCCTTAATTTTAACTATTTCTGTATAATGTATTTAATTATAGCTGTCAAAATTTCATTTAATTGTACTAATATTTTAATTATTTTTATTACGATATCAATTAATTTTAGGATTCTATATATTTTTGTCAAGTTTCAATGATTACTGTCACATTTTCAATTACTTTAGTCAAGATTTAAATAAATTGTATAGTTGCAAATAAACATTTGACCGATTTGAATATTTGCAATTGATAAGTTGCAATTGAATGTTTGATAGATTTGGGCAGTTGTAATTAAATATTTAACAGATTTTGATAGTTGCAATTGAACATTTCACAAAATATGACATCTGCAATTCAAAAAATGATAGATTTGGATGTTTTTAAATGAAAATTTGATAGATTTAGACAGATTAACTAGAAAATTTTACAAAAACAGATCGTTGCAATTAAATATATGATTGATTTGGACTATTTCAGTTGAAAGTTTGACAGATTTGAACAGTTGAAGTTAAAAATTCGACAGATGATATTTATTTCACACAGAAATTTGACAGATTTCCACATTTGATATAAAACAAATGAAGGATTTGGGTGGTAACTGCTGAAAATTTGACCTGTTTTTGACCCTGAAAAAAAATACATTTCCTAACTTTTTGCACTAGATTATTCTGCCACTTGAAAATTTTTAATTATTCTTCAAATTCTGGATTTTTCTGCCACCAGAGAAATTTAAATTATTCTTCAAATATTGAACTTTTCTGCCACTTGAGAAGTTTAAATTATTTTTCAAATATTGGATTTTTCTGGCACTAGAGAAATTCAAATTATTCTTCAAATATTTCCCTATCATTTTAACTATTTCTGTATAAAATATTTAATTATAGCTGTCAAAATATCAATTAATTGTACATAAACTTTATTTAATTTCATTACGATATCAATTAGTTTTGGGACTCTAATTATTTTTGTCAAGTTTCAATAATTACTATCACATTTTCAATTACTTTGGTCAAGATTAAAATAAATTGTATAGTTGCAATTAAACATTTGACCGATTCGAATATTTAAAATTGAAAAGTTGTAATTGAATGTTTGATAGATTTGGCAGTTGTAATAAAATATTTAACAGATTTTGCCAGTTGCAATTGAACATTTCACAAAATATGAGAGCTGCAATTCAAAAAATGATAGTTTTTGATGTTTGCAAATAAAAATTTGATAGACTTAGACAGATTAACTGGAAAATTTAACAAAAACAGATCGTTGCAATTAAAAATATGACAGATTTGGACTATTTCAGTTCAAAGTTTGACAGATATGGACAGTTGAAGTTAAAAATTCGACAGATTATATTTGTTTCAGACAGAAATTTGACAGATTTCCACATTTGATATAAAACAAATAAGGGATTTGGGTAGCAACTGCTGAAAATTTGACCTGTTGTAAACCGTGAAAAAAATACATTACCTAACTCATGCACTAGATTATTCTGCCACTAGAAAAAATTTAATTATTCTTCAAATTTTTTATTTTTCTGCCACTAGAGAAATTTGAATTATTCTACAAATATTGATTTTTTCTGCCACTAGAGATGTTTAAATTATTTTTCAAATATTGGATTTTTCTGCCACAAGAGAAATTCAAATTATTCTTCAAATATTCTCCCACAATTATAGCTATTTCTGTATAAAGTATTTAATTATGGCTGTCAAAATTTCAATTAATTGTACTAACATTTTAAATATTTTTATTACGATATCAATTAGTTTTGGGATTCTAATCATTTATGTCAAGTTTCAATGATTACTGTCATATTTTCAATTACTTTGGTTAAGATTTAAATAAATTGTATAGTTACAGTTAAACATTTGACAGATTCGAATATTTAAAACTGAACAGTTGCAATTGAATGTTTGATATATTTGGGCAGTTGCAATTAAATATTTGACAGATTTTGACAGTTGCAAATGAATATTTCACAGAATATGGCAGCTGCATTTCAAAAAATGATAGATTTGAATGTTTGCAAATGAAAATTTGATAGATTTAGTCAGATTAACTAGAAAATTTAACAAAAACCGATCGTTGCAATTAAAAATATGACAGATTTGGACTATTTCAATTGAAAGTTTGGCAGATTTGGACAGTTGCAGTTAAAAATTCGACAGATTATATTTGTTTCAGACAGAAATTTTACAGATTTCCACATTTGATATAAAACAAATGAGGGATTTGGGTAGTAATTGCTGAAAATTTGACCTGTTTTTGACCCTGGAAAAAATTACATTTCCTAACTTGTGCACTACATTATTCTGCCAATAGAATTTTTTTAATTATTCTTTAAATTTTGGATTTTTCTGCCACCAGAGAAATTTAAATTATTCTTCATATTTTGAATTTTTCTGCCACTAGAGAAGTTTAAATTATTTTTCAAATATTGGATTTTTCTCGCACTAGAGAAATTCAAATTATTCTACAAATATTCCCCCATAATTTTAACTATTTCTCTATAAAATAATTAATTATAGTTGTCAAAATTTCAATTAATTGTACTAAAATTTTAATTATCTTCATTGCGATATAAATTAGTTTTGGGATTTTACTTATTTTTGTCAAGTTTCAATGATTACTGTCACATTTTCAATTACTTTGGTCAAAATTTAAATAAATTGTGTAGTTGCAATTAAACATTTGACCGATTTGAATATTTAAAATTGAAAAGTTGCAATTGAAAGTTTGATAGATTTGGGCAGTTGTAATTACATATTTAACAGATTTTGCCAGTTGCAATTGAACATTTCAAAAAATATGACAGCTGCGATTCAAAAAATGATAGATTTGGATGTTTGCAAATGAAAATTTGATGGATTTTCCGTCTAAATCTTAAATTGATCTCTTATAATAAGGTTTTTTTGAATTTTGTTCCACGTCCATGATTTTTCGTTAAATTTGATTAAAACGGGAATAACTTGGCAACGCTGCATCTGATACCTAAAAATAAAAATGATTTGTGAAGCCCACATAAAGCAGATTCCAAAAATGAAAGAATATACAGGGTGATCCGTTTAAAAAAGAAACCAAATAATCAGAGTGCGTGGCATCCGATTATGAATGAATAAACTACGATTAGGCTTTCGTAAATTTATGTGCGTGCCCTTCTCAGTTATTTTTACTAAACGAATTAGGTGATTGGTGTCATGAAATATTAAACCAATTCATCCGGCAGCAGAGTTATATTTATGAAGGGGTTTTTATTTGGTAATTTATATCAATTTATTCAGCGAGATATGAAATCAATGTGCGCATTTCTGTAGTGATATACATCTGTAACTTTCATATATGAAAATTCAAATTAATAACAAATATTTATCATAAAAATAAGATCCGGATATACAGGGTGGTCACTTTTACGACGCCCACCATTAAGATCTAATAAACGGAAATTATACAGAGTTGGTCAAATGGCATAAAAGTTTCTCATTTTTGTGCCTTTTAATATACTGAAACGAAATCAGGGATATCTTGCACAGTTCCTGAAATATCGCTGAAAAACTGAAAAAGTGCACTTTCATTTTCCTCTTCTAACTTTTTTACTTTTGAAGGAAATTTTTTAAAACTTGGCCCTGTTACATTTTTCGACGTCAGTTTTCTGATCACAGTGCCAAACATATTCTGCGCCAACTAGATGCCCAAATATTCATAGTCAACTTTTGATTTTTGTATGGCTGCAATATTGGATTTTAATGGCATTCAAAAGAGAGAAAAATTCCAATTTCAACCATGTATTACACATGGGTAATCTTATATTATTCATCACCAAAAATCGATAATTTAAAAATTTAGTAAGTCATTTTATAAATATAATAATATAACAACCTTAAATACATATCTGGTATTTTATGGATAAACCCTTAAACTCAATATAAATTTTATACTTGTTTGAATGGTTATGAAGATTTTAATCTGAACTGCATCTAGTTTGCAGATATATAGATTATAGTGCTCAAAAATAATAGTCCATTCGACACCCGAAAACTCTTGGACATGGAGCGAGCGCTTAACTACTTGACCATAAAAACTATAAAAAATTAATAATTTTACAAAATTTAATATTGCGAACATGGCATCATAACTATGATTAATATCGTAGCCACAAGTGTTAATTTTTTTATTTACATTAACTTATACGTAATCACTGCATGTACATAGCATATGTACATGGATGGTTATCTAGATAGAATAATATTGGCATTTAACCTTATCGGTAATAAAAATTGACTAATTATATATACTTTACTTAGTACAGATTTTTTTCATTTGTACCACGTTATTATCAATGAACAAATATTTATCCAAAGATTAGAGGAAGACATTACATAAACTCGAGTACTAACAATATTGTAATCATAATATATATATATATATATATATATATATATATATATATATATATACACAGGGGAGGATGGGGAACATACAAGCGGCCCGGGAACAAACTTTTATCGGCCCATTTTGCTTTCACATAAAATTGCAATAATACCTTATAATCAAAATAATAATCATACTTCAAAATTTGACAAATATGTAAAAATCAAAAATACTTTACAATAAATAATTTAAAATTGAATATATTATTTTTATTTTTAAATTATATTAAAATGTATTATCAGACACATAACACCTCTGAGGATGGCTAATAAAAGCCGAAACAAGTTGGGTGAAGAACATCAAATAAAAAGATTGCATAACTAAGAGAAAGTACTCCCCATAAAGAAAAAATCAATATAAAATTTAATACCGTAAGTTTTTCATAATACTTATTTATTTATTAATACAGAGGTTCCTAAAGTGTGCGATTACTGTACTGCTTTCAATCATATTAAATAAAATATGAAAAGATTAAGTAATTAGAATTCATGCTTTGACTAAGAAAATTTAATTGTAATTATAAAATCTTCATTAAAATTACAAAGTTTTATTTGACCCAGCAATTTTTTTTTTAATTATTGGAGTTTTATCCCGAAAGCATATCCCTCACAAAGTTGTTAAAATGTTATTTGCAGAAAATTTTTGTACATGAAAGAAAAAGATTAATAATTAAAAAAATTTAAATGTAATTTTCAACATTATTACTTTTACAAATTTTACAGTACAAATTATAATTTAAATTGTAAAATATTAATCAAAACACAAAATCGTCATTTGCATTATACAATTTATATTGAAAATTATAATAATAATAATAATATTTACTATCGGGAGAACCTGCATAATATACACATAAAAATTAAAAATTAAAACTTACTAAATGAAAATGAACTTGAAACTTGATTTGAATTTTTACATGAAAGTAAAAAATGTATATTATAAATTCCAAAACTCAAATGAAATAACAAAGTTATCATGACAAATGATAGAAACTAGTTGGAAATTATAAAATTCTTATAGTAAATTCGAAAATATTAATTATAAATTTCAATGTTAAATTAAAATTTGACATTTTTAGTATAAATTATAAAAAAACGTTATCCTTAAAACATATAACTCACTAAGTTAATAATATTCTGACAGAAATTTGCAAAAATATTAATGCAAAATACAAAATTATGTACAAAATTACAAAGAGACGCCATGAAGTTTTTATTGCAAATGTCAAATTTTGATATTTTATTACAAATTGCAAGTTCATCAAACCATAAAATTCTCATTGAAACACCTCGCTTGTAAACTGCAATGAATTGGGAATTACAAAATATTCGTTAGAATTGTTTAATATAATTACTAGACTTTTCATAAATTGTAAAGATCAATGGAATCTGCGAGTTTTTTTATTCTAATTTATAACGTCTTTCCCCAGAAATCATATTCCTTGCAAATGTATTAACAATCATTTCATAGAAATTCGCAATAAATATAACGGATGATGTAAAATGTTGGTTAAAATGTTTTTAAATTCAAAATGATGAATGTTACGAAATTTTGATGATGGGTTTCAGTATTTCAATAGAAATTATGGAGAATTAATTCTAAATTTCAAAAGTTTTAGAATTTGTAAACGTTGAATATAAATTGGAACATTGTAGTGAAAATTGAAGTTTTTATTATGAATACAATATTTCAATGGAATTAGAAAACAATCATAAAGTATAAATAAGTTTACATTATCACTATAACAAATACAATAATAAATAAGCAAATATGTAAATAAAGAAATAAATCAGTTTTATTGGAATTATGTAATTTTCGTTGTGACTTTCATCATTCATCATTGTAAATTACAAAATTGCAATAACTTTATGAAAATTTTATTGTTAGTTGATAAATTTCACTGTAAAATGTAAAATATTCAACATTCGTATTATAAATTACAACATTTCAGCAGCGATTATGAAAATTTTATTGTAAATTGCCAAAATTTCACTATAAACTGCAAAATGTCATTGGCATTTCCAAAATTTGTACGAGTTGCAAATTGGAATTATGTAATTTTCTTTGTGACTTTCATCATTCATCATTCTAAATTACAAAATTGCAATAACTTTATGAAAATTTTATTGTTAATTGATAAATTTCACTGTAAAATGTAAAATATTCAACATTCGTATTATAAATTTCAACATTTCAGCAGCGATTATGAAAATTTTATTGTAAATTGCCAAAATTTCACTATAAAATGCAAAATGTCATTGGCATTTCCAAAATTTGTATCGAGTTGTTAAAATGTTTATAGTTATTTGTAGAAAATTTTAAGAAAATAAACTTAGGTGGAAATTACGAACTTTTCATTAGAGATTTCAAAATGTTTATTAGATATTATGAAATTCTTATTATAAATACTAACATTTTACTACATATACATTTTCCTTACAAATTAGAAAATATTCTTAAAAATTTCAAAAAGCTAATCAAACCACAGCATTTTAAAATTAAATCATGTCGATTGTAAATTAAATTTACAAAAGCTTCAAAATTTTCAATACATTTTTTATTAGAAATACCAATTTTTTTATAAATTACAAAGATTAATGGAACCTGCCAATTTTTAGTTTAAAATTATAACGGCTATCTACACAATTTATATTCCTCGCCAAATTATTTCATATTTCATAAAAATTTGCAAAAAAATATTATGGAAACGGAATGGATCCATGGAAAATCCTAGTTCAAAAAGGGAGCTGCGACGCGAAAAGTTTGGGAACCACTGTGTTAATACATATATAAATAATCTTTATTGGGCTATCGACCACATGGGGTCTTTCCGCCTTGTGTTAATACATTAAATCAAAATTATTAATAAACTTGTCGTCGGATCTGAGAAAATTCTGGGGCTTCCGGCCCAACATTCGGGATGGCTACCGGCCCACAGGGAAATTTCCCATTTTCCCGTATGGCCCATCCGCCCCTGTATATATACAGGGTGTTAATACTAAGTTGTAACACCCGAAAATGGCAGTTAGAACTCATTGAAACAAACAACTTTTCTTAGTTAAAATTTTTGAATTGGAGCCCAAGTTCATAGTTATTGGCGTTCTTTTGTTTTTCGAAAAATCGTCATAACTCCCTTATTTTAAGGAATATTTAAAAAATACAAAAACGCTCAACACGCGCTATCGGTTCTCTAAAACATTTGTATTTACAATAATTTTCTATTTTATCAAATAACAAAATGGCGACCGAAGAAAAATTTCGACACAAGATATTTTGAAAATCACTCGATTGATTTTTGAAAATAAAACATTTATGAAATCCTTGAACTATATTATAACATTTGTCTGAAACATTTTTTCGATCTGTCCAAAAAAGTTATTATTCAAATTGAATTTCAAGATAAATTTCAACAAACTGCAACAATCATTTAGAACAAAGTAGGTTAACCTTAAGTTAAGCCATTAAACAAGTTGAGGCACGTGTTTTCTAGTTTGTACGTTCAAATTTAAATAGTTTTTGATCTTGTTCTTCAGAAATTTCTGCTTCATCTTGAAAAGTTTCTGCCACGTTTATCATTTGTGTGCGTATTTTGCATAATTTCTGTATAAAAATGCATAATTATCAAAACAGACAAATGCTATAAGATAGTTCAAGGATTTTATAAATGTTTTATTTTCAAAAATCGATCAATTGGTTTTCAAAATATCTTGCATAGAAATTTTTGATGGGTCGCCATTTTGTTATTTAATAAAATAGAAAATAATTGTAAATACAAATGTTTTAGAGAACCGAAAGCGCATGTTGAACGTTTTTGTATTTTTTAAATATTCCTTAAAATAAGGGAGAAAAACAAAAGAACGCCAATAACTATGAACTTGGGCTCCAATTCAAACATTTTAACTAAGAAAAGTTGTTTGTTTCAATGAGTTCTAACTGCCATTTTCGGGTGTTACAACTTAGTATTAACACCCTGTATATACAGGGTCCGTCATTTCACCTCCCGTTTTCTGTAATTCAGTTACTAATTGAGTTAGGATTTTGATATTTTGCAGACTTTGCTTGCATTCTGTGGCATATTTTTGGAAAATATTTTTGATTATACAGGGTGACCCAAAAAAGTGTGACGTCATGATGATGGGTATTTTTAAATTGCATGGTATATTTTTTGTTGTATATTTGAGTGCCTTTTATGGATGCCTACATACCCATGAAATTTTATTAAAATCGGTTCATTTATTTTAGCACAAACAAATAAAAACTGAAAAAAATCAGTTTTGCACCATTGGTTTAGAAAATTAATAAGAGATAAAAGTATGCCTTGTTTATAAAACCATACAAAGAACTCATTAAATAAGGTCTGACAGTTGCGTTAACCAAGTTTTATTGATATGTATTATACAGAGTGTCCAAAATTTAGTGTCAAACTTTTCAAACTTTAAAGCACTTTATTTTTCTTATTTTAAATTGGAGCCCCTGTATATTTTTATGTCATTCCATGTGGAGTAAAAAGATAAACATTTTTCCTAATTACAACTCTATCGCAATTCCTAACACATTGAAAGTTATGTGCAGAAAACTCGATTTATCAACTATTCCAATAGCCATTTTAATGAATAAAACTCGAAGGTGACTTTGAAAAATAATTTATTGACATAACATGTTTTGTATTTACAATTAATATCTCGAAAGTAATAAAGGTTTCACAGATCTTCGTCTAAACCTATTACACATCGTAAAAGTATTAAGTTTTGTATAAAAAATAGTTTTAATAATAAAATTTCATAAAGACATAACATAACTGTACATTTCTAAAATTAATTAATTGCTAGAACTTATGTTCTATATGTCTTCCGCCCTCTTGAAGGCACAAACGAAGACGAGTATGAAATGACATTGCCACTCTTCGTAACAGGTTGAATGTTATATTTTGAAATGCGAATATGAAAGTCATATCCACATTTGTCAATATAGGTCATAATATTTGTCATATTATGAAAATCATATTTTCCATGACAAAAAGTAATTTTGGTATCTTGGGTATAAAGACCTTAGCTAAAAGAGTTTTAAACTTTTATATTACTACAGTCAACAATGGCTCTTGTCACTTTGTTAAACTTTAATGTCAATAAATTGTTTTTCAAACCCACTTTCGATTTTGATTAATTAAAATGGCCATTAGAATTGTTGATAAAACGAGTTTTCTGCAAATATCTTTCAATGTGTTAGGAATTGAGATAGGGTTGTAATTACGAAAAATGTTTGTCTTTTAATTCCGCGCGGAATTACATAAAAATATACTGGGGTTCCAATTTAAAATAAGAAAAATAAAGTGCTTTAAAATTTGAAAAGTTTGACACTAAATTGTGGACACTCTGTATAATGCATATCAATAAAACTTGGCTAACGCAACTATCGGACCTTACTTAATGAGTACCTTTTATGGTTTTATTAACAAGGCATACTTTTATCTCTTATTAATTTTCTTAACCAATGGTGCAAAACTAATTTTTTTCAGTTTTTATTTTTTTGTGCTAAAATCACTGAACCGATTTTAATAAAATGTCATGGGTATGTAGGCATCCATAAAGGGTATCCAAATAAATAACAAAAAATATACAATGCAATTTAAAAATACACATCATCATGACGTCACACTTTTTTTGGGACACCCTGTATAATCAAAAATATTTTCCTAAAATACGCCTCAGAATGCAAATAAAGTCTGCAAAATATCAAAACCCTAACACAATTAGTAACTGAGCTACAGAAGACGGGAGGTGAAATAACGGACCCTGTATATATATATATATATATATATATATATATATGTATATATATATATATATATATATATGTATATATATATATATATATATATATATATATATATATATATATATATATATGTATATATATATATATATATATATATATATATATATATATATGTATATATATATATATATATATATATATATATATATATATATATATATATGTATATATATATATATATATATATATATATATAAATAAGATATCCCCACTTAGTATTTTGTTTAGAAACAAAACCATAATATTCAAATATGAAGTAAAGTATCGTAACGCCTTTACAATAAGCATTTTTGCATTAAATGTTGTAGCAAAGTTAATTCGGAGGTATTATTAAAGCACTTAGTGATAATTGATCTCAGTACAAATGTAAAATTTAATTGATGGTTTATCACGTTGTTTACACAACCATAATTGACTTTGGGTGTCTGCAAAACCCTGATTAAACACACTCGATAGATAAAATGTGATGCTACTTAAACACTTGAACTGATCAAATTTTGGATCATATCTAGCAATCAATCCATCAATAATTTTCAAATAATAATGAGTGAAGATGTTATCGAGAATATTTAACTTTCTGAAATTATATGTCATATAGTTAATAATTATAACAGTAACTTAGACTGAAGTTTTTTGTGGAAATGATACGACTTTTATTTTTATATATTATACAGGGTGTCCTAAATACAGTGGGATTGCATGGGTATCTTTCTTATTCTTAAAGCTAGAGATATGGCTAAATGGGCAATATTGTGCAGTTTAATATGTCGGTTCAGATTATGATGAAACATTTTCAACAGTCGGAGCAGTTTGCCAAGAACTGCCAAGAAAATGGCAGTTAGAACTCATTGAAACAAACAACTTTTCTCAGTTAAAATTTTTGAATTGGAGCTCAAGTTCATAGTTATTGGCGTTCTTTTGTTTATCGAAAAATCGTCATTACTCCCTTATTTTAAGGAATGTTTAAAAAATACAAAAACGCTCAACATGCGCTTTCGGTTCTCTAAAACATTTGTATTTACAATTATTTTCTATTTTATCAAATAACAAAATGGCGACCGATCAAAAATTTGTAAACAAGATATTTTGAAAACAATCGATCGATTTTTGAAAATAAAACATTTATAAAATCCTTGAACTATCTTATAACATTTGTCTTGTTTTGATAATTATGCATTTTTATACACAAATTATGCAAAATACGCACACAAATGATAAACGTGACAGAAACTTTTCAAGATGAAGCAGAAATTTCTAAAGAACAAGATCAAAAAGTATTTAAATATGAACGTACAAACTAGAAAACACGTGCCTCAACTTGTTTAATGGCCTAACTTAAGGTTAGCCTACTTTGTTTTAAATGATTGTTGCAGTTTGTTAAAATTTATCTTGTATTTCAATTTGAATAATAACTTTTTTGGACAGATCGAAAAAAATGTTTCAGACAAATGTTATAATATAGTTTAAGGATTTCATAAATGTTTTATTTTCAAAAATCAATCGAGTGATTTTCAAAATATCTTGTTTCGAAATTTTTCTTCTGTCGCCATTTTGTTATTTGATAAAATAGAAAATAATTGTAAATACAAATGTTGTAGAGAACCGATAGCGCATGCTGAACGTTTTTGTATTTTTTAAATATTCCTTAAAATAAGGGAGTAATGACGATTTTTCGAAAAACAAAAGAACGCCAATAACTATGAACTGGGGCTCCAATTCAAAAATTTGAAGTAAGAAAGGGTATTTTTTCAATGAGTTCTAACTGCCATTTTCGAGTGTTACAACTTAGTATTAACACCCTGTATACAGGGTGATTCAGACCACCCGTCCCAGGCTTTTTTCTCGGTAATGTGACGTCTTAGAAGATCGGGAAAAAAAATATCATAACAAAAGCCTACCTGAAGAATTTAATGGAGGTTGTTTCAATTGCCGGAAGTAACCGGAAGTAGGCGTAACTGCACTCAACTTCAGAATTTTAAATGGGAACCTAGGTCGTATGTGACATCGTTGGATAGGTATTTTAAAAAGAAACATATTTTGTAAGAAAAGTTTTTTAAGATTTAATAGTAATACAAGATTACATGTGGTTAAAGTGTAAGGTATAATGTTGCAATTACATAATATCGCAGTTGAAGTAAAAAAAATCATCGTTTTCTGTAAAATATATATATATATATATATATATATTTATTGTATATATAACAACGACAACTATTGCTGGCTTCTAGGTGCTTTACGTTTTACGGAAAACGATGATTTTTTTTTACTTCAATTGCGATATTACGTAATTGCGACATTATACCTTACACTTTAACCACATGTAATCTTGTATTACTATTAAATCTTAAATTACATGTATACAAGTATAGCACGTGAGTCTAAACACGCACACGAGAAATAAGTGTACTCATCCATAAATTATGTCTTTACATTCGTTTATAATAATAACAATACAATTATCTGAGAGCTACTTTAGCAGTGAAATAATAGTGGTATAGAAAATGTCTCTCTATATAATGCCAGCGTATTAGTTCTAAACACGTATGAATTATAACTCAATGGGAATATACTGTTTCTATTTTATCTGATTGTATATTCGTCAAATGGCGCGGTTTAAAAATTGTATTATTGTAATATCACTATAATTGCACTGAAATTACTGTTATGTCCATTATTATGGAACGTCGTTTTACTAAATATTCAACATAATCTTTATGTGTAAAATTGAAGAAGTGTCATTTAAATTACACACGCGATAATTTAAAAACCAACTTTCCAATTATCTAAAATGTAATTTATATAACTTTCAATTTAAATTGCAGTATTTTTAATCATAAATAGGCTTCTTATGTTGTAAACCGGGAAGAAAATGCTAGATTACTGGAGAATGAACAATCTAATAATAGCGAACACACTATTCAACCACAGGGAGATACACAAATACACCAGGGAAGTGATAAGCAGGAACAAAAAATCTATAATAGATTTCGTATTAACAGAACAAAGAAGAAAGAGCAAAATAATAGACACAAGAGTGAAGAGGAGCTACGAAATAGGAAGTGACCACTACCTAGTGGTGACCACACTCAAGGAAAACTATCAGGACAGTGACCGAAATATACAGCGACCAACTATAGCAGTAAACTACAAGAAGATACGAGCATACAAACTAAGAGATGAAGAAACAGCAATACAATACAAAGAGACATTAGAAGCCAAGTGAGAAGTGGCCAACGACAGCGAAGCAGTAGAGGAAATGTGGAATAACATAAAAAGAAATGTGCTTGAGGCAGCACAAGAGACATGCGGGTTGAAGAAAAGTACAAACAAGAAACAACAGACAGCGTTGTGGTCAGAAGACATACGAGATAAAAGAAAAGAAAAGAAAAAAGCATGGCAAAGATACCTAAATGTCAAAAACAGTAATAACTACGAAAGGTACAAGGAAAAAAGGAAAACAGTAAAAGACGAGGTTAGAATAGCAAAGACCAGGGAATGGAAAAGTTCGGGGAGACAATGGAGAAAAACGCAAAGGAAAATCAAAAGCTATTTTATAAAACAATAAAACGATGCAGGAAAGAAAAAGACAAGAAACGAGATACATACAAGACAAACAAGGCAAAATGTTGAAGGAAAACGAAGAAATAATAGAAAGATGGAAAGAGTATTTCAAAGAATTACTAACTATAAATAGCGGCAACGAACAGAAGACAAGAAACAGCGAAAAGAACATCACAGAAACAGTAACGGAGAGTATCAACGAACAAGAGCTTCTAGAAATAATAAGGGAACTGAAAATAGGAAAAGCACCAGGACAAGATCAGGTTACAGCAGAAATGATTAAACACATGGGACCCATAGGAAAAGATAAACTACTGAAGCTACTAAACTAAATATGGAAGACAAATATGATACCAAAAGACTGGCAAACAGCGTTAATAGTATCGATACACAAGAAAGGTGACAACACGAAATGCGCAAATTATAGAGGCATAACACTAATAAGTATAGGGATGAAGATATTAGAAAAGATAATTAACAAGAGAATAATAGCAAGAATAGAACAGACCCTAGAAGAACCGCAATGTGGTTTCAGGAAAGGGAGATCTACGCAAGACAACATCTTCGCAATAAAACAAATCACAGAAAAAAGAATCGCAAATAATAAAAATACATATCTGGGATTCATAGACCTCGAAAAAGCGTTTGACATGACACCAAGAAACTATGGTTAATACTAAAAGAGAGAGGAATAGAAAACAGGATAGTGAAAGTTATACAGAATATATATATAACAACAACAGTAATGCAATAATATACAAGGGGCAAATTTCAAGAACTTCTAAAACAAATAATGGACTAAAACAAGGAGGAGCTCTCAGCCCAACACTATTCAACCTATATAAGGATGAAATAATGAAGAGCATGAAAACAGAAATAATAAAAGCAAACGTAGGATACAAAAACATGCAACTGGTTAAAATATCAGAAGAAGCATACGCCGATGATGTGGTAGTGGGAGCAGAAAGTGAGAGGAACCTGCAACATAACATGAACGTATGGAATAAACACCTAGAGAAATATAACATGAAGATGAACTACAGCAAAACAA
The DNA here is from genome assembly GCA_951805005.1 of Othius punctulatus. Taxonomy (NCBI): domain Eukaryota; kingdom Metazoa; phylum Arthropoda; class Insecta; order Coleoptera; family Staphylinidae; genus Othius; species Othius punctulatus. The sequence goes on from OX638146.1 coordinate 45,133,854, forward strand.
AAGTACTGATAATAGGAAAACGGAAAAAACACATAAATATGCAGATAGGACAGGACCAGATTGAACAAGTGGAGCAATTCAAATACCTTGGAGTAGAACTTACAGAAGACGGGAAAATGGAAGGAGAATTAAGCAACAGAATAAACAACACAATAAAAACGTACTATGCCCTGAATAATATACTCACTAACAAGAAAGAGATAAGCAGAAAGACAAAAATGAATATATACAAAACTATATACAGAACGATTTTGATATATGGGAAGCGAGACGTGGAAGCTACCAAAGAGAGATAAAAGTAGATTACAGGCAATAGAAATGAAATATCTGAGAAGAGTAAAACAAGTAACGAAAAAAGACAGGATACGAAATAAAGACATCAGAGAGGAATTGGAAATAGAATCAATAGAAAAGTTTATAGAAAAGAAGCAGCTCAACTGGTGGGGACATCTAATTAGGATGAAAAATACGAATCAAACAAAACGAATCTGGGAAGCAAAAACAGGAAAGAAACGAGGAAGAGGTAGACCAAGACAAGAATGGGACAACAAAATAAAAGAAATAATAAACAGCAGAGGGAAGACAGTGAAACAAGCAAGAGAAATGGCAAAGAACAGAAGAGAGTGGAAAGAATTTGCAAATACATAACAAACTGTAATGTAACTGTAGTAACATGTATAGCCCACACCGAAAGGTAAAGGGCCTTTTGATAATAATAATAATGTTGTAAACCGGACATGTTGTAAAGAATGTTCATATTATTTTTTTATTTGTTTCATTGGAACACGCAGTTTTCTATACACATGTTAAAAGGTTTGTTTTATATATAAAAGATTTATACTATTTACAGAATAACACTAATAATTCTTCCTTTTTTAACACAGTACATTATTATTAGAATTGTTTTTTTTTTTTTAAATTATTTTATGTGTTCTGCCTAATCTAAAATCAAAATTACCTGAATCTTAAAAACAAAATCAGTTTTGCACAATTTGTTTAATAAATTAATCAAAAAATCAAAATAGCGAGTTATCTTAAATCTTAGTTAAGTAGTTACAATCCCTTAAAGATATAAACATTGATACTAACACCTTGTAAAAAACGTTCATGATTCTTAACCTTTGTCACCCAGACTTAATTATTATTATTACAGATATTACAGGAATTATTTCGATTAATTAATACATAAGGTAATCACGTGCCATTTATAATTATGTTTGCTTTAGCGTAACCTTGTTTAATTAAATACAATAGTACAAGTGCAGTTCATAGGTCACATTATTATCAATTTCCTGATAAAAATTTATATATAAATACGGTCGCTTGTTTATTGCCAGTCAGTCTCGTGTTACTTTTCCTTGCGCTCGTTTCAAAGTACAATCAAAATGGACAGCTTCTTAGGGAAAAGTTATAAGCTTGAAAAAAGTGACAAGTTCGATGAGTACATGAAAGCTATGGGTGAGTTTTTGATTTAATTCATCTTCATATTTGTGTTAATTAATGGTGATATTAACTGGATCATTATTAACACCACCAGGGGCGGATGGGCAACATACAAGCGGCCCGGGAAATAGTCTTTTGTCGGCCCATTTTACATTCACATAAAATTGCAATAACACCATATAATTTTTCCATAATACTTATTTATTTATTTATTAATATAGTGGTCTCCAAAGTGGCCGCGGAATATTGCAATAGTGTATATTCAGTAATCCCTTTAAAAAAACTAGAATAAAAGAAATTTACTTGTCTATTTTTTGAATTCGTAATAATAAAATATAGAATTTGGGATTACAAAATAAATAATAATAATATATAAACAATATTCAACCTTGAGGCGCAAATTTTCATTCAAATGGAAACTTGTTTACGCTGAATTCCCTAAATGTAACATAGTGCTCTAATGAGTTTCAAAGAAAATTGTTGAAAAACTGATAATAGGGTATTTTCCGATTTTCATATTTTCTATGAACGCAAAGATTTATATAATTAATTATTTATTATAATATAACAATAATAATATAATATTAATATTATAGTAGTATGCAGGGTCCGTCATTTCACCTCCCGTCTTCAATAGCTCAGTTACTAATTGAGTTAGGATTTTGATATTTTGCAGACTTCAGTTGCTTTCTAAGGTGTACGTCAGGAAAATATTTCTGATTATACAGGGTGTCCCAAAAAAGTGTGACGTCATCATGATGTATATTTTTAGATTGCATGGTATATGTTTTGTTACTTATTTGGGTGCCTCTTATAGATGCCTACATACCCATAAAATTTGCTTGAAATCGGTTTAGTGAGATTACCACAAAAAAATAAAAACTGAAAACAATCAGTTTTGAACCATTGGTTAAGAAAATCAATAAGGGATAAAAATAGTGCCTCGTTAATAAAACCATATAAGGTACTCATTAAATAAGGTCTGACAGTTGCGTTATTCAAGTTTAATTGATATGCATTAAACAGAGTGTCCAAAATTTAGTGTCAAACTTTAAAGCACTTTATTTTTCTTATTTTAAATTGGAAGCCCAGTATATTTTTATGTTATTCCATACGGAATTAAAGGACAAACATTTTTTCAATTAAACCCTATCTCAATTCCTAACACATTCAAAGATGTTTGCGGAAAACTCGTTTTATCAACAATTCCAATGGCCATTTTAATTAACCAAAATCGAAGGTGGGTTTGAAAAACAATTTATTGACATTAAACTTTAACAAAGTGATAAGAGTCATTGTTGACTGTAGCAATATAAAAGTTTAAAACTTTTTTTGCTAAGGTCTTTATACCCAAGATACCAAAATTACTTTTTGTCATGGAAAATATGATTTTCATAATATGACAAATATTATGACCTATATTGACAAATGTGGATATGACTTTCATATTCGCATTTCAAAATATTACATTCAACCTGTTACGAAGAGTGGCAATGTCATTTCATACTCGTCTTCGTTTGTGCCTTCAAGAGGGCTGAAGACATATAGAACATAAGTTCTAGCAATTAATTAATTTTAGAAATGCACAGTTATGTTATGTTTTTGTGAAATTTTATTACTAAAACTATTTTTTATACAAAACTTAATACTTTTACGATGTGTAATAGGTTTAGACGAAGATCTGTGAAACCTTTAATACTTTCGAGATATTAATTGTAACTACAAAATATGTTATGTCAATAAATAGTATTTTAAAGTCACCTTCGAGTTTTATTCATTAAAATGGCTATTGGAATAGTTGATAATTCGAGTTTTCTGCACATAACTTTCAATGTGCTAGGAATTGCGATAGAGATGTAATTAGGAAAAATGTTTGTCTTTTAATTCTACATGGAATGACATAAAAATATACAGGGGCTCCAATTTAAAATAAGAAATATAATGTGCTTCAAAGTTTGAAAAGTTTGACACTAAATTTTGGACACTCTGTATAATGCATATCAATAAAACTTGGTTAATACAACTATCAGACCTTATTTAATAAGTACCTTATATGGTTTTATTAACAAGGCATACTTTTATCTCTTATTAATTTTCTTAACCAATGGTGAAAAACTGTTTTTTTTTTCAGTTTTTATTTTTTGTGCTAAAATCACTAAACCGATTTTAATAAAATTTCATCGGTATGTAGGCATCCATAAAGGGCACCCAAATAAACAACAAAAAATATACCATGCAATTTAAAAATACACATCATCATGACGTCACACTTTTTTTGGGACACCCTGTACAATCAAAAATATTTTCCTAAAAGACGCCACAGAATGCAAGTAAAGCCTACAAAATATCAAAGTCCTAACTCAATTAGTAACTGAGCTATAGAAGACGGGAGGTAAAATGACGTACCCTCTATAATTTAATTAAATGGTAATTTTCAGCATTATTCCTTACAAATTTTAATTTTACTATGCAAAACGTTAATCAGTACATAAAAATCTCATTTGAATTTCTCAATTTATATTGAAAATAATAATAATCATGTTTATTAGCGGGAGAATCTACAAAATATACACATTAATAAATAATTGAAAAATTTACCATGAATATTGGAAAGTATTTATTGACAATACCAAATTTGTATTATAAATTCCAAAACTCAAAAGCAACAACAAAGTTATGATGATAAATTACAAAATTTAGTTGGAAATTATGAAATTCGTATTGTAAACACAAAAGTTTTAATTGCAAATTTCAATGTTTAATTAAAGCCTGATATTTTGAGTAGAAATTATGAAGAATTTGGCCACATAGCATATCACTCACTAATTTGTTAATATTTTAATAGAAATTTGCAAAACTTTTATTGGTAAAAACTGTTTTTTTATTCTACCTAAATTAGAAATTTAAATAGAAATTATAATATTTAATTTGAAATTGATAAATTTTAATGCAATTTTGTTTGCAATTTAAATAATTTTATTACAAATTGCAAGTTCATCAAACCACAAAATTCTCATTGAAATTTTATCATTTTGATTGTGAATTACAATGAATGTTGCATTTCTATTGGAAATTACAATATTTTCATTAGAATTTTTTATTACTGATACCAATATTTTCATAAATTACAAAGATTAATGGAACCTAAGAGTTTTTATTTAGAAATTATAACGTCTTTTTTCAGAAATCATATTCCTTTCAAAGTGATTAAAAATTTCATAGAAACTTACAATAAATATAATGAAAAGTGTATTTTTTTTAAATTCAATAACCATGAAATTTTGGTCATTTTTACCACAAATTGCAAAAATATTTCGATAACCCCATATATCATAATGTTATAATGTTATAACATTATGATGAATATTGCGAAATTTTTAAAATGGATTTCAATATTTCAATAGAAATTATGGAGTATTAAATGTAAATTACAAAACTTCTGTAGAATTTGTAATTTCTGTAAAATGTTGAATATGAATTGGAACATTGTAGTGACAATTTTCATTATAAATACAATATTACAACGTAAATAGAAACCAGTGATTGGGTAATAAATAAGTTTTATTGGAGTTATGTCATTTTTCTTGTGTGAATTTCATTTAATGTAGCAAAATTTGCATTCTAAATTAGAAAAATTTAACAGCTTTATGATAATTTTATTTTAAATTGATAAATTTCACTGTTATACTTATGTCATTGGCAATTTCAACACTCGTATTATAAATTACAAAATTTCAACAGCGACTGTGAAATTGTTATTGAAAATTGCCGAAATTTCACTGTAAAATGCAAAATAACCTTGGTATTTGCAATATTTGTATTAAGTTGTTAAAATGTTCATAATTATTTGTAGAAAATTTAGAAATAACTTTTCATTAGGGATTATAATATTTTCATTAGAAATTATGATATTTTTATTATAAATACTAAATGTTTAATTACAAATATCAAAGTTTACCTGCAATTTTCGGTGGAAATTCAAGAGGATTTATCCACAAAACATATGACTCCATAAGTTATTAATATTTTAATAGAAATTTGAAATACTTATACGCGAGAATACAAAATATTGGTTATAAATTAAAAACTTCAATAGAAACTATGAAATTTTGTATGCACATTTTCTACATTTTCTTTACAAATTTCTAAACTTTATTGAAAATTGCAAAAATCTCATCAAACCCCAAAATTCTCATTGAATTTATAACATGTCGATTATTACATTGCGATGAATGTTGCATTTCTACTAGAAATTACAAAAAAATTGTTAGATTTTTTTATTCTAATTGCCAAATTTTTCATAAATTACAGAGATTAATGTAACCTGCGAATTTTTAGTTGAAAATTATAACGGCTTTCCTCACAAATTATATTATTTACAATATCACCAATTAAATGTTATGTTGTGTTCAAAAATTTGCAGAAAATATAATGGAAAGGGAAGGCGCCGTGGGAAAACCCTAGTTCAAAAAGGATGCCACCAGTCGAAAAACTTTGGCTACTACCGTGTTAATACATTAAATAAAGAATGTTACTTCAGCAAATTATTAATAATCCCAAAATTCTGAAACTTGCCGGCCCAAAATTTCGCGGGCCCACCGGGAATTTTCCCATTTTCCCGTATGGCCCATCCGCCCCTGAACACCACTACCTTTATTTTATCAAAGTTTAAAATTTACTTACTTTTTCTATGGCCTTGCAATTCTATCCGAATTAGAAGTCGTGCATTAACTTATAGAACTTACACTGAAAATCATATTCTGAGGGCAAATATTACAAATTTATTCGAACCCACCTACAATTGGAAAGTAAAATTATCGTTTTGAGAACTTTGCTGATAATTTTATTATTTGAGTGCTGCAAATGCACTATGTCGGTATAATGTTTCCACATGTTCTCGAAATTAAACTGGTGGTCCAATGTACATCTGTTAATATTAATTAATCGTTTCTTGACAATAACAATAATTAATAATTGCTCCATTTGATTTATCTACTATCAGTATCTTATTTTATTTGTATAAACCAGAATCAGCACTTGTAAACAAAAAGTAACACGTGCAGATTTCCACGCGTATTGCTTTAGTTATCTAACATTTTAATGTTTTAAATTACTCATATTTACTATAATTTACTTCTGCAATTTGTTTTCGAATCGTATGTTTATATGGCATTGGGTATAATGTGTACTTTAAAACTACATTACAAGATATGCATTACAACTGTGAAGCAAATTAATGAAGCAATTTATAAACAAAAGTAAAGCAAAAGCAAAATATTGCTGTATAAATATATAAATAAGTAAATATATAAATAACTGCATACCTAACTGTGTGCCTGCTTTTGGGCCACTCGGTATATGTCCAAAATAATTAATGTATTTCAGACGTTTTTCACATCCTGTATATACAGGGTGAGTCGGGAGAATCGCACCAAACTCCAGGAGCGTATTGTACACATCAAAATAATTTAAAAAAACTCAAATGTTGAATTTAGGGAAGCATATTATTGAAGCAATTTATAAACAAATTAATACACAAATAATTGTTTTAATGTTTTAAGCATTAATTTGATCAATTTTTATATCCTTTTTTAGCATTTTTAAAACGCATTTTTAACCTAAAATCACATGACAATTGATAGAAGCCTATTATCTAATGTATATATTGAATCGCAGGTAAGACCAACATTGCGCGATAAAAAACACCACAAATTCAAACGGTAATCAAATATTAATGAACGCTCTGTATAACATATATTATTGAATATGTGAAGGATTTAAACAATACTAATAGCTATGTATTATTGTTTAATTCAAACTATATCTGAAAAACTGTATTTTGTAAATGAAAGGTTAAAATTTCTATACCATACTCTGAACTATTTCCAAACTACTACACTACATCCTGAAATGTTTAAAAAAAATTGTAGCATATAATAAAGTACATATTTTCAAATTATTACACTACGCCATAAAATATTTTGTACATTTCTATACTGTACTGTAAACTATTACCAAACTATTATAGTTCACTATGAAATGTTTTAAAAACTACTGAGAAAAATATACATATGTTCATATATATACAGGGTGTCTCAAAAGTGAAGCCCGTACTTTTGGGAATTGATTCAGGGGGCTACAGTACACCCTGAAATGTTTAAAACAATCTGTAGCATATAATAAAGTACACATTTTCAAACTATTACAGTACGCCATAAAATATTTTTACATTTCTATACTGTACTATAAACTATTACCGAATTATTATAGTTCACTATGAAATGTTTTAGAAACTACTGAGAAACATATACATATGTTCATATATATACAGGGTGTCTCAAAAGTGAAGCCCGTACTTTTGGGAATTGATTCAGGGGGCTACAGTACACCCTGAAATGTTTAAAACAATCTGTAGCATATAATAAAGTACACATTTTCAAACTATTACAGTACGCCATAAAATATTTTTACATTTCTATACTGTACTGTAAACTATTACCAAACTATTATAGTTCACTATAAAATGTTTTAAAAACTACTGAGAAACATATACATATGTTCATATATATACAGGGTGTCTCAAAAGTGAAGCCCGTACTTTTGGGAATTGATTCAGGGGGCTACAGTACACCCTGAAATGTTTAAAACAATCTGTAGCATATAATAAAGTACACATTTTCAAACTATTACAGTACGCCATAAAATATTTTTACATTTCTATACTGTACTATAAACTATTACCAAACTATTATAGTTCACTATGAAATGTTTTAGAAACTACTGAGAAACATATACATATGTTCATATATATACAGGGTGTCTCAAAAGTGAAGCCCGTACTTTTGGGAATTGATTCAGGGGGCTACAGTACACCCTGAAATGTTTAAAACAATCTGTAGCATATAATAAAGTACACATTTTCAAACTATTACAGTACGCCATAAAATATTTTTACATTTCTATACTGTACTGTAAACTATTACCAAACTATTATAGTTCACTATGAAATGTTTTTAAAACTAATGAGAAACATGTACATATGTTCATATATATACAGGGTGTCTCAAAAGTGAAGCCCGTACTTTTGGGAATTGATTCAGGGGGCTACAGTACACCCTGAAATGTTTAAAACAATCTGTAGCATATAATAAAGTACACATTTTCAAACTATTACAGTACGCCATAAAATATTTTTACATTTCTATACTGTACTATAAACTATTACCAAACTATTATAGTTCACTATGAAATGTTTTAGAAACTACTGAGAAACATATACATATGTTCATATATATACAGGGTGTCTCAAAAGTGAAGCCCGTACTTTTGGGAATTGATTCAGGGGGCTACAGTACACCCTGAAATGTTTTAAAAAATCTGTAGCATATAATAAAGTACACATTTTCAAACTATTACAGTACGCCATAAAATATTTTTACATTTCTATACTGTACTGTAAACTATTACCAAACTATTATAGTTCACTATGAAATGTTTTAAAAACTACTGAGAAACATATACATATGTTCATATATATACAGGGTGTCTCAAAAGTGAAGCCCGTATTTTTGGTAATTGATTCAGGGGGCTACGGTACACCCTGAAATGTTTAAAAAAATCTGTAGCATATAATAAAGTACACATTTTCAAACTATTACAGTACGCCATAAAATATTTTTACATTTCTATACTGTACTGTAAACTATTACCAAACTATTATAGTTCACTATGAAATGTTTTAAAAACTACTGAGAAACATATACATATGTTCATATATATACAGGGTGTCTCAAAAGTGAAGCCCGTATTTTTGGGAATTGATTCAGGGGGCTACAGTACACCCTGAAATGTTTAAAACAATCTGTAGCATATAATAAAGTACACATTTTCAAACTATTATAGTACGCCATAAAATATTTTTACATTTCTATACTGTACTGTAAACTATTACCAAACTATTATAGTTCACTATGAAATGTTTTAAAAACTACTGAGAAACATATACATATGTTCATATATATACAGGGTGTCTCAAAAGTGAAGCCCGTATTTTTGGTAATTGATTCAGGGGGCTACGGTACACCCTGAAATGTTTTAAAAAATCTGTAGCATATAATAAAGTACACATTTTCAAACTATTACAGTACGCCATAAAATATTTTTACATTTCTATACTGTACTGTAAACTATTACCAAACTATTATAGTTCACTATGAAATGTTTTTAAAACTAATGAGAAACATATACATATGTTCATATGTATATAGGGTGTCTCAAAAGTGAAGCCCGTACTTTTGGGAATTGATTCAGGGGGCTACAGTACACCCTGAAATGTTTAAAACAATCTGTAGCATATAATAAAGTACACATTTTCAAACTATTACAGTACTACATAAAATATTTTTACATTTCTATACTGTACTATAAACTATTACCAAACTATTATAGTTCACTATGAAATGTTTTAGAAACTACTGAGAAAAATATAGATATGTTCATATATATACAGGGTGTCTCAAAAGTGAAGCCCGTACTTTTGGGAATTGATTCAGGGGGCTACAGTACACCCTGAAATGTTTAAAACAATCTGTAGCATATAATAAAGTACACATTTTCCAACTATTACAGTACGCCATAAAATATTTTTACATTTCTATACTGTACTATAAACTATTACCAAATTATTATAGTTCACTATGAAATGTTTTAAAAAGTACTGAGAAACATATACATATGTTCATATGTATATAGGGTGTCTCAAAAGTGAAGCCCGTACTTTTGGGAATTGATTCAGGGGGCTACAGTACACCCTGAAATGTTTTAATAATCTGTAGCATATAATAAAGTACACATTTTCAAACTATTACAGTACGCCATAAAATATTTTTACATTTCTATACTGTACTGTAAACTATTACCAAACTATTATAGTTCACTATGAAATGTTTTTAAAACTAATGAGAAACATGTACATATGTTCATATATATACAGGGTGTCTCAAAAGTGAAGCCCGTACTTTTGGGAATTGATTCAGGGGGCTACAGAACACCCTGAAATGTTTAAAAAAATCTGTAGCATATAATAAAGTACACATTTTCAAACTATTACAGTACGCCATAAAATATTTTTACATTTCTATACTGTACTGTAAACTATTACCAAACTATTATAGTTCACTATGAAATGTTTTAAAAACTACTGAGAAACATATACATATGTTCATATATATACAGGGTGTCTCAAAAGTGAAGCCCGTACTTTTGGGAATTGATTCAGGGGGCTACAGTACACCCTGAAATGTTTAAAACAATCTGTAGCATATAATAAAGTACACATTTTCAAACTATTACAGTACGCCATAAAATATGTTTACATTTCTATACTGTACTGTAAACTATTACCAAACTATTATAGTTCACTATGAAATGTTTTAGAAACTACTGAGAAAAATATAGATATGTTCATATATATACAGGGTGTCTCAAAAGTGAAGCCCGTACTTTTGGGAATTGATTCAGGGGGCTACAGTACACCCTGAAATGTTTAAAACAATCTGTAGCATATAATAAAGTACACATTTTCCAACTATTACAGTACGCCATAAAATATTTTTACATTTCTATACTGTACTATAAACTATTACCAAATTATTATAGTTCACTATGAAATGTTTTAAAAAGTACTGAGAAACATATACATATGTTCATATGTATATAGGGTGTCTCAAAAGTGAAGCCCGTACTTTTGGGAATTGATTCAGGGGGCTACAGTACACCCTGAAATGTTTTAAAAATCTGTAGCATATAATAAAGTACACATTTTCAAACTATTACAGTACGCCATAAAATATTTTTACATTTCTATACTGTACTGTAAACTATTACCAAACTATTATAGTTCACTATGAAATGTTTTTAAAACTAATGAGAAACATGTACATATGTTCATATATATACAGGGTGTCTCAAAAGTGAAGCCCGTACTTTTGGGAATTGATTCAGGGGGCTACAGTACACCCTGATATGTTTTAAAAAATCTGTAGCATATAATAAAGTACACATTTTCAAACTATTACAGTACGCCATAAAATATTTTTACATTTCTATACTGTACTATAAACTATTACCAAACTATTATAGTTCACTATGAAATGTTTCAAAAACTACTGAGAAACATATACATATGTTCATATGTATATAGGGTGTCTCAAAAGTGAAGCCCGTACTTTTGGGAATTGATTCAGGGGCTACAGTACACCCTGAATTGTTTTAAAAAATCTGTAGCATATAATAAAGTACACATTTTCAAACTATTACAGTACGCCATAAAATATTTTTACATTTCTATACTGTACTGTAAACTATTACCAAACTATTATAGTTCACTATGAAATGTTTTAAAAACTACTGAGAAACATATACATATGTTCATATATATACAGGGTGTCTCAAAAGTGAAGCCCGTACTTTTGGGAATTGATTCAGGGGGCTACAGTACACCCTGAAATGTTTTAAAAAATCTGTAGCATATAATAAAGTACACATTTTCAAACTATTACAGTACGCCATAAAATATTTTTACATTTCTATACTGTACTGTAAACTATTACCAAACTATTATAGTTCACTATCAAATGTTTTAAAAACTACTGAGAAACATATACATATGTTCATATATATACAGGGTGTCTCAAAAGTGAAGCCCGTACTTTTGGGAATTGATTCAGGGGGCTACAGTACACCCTGAAATGTTGAAAACAATCTGTAGCATATAATAAAGTACACATTTTCAAACTATTACAGTACGCCATAAAATATTTTTACATTTCTATACTGTACTATAAACTATTACCAAATTATAGTTATAGTCCACTATGAAATGTTTCAAAAACTACTGAGAAACATATACATATATTCATATGTATACAGGGTGTCTCAAAAGTGAAGCCCGTACTTTTCGGAATTGATTCAGGGGGCTACAGTACACCCTGAAATGTTTTAAAAAATCTGTAGCATATAATAAAGTACATATTTTCAAACTATTACACTACACCATAAAATATTTTTACATTTCTATACTGTACTATAAACTATTACCAAATTATAGTTATAGTCCACTATGAAATGTTTTAAAAACTACTCAGAAATACATGCATATATTCATATGTATACAGGGTGTCTCAAAAGTGAAGCTTGTACTTTTGAGAATTGATTCAGGGGGCTAATTCAAATTGAAAATTAAGAATAGAAAATTTTCCGTTTGTCCCTCGTTATAGAGTTATTGATAAAAATGTAAACAATAACTTTTTCGACCACTACGTAAAATACGATTTTGATTAATGCATTCTGTTAAATCTGTCAACTGTCAGATTTTACAATTAGTTTGACAGATATGGACATGATATTGTTTTTTTAATATTATTAGTTTTATTAAAGTTTCAAGTTGAAATATTATTTTTTTTTATCAATAACTCTATAACGAGAGACAAACGGAAAAATTTCCAAGTTAGATTTATATTTTTGATAAATAGGTGGGATATAGGAAAAACATGTTTCATAGGCTATTTGTATCGCAAATAACATAATGTTTACAATAAATGAATGTTTTTCTTGCAAATTTACACTCGTGCCTCTAACAATTCTGTTCATCCCTAAATTGTGTTTCAATAATTTCACTCTTAGTTTCATCTACTTATTATTTCAAAATTACTTTGTACTTTTTAAATGTAGGCATTTAAAGATTTCAAATGATTTGTTCCTTGTCACATATTTATATTTGGATCTTGAAAAGATTTGCTACTAGCATTTAATCTCATTAACATTTTATGTTATTAATAACGCCGTTTGATAATCATCAATTATTTTCGCCAATGTTGATGCCTCTAATCGACAAATTGATTTTTCGTTAGGCAATTTTTTCAGTTTTTCGTGTGTGGTCTTAACAGTCTTTCGGCAGCATCTGCTCTGGATCACTATCTAGTAGCTAATGCGCTTTAATACTGCAATAATAAGTCTCATAGCATGTTACATATTTGAACTGATGCAGAGAAAAATGTTAATAAATTTTGAATGAAATTGAACTAATTAATTGCAGCAGGAGTAAATTCTGGGGCACAATTTCCTATTAAATTTTGGGAAATATTAGCACAGATTGCAGTCATATTTGCAGCGTTATCGTAACTTTGTCCTCGACAATTTTGAATATCTAAATTATATTCTGTTTAAAATTACATACAATTATTCTGAATTATGTTGATTATATGCAGGTTTGCTTAATTATTTTTTGTTGCATATCTGATTATATCCAAATTATATTTTGCTTATTTTTGGTTTAAAATTACTTTTCTAAATATTCTGAATTGTTTCGATTATATGCAGGTTTATTTCATTATTATTTGTTGTTACGTATCTGATTATAATAAATAATCGGTCTACATGATTTATATCGCCTGTAGAATAATTGAATCGTTTATTTCAGAAACTCGCTTAGAGTAATTTTTAAAATTTTCGGGAAGCAAAAAAACCACTATACAGGGTGTTAATGAATTGCATGAACAAATTTCTAGGGCATGCAAAACACAACAAAGCAATAAATGTGTGCTCAAAAGTGTTTCCTTTGTTATTTATTATCCTGTATTAATTTCCGTCGGTATGGAAACAAGTAGTCGGTAGTAAATTGAGTTGCATACATTTAGGCGCTTCTTAAAGAATCTTTAAGATTCTCTATATTCTAAAGGAAACACTTTTGACCACACATTTATTAACAAAATTTGTTTGCTTTGTTGTGTTTTTGCAAGCTCTTTTGAAGCATAGAAAAAACACTATACAGGGTGTTAATGAATTGCAGGTACAAACTTCTAGGACTTGCAAAATACCACAAAGCAATAAATGTGTGCTCAAAAGTGTTTCCTTTGTTATTTATTATCCTGTATTAATTTGCGTCGTTATGGAAACAAATAGTCGGTAGTAAATTGAGTTGCCTTCATTTAGGCGCTTCTTAGTGAATCTTTAAGGTGCTCTATATTCTAAAGGAAACACTTTTGACCACACATTTATTAACAAAAGTTGTTTGCTTTGTTGTGTTTTTGCAAGCCCTTTTGAAGCAAAGAAAGAACACTATACAGGGTGTTAATGAATTGCAGGGACACATTTCTAGGGCTTGCAAAACACAACAAAGCAATAAATGTGTGCTCAAAAGTGTTTCCTTTGTTATTTATTATCCTGCATTAATTTCCGTCGGTATGGAAACAAATAGTCGGTAGCAAATTGAGTTGCCTACATTTAGGCGCTTCTTAGTGAATCTTTAAGGTGCTCTATATTCTAAAGGAAACACTTTTGACCGCACATTTATTAACAAAAGTTGTTTGCTTTGTTGTGTTTTTGCAAACACTTTTGAAGCAAAGAAAGAACACTATGCAGGGTGTTAATTAATTGCAGGGACACATTTCTAGGGCTTGCAAAACACAACAAAGCAATAAATGTGTGCTCAAACGTGTTTCCTTTGTTATTTATTATCCTGTATTAATTTCCGTTGGTATGGAAACAAATAGTCGGTAGTAAATTGAGTTGCCTTCATTTAGGCGTTTCTTAGTGAATCTTTAAGATGCTCTATATTCTAAAGGAAACACTTTTGACCACACATTTATTAACAAAAGTTGTTTGCTTTGTTGTGTTTTTGCAAACTCTTTTGAAGCAAAGAAAGAACACTATACAGGGTGTTAATGAATTGCAGGGACACATTTCTAGGGCTTGCAAAACACAACAAAGCAATAAATGTGTGCTCAAAAGTGTTTCCTTTGTTATTTATTATCCTGCATTAATTTCCGTCGGTATGGAAACAAATAGTCGGTAATAAATTGAGATGCCTACATTTAGGCGCTTCTTAGTGAATCTTTAAGATGCTCTATATTCTAAAGGAAACACTTTTGACCACACATTTATTAACAAAAGTTGTTTGCTTTGTTGTGTTTTTGCAAGCACTTTTGAAGCAAAGAAAGTACACTATACAGGGTGTTAATGAATTGCAGGGACACATTTCTAGGGCTTGCAAAACACAACAAAGCAATAAATGTGTGGTCAAAAGTGTTTCCTTTGTTATTTATTATCGTGTATTGATTTCCGTCGTTATGGAAACAAGTAGTCGGTAGTAAATTGAGTTGCATACATTTAGGCGCTTCTTAGTGAATCTTTAAGGTGCTCTATATTCTAAAGGAAACACTTTTGACCACACATTTATTAACAAAAGTTGTTTGCTTTGTTGTGTTTTTGCAAGCACTTTTGAAGCAAAGAAAGTACACTATACAGGGTGTTAATGAATTGCAGGGACACATTTCTAGGGCTTGCAAAACACAACAAAGCAATAAATGTGTGTCAAAAGTGTTTCCTTTGTTATTTATTATCGTGTATTAATTTCAGTCGTTATGGAAACAAGTAGTCGGTAGCAAATTGAGTTGCATACATTTAGGCGCTTCTTAGTGAATCTTTAAGGTGCTCTATATTCTAAAGGAAACACTTTTGACCGCACATTTATTAACAAAAGTTGTTTGCTTTGTTGTGTTTTTGCAAACACTTTTGAAGCAAAGAAAGTACACTATACAGGGTGTTAATGAATTGCAGGGACACATTTCTAGGGCTTGCAAAACACAACAAAGCAATAAATGTGTGCTCAAAAGTGTTTCCTTTGTTATTTATTATCCTGTATTAATTTCCGTCGGTATGGAAACAAATAGTCAGTAGTGAATTGAGTTGCCTTCATTTAGGCGCTTCTTAGTGAATCTTTAAGATGCTCTATATTCTATAGGAAACACTTTTGACCGCACATTTATTAACAAAAGTTGTTTGCTTTGTTGTGTTTTTACAAACACTTTTGAAGAAAAGAAAGAACACTATACAGGGTGTTAATAAATTGCAGGGACACATTTCTAGGGCTTGCAAAACACAACAAAGCAGTAAATGTGTGCTCAAAAGTGTTTCGTTTGTTATTTATTGTCGTGGATTAATTTCCGTCGGTATGGAAACAAGTAGTCGGTAGTAAATTGAATTGCCTACATTTAGGCGCTTCTTAGTGAATCTTTAAGGTGCTCTATATTCCAAAGTAAACACTTTTGACCGCACATTTATTACCAAACGTTGTTTGCTTTGTTTTGTTTATACCCTAGAAGTTTGTCCCTGCAATTTATTAACACCCTGTATATATCATATTTAATATATTGTAATTATTAATATTCAAGATACACAATTTTTAAGCAATCACGTAACACTGCCTAATTATAATATCGAACATTTATAGTTATAATAATTATTTTTTGAAATATTGAAATACTGGAAATGTTTTTCATCTAAAATATGCAATATGCAATATGCAAATATGCAAATTATTATTCTCCGCTCCTGTCGAAATGGTAGATTGAAATATGTATAGATAAATAAATACATACATAAATAAATAAATAAATAATTTCTGTAATCAAATAATTTTCTTTTTTTAATGTTAATTTTTGCAATAAATCTGAAAACACTTAATATTTCTGAAACAGTTGAAGATAGGTATAGGACATTGTACATGAAATATGTCTAGAATTTTCTGAAGAATCCAAAAATTGAATAATATACCAGGTGTTGCATTTAAAATAAGAAAGTTGGTATTGGCCACGGTCACATGACACACCCTGTATAAAAAGTTTTTGTTGAAAAAAATGCGCAACTAAAAATAACAATCGACGTGTCCGAGCGTTTTTTCGAACACGCCCCCATTTATTTATTGTCGAATTTATTCCATTTGGCTGATACACAGTGTATATTGTTTTCTTGCTACGCATTTGCTTGCTCTTATATTAATATTTTTATTTATTCTTAAATTACTTTATATTTACTAATAAAATATTCTTATCGGAAATAATCTCTCGTAATATTGACATTAGATGTGTGATGTGTATACAAGCAATCTATTTTATTTACGTTCAATGCAAACACATTTAACTTTAACAAAGTTGCTATTTATATCTTCTGAAGGAGATAATGCACTGCATTTGATGCCCTTGCACAGGCTTTATGAATTGCATCAACTGGAATAAACAACTGTTTTCTCATCTAACGCTCTAAAGTACATAAGTGGCTTAAATTGTTTTGATTTGGAGATACAAAGTTCAGCAGTATCCTGCCAAGAGACAGATGTTTGGCACACAAATTCGCAAACATATCGATTCACATTCTAACGTTATTTGCACTTTTCAATTGAAGGATTTTGTTAAATGGCGTGCTTATTGATTTCACACTAGGATTTTGTGAATCCCTATATATGTAGTACACAAATATACATATAATTCAATCGATAATGATTTTGAATAATTCAAAGAGACAGACGATTTTCATTTTTAATTATAATAATTTGTTTCTAATAATAACGTCTCATTTAATATTTACACATCCAAAACTATTTGGAGTTCACTTTTTTCTAGTATGATTAAAAAAAATTATCAAGTTTTGCAGATTTTTTCTAACTTTCTTTCTATTTTCTGATAATTAGATGAATATTTTGAAATACTCTTCAAATTCCAGGAAAATTATTTTTAAATTGTTATATATAGAAATGTTTCATCTAATATTGAAAAATCCAAAACTGTTTGCAAGTAGTTTTATCGTGTTCAGCTTGATAACATTTTTCTATCTAATTTTGCAGACTTGTTGTAAGTCTAGTGGAAATTTATGAAAATTTGAAAATTATTCCGAAACTGTTTTTGTAGACGTTTTGAAAACATTGAAACAATTAATTTTTTTTGCAAAATTTAATATTTTAATATTTCCACTTCCTCCTGAAACACCCTGTATTATATAAAGTTTCTGAATCTACTGATATTTTCTACCCAATCTTGATATTGTGGTTGCATATTTTGGATTTTGTAATTTTTTTGTTTCAATTAAGATTTCAATTTTCAATAATATTTGAATTTGCAATCGATTTTACTTTCTATTACCAAAATTAATATCCGCAAATATAGATAAATTCACTCATTTTAATTCATCTCCACACTAACAAATTACATAAATACTAAATAATTTATGCATACTATAACAATAAACACAACAAATATTATTGTAATTTATATTTAAACATTTTTATAACAAACTTAACTCTAATTTATATTTAACCTAATTATTGTATTCTTCGTAGATATCATGCCTCTGATGATGTTTTTTTTTTTAAACCGAAACTAGTAAGGCGAAATAAAATAAATAAGTAATAAAATAAAATAAATATATTTGTTTGCCAGTAAGTACCAAATAATAATATAACAATCTTAAATACATAACTTATAATTTATGGATAGAACCTTAAACTTAATATTTTAAATAATATAGACTAATATATAATGTCTATATTACTACATTGAATGTTTAATTGCGAATTTTACAATGTCTTAAAATATTATTGTCATTCAAATCTATTCGCGTATTTTCTTTAGATATCATTTTAAATTCATCATCTTTCTTTTAAGAGTTCCAATCGATAATGATTTTGAATAATTCAAAGAGAGAGAAGATTATCATTTTTAATTATAATAATTTGTTTCTAATAATAACGTCTGACTTAATATTTACACATCCAAAACTATTTGGAGTTCACTTTTTTCTAGTATGATTTAACTTTTTTATCAAGTTTTGCAGATTTTTTCTAACTTTCTTTCTATTTTCTGATAATTAGATGAATATTGTGAAATACTCTGCAAATTCCAGGAAAATTATTTATAAATTGTTATAAAAAGAAATGTTTCATCTAATATTGATAAATCTAAAACTATTTGCAAGTAGTTTTAACGTGTTCAGCTTGATAACATTTTTCTATCTAATTTTGCAGAGTTGTTGTAAGTCTAGTGGAAATTTATGAAAATTTGAAAAATATTCCGAAACTGTTTTTGTAGACGTTTTGAAAACATTGAAACAATTATTCTTTTGCAAAATTTAATATTTTAATATTTCCACTTCCTCCTGAAACACCCTGTATTATATAAAGTTTCTGAATCTACTAATATTTTCTACCCAATCTTGATATTGTGGTTGCATATTTTGGATTTTGTAATTTTTCTGTTTCAATTACGATTTCAATTTTCAATAATATTTGAATTTACACTTGATTTTACTTTCTATTGCCAAAATTAATACCCCCAAGAAAGATAAATTCACTCATTTTAATTCATCTCCACACTAACAAATTACATAAATACTAAATAATGTATACATACTATAACAATAAACACAACAAATATTATTGTAATTTATAATTTAACATTTTTATAACAAACTTAACTGTAATTTATATTTAACCTAATTTTTGTATTCTTCGTAGATATCATGCCTCTGATGATGGTTTTTTTAAAAAACCGAAACTAGTCAGGCGAAATAAAATAAAATAAATATATTTGTTTGTCAGTAAGTACCAAATAATAATATAACAACCTTAAATACATAACTGACAATTTATGGATAAAACCTTACACTTAATAGGTTAAATAATATAGACTAATATATAATGTCTATATTACTACAGTGAATGTTTAATTGCGTATTTTACAATGTCTTAAAATATTATTGTCATTCAAATCTATTAGCGTATTTTCTTTAGATATCATTTTGAATTCATCATTCTTTTTTAAGAGTTCCAATCGATAATGATATTGAATAATTCAAAGAGAGAGAAGATTTTCATTTTTAATTATAATAATTTGTTTCTAATAATAACGTCTCACTTAATAGTTTCACATCCAAAACTATTTGAAGTTCACTTTTTTCTAGTATGATTAATTTTTTTTAGCAAGTTTTGCAGATTTTTTCTAACTTTCTTTCTATTTTCTGATAATTAGATGAATATTTTGAAATACTCTTCAAATTCCAGGAAAATTATTTATAAATTGTTGTGAAAAGAAATGTTTCATCTAATATTGATAAATCCAAAACTGTTTGCAAGTACTTTGAACGTGTTCAGCTTGATAACATTTTTCTATCTAACTTTGCAGACTTGTTGTATGTCTAGTGGAAATTTATGAAAATTTGAAAAATATTCCGAAACTGTTTTTGTAGACGTTTTGAAAACATTGAAACAATTATTTTTTTTTTGCAAAATTTAATATTTTAATATTTCCACTTCCTCCTGAAACACCCTGTATTATATGAAGTTTCTGAATGTACTGATATTTTCTACCCAATCTTGATATTGCGGTTACATATTTTGGATTTTGAAATTTTTTTGTTTCAATTAAGATTTCAATTTTCAATAATATTTGAATTTGCAATCGATTTTACTTTCTATTACCAAAATTAATATCCGCAAATAAAGATAAATTAACTCATTTTAATTCATATCCACACTAACAAATTACATAAATACTAAATAATTTATGCATACTATAACAATAAACACAACAAATATTATTGTAATTTGTATTTAAACATTTTTATAACAAACTTAACTCTAATTTATATTTAACCTAATTATTGTATTCTTCGTAGATATTATGCCTCTGATGATAGTTTTTTTTTTAAACCGAAACTAGTCAGGCGAAATAAAATAAATAAGTAATAAAATAAAATAAATATATTTGTTTGCCAGTAAGTACCATATAATAATACAACAACCTTAAATACATAACTGGTAATTTATGGATAAAACCTTAAACTTAATAGGTTAAATAATATAGACTAATATATTAGTCTATATTACTACATTGAATGTTTAATTGCGAATTTTACAATATCTTAAAATATTATTGTCATTCAAATCTATTAGCGTATTTTCTTTAGATATCATTTTGAATTCATCATCCTTCTTTTAAGAGTTCCAATCGATAATGACTTTGAATAATTCAAAGAGAGAGAAGATTTTTATTTTTAATTATAATAATTTGTTTCTAATAATAACGTCTCACTTAATATTTACACATCCAGAACTATTTATAGTTCACTTTTTTCTAGTTTGATTAAATTTTTTTATCAAGTTTTGCAGATATTTTCTAACTTTCTTTCTAGTTTCCGATAATTAGATGAATATTTTGAAATACTCTTCAAATTCCAGAAAAATTCTTTTTAAATTGTTATAAAAAGAAATGTTTCATCTAATATTGATAAATCCAAACCTGTTTGCAAATAGTTTTAACGTGTTCAGCTTGATAACATTTTTCTATCTAATTTTGCAGACTTGTTGTAAGTCTAGTGGAAATTTATGAAAATTTGAAAAATCTTCCGAAACTGTTTTTGTAGACGTTTTGAAAACATTGCAACAATTATTTTTTTGCAAAATTTAATATTTTAATATTTGCACTTCCTCCTGAAACACCCTGTATTATATGAAGTTTCTGAATCTACTGATATTTTCTACCCAATCTTGATATTGTTTTTTCATATTTTGGATTTTGTAATTTTTTTGTTTCAATTACGATTTCAATTTTCAATAATATTTGAATTTACAATTGATTTTACTTTCTATTGCCAGAATTAATACCCCAAAAAAGATAAATTCACTCATTTTAATTCATCTCCACACTAACAAATTACATAAATACTAAATAATTTATACATACTATAACAATAAACACAACAAATATTGTTGTAATTTATATTTTAACATTTTTATAACAAACTTAACTCTAATTTATATTTAACCTAATTTTTGTATTCTTCGTAGATATCATGCCTCTGATGATGTTTTTTTTTTTAAACCGAAACTAGTCAGGCGAAATAAAATAAATAAGTAATAAAATAAAATAAATATATTAGTTTGCCAGTAAGTACCAAATAATAATATAACAACCTTAAATACATAACTGGTAATTTATGGATAAAACCTTACACTTAATAGGTTAAATAATATAGACTAATATATAATGTCTATATTACTACATTGAATGTTTAATTGCGAATTTTACAATATCTTAAAATATTATTGTCATTCAAATCTATTAGCGTATTTTCTTTAGATATCATTTTGAATTCATCATTCTTCTTTTAAGAGTTCCAATCGATAATGACTTTGAATAATTCAAAGAGAGAGACGATTTTCATTTTTAATTATAATAATTTGTTTCTAATAATAACGTCTCACTTAATATTTACACATCCAAAACTATTTGGAGTTCACTTTTTTCTAGTATGATTAATTTTTTTTATCAAGTTTTGCAGATTTTATCTTTCTATTTTCTGATAATTAGATGAATATTGTGAAATACTCTTCAAATTCCAGGAAAATTATTTTTAAATTGTCATAAAAAGAAATGTTTCATCTAATATTGATAAATCCAAAACTGTTTGCAAGTAGTTCTATAGTGTTCAGCTTGATAACATTTTTCTATCTAATTTTGCAGACTTGTTGTAAGTCTTGTGGAAATTTATGAAAATTTGAAAAATATTCCGAAACTGTTTTTGTAGACGTTTTGAAAACATTGAAACAATTATTTTTTTGCAAAATTTAATATTCTAATATTTCCACTTCCTCCTGAAACACCCTGTATTATATGAAGTTTCTGAATCTCCTGATATTTTCTACCCAATCTTGATATTGTGGTTGGATATTTTGGATTTTGTAATTTTTTTTGTTTCAATTAAGATTTCAATTTTCAATAATATTTGAATTTGCAATTGATTTTACTTTCTATTACCAAAATTAATACCCCCAAAAAAGATAAATTCACTCATTTTAATTCATCTCCACACTAACAAATTACATAAATACTAAATAATTTATACATACTATAACAATAAACACAACAAATATTATTGTAATTTGTATTTAAACATTTTTATAACAAACTTAACTCTAAGTTATATTTAACCTAATTATTGTATTCTTCGTAGATGTTATGCCTCTGATGATGGTTTTTTTAAAAAACCGAAACTAGTCAGGCGAAATAAAATAAATAAGTAATAAAATAAAATAAATATATTTGTTTGCCAGTAAGTACCAAATAATAATATAACAACCTTAAATACATAACTGGTAATTTATGGATAAAACCTTAAACTTAATAGGTTAAATAATATAGACTAATATATAATGTCTATATTACTACAGTAAATGTTTAATTGCGAATTTTACAATATCTTAAAATATTATTGTCATTCAAATCTATTAGCGTATTTTCTTTAGATATCATTATGAATTCATCATTCTTCTTTTAAGAGTTCCAATCGATAATGATTTTGAATAATTCAAAGAGAGAGAAGATTTTCATTTTTAATTATAATAATTTGTTTCTAATAATAACGTCTCACTTAATAGTTTCACATCCAAAACTATTTGGAGTTCACTTTTTTCTAGTATTATTAAAAAAAATTATCAAGTTTTGCAAATTTTTCTAACTTTCTTTCTATTTTCTGATAATTAGATGAATATTTTGAAATACTCTTCAAATTCCAGGAAAATTATTTTTAAGTTGTTATAAAAAGAAATGTTTCATCTAATATTGATAAATCCAAAACTGTTTGCAAATAGTTTTAAGGTGTTCAGCTTGATAACATTTTTCTATCTAATTTTGCAGACTTGTTGTAAGTCTAGTGGTAATTTATGAAAATTTGAAAAATATTCCGAAACTGTTTTTGCAGACGTTTTGAAAACATTGAAACAATTAATTTTTTTTGCAAAATTTAATATTTTAATATTTGCACTTCCTCCTGAAACACCCTGTATTATATAAAGTTTCTGAATCTACTAATATTTTCTACCCAATCTTGATATTGTGGTTGCATATTTTGGATTTTGTAATTTTTTTGTTTCAATTAAGATTTCAATTTTCAATAATATTTGAATTTGCAATCGATTTTACTTTCTATTACCAAAATTAATATCCGCAAATAAAGATAAATTCACTCATTTTAATTCATCTCCACACTAACAAATTACATAAATACTAAATAATTTATACATACTATAACAATAAACACAACAAATATTATTGTATTTATATTTAAACATTTTTATAACAAACTTAACTCTAATTTATATTTAACTTAATTATTGTATTCTTCGTAGATATCATGCCTCTGATGATGTTTTTTTAAAAAACCGAAACTAGTCTGGCGAAATAAAATAAATATTTAATAAAATAAAATAAATATATTTGTTTACCAGTAAGTACCAAATAACAACCTTAAATACATAACTGGCAATTTATGGATAAAACCTTAAACTTAATAGGTTAAATAATATAGACTAATATATATATATATATATATATATATATATATATATATATATATATATATATATACATACATACATATATATATATATATATATTTATTAAGTTTGTTATAATAATGTTTAAATATAAATTACAATAATATTTGTTGTGTTTATTGTTATAGTATGTATAAATTATTTAGTATTTATGTAATTTGTTAGTGTGGAGATGAATTAAAATGAGTAAATTTATCTTTTTTGGGGGTATTCATTCTGGCAATAGAAAGTAAAATCAATTGTAAATTCAAATATTATTGAAAATTGAAATCGTAATTGAAACAGAAAAATTACAAAATCCAAAATATGCAACCACAATATCAAGATTGGGTAGAAAATATTAGTAGATTCAGAAACTTCATATAATACAGGGTGTTTCAGGAGGAAGTGCAAATATTAAAATATTAAATTTTGCAAAAAAAATTAATTGTTTCAATGTTTTCAAAACGTCTACAAAAACAGTTTCGGAATATTTTTCAAATTTTCATAAATTTCCACTAGACTTACAACAAGTCTGCAAAATTAGATAGAAAAATGTTATCAAGCTGAACACGTTCAAACTGCTTGCAAACCGTTTAGGATTTATCAATATTAGATAAAACATTTCTTTTTATAATAATTTAAAAAGAATTTTCCTGGAATTTGAAGAGTATTTCAAAATATTCATCTAATTATCAGAAAATAGAAAGAAAGTTAGAAAAAATCTGCAAAACTTGATAAAAAAATTTAATCATACTAGAAAAAAGTGAACTCCAAATAGTTTTGGATGTGAAAATATTAAGTGAGACTTTATTAATAGAAACAAATTATTATAATTAAAAATGAAAATCGTCTCTCTCTTTGAATTATTCAAAGTCATTATCGATTGGAACTCTTAAAAGAAGGATGATGAATTCATAATGATATCTAAAGAAAATACACTAATAGATTTGAATGACAATAATATTTTAAGACATTGTAAAATTCTCAATTAAACATTCACTGTAGTAATATAGACTAATATATTAGTCTATATTATTTAACCTATTAAGTTTAAGGTTTTATCCATAAATTACCAGTTATGTATTTAAGGTTGTAGTATTATTATTTGGTACTTACTGACAAACAAATATATTTATTTTATTTTATTTCGCCTGACTAGTTTCGGTTTTTTTTAAAAAATACATCATCAGAGGCATGATATCTACGAAGAATACAAAAATTAGGTTAAATATAAATTAGAGTTAAGTTTGTTATAAAAATGTTTACATATAAATTACAATAATATTTGTTTGTTTATTGTTATATTATGTATAAATTATTTAGTATTTATGTAATTTGTTAGTGTGGAGATGAATTAAAATGTGTGAATTTATCTCTTTTGGGGGTATTAATTTCGGTAATAGAAAGCAAAATCAATTGTAAATTTAAATATTATTGAAAATTGAAATCGTAATTGAAACAGAAAAATGACAAAATCCAAAATATGCAACCACAATATCAAGATTGGGTAGAAAATATCAGTAGATTCAGAAACTTGATATAATACAGGGTGTTTCAGGAGGAAGTGAAAATATTAAAATATTAAATTTTGCAAAAAAAATTAATTGTTTCAATGTTTTCAAAACGTCTACAAAAACAGTTTCGGAATATTTTTCAAATTTTCATAAATTTCCACTAGACTTACAACAAGTCTGCAAAATTAGATAGAAAAATGTTATCAAGCTGAACACGTTAAAACTACTTGCAAACAGTTTTCGATTTATCAATATTAGATGAAACATTTCTTTTTATAACAATTTATAAATAATTTTCCTGGAATTTGAAGAGTATTTCAAAATATTCATCTAATTATCAGAATATAGAAAGAAAGTTAGAAAAAATCTGCAAAAGTTGATAAAAAAAATGAATCATACTAGAAAAAAGTGAACTCCAAATAGTTTTGGATGTGTAAATATTAAGTGAAACGTTATTATTAGAAACAAATTATTATAATTAAAAATGATAATCTTCTCTCTCTTTGAATTATTCAAAATCATTATCGATTGGAACTCTTAAAAGAAGGATGATGAATTCAAAATGATATCTAAAGAAAATACGCTAATAGATTTGAATGACAATAATATTTTAAGATATTGTAAAATTCGCAATTAAACATTCAATGCAGTAATATAGACTAATATATTAGTCTATAGTATTAAACCTATTAAGTGTAAGGTTTTATCCATAAATTACCAGTTATGTATTTAAGGTTGTTGTAATATTATTTGGTACTTACTGACAAACAAATATATTTATTTTATTTTATTACTTATTTATTTTATTTCGCCTTACTAGTTTCGGTTTAAAAAAAAAACATCATCAGAGGCATGATATCTACGAAGAATACAATAATTAGGTTAAATATAAATTAGAGTTAAGTTTGTTATAAAAATGTTTAAATATAAATTACAATAATATTTGTTGTGTTTATTGTTATAGTATGTATAAATTATTTAGTATTTATGTAATTTGTTAGTGTGGAGATGAATTAAAATGAGTGAATTTATCTTTTTTGGGGGTATTAATTTTGGCAATAGAAAGTAAAATCAATTGTAAATTCAAATATTATTGAAAATTGAAATCGTAATTGAAACAAAAAAATTATAAAATCCAAAATATGCAACCACAATATCAAGATTGGGTAGAAAATATCAGTAGATTCAGAAACTTCATACAATACAGGCTGTTTCAGGAGGAAGTGCAAATATTAAAATATTAAATTTTGCAAAAAAATTAATTGTTTCAATGTTTTCAAAACGTCTACAAAAACAGTTTCGGAATATTTTTCAAATTTTCATAAATTTCCACTAGACTTACAACAAATCTGCAAAATTAGATAGAAAAATGTTATCAAGCTGAACACGTTAAAACTACTTGCAAATAGTTTTAGATTTATCAATATTAGATGAGACATTTCTTTATATAACAATTTATAAATAATTTTCCTGGAATTTGAATAGTATTTCAAAATATTCATCTAATTATCAGAAAATAGAAAGAAAGTTAGAAAAAATCTGCAAAACTTGATAAAAAAAATTGATACTAGAAAAAAGTAAACTCCAAATAGTTTTGGATGTGTAAATATTAAGTGAGACGTTATTATTAGAAACAAATAATTATAATTAAAAATGAAAATCGTCTCTCTCTTTGAATTATTCAAAGTCATTATCGATTGGAACTCTTAAAAGAAGAATGATGAATTCAAAATGATTTCTAAAGAAAATACGCTAATAGATTTGAATGACAATAATATTTTAAGACATTGTAAAATTCGCAATTAAACATTCAGTGTAGTAATATAGACATTATATATTAGTCTATATTATTTAACCTATTAAGTTTAAGCTTTTATCCATAAATTACCAGTTATGTATTTAAGGTTGTATTATTATTTGGTACTTATTGGCAAACAAATATATTTATTTTATTTTATTTCACCTGACTAGTTTCGGTTTTAAAACAAAAAAACATCATCAGAGGCATGATATCTACGAAGAATACAAAAATTAGGTTAAATATAAATTGGAGTTAAGTTTGTTATAAAAATGTTAAAATATAAATTACAATAATATTTGTTGTGTTTATTGTTATACTATGTATAAATTATTTAGCATTTATGTAATTTGTTAGTGTGGAGATGAATTAAAATGAGTGAATTTATCTTTTTTGGGGGTTTTAATTTTGGCAATAGAAAGAAAAACAATTGTAAATTCAAATACTATTGAAAATTGAAATCGTAATTGAAACAAAAAAAATACAAAATCCAAAATAGGCAAAAACAATATCAAGATTGGGTAGAAAATTTCAGTAGATTCAGAAACTTCATATAATACAGGGTGTTTCAGGAGGAAGTGGAAATATTAAAATATTAAATTTTGTAAAAAAATTATTGTTTCAATGTTTTCAAAACGTCTACAAAAACAGTTTCGGAATATTTTTCAAATTTTCATAAATTTCCACTAGACTTACAACAAGTCTGCAAAATTAGATAGAAAAATGTTATCAAGCTGAACACGTTAAAACTACTTGCAAATACTTTTAGATTTATCAATATTAGATGAAACACACTACATACTATAACAATAAACACAACAAATATTATTGTAATTTATATTTAAACATTATTATAACAAACTTAATAAATATATATATATATATATATATATATGTATGTATGTATATGTGTATATATATATATATATATATATATATATATATATATATATAAATATATATAAGTTATGACTTCTATTAAAATTAAGAGTAGTAATGTTATACACACTAAAGCAGTGTTCAGTAATACAATTTTTCTTCTTTAGGAGTTGGCTTGGTCACTCGTAAGATGGGCAATGCTGTGTCGCCTGTAGTGGAAATGAAGAAGGACGGCGATGAATACGTAATTTCATCCTCATCGACCTTCAAGAATGTAGTCACCAAGTTCAAGCCAGGTGTGGAACTGGATGACGAGACTCCTGATGGCAGGAAGGTAAAGTCGACCTTTACCATCGATGGCAACACCCTCCACGAGAACCAAGTCGGTGGCGATGGCAAAATCACCACCATCGACAGGGTCTTCAGTGCTGATGAGATCAAAATGGTAACTTCTTTTTTTTTTTTTTTGAACTGGTTGAGTTGAGTTTTATTATTATGAATGACATTTTATGACATTTTCATGAACATGTAAATATGTTGCATAAATATTTAATTTTCATGGCCTGAAATTTCTTATTTTAAACAGTTAACAAAAGTTTAGTTGGCATTTTCATAAAAACATATTTTTGTTCAATTTTCTCAAATTTAATTTTTTTTAACATGAAATGTCACGAAATTTCCATAGATCCAAATTTTTCATGCTTACACAAATCCTCGATAATTAGATACTCGAAACCATAAATTTCAAATTAGTTAAAATAGTGAAAATCCATTAGACTTACATTATCATGAATATGTTTTTAATATTCACGAAAATTCAGCACCATAAATTTCAAATTTCAGGAAACTTGAAGAAGCATCAAGTTCATAAGAATCTCTATGTCATTTGTAAATATTGAAAAAACTGAACCAGATTTACATGTTTATAAAAACACCGTTAAGTTCATGAAAATTTAATTCAATTTTTAATTGCACCTTAATGACAATTAATAAAAATTTCGTTAACACATAGAATCCTAAATTTTAAGTTTGAAAATTAAAAGATAAAGCACTAGATTTGCAAGATCGTGAATTTTCCTTTAAAATTCATAAATATATCGTTAAATTGGTTGAAAATGCACGAAAATTTGGTCAGATCTTCATATACAATCATTTTAAAGTTGCGAAACTTATAAAACATCACGTTCATGAGAATTTCAAAGACATTGCGATTTTTTTCGGAAATTGACCCAGATTTATATGTTCATAGAAATAACATTGAATTTCATTGAAATTTCACTAATATTCATAGAATATTTAGATTTTATTTAGATATATATATATATATATATATATAGATATTTAGAATAGAAAATTTTGTTAACTACAAAATCAGAAATTTTAAATTCATAAAAATGACATCGAAATGCACGATATTTTCAGCATCATTAATTTGTCTTTAAAATTAGTCAAAATATCGATAAATCCGTTGAATATTCACGATAATTTTGTTATTTCTACTAAACCATAACTTTTAAACTTGCGAAACTTAAAAAAACATTTTCATGAGAATTTTAATTGAATTTGTAAATATTAACAAAAACTGAACCTTCATAAAAATACCATTAAATGTCATGAAAGTTGATTATAATGAATGATACAAATTCAATTAAAATTTCATGGCAATTCATGAAACTTTTGTGGTAGCTTCACTAAAAATCATAGAATTTTCAAGACAATTCACGAAAATGTCGTTAATCTACAAAATCATAAGTTCCTAGTAAATGAAAATTAATAGAAATTGCAAGATTTGTAAGATCATGAATTTGCCTTTAAAATTTGTAATAATATCGTCCAAATTTATTGAAAATTTATGAAAATTTTGTGGTAGCTTCACTAAAATTCATATAAATTTCATGACAATTCACGAAAATGTCGTTAATCTACAAAACCATAAGTTCCCAGTTAATGAATATTATAAGAAATTGTGAGATTTGCAAGATCATGAATGTGCCTTTAAAATTTGTAATAATATCGTTCAAATTCATTGAAAATTAATGAAAATTTTGTGGTAGCTTCACTAAAAATCATAGAAATTTCAAGACAATTCATGAAAATGTCGTTAATCTACAAAATCATAAGTTCCAAGTTAATGAAAATTATAAGAAATTGCGAGATTTGCAAGATCATGAATTTGCCTTTAAAATTTGTAATAATATCGTTCAAATTCATTGAAAATTCATGAAAATTTTGTGGAAGCTTCACTAAAATTCATAGAAATTTCATGACAATTCACGAAAATGTCGTTAATCTACAAAATCATAAGTTCCAAGTTAATGAAAATTAAAATAAATTGTGAGATTTGCAAGATCATGAATTTGCCTTTAAAATTTGTAATAATATCGTTCAAATTCATTAAAAATTCATGAAAATTTTGTGGAAGCTTCACTAAAATTCGTAGAAATTTCATGACAGATCATGAAAATGTCGTTAATCTACAAAATCATAAGTCCCAAGTAAATGAAAATTAAAAAGAAATTGCGAGATTTGTAAGATCATGAATTTGACTATCAAATTTGTAATAATATCGTTCAAATTCATTGAAAATTCATGAAAATTGTGTGGTAGCTCCACTAAAATTCATATAAATTTCATAACAATTCACGAAAATGTCGTGAATCTATAAAATCATAAGTTCCAAGTAAATGAAAATTAAAAGAAATTGCGAGATTTGTAAGAACATGAATTTACCTATAAAATTTGTAATAATATCGTTCAAATTCATTGAAAATTCATGAAAATTTTGTGGAAGCTGCACTAAAATTCATAGAAATTTCATGACAATTCACGAAAATGTCGTTAATCTACAAAATCATAAGTTCCAAGTAAATGAAAATTAAAAGAAATTGCGAGATTTGTAAGATCATGAATTTGCCTATAAAATTTGTAATAATATCGTTCAAATTCATTGAAAATTCATGAAAATTTTGTGGAAGCTTCACTAAAATTCATAGAAATTTCATGACAATACATGAAAATGTCGTTAATCTACAAAATCATAAGTTCCAAGTTAATGAAAATTAATAGAAATTGCGAGATTTGCAAGATCATGAATTTGCCTTTAAAATTTGTAATAATATCGTTCAAATTCATTGAAAATTCATGAAAATTTTGTGGAAGCTTCACTAAAATTCGTAAAAATTTCATGACAGATCATGAAAATGTCGTTAATCTATAAAATCATAAGTTCCAAGTAAATGAAAATTAAAAGAAATTGCGAGATTTGTAAGATCATGAATTTGCCTATAAAATTTGTAATAATATCGTTCAAATTCATTGAAAATTCATGAAAATTTTGTGGAAGCTTCACTAAAAATCATATAAATTTCATGACAATTCATGAAAATGTCGTTAATCTACAAAATCATAAGTTCCAAGTTAATGAAGATTAAAAGAAATTGCAAGATTTGTAAGATCATGAATTTGCCTTTAAAATTTGTAATAATATCGTTCAAATTCATTGAAAATTCATGAAAGTTATGTGGAAGCTCCACTAAAATTCATAGAAATTTCATAACAATTCACGAAAATGTCGTGAATCTATAATATCATAAGTTCCAAGTTAATGAAAATTAAAAGAAATTGCGAGATTTGCAAGATCATGAATTTGCCTTTAAAATTTGTAATAATATCGTTCAAATTCATTGAAAATTCATGAAAATTTTGTGGTAGCTCCACTAAAATTCATAGAAATTTCATAACAAATCACGAAAATGTCGTGAATCTATAAAATCATAAGTTCCAAGTAAATGAAAATTAAAAGAAATTGCGAGATTTGTAAGATCATGAATTTGCCTATCAAATTTGTAATAATATCGTTCAAATTCATTGAAAATTCATGAAAATTTTGTGGAAGCTGCACTAAAATTCATAGAAATTTCATGAAAATTCCGAAAATGTCGTTAACCTACAAAATCATAAGTTCCAAGTTAGTGAAAATTATTTTCGAATTATTTTAATTCTACTTTAAAATTTGTAATAATATCGTTCAAATTCATTGAAAATTTATGAAAATTTTGTTAGATCTGCAAAACTCTCACTTTTTCTGAGTACATCATTAAATTTGTTGCGTATTATCATTGATTATAATATCTTTGTAAGGATGTTGTTATTATAAGGATTCCTAATAAAGATATTATCAATGGTATTATCCACCCAATTTTGGTAGGTTCTTCTTGAAGCGATATTTGAAAATTATGGGACAACATAATTCATAGAAATTTCATGACAATTCACGAAAATGTCGTTAACCTATAAAATCATATGTTCCAAGTTAGTGAAAATTATTTTGGAATTATTTTAATTCTACTTTAAAATTTGTAATAATATCGTTCAAATTTATTGAAAATTTATGAAAATTTTGTTAGATCTGGAAAACTGGCACTTTTTCTGAGTACATCATTAAATTTGTTGCGTATTATCATTGATTATGATATTCTTGTAAGGATGTTGTTATTATAAGGATTCCTAATAAAGATATTATCAATGGTATTATCCACCCAATTTTGGTAGGTTCTTCTTGGAGGGATATTTGAAAATTATGGGACAATATAATTCATAGAAATTTCATGACAATTCACGAAAATCTCATTAACTTACAAAATCATAAGTTCCAAGTTAGTGAAAATTATTTTCGAATTAGTTTAATTCTACTTTAAAATTTGTAATAATATCTTTCAAATTCATTGAAAATTTATGAAAATTTTGTTAGATCTGTAAAACTCTCACTTTTTCTGAGTACATCATTAAATTTGTTGCGTATTATCATTGATTATGATATTCTTGTAAGGATGTTGTTATTATAAGGATTCCTAATAAAGATATTATCAATGGTATTATCCTCCCAATTTTGGTAGGTTCTTCTTGGGAGGATATTTCAAAATTATGGGACAATATAATTCATAGAAATTTCATGACAATTCACGAAAATGTCGTTAACCTACAAAATCATAAGTTCCAAGTTAGTGAAAATTATTTTGGAATTAGTTTAATTCTTCTTTAAAATTTGTAATAATATCGTTCAAATTCATTGAAAATTTATGAAAATTTTGTTAGATCTGTAAAACTCTCACGTTTTCTAAGTACATCATTAAATTTGTTGCTTATTATCATTGATTTCTGGCCCTAATGTAGAGAAAATAAAAAATATACGTAATTGACCGTAATTAATTATTATTGTCATTCGTTTTCATTAGTTCATATCATATATAATATTTTGTTCAGAATACCAGTTATTGATTCCATCCGCCAGTATATTTGCATACATGTCATTCAGTAAGCAAATATTTAATATTCGTAAATGTTTATTGAAACCTGGATAAATGGTTTTACATCCTGCTATTGTATTCAATATTAAAGTATTGCAGTAAATTTGTAATTCACGCGCAGTAATTATAATTTATGTGGAATCCTCGTGTATTTTTTGCAGTCTATGTTTTGCAGACTAAACGAATATATTCTACCTGACAATCTAAATTTAGAATCACTTTGAGAATATTGGTTTCTTGGGTTCGCATAAATTTATAATCGCCTGTATTTGCAATGTGTTAGTGCTTGAATTGAAAATTTATTAATTTCAAGCAGGGGAGGATGGGGAACATACAAGCGGCCCGGGAACAAACTTTTATCGGCCCATTTTGCATTCACATAAAATTGCAATAATACCATATAATCAAAATAATAATCATACTTCAAAATTTGACAAATATGTAAAAATAAAAAATACTTTACAATAAATAATTTAAAATTGAATATATTATTTTTATTTTAAAAATATATTAAAATGTATTATCAGAGACATAACACCTCCGAGGATGGCTAATAAAAGCCGAAACAAGTTGGGTGAAGAACATCAAATAAAAAGATTGCATAACTAAGAGAAAGTACTCCCCATAAAGAAAAAATCAATATAAAATTTAATACCGTAAGTTTTTCGTAATACTTATTTATTTATTAATACAGAGGTTCCTAAAGTGTGCGATTACTGTACTGCTTTCAATCATATTAAATAAAATATGAAAAGATTAGGTAATTAGAATTCATGCTTTGACTAAGAAAATTTAATTGTAATTATACAATCTTCATTAAAATTACAAAGTTTTATTAGACGCAGCATTTTTTTTTTTAATTATTGGAGTTTTATTCCGAAAGCATATCCCTCACAAAGTTGTTAAAATGTTATTTGCAGAAAATTTTTGAACATGAAAGAAAAAATTAATAATTAAAAAAATTTAAATGTAATTTTCAACATTATTACTTATACAAATTTTACAGTACAAATTATAATTTAAATTGTAAAATATTAATCAAATCACAAAATCGTCATTTGTATTATACAATTTATATTGAAAATTATAATAATAATAATAATATTTACTAGCGGGAGAACCTGCATAATATACACATAAAAATTAAAAATTAAAACTTACTAAATGAAAATGAACTTGATACTTGATTTGAATTTTTACATGAAAGTAAAAAATGTATATTATAAATTCCAAAACTCAAATGAAATAACAAAGTTATCATGATAAATGATAGAATTTAGTTGGAAATTATAAAATTCTTATAGTGAATACGAAAAATATTAATTATAAATTTCAATGTTAAATTAAAATATGCCATTTTTAGTATAAATTATAAAAAACGTTATGCTTAAAACGTATAACTCACTAAGATATTAATATTCTGACAGAAATTTGCAAAAATATTAATGCAAAATACACAATTATGTACAAAATTACAGAGAAGCTATGAAGTTTTCATTGCAAATGACAAATTTTGATATTTTATTACAAATTGTAAGTTCATCAAACCATAAAATTCTCATTGAAACATCTCGCTTGTAAACTGCAATGAATTGGAAATTACAAAATTTTCATTAGAATTGTTTAATATAATTACTAGACTTTTCATAAATTGTAAAGATCAATGGAATCTGCGAGTTTTTTTATTCTAATTTATAACGTCTTTCCCCAGAAATCATATTCCTTGCAAATATATTAACAACCATTTCATAGAAATTCTCAAAAAATTTAACGGATGGTGTAAAATTTTGATTAAAATGTTTTTGAATTCAAAATGATCAATGTTACGAAATTTTGATGATGTATTTCAGTATTTCAATAGAAATTATGGAGAATTAATTCTAAATTTCAAAAGTTTTAGAATTTGTAAACGTTGAATATAAATTGGAACATTGTAGTGAAAATTGCAAAGTTTTTATTATGAATACAATATTTCAATGGAATTAGAAAACAATCATAAAGTATAAATAAGTTTACATTATCACTATAACAAATACAATAATAAATAATCAAAGAAGTAAATAAAGAAATAAATCAGTTTGATTGGAATTATGTAATTTTCTTTGTGACTTTCATCATTCATCATTCTAAATTACCAAATTGCAATAACTTTATGAAAATTTCATTGTTAATTGATAATTTTTAAAGTATAAAAATGTTTACATTAACTCTATAACAAATACAATAATAAAGAAGTAAATAAGTAAATAAAGAAATAAATCAGTTTTATTGGAATTATGTAATTTTCGTTGTGACTTTCATCATTTATCATTCTAAATTACAAAATTGCAATAACTTTATGAAAATTTTATTGTTAATTGATAAATTTCACTGTAAAATGTAAAATATTCAACATTCGTATTATAAATTACAACATTTCAGGAGCGATTATGAAAATGTTATTGTAAATTGCCAAAATTTCACTATAAAATGCAAAATGTCATTGGCATTTCCAAAATTTGTATCGAGTTGTTAAAATGTTTATAGTTATTTGTAGAAAATTTTATGGAAATAAACTTAAGTGGAAATTACGAACTTTTCATTAGAGATTACAAAATGTTTATTAGATATTATGAAATTCTTATTATAAATGCTAAAATTTTACTACATATACATTTTCCTTACAAATTTAAAAAAAAATTGCAAAAAGCTAATCAAACCACAGCATAACAAAATTAAATCATGTCGATTGTAAATTAAATTTACAAAAGCTTCAAAATTTTCAATACATTTTTTATTAGAAATACCAATTTTTTTATAAATTACAAAGATTAATGGAACCTGCCAATTTTTAGTTGAAAATTATAACGGCTATCTACATAATTTATATTCCTTGCCAAATTATTTCATATTTCATAAAAATTTGCAAAAAATATTTTGGAAACGGAATGGATCCATGGAAAATCCTAGTTCAAAAAGGGCGCTGCGAGGTGAAACAGTTTGGGAACCACTGTGTTAATACATATATAAACAATCTTTATTGGGCTATCGACCACATGGGGTCTTTCCGCCTTGTGTTAATACATTAAATCAAAATTATTAATAAACTTGTCGTCGGATCTGGGAAAATTCTGGGGCGTCCGGCCCAACATTCGGGATGGCTACCGGCCCACCGGGAAATTTCCCATTTTCCCGTATGGCCCATCCGCCCCTGATTTCAAGTCCCTTTGGCGTAAATGAAATAGAAATTTTGGTAATCTAACATTTCTGTGATCCATAAGCGAAAGATTGATGCATTATTGAACGAATACAGAACGGATCATCTCAGTCTATTTGTCTTTGTTTAGAGCTGTGAACTAGGAATTATACTATTAGATCAACACGATTTTATAATTGTTTGATTCTATTTGTTAATAACAATTAAGGGGTCTAGAAGTAAAAGGGTTTACGTGAATTTTAGGTAGGTCTGAGATAAATTGGTTTAAAGTTAACTTGAATTTCAAAATTCCAGGAATAAGTTTAGAAAACTGTGTTAATATCTTAGACTTAGATTTAGACTAAAAGTTTTCTAAATTTACTCCTGAAATTTTGAAATTCAAGTTCACTTTATAGCCATTTATCTCAGAACTACAAAAAATGCACTTAAACCCTTCTACTTCTAGAACCTTCAGTTATTATCATAGTCATGGTGAGAAATATTTTCATTATTACTTCCATCACCAAATCACCTTGTATAGTCATGCTCATATAAATCTAGTACAAACATGCTATATAAAATTGCTATTGTAACCTAATTTCTTGTACTAGATTTATGTGAGCATGACTGTACATGGAAAGTAATAATTTATACTTTAAAGTATAATACATATAAATAAGTAAAATAAGAACGTTTAATAAGTTTTATTGCTTTTACTATTTTCCGAGTAAAAGCCATAAGTATTTAGAAACTACATATGGATATTTATGTATTGATCTAATTATGCTTTTGTTTTTTTTTTTCCAGATCTGTAAAGTGGACGACATCGTCTGCACTAGGATCTACAAAGCGCAAGGTTGAAGTCCTGCCCGCTTAGTCACTTTTTACATCTACAATGTTTTTATATTGTATCTTCAAGTTGTAAATTTTTCGATCATGATTCCTATTGCAGTTCGAGGTGCTACTCGAACCCTAATCGTACTGAATTTTTCGCATTTATGGCAACCGTTGTAATGAGCATATTTTGTAATTTTGTCAATACATCACAATGTTAAGATACACGTGTTTAATTTTCTTACCAATTATCTGCTTGATGTGATTTGTTCTTTATTTGATTGGGTGTATGCATTATCATATACATCCGTTTGTGCTGATTATACAGTGGGAATTATAGTGGGCTTGAAATTTATTCAAATTTAATACTTTCGGATTGATGATATCATAGAAATAAATGAATATGCCCACTACTGCCTATCAATTTAGGATGTGGTAACTAATAATAATAATATATATAATATATATATAATATATATAATATATATATTATATATAATATATATATTTATATATATATATATATAAATATACAGGGGCGGATGGGCCATACGGGAAAATGGGAAAATTCCCGGTGGACTGCGGAATGTTGGGCCGGCAAGTTTCAGAATTTTGGGATTATTAATAATTTGCTGAAGTAACATTCTTTATTTAATATATTAACACGGCAGTAGCCAAAGTTTTTCGACTGGTGGCATCCTTTTTGAACTAGGGTTTTCCCACAGCGCCTTCCCTTTCTATTATATTTTCTGCAAATTTTTGAACACAACATAACATTTAATTGGTGATATTGTAAATAATATAATTTGTGAGGAAAGCCGTTATAATTTTCAACTAAAAATTCGCAGGTTACATTAATCTATGTAATTTATGAAAAATTTGTTAATACAATAAAAAAATCTAACAAAATTTTTGTAATTTCTAGTAGAAATGCAACATTCATCGCAATGTAATAATCGACATGTTATAATTTCAATGAGAATTTTGGGGTTTAATGAGATTTTGGCAATTTTCAATAAAATTTAGAAATTTGTAAAGAAAATGTAGAAAATGTGCATACAAAATTTCATAGTTTCTATTGAAGTTTTTAATTTATAACCAATATTTTGTATTCTCGCGTATAAGTTTTTCAAATTTCTATTAAAATATTAATAACTTATGGAGTAATATGTTTTGTGGATAAATCCTCCAGAATTTCCACCGAAAATTGCAGGTAAACCTTGATATTTGTAATTAAACATTTAGTATTTATAATAAAAATATCATAATTTCTAATGAAAATTTTATAATCTCTAATGAAAAGTTATTTCTAAATTTTCTACAAATAATTATGAACATTTTAAGAACTTAATACAAATATTGCAAATACCAAGGTTATTTTGCATTTTACAGTGAAATTTCGGCAATTTACAATAACATTTTCATAGTCGCTGTTGAAATTTTGTAATTTATAATACGAGTGTTGAAATTGCCAATGATATAAGTATAACAGTGAAATTTATCAATTTAAAATAAAATTATCATAAAGCTGTTAAATTTTTCTAATTTAGAATGCAAATTTTGCTATATTCA
The DNA here is from genome assembly GCA_951805005.1 of Othius punctulatus. Classification (NCBI taxonomy): domain Eukaryota; kingdom Metazoa; phylum Arthropoda; class Insecta; order Coleoptera; family Staphylinidae; genus Othius; species Othius punctulatus. The sequence continues at coordinate 45,173,578 of OX638146.1, forward strand.
ATGAAATTCACACAAGAAAATGACATAAATTCAATAAAACTTATTTATTACCCAATCATTGGTTTCTATTTACGTTGTAATATTGTATTTATAATGAAAATTGTCACTACAATGTTCCAATTCATATTCAACATTTTACAGAAATTACAAATTCTACAGAAGTTTTGTAATTTACATTTAATACTCCATAATTTCTATTGAAATATTGAAGTCCATTTTAAAAATTTCGCAATATTCATCATAATGTTATAACATTATAACATTATGATATATGGGGTTATCGAAATATTTTTGCCAATTTGTGGTAAAAATGACCAAAATTTCATAGTTATTGAATTAAAAAAAATACACTTTTCATTATATTTGTTGTAAGTTTCTATGAAATTTTTAATCACTTTGTAAGGAATATGATTTCTGAGAAAGACGTTATAATTTCTAAATAAAAACTCTTAGGTTCCATTAATCTTTGTAATTTATGAAAATATTGGTATCAGTAATCAAAAATTCTAATGAAAATATTGTAATTTCCAATAGAAATGCAACATTCATTGTAATTCACAATCAAAATGATAAAATTTCAATGAGAATTTTGTGGTTTGATGAACTTGCAATTTGTAATAAAATTACTTAAATTGCAAAAAAAAATTGCATATAAAATTTTTCATTTTCAATTTAAATTTTATAATTTCTATTTAAATTTCTAATTTAGGTAGAATCAAAAATCAGTTTTTACCAATAAAAGTTTTGCAAATTTCTATTAAAATATTAACAAATTAGTGAGTGATATGCTATGTGGCCAAATTCTTCATAATTTCTACTCAAAATATCAGGCTTTAATTAAACATTGAAATTTGCAATTAAAACTTTTGTATTTACAATACGAATTTCATAATTTCCAACTAAATTTTGTAATTTATCATCATAACTTTGTTGTTGCTTTTGAGTTTTGGAATTTATAATACAAATTTGGTATTGTCAATAAATACTTTCCAATATTCATGGTAAATTTTTCAATTATTTATTAATGTGTATATTTTGTAGGTTCTCCCGCTAATAAACATGATTATTATTATTTTCAATATAAATTGTGTAATTCAAATGAGATTTTTATGTACTGATTAACGTTTTGCATAGTAAAATTAAAATTTGTAAGGAATAATGCTGAAAATTACCATTTAATTAAAATTATAGAGTATACGTCATTTCACCTCCCGTCTTCTATAGCTCAGTTACTAATTAAGTTAGGATTTTGATATTTTGCAGGCTTTACTTGCATTCTGTGGCGTCTTTTAGGAAAATATTTTTGATTGTACAGGGTGTCCCAAAAAAAGTGTGACGTCATGATGATGTGTATTTTTAATTTGCATGGTATATTTTTTGTTGTTTATTTGGGTGCCCTTTATGGATGCTTACATACCGATGAAATTTTATTAAAATCGGTTCAGTGATTTTAGCACAAAAACATAAAAACTGAAAAAAAACAGTTTTGCACCATTGGTTAAGAAAATTAATAAGAGATAAAAGTATGCCTTGTTAATAAAACCATACAAGGTACTCATTAAATAAGGTCTGATAGTTGCGTTAACCAAGTTTTATTGATATGCATTATACAGAGTGTCCAAAATTTAGTGTAAAACTTTTCAAACTTTGAAGCACTTTATTTTTCTTATTTTAAATTGGAGCCCCTGTATATTTTTATATCATTCCATGTAGAATTAAAAGACAAACATTTTTCCTAATTACAACTCTATCGCAATTCCTAGCACATTGAAAGTTATGTGCAGAAAACTCGATTTATCAACTATTCCAATAGCCATTTTAATGAATAAAACTCGAAGGTGACTTTAAAATACCATTTATTGATATAACATATTTTGTAGTTACAATTAATATCTAGAAAGTATTAAAGGTTTCACAGATCTTCGTCTAAACCTATTACACATCGTAAAAGTATTAAGTTTTGAATAAAAAATAGTTTTAGTAATAAAATTTCACAAAAACATAACATATCTGTGCATTTCTAAAATTAATTAATTGCTAGAACTTATGTTCTATATGTCTTCAGCCCTCTTGAAGGCACAAACGAAGCCGAGTATGAAATGACATTGCCACTCTTCGTAACAGGTTGAATTTAATATTTTGAAATGCGAATATGAAAGTCATATCCACATTTGTCAATATAGGTCATAATATTTGTCATATTATGAAAATCATAATTTTCATGACAAAAAGTAATTTTGGTATCTTGGGTATAAAGACCTTAGCTAAAAAAGTTTTAAACTTTTATATTACTACAGTCAACAATGACTCTTATCACTTTGTTAAAGTTTAATGTCAATAAATTGTTTTTCCAATCCACCTTCGATTTTGATTAATTAAAATGGCCATTGGAATTGTTGATAAAACGAGTTTTCCGCAAACATCTTTGAATGTGTTAGGAATTGAGATAGGGTTTAATTGAAAAAATGTTTGTCCTTTAATTCCGTATGGAATTACATAAAAATATACTGGGGTTCCAATTTAAAATAAGAAAAATAAAGTGCTTTAAAGTTTGAAAAGTTTGACACTAAATTTTGGACACTCTGTATAATGCATATCAATATAACTTGGTTAACGCAACTGTCAGACCTTATTTAATGAGTATCTTGTATGGTTTTATTAACGAGGCACTAATTTTATCTCTTATTAATTTTCTTAACCAATGGTGCAAAACTGATTTCTTTCAGTTTTTATTTTTTTGTGCTAATGTCACTTAACCGATTTAAATCAAATTTTATGGGTATGTGGGCATCTATAAGAGGCACCCAAATAAGTAACAAAAAATATACCATGCAATCTAAAAATATACATCATGATGACGTCACAATTTTTTGGGACACCCTGTATAATCAAAAATGTTTTTCTGAAATACACCCTAGAAAGCAACTGAAGTCTGCAAAATATCAAAATCCTAACTCAATTAGTAACTGAGCTATTGAAGACGGGAGGTGAAATGACGGACCCTGAATACTACTATAATATTAATATTATATTATTATTGTTATATTATAATAAATAATGAATTATAAAAATCTTCGCGTTCATAGAAAATATGAAAATCGGAAAATACCGCATTATCAGTTTTTCAACAATTTTCTTTGAAACTCATTAGAGCACTATGTTACATTTAGGGAATTCAGCGTAAACAAGTTTCCATTTGAATGAAAATTTGCGCCTCAAGGTTGAATATTGTTTATATATTATTATTATTTATTTTGTAATCCCAAATTCTATATTTTATTATTACGAATTCGAAAAATAGACAAGTAAATTTCTTTTATTCTAGTTTTTTCCACGTGATTACTGAATATACACTATTGCAATATTCCGCGGCCACTTTGGAGACCACCATATTGATAAATAAATAAATAAGTATTATGGAAAAATTATATGGTGTTATTGCAATTTTATGTGAATGTAAAATGGGCCGACAAAAGACTATTTCCCGGGCCGCTTGTATATTGCCCATCCGCCCCTGCTATCATTGCTGTCTGCCACTCCTTTGGCACACACTCTTCTTGCCATGTTTTGTTGTAGATTTTTAGTAGCATTGATTTCCCTTGTGTACCTAGTTTCTTGATCATTTCTGTTGTGATTCTATCCACTCCTGCTGCTTTTCCGTTTTTTTTTTGTTGTCTTATTACATCTGACAAATCTTCCATACTTATCTCTTGTTCTTCTTCAATTTCTGTATCTTGTTTTTGTTCGTTCGTATTTGTCACTTTTTCTTCCTCGTCCGTATTGAGTAACTCCTGAAAGTATTGTTTCCATCTCTCCATCCTTTCTATGTCATCTGTTATTATTTCTCCTTTTTTGTTCATTATATGTCTCGTCTCGTTTGTCCCTTTTGTCTTGGTCCTCTTGATTATGTTGTAGAACAGTTTTATGTTGTCTTTACTACTTTTCTCCATTTTGTCTCCAAACTCTCTCCAACTTTGTTTTTTTTGCTTCTATTAATAATTGTTTAACCATTTTTCTGCTGTGCTTGTATTTTCATAGCTTTCTGCAGTTTTCTTTCCTGGATATTCTTTCCATGCTATCTTCTTGTTTTATCTCCTCTTTTATCTCATTCGTCCATCATCCCGTTTGTTTTTCATGTTTGTCATTTGGTAGCTTCCACATGCTATCTGTGCAGCTGTTAGTATTATATTCTTGAATGTCTCCCACATTCCATCTAAGTCATCTTCCCTGTATGTATTTTGTTTGAGTACTATTTCATTCTCCACCAGATCCTTGTATTCGTTGCTTACGTCTTCTTCTTGTAATCTGTGAGCCTTGATCTTTTTAACTTCTATTTTTTCATTTTGATATCATCACTTTTTATTATTGGTTCTTTTATTGTTACTACCACTAGGTAGTGGTCACTTCCAATTTCTGGCCCTCTCCTTACTTTAGTGTCTACTACCTCTTTTCTGTGTTCTCTTTTTACGAGAATGTAGTCTATAATTGACTTTTCGTTTCTAGCTCTTTCTTCTCTTGTATGTTGGTGTATTCTTTTAATATACAGTAGGTATTCAGGTATTTCTTTTGTTTCTAGTGTAAACCATGGCTGGAAATCTGAGCGAGGAGCCCTGTAATAAAAGTATTGCTGTATAAATATATAATATAAATAAATAAACATATAAATAACTGCATTCCTACTTTTGGGCCACTCTGTATATCACCAATGTACAGAAATTAAATAAACAATCACACGGTTTACGTTTATATCACACGGTTTGATATCAAACTGTGTGATATAAACAAAGAAAAGTGTTTGTTTTATTTAATAAGTGGGTAATCTTATTGTAATTCAATGAATTAATAGATAGTGTATATTGGGTTGCCTATGTCAATACTCTATTATTAACATTATTATCTTCGTTAGATAGGCAAGTATGTATTTGAAATTCTTCAAGAGCACTAATGTAAATACAGAGAAGCGAAGTAAATAAGTATATTGTATCAAACTTAACTGGCGCATACAATTGTTATCAATAGATATTGTTTACAAACTGTAATGTTTACATCAAGTAATTATAGCCGAACCAAATGATCTTCTAAAATAGTATATTTAAATATACTATTTTAAAAGATCATTTGATCTTCTAAAATAGTATATTTAAATATACTATTTTAAAAGATCATTTGGTTACTTATATTTGGTTGAAATTTTACTATTTATTCAACAAGTTTTCATGTGTAAAATAAAAGAAGTGTCATTTCAATTACACCCGCGATAATTTAAAAACCAACTTTCCAATTATCTAAAATGTAATTTATATAACTTTCAATTTAAATTGCATTGTTTTTAATTATAAATAGGCTTCTTATGTTGTAAAGAATGTTCATATTAATTATATATTTCTTTCATTGGAACACGCAGTTTTCTATTAACAGGTTAAAAGGTTTGTTTTATATGAAACTCAATTAAAATGGAAGATATTTTTGTGGAACATGTAAAAAATCTGCACTGGATTTATGCTAGCCCCCGTTATTTTATTCTTTCATTAAAATTGTACTTAGCTTTAATGATTAAATTTCAAACATTCGATTGTTATTCAATTGAATTAAAACGAAACACGGTTTTCCACACTCTAATTTAAATTATACCACAGTGTGAGCAACAATGCTTGAGGTTTGATAGATAGGCAACCAAATACGCATGTTGGTATAACTGAAAATGTAAAAAGAATATCCCCTAGATTGTTTTTCCAGTGGCGTAGCAAAGAACAAACAAAACAACAACAAAATGAATTAAATATTTAATCATAATTACATATTTTAAAACATTACAATAAAAGTTTACAACAAATGTTGAAAATGGCGGCCTTTGTTTTAAAGGCAGATGTTAATTCTACGTTTCTTATTTTCAAAAACATATTGGAGCTGCTCTGGAGTTATGTTTCTTATCTCTTCTTCAATTGCTTCTTGGAGTTGGTTTAGGTTGTGCATCCTATTTTTAAAAACATTATTTTACAATGTCCGAAAAGATAAAAATCACACGGAGTGAGGTCTGGTGAACGTGGTGGCCATAGTCCTGAGCTTATCAACCGATCATCGTAAAATTCCCTTAAATAATTAATTGTCGCAAAGGCAGTATGAGCAGTGGCTCCGTCTTGCTGAAAATAACCCATTATTTGTTCATCATCATGCACTCGATTAAGAAATGCACCCAGGATGATTGTTCGGTAACGCTCCGCATTGATTGTTTCATTGAAAAATATTGGGCCAATTATCCGACGTCTCGAAATTGCTACCCAAACACCAATTTTAAGTGGATGTAAATCTGTTTCGATGAACGTATGAGGATTTTCTGTAGCCCATGTACGATAATTTTGGCTGTTCACAAATCCTGATAAGTGAAACCACGCCTCATCAGTGAAAAAGGTCCTGTCCAGCATATCGTTATCATTTAAATACTGATTAAACCAATTGCAATAATCAATTCTTTTTTGAAAATCAAGCGGGTGAAGTTGTTGAACTACCGATACCTTATACGGGTGCAAATGGAGAATTTTCTTCGCGACTTTTCGGCAACTCCCATACGATACGCCATTAAAATTTGTATGCCATAAAGACCGCATGAATGATAAAAAATAACTTTTTGCACCCTAAAATTATGAACCAACCTGTTTGTGCTGCAAGTTTTCTTATAGATTTTGTTGGACTTTCTTCAAGCCGTTGTTGGACATCGGCAACAATCTCTTCTGTTAAGGTAGACGGTCTTCCAGTTGACTTGCCCTTACAAATACAATTCTTTCCTTCAAAGCGCTGAATAATTCGGGTTTTATGCTGGATAAATATTTTGTAAGTAATGTTGACATCGGGGAAGGCTTCGTTAAATTGATTCATACACGATTGTAATGAATATATCCATGTGCCGTCTTCATTTAGTGTTCCACTTCGATAATGAGCCTTCAGGATGAAGGCATCATGTTGTGGTGTAAAAACCATTGCAACAGGAAAGCGATTTCACTTAAACTCTGTAAATTTAGAATAAAACTTAACTTTTATAATTTTATAACCTTAAAACCTGCAAATCATTTACCAGAAATCAAAGATTTACTCAGAGTAGTCCTGATAAGAACTGATGTTTATGAAGCAGAAGACAAAATAACTATATGCGAAGAATTGGCACAATGGTAATAAATAATAATACAACGCGGTCGGCACTGGGCTGGGGCTGTCAAATCTTTTGACTTTCCAGTAAATTTAATTAATAATAAACTTGGAGCGAAGAAATTCCCCAGTTTTTTTGGCGGGAAATTTAATTTGACTTCAGACATTGTTGCTCACTCTGTATATAGCCATTATTTTATTTAGTGTTTCATATGAATTACAATTCAAGTATAAACAAGATATAAACAGCATTTTAAATCAAATGTCTCAACCATTCAACTCAAGTTAAATTTTAATCCTGTAACAACACAAAAATGTGCCAAAATAATCATGTAATATTGAAATTAAAGTATCATAAAATTGAGTGTTGAATGTAATCCGTGAACCTCAAAAACTACCTTACGCTTTAAATTCATTTTCATAAAAATACACGAACTAAATCAAAATATTCATATTCCATAGACATAGAATGTCATTTTAATTTAACTATTACAAAATTAATCTATTCACTTTTCATTTGAATGCAAACACTCAAAAACTATAATTTAACTTAGGACCTGCGCCTCACATAACAATAAATCATTTAAAAGCAATCTAATTATTTTCTTATATTTATTTTATGCCGTGATCCAATATAATGCAACTTGCAAACAATGTGCACAAATTATAAATGAATAAATCAAATATAGATTATAAAAATTGAACTTATTTTAACAGAATAAAACACAAATATGAGGTGAATATATTTTAAAAGCACTAAATTGGTGGTCTCTAAATTATTTATAAGTGATTTATTGAGTGCTCTATAATATAAATTCAGTTTTAAATATAATTAAATTGTATTGGGTTAAATTGTGTATCACAACAAAAAATTATTTGCAGAAAGCTATAAACAGATGTTTAAAGGACTGCCATGTTTCAATTCAGAATGAATAAATACTCATTGTTACACCAGTTAAATAGAATGAGCGAAAATCATTAATTTTGTAATGATTGACACTGTGGCGGCTCGACCTTCACACACCGTCTGCTGGCCATCGCCTAAACTACGATGACTAGGTGGCGCTGGCAGCATCAAGCAACACTAGGACGAAGGAGGAGAAAAGACGTCCTTCTCCTGAGTGACCTCCGCGGGTGTATCACATGTCAACAGCAAGCTCCCCTTCCACAGATTTACCATTATTTGATTGGTACATTGGTACAAAATTCACATACGACCTTCTGCTATTATGGTAACGATTAGTGAGATTCTCTCTGGAGTGGAACATCACATGCGTCTGCACAGGCCTTTTGGAATTACGATTTTAACTACTCGTTAATCGTGTTATCTTGTTGCTCTTCATATTTCCAGCAAAATTGGAGTTGCATTCATCACATTTATCAAGGTTCTCTCATGTATGGATCCATTTGTGGACTGTCAAACCACTACGCTGGGTGAAACATGAGGTACATTCATCACACTTATAGGGTTTTCTCCTGTGTGGATTCTCTTGTGCGCTTTCAAAGAACTATTTTTAGTGAAACTTAAGGCGCATTCAGTACACTTATAGGGCTTTTCTCCTGTGTGGATCCTCTTGTGGACTGTCAAACCATTACGCTGGGTGAAACGTGAGGTACATTCATCACACTTATAGGGCTTTTCTCCTGTGTGGATCCTCTTGTGCTTCTTTAAACAATAACTTTCAGCAAATCTTAATGTGCATTCATCACATTTATAAGGTTTTTCTCCCGTATGGGTCCTCTTATGTTTTGTTAAAGTACTGTTTTCAGCGAAACTTATGGTGCATTCATCGCACTTGTACGGTTTTTCTCCTGTGTGGATCCGCTTGTGCCTTTTCAAAGTACTATTTATTCCGAAACTTAGGGTACATTCATCGCACTTGTAGGGTTTTTCCCCTGTGTGGATTCTCTTGTGCACTTTCAAACTATTACTGTCAGCACAACTTACTGTGCATTCATCACATATGTAAGGTTTTTCTCCTGTGTGGATTCTCTTGTGCCTTCTCAAATAAGAACTTTTAGCGAAACTTAATGGACATTTATCACACGTGTAGGGTTTTTCTTCTGTATGAGTCCGGTTGCTCCTTTGCAAATTACCATTTTCAGTGAAACTTAAGGTGCATTCATCACTCTTGTAGGGCTTTTCTTCTCCGTGAATGATTTTGTGCCTGTAGAAATAAGATTGTACAGACATTATTAGTTATATAAATCGAGGAGTATAATTTTTGGCATTTTGATTAATATTTTGACAGAAGTGAAAATTATTTATATCCAGTAAACAAAAATAAATAATGCCATTTTTAAAAGCTAGTAGTGAAAAAAATTATAAATCTGACAATGTGGTAGGAAGCAAATGTGTAATAGACATAGTACGTATCTAAATTCAGCGTACTATGTAGTGCTAGATTCTAGCGCTAGATGTCTGTTAGATGACTGTTGGAACTGATCGATTTGTGATTGAACGGAAATTGCCCGAATAAAGAAACGGTTTGCTAGTTTCACGCTAGATTTCTACTAGATACCTAGATACCATAACCTCAATATGTATCATGGAGCTTTATTTGGCAAGCGGTTTTGTCAAAATTCAAGTTCAGAAGGAGAAAGGATGTAGAACACCGTGATAATGAGTTGAAACAATTACAATGGTTAGACAATTTAGGCTTTTTTCAAACCTTCAAGGTTATGTTATCTAGTTCTAGCAGTCTAGCAGGTCGTCAGACCGCTAGAAGTCTCCACTACCGCTAGAATCTAGCATCCCTCTAGTGCTGGATTAAGAAACTGTCCGCTAGAATTGAGCGCGGCATTAAAAAACGGCCTGCTAGATTTCCGTTGCAAGCACTAGATCTAGCAACAATAAGTAACTTACGTTGCATCACTGAATCAGTTTGTCCACAATGGCAAAAAGAAAACTTCGTGAAAAGGTCGTGAATGTAATATAAAAACAAACTGAAATATATTTTTCTTACATTTCATGTACATCTGCTAAGTGCACCTCATAACTTGCCAGGCCATCATATGTAGCATTACACGTTTTACACGTGTATGGTGTGACTTCATTGATCTGCACTGTTTCTTCTTCTGTCTTGACTATGCAATAATTACCCTGAAAATACATGATACTAGAAACTGTATAATTCTCATTTACACTTTTACCTACCTCTGAATCACTGTCTTTTCCCGAATTCCAGTAAGATGTACAATTCACAGAACTTATTTGTGGTACTAAACCTGAAAAAAAATTGTGGTATCAGATCTGGTAATATATTTTTCGCCGAATAACATACATTGTTATAATGACTGACAACAAATAACAGAACGCCAAACTTTAATGACAACTGACAATCACTAAACCATCTCTTTTACTACCTAGTAATTTTGTCATATTTTTACTGCCTAGTAATTTTGTTGTATTTTTACTGCCTAGTAATTTTGTAAAATTTTTACTGCCTAGTAATTTTGTCATATTTTTGCTGCCTAGTAATTTTTGGCAAATTTTTACTGCCTAGGCAGTCAAAGAGACATTTAGTGCTCATATCAGTTGACATTTAAATTGGTGTTTATTGACAATCGGCAAAAACTATATAAAACTTTAATTAAATTTAAGGTTTTATCCATAATTACCAGTTATATATTTAAGGTGGTTTTAATAAGTACTTACTGGTATTTGTTTATTAATTTTTTAATTTATTTTTATCGCCAGGATTTTAACCTTTAAAATGTAGTTTTTTTGCAACGTTATTGATATTTAAAATAAAGTTATGCTTTTCTCGAAATGGACATTTTTTCATTTCATTATTTTTGTTAAATGTAGAGCAATGAACAAATGTTATAATCATTTTTGCACATACAGGGTGTTTGAAAGTTAGTCATTGATAATAATATTTTGTCCCAAATACGGACCTGTCCTCTCGTTTTATCGCTAAAACCAAGTGACCTGCAAACGAATAAATTTTTAGAAAAAAATGAATAACTTCTGAAGGGTTAAAGCGAATTGAAAAAACTAAACGGATTAATAAATTCTAAAAAAAACGGCAAATTCAAATATGTAAAGTTACACCGGAGGCGCCATTTAAAAAAACTAGGTTGAAGGCTGCTCTGCAAAAATGCTCTTCACAAACTGCAGTTTGGCCTCCCGTTTGCAGTGCCATTTGGTTCATTTCGATGTCGTTAACGGTGTAGCTGCAATCGAGCTTGCCCATATTAATGACTCACCCTGTATATCCTCTTGTAAAAAATACAAGGAGAGTCACTGTGCCGAAAAAACAACGCACTTATACCAACCGCATCTAATAATGAAGTACGCCATGTGGAGGCTTTGCACTTTCTTATATATCTCACGATACAAGTACAAATTATAGAAGAATAGGGAAAATAATTTTCATGTTTCAATGTTCCAACGCTCAACGGTCTCCTTTACCACAACCATAGTTAGCGTCCACTTACAATGCAATGTAATTTTACTTTAGTAACATACCCTGTGCTGCATGAAATGCCTTTAGTGGATCCTCGATCTCTTCGGATGTGCAGTTTTCGATTTTAGCCTTTAGTGGATCCTCGATCTCTTCGGATGTGCAGTTTTCGATTTTAGCCTTTAGTGGATCCTCGATCTCTTCGGATGTGCAGTTTTCGATTTTAATCTTTACTGCTCCGTTCTCAGGGATGGTCATAACATCTAAGGAGTTAATAGAACTCATTCTCTGTGCCGTTTCCTGAAGATTAGATTTTAATGTCGTCTGTATTGGGAGTGTGAACTTGGCGACGAGTTACTGACGATCTTGAGAAGGTGCAAAGCAAAGAATATACTAAAGATTAGTTGTTGGAAGATTGGCAGAAGATTGGCCAATCTTCTGGTCTGGTCAAGATTGGTGGTCTGTGAGATTGGCAAGCGACGTAGTGACAGCAGGGTTGCCAGATTGAGCTACTTGAAAAAATAAAATGGGGGATTTTTTTTGCTAAATATACTTTTGGTAACCCTGCTGATTGCCAAGTGTATCCGTTTTGCAATGGTGCTAGATCAACAAGCCATGAAACTTTACATAAACAAATCTCAACAGTTACAATCTCAAAATAGCGATGTGTTCCTTGTATCGAGCGTTCAATGCAAAGTTATGTGCAAATGCCATTGGAATTCGACGTACGTTTTGTAGCATGAAATACCGTATGTTAATAAAAAAAAGTCCATAAGGGGCGGCTGTGGCAACTTAAACGTATGTCGAGACTTGAATCAGATGCATAACATTCAAATTGAATGTCATTGAGCTGTCTGTCAATGGCAAAAATATAGCACGTATACCAGTAAAGTGGTAGAAAAAAAAAGCGTAGATCGAAAAAAGGGAAGCGCCAGCCCACAGCACGTTTGCAAGAAGTCATTGCTGATGTGCAAGAAAGCTTGTTAAACGAACCAACAAAATCATTGAGCATGCAATCATAGAGAAGTTAGCTTATCACTTGGCACTTGTTAGAAAATTGAAAATCTGAATCAAGTCACGACATACGTTTGCATTTTCACAGCCGCCACTTATGGGCTTTTTTAAACGCCAGCGCCACGGTGGCGTATTTACGTACTCGAGTTAATGTGTCTGCATCAGCTGTTTATGTACCTTTAGTACATCTTTAGTATATTTAGTATATCTTTAGTATACGCCTTTGGTATATTCTTTGTTACCTATGTTTGGTATTTGGTGCAGGGCGCATGGGTGCAGTCCACTGCAGTCATAGTCATCATAATGGTCATAGGCTACGTCATGGTGCAGTTCGGTGTACATTCGTATCAAGTTAGTCGATTGCTATCATTCAACGCACACATTGATTATCTAAATACATATAATTAAATACAAATACAAATAATTTCTATACTCACTGACGCACAGTAATCAATGTTGTGGTGGTCATCGTGATTCACACGATCAATGGCAAGATATAAAATATTTTGCACCGTACTCGGCTGCAACGCTGATAACAAAAATCTCGACTTAAGTTTCCACCGATTCCCTCCTGCGGGTAAATGGCAGGTGAGATATGTAACCGAGCCGGCAACCACCGAGCTGATAGATGCACAGAGAGCATGGAAGCTCAAGTTGAGAATCGACAGTATCAAGAACAGCATGCGTGTGTGTTCCAAGCATTTTCTTCCAGAAGACTTTTTTCCAACGAGAGAAGGTAAGAATTTTCTCTTGAACATACCGAGATGCAATTATCCTTTGTTTAGGACAAACAAGGCGCAAGTTAAAGGCATATGTAGTGCCCTCTGCAAATTTACCTAAATCGCCCCGTAAAAGGAAACAAACCATAGGGATAACCCGTAAGCGCTTTTCTGCAGGTTTACCTTCATCGTTCCTAGAAGGGACAAGTGGCGAACATCAACAAATTCCAGGTTTATGTCATGAAAATAACGATGTTGATAACTTGGTCACAGAAACAGTAAGTGTAATATTTAATTTCCAATTTTAGTATGAAACCAATACAATTTGCTATTATTTTAGTTCTCTTCACCAACGTCCGATAAAGCTATTGAACCTATAACCTTGTATAAAGGTCGAAAATCGAATAATACGAAAATCAAGACAAAAAAAGACGGATAAAGTGTAATGTAATTAAAGCCTTAATCAAAATTTGAAAATACCCATAATTTTCTCAGTTTGTGTTAAGAAATTCATTTCAACAAATTGTTTATTCAAATTTGGACCGTTTTAAATGATGGACATAGAAATTTTTGGAAAAATGTTATAAATCTGCAGAAGCAATCTATAACTTCAAAAATATCCATCACAGGAACATTTTGTTTGTGGAATTAGAGGCATATTGGTTGGTAGTATGTGACGTATAAAGGATGGACACCATTTTCGAGACACCATGAATTTTTACACTGACAGATAAATTGAAATACTGCAATAATATTCGACTTGGCCTTATTTGTTGTTTCATTCAGATTACAGGTGATAAACAGAGATGACGCTGGGGTTTTAAAAATACCATATAAAATGTTATCGGTCCAAGAGTTATACAACGCTTTATCGGACATTGGTGAAACGTAATTTATTAATTTGTAATTTGTTTGTAATTTGTAATTTTGTAGTTTGTTAATTAATATGTAATTTGTTAACAAATTGTTAATTTGTTACTCTACCAAGTAAGGCTAGTAACACACGCAGCGGTTTTACTCTCGGCAGCCGCCAGTACGAAAACATCTTCGAGGTACGGTTCTATGTAAACATTTCTAAACGGCGGATCCGTACGAATGTTCGTCTGAGATGTGTTCGTACTGGCGGCTGCCGAGAGTAAATCCGCTGCGTGTGTTACTAGCCTAAGGGTCGATGAATTTTTCTGGCATCCTGGCATTATGATCCAGCACCGTTTTGTATAAATTTGCTCTGTTGTCGGCTGTGTTCACCTAATATTAAAACTTATGAGAGTGTTATTCCTGAGATATTATTTGTTTTATTAAGCATTTAGTGTTGATAAAGCAGCATGAAATGGGATTGGCTACATTGAAAATGGATTACCATGGATCTGAAGACGAAAAGGATTTAGATTGTTCAAGTATTCAGATTAAAACTGAAAATGAATATTCCGAGGAAGAGCATGACGATCTAACCGATACAGTCGATTCCAAACAAGGTGTGTTTATTATATTTCAATTTTAAAGTTTGTAATTGTGCATGTATACAAGTGAGTAAAAAATAAGGAATCTCCTCCCTTGAGCATTTATTATTATTTTTAGAAAAAAAGTTTTTAACATTTCGATAGCTAATTATGTGCCATAATTTGATGATTTTAATTTTTTTTGTCCATACTTTTTTTTTAACTTTCAACCAACATTTTTATTAAATTTAAGGTTTTATCCATAATACCAGTTAATTCAAATTAAATTAAAATAAATATTTACCTGTAAGTATTCAATTACAACAACCTTAAAGAAAATTTTTATAGTAACAAATTTGATAGCATTTTTCTTTTTCACGAGTATCTAAAAGTATCTTAAAACCTTGTCCTCAAGTATCCATGAGGTTGCATAACAAGAATTTCTAAGTAAATGGAATTTAATGACAAAAATGTGAAAAATCAAAGAATGCCTTGCAAAACAAATGATACAAGTTAAACAAGTACGATTTACTAACGTCAATTTGTGTTTATCAAATAAGATTGTAAATTTTTTTCGTAGATACTTTTTTTATATGGCAACCAAAATTTTTATTAAAATTAAGGTTTTATCCATAATACCAGTTAATTAAAATAAAATTAAAATAAATATTTACCAGTATTCAATTACAACAACCTTAAACATAATTTTTATACTAACAAATTTGATAGCATTTTTCTTTTTCACTTCATGAGTATCTAAAAGTATTTTAAAACGTTATCGTCAAGTATCCATGAGGTTATATAATAAATATTTGTAAGTAATCGAATTTTCCCGAAAAATCAAAGATTTTCTTGGAAAACAAATGATACAAGTTAAACAAATACGATTTACCAATGTCAATTTGTGTTTATCAAATAATATTGTAAATTTAACTGTATTAGTAAGTGTTTCACAATAATTTATGGTACATTGTAACAAAAACAGAACGTATTGAAATTTTGGCGATGAACAAATTTTACAGCATTTTTGTTACTCTTTACGAATATCGATATCTAAAACTAGAACAATGAAAAGCTGTGGTCGGTACGCCTAAATGAATCCGTTTGCTCATTATCGCCAGACTTATAAACATCCGGGAGCATCGCTTTCGCTTGTTTGTTGGCCACTTCTTGAGTGTTTTATCTTATACCGGGCTTTTTTTCCTTATTACACATATGATGGACAATGTATAACTGGTTGCCTGCATCTACCCACAAGGAATTTCCTATGTGTAATTCTAAAAAAAAAACAAAAAAACATTAACGGCGTCGGATCAGGCAACCTATCAATTTTGGCATATATTACACCGAGAGGTTATGTTTTTATTCAAGACAATACACGAGAGTATTCGTAATGTGTCAAGATCAGCTGATATGTCAACAAATGATTATTTTCTTCGGGGTTACCTGAAAAGTAAAATTTTTAATGACGTACAAATACATAACGTAGATGAATTGAAAGGCCGTATACGTACTGCATGTAATGGCATAAATCCACAATACATTACGAATACTCTGCGTGTCTTCAAAAACCCTGTCGTGTATTGCCTTGAATAAAAACATAACCTCTATGTGTAACATATGTCAAAATTGACAGGTTGCTTGCACCGACGCCGCTAATGAGTTGGTTTTTTTTTTTTTTAGAATTACACATAGGAAATTCCTTGCGGGTAGATGCAGGCAACCAGTTATACATTGTCCATCATATGTGTAATAAGGAAAAAAAGCCCGGTATATAAAAAATAAGTGTGTTTTCCAAAATAAAGGTACGAAAATTGCAAGTATTAAATATGTTATTAAATAGTAGCGGATGTCTTCAGGTTCCACTTAAATCAACGGCTGAGTGCAAATTCTGCCTACATGCAGATCACAGCTAAGATGTATTTTGACATCTCAAACCTTGAGTTTTATTTTACACGACCTAAAAAAGGATTTTTTGATTTTTAATCATTTGCATATATCGGGTGTCTGGAAAAACCTGTACACAAATTATGTTGGTAGCACTAAAATTACAGCTGTACAAGTTTCCAATTACAGTTGTCAACACTGCCATATTGGCAGTTTGGCTGTCAATGTGACAGCTTGCAGTGGTGTGCCGATAGCATTATTAAAAACCGGCTTCTTGGCTGTCCCAAAATGTTTACACCAGAACAAGATGCGTACAATCGCCGACAATAGAAGTGCAACACGTTTTTTTTTTTACGACCGCCTTATGGACATGGGGCGAAGCTGTTTTGCATCTGTATTTGTACTAGTACGTGCCTAAACCCCGATTACCAAAGGTCGAAATTCACTCTGGTTTATGGCTTTTCTTTGCACTTTAAATGTCGGCGATTGTACATCTGTAAGGCCCATTTTAGAAGTGCAAGACAAAACCCAAACGGATCATGAAGTTATTCTCTTCAATCTTGTTTTTATTTGATTCCCAATACTTGTTGGTTATGTTATTCGACCCCCATTGAAATTACCCTGCACGTCAATGAATAGTACCAACTGAAGAACAATAAAATGCGAGATAATTGGCGTATGGTATTTTCCAGACACCCGATACATATAATTGAATTATAGTTTATCAACTTTAGTACGTTGGTCATGCCAGTACAATTGACATGCTCGTTTTTCTTCAGGTATTCTGCCAGCGAGGGATATTTTAAATTGGAAAACAAACTGGAGCACAAATCAAAATGGTGATCAAGAGGTACGTAAAAGCCTAGATGACAATTATATATTTTCTAGTTGCTACGTTTTCAGGACAACTCCTGCGTTGTAAAAATAGAAGAGGAGATGGTGCAGACTAATCCAATCATGCCATACACATGTGAAGCATGTAATACCACTTACGATGGCTTGGCAAGTTACGAGGTTCATTTAGCCGATAAACATGGTCAAGAATTGTAAGAAAAATATTAAGTATCCTGTAAGCCTGTGTGATGCGATCCCTTTTATTGCACGAATTATTGTTGGAATTAGAGTTTTAGAGTTATGATCGAGTTAACTGATTTTGCAATTTGACATTTGGTTTGATCTGAATCAGATTTCTATACTTCATGGCACATACGATCCATGATGGTTTAGTTATATTAACATGAATTTTAATGGTAATTTGAAAAACGAACCGTAATTTATATTAGAATTTTTTTGTCTGCCTTTGATTCCTTTTTTACTTACTTTAAGGCCCTTATCTATAGTCCGTACTTGAGCATGAATTCGACTCTAAGTAGTATTTTTGCGTATATTTGGTTGCGTTTCGTGCATAAACATTTATAGGGAATACGTAACCAAATATACGACTTGAGTCGAAGTCACGCTCAAGTTCTGACAATGGATACGGACCTTAATAAATCAGTTATTGAACATATAATTCATACAGATGCAAACATTATTTTAATTATTGCAATTATTACGAACATCCTTCACTCCTTTCTCCTAATAGTGCCTCACACTGATTATTGAGCTCACCTCCACTTGTTCAACTTGCGTGCTTGCATGTTAAACACTTAACACGGCCATTAATTAATATTATATTAATATTACAGGTTCAATATTGCTGCTAGTACAGAAGAAAAACTCTACGAAAGTGATGTATGTAGCTCAAGTTTCATTCACAGAAGTAGTTTGAGGACATACAAAGTGATTCATCCAAGACAAAAGCCATACAAATGTGATGAATTCTCATCAAGTTTCTCTCGCAAAAGTAATTTGACACGGCACAACACGATTGACGCAGGCGAAAAACCTTACAAATGTGATCAATGCACCTCAAGTTTCATGCAAGCAAGTCATTTGAAGACACACAAAATTACCCATATAAAAGAAAGGCTATTCAATTGTAAAGTGTGCAGCTTAAGTTTCACTCAAAAAAAGCATTTGAAGACACACAAAATGAGCCACACAGGAGGATGGCCTTATAAATGCAGTGAATGCGAATCCAGTTTCATTACCAAAGGTAATTTAACCACGCACAAGAAAATCCATAGGAGACGAGAGATTTATTACAAATGTGATAAATGCAGCTTAAGTTTCACTCAAATAAGTCATTTGGAAACACACAAAATGATCCATACAGGAGATAAGCCTTACAAATGTAATGAATACACATGAAGTTTCTCTAGCAAAATTAATTTTATCCGGCACCAGATAATTCACACAGGAGAAAATCCTTACAAATGTGATAAATGCACATCAAGTTTCACTTAAGCCTGTGTAATCCAAGTCATATTTTTTGCATAATAACTTTTAGTGGTTTTACTTTCCGACTCTGACTATGCCTTGACTTGATAACTTAAGCTAATTACATCATACAGCTCGATTTGTCACGGGTAATACATTCAATACATGGTAGTTTCTGTGCCTTCAGGTTCAGATAATGAATTTATTAAAAGTCGTATTGTTAATGTTGAGAAGAAAACTTTTGTTCGATGTTTACAATGCACCGTTTTATAGTTAAGAGCTTCAATAGAGCGAAACTATAGGCGGATTTATTTTAATGTGAGTAACCAAATCTAGGAAGTTTACTGACTTTTATCTTGTGTTACGGACTTTCAACTAAGCGAAACTTTTGCATTGTAAAAAAGGGTATTAATAAAGTTATGTGGAAATGTCAGAGTCGCAAAATATAGTTTTCAATGTTGAAAATGCCTTGTTTCGTATCTTGTCTAATAGTTTTGCGCCTATGTACGTTCATTTTCTCAGAAAGATTGGTCCAGTTGAGTTAATTGAAAAAAATGACGATGAAATTGAAATTTTATTACCAATCGCACTTATGAAATATTCCTAATGGTTACTCACATTAAAAATAAATCTGACTATAGTTCACCAATTAGCACTTCGGCAATGATATCATAGATTATGTAAATTGCTTAAAACAACCGTATTCCATATTAATAACATTCTGCAGGGTCTTGAAACGGGCCTAGACATAACTACATTATTTATGGACCAATTTTAATAAACAAAAGAAATAAATTAAATACTGTGAACTGTACTTATTACACTGGACTCACACCGGACTGATGATACCCGAAACGTCGAAACCGGTCTCCAGTTGTCTGCGGAAATAGTTCCCAAATGCACATTACAATTTTAATTTGTTATACCTGTACAAGTTTAAGTGTATCAATCTTGAATAAATCGTTAATCTCAATTGATATTGGTTATTTTTCGTGGTTTTATATTTAATTCTAAATGTGGATACCCCGATGAATCCCTTACAATGGTAAGAGTCAAAGATAGCATGTTATGCCTGAGGCATGTATAAAATTATGTATAAAACTACTATGTACTACTATATAACTATTTTTAAAGTCTAATTTAACTGCAAGTCCCCAACGCTTGTGGAATAACTGCCATGTGTGTTAGACTTGCTTATCTATTTGCTCCCCATGTCTCAGCTTGAGGCGTGTGCCTGTATTTATCCAGTTTTATTCGCGTTTTATCATAAATTAGTTAAAACCCAAATGACCTTGCGCTACATCTTAATATATTATCTATAAACATCATGAAATATTATAAAAATCATGAACGTGTGTCTGCTTTTGATTCAATAACAGGAACATGATCTTTTTGCTTGTTGGGATCACTGCGAAATCTGCTAATATAACTGAAATTTGAAATAATTGCTGCCAATTGTCGTCGCTAACTTCCCACCATTGCTCGTAAGTTGCGATACTGGCCAAATTAAAATTCCGCCCACAGGAAACGGCAAGGAGATAGAATGAACCCAATTCTTTGTAAAGATGAAATGATCTGCTCTGAGAGGGAAGGAGTAAAGATTAAAATCGAAAACTGCATATCCGAGGAGGAAAACGAGGATCAATTAAATGCATTTGCACACGGTATGTTATTGAAGTGAACTTAAATTGCATTATAACTAAGCTCTAATTATGATTGAGGTGTAAGGAGATCGTGGACTGTTGTCATTGCACATAAGACCTAACCAATTGCTTTTTATGCCAATACAACATTTTCGGTCCCAACCTACAATACTCTACTGTACTCTGTTGTGTGTCCCATCCAGTGAACTCTGTACTACCATATGGTCATAAAAAAGTCCATCAGGGGTGGCTGTGGAAATTCAAACGTATGTTCGTGACTTGTTTCAGATTTTCAATTTTCTGACATGTGCCAAGTGATAAACTACCGTCTTGTCTACGTCGCCGTAATGATTTTGTTGGTTCGTTTAACAAGCGTTCTTGCACATCAGCAATGACTTCCAGCGTACGCCTGCAACTTCCTTTTTTTCAATATACGCTGCCAGTATTTCGGAACAAGTCGACAGTTTTGCCATATTTTTGACATTGACACAGAGCTCCATGACATTTGATTTGAATTTTATGAATATGAATCAAGTAACGGACATACATTTAAGTTCCCACAGCCGCCACTGATGGACGTTTTTTATGTACATATGGTACTAACTACATTTTAAAGTTTACCTTATGAAACTCAAGTGGCCATATTTTAATATATTACCATATTATGATCTGATAATACCAAAATTTACTTTTTTCAGATTTAGAACCACAAATAGGTTCTGTCAATTGCACTTTTAACAGGAACTCGGGTGAAGGCAGTGATTCAGCGGTACGTAAAAGTGTAAATAAGAAGTATACAGTTTCTATAAGCACCATGTACCTATTTTCAGGACAATTATTGCATTGTAAAGACAGAAGAAGAGACAGTGCAGATCAGTGAAGTCACACCATACACATGTGAAATATGTAGTGCTACCTATGATGGCCTGGCAAGTTACGAGGTGCACTTGGAGGAAAAACATGAAATGTAAGAAAAATATTAATCAACCTGTGTATCTCATAAAATGTAACTCAATATAATGGGTACGTAAATCTGGAGAAAAGAGGGTGGATAGAGTCCTAGAAAACGTATATTTTTATGTACAGTGTGCATTTTATGTACAAACTTTGTAAACTTTTTTATTTTTTATTTTTGTAAGAAAGTCATTCCTAACAAACAGTTTTGCATACCATGGGAGTTAACAGTACTCACACTTGCTAGCCGGAACTAGTCACTATGTAGGTATGAGTTTCCTGGTGTCAATTCAAGACACTGAATACTGTGGATTGAGTGACACCAAGAAGTTGCCTTTAAAACGCTGACTCCTACCTTCTTCTGCAAGAGTTACCAGATGCAGTTTCTTCAACACTTAAATTGCGATCAAGACGCTTATTTGTATTCATGTTTCACTATTTTGTACTTTAAGAATACAGTTATTGTGAAACAAACCCAAGATAATTTAATGTGAACCTTTCTGGTAGTGAAAATTGTGACAAATGTTAAGCTTGTTCTTTTTCCAATTGTAGCTTTAACTTGACGCCATATTTAATACATAAATTATCGCCATTTTAACTATTAATAATAATAATCACTTACATAATTTACTGTATTTTCATTGGTCAGGATCCGCAGGCTATATTGAACTCGATCCGAAGATGGCATTGGTTTCAAATGATTTCCCCACATATAAAGAGTATTCTTTTGGTATTATATATTAAGTATAATTGGAAGGACTTACCGGGGGAGCATCTCCCCTTCCCCCGCCAGTTGTTCTCTCTCTAACTGGATTCCCAGCAGTGACGGCTTCGACCATTATTCTCTACGACTATTGTAATTCACCTTCATGTGCAGAGCAGTGACATACACCTCCTAATACCCAATACGAGTACCGTATTAATTAAGGACGTAAGGGACACACCCCTCTTTATTTCAATTACTAGGACGAACCTCTCCGTGATGTACATTTACAGGAACGCATCCCGCCTTTATGTGCACGTAGTATATTTGCAAAGGACCCAGGAACGCATCCCACCTCTATGTGCACGTAGTATATTTGCAAAGGACCCAGGAACGCATCCCACCTCTATGTGCACGTAGTATATTTACAAAGGACCCAGGAACGCATCCCACCTTTATGTAATCATGAGGACACACATATGTCGGAACACCTCAATCTAATATACATATTGTAGTTTAGGTACTGATATTTAATCCATTCCAACACCTAATCCATAACCGTCCGCAATGCACACCAAAACATTAGATCACACATCCTTTCCCCACAATCAGCACCCTTGCATCCACACTCCATAAAGGCACGTAACTCAATGCCCTTCGTTCGTAGCTGAGTGCGTCGTGCCGGCTTACATAAACAAATAAAGGCACATATCCCTCCTCCAATATTAATAATCAATTATTGGTCAATAATACAATTTGATACCTAACACAAATGTTTTCATTTTTTTTATTAACGAAAACACAACTTCCAAAAACTAACAAATAGGCATACAAGCCTTGTACTTGATATGCTCTTTCATTATAAAAATGATTTTCTTTTCAAAAGAACAAATGAGTACTTGATATGGAAAAAAACAACGAGTGAGGCGTTAATTTCTATCACCAGTAAATTTATTTTTGTGCATATTTTATGCAATAACCACTTGGTTTTTAAACCCAGTACCCAGAATACCCAGTATATTTATTTTTATGCATAAGCCACGCTTATGCATGATTTGCGTAATTGCAAATAATGACGATTTTAAGCATGTACACTCTGCTCCAGTTTTATTTTTAACCAAGTTGGCTCTGTCAGGGTGACAGTATTGGTGGCCAATGTATAAAGTCACTAGACAAGAAAAAATAGGTTTTATTAAAAAAAAAGAGATTATATTTCATGACAGTGGGCAATGTTGCCATCAAATTGAGTATTTATTGAGTACAGAATTTATTCGCTATTTTTATTTTACAAAAGCAAATCAGTCAAATTATAATATAAAATATAGTTGATGATTGATTTACTTTAAACCAGCACACTTGAATGATTTGAAGCAATAATTTTATTATTTTAATATATGAATTAATCAACGATGTTAGAAATCTGACATTTAATTTTTTTTTTCACTCTCAGATCATTTTTGTTGGTGTTCATGTGTAAAACTTTATAAAATGAAACCACAGCCTTCTTAGTTAAAAATAAAAATGGTACAGAGTATATTTACCAAAGAGGTGTCTTTATTAAGTTTTTGTATAATAAAGATACAAATCTAACGATTATTTGTGTTTGATTATTCAAAATATGTATGGACCTACGCCACGTAAAGATCACTATAACCCTTCATTGAAAAAAGTAGTGCGGCCCGCAAAGTATTCCTTGCAAAGTGCAAAGACTGCAAGTAACTCAACTTTCAAGTGGCCCTTTCTCTTAAAAAGTTGCACAGGCCTGCTATAGACTTATAACCCAACTTACGTAATACACGACGCTTAAATTTGCAGTTACATAATTGGGGGCAAAAGAGCAGACGTTGCCAGAAATTAGCATTTCTCTTCAAAACCACCCACCTGTAACGCCGATTCTCCCACTACAGAACCAAAGACATATTTTTATTTCAATAATGTTTTTTTTTAGTTTTGTTTTATATTCTTTTATAAATATTGCAGTTTCTTACAACGTAGCACTAATTATTGTAACATAATTCAGGGGATAATTACAATATTATTTCTGCAGGCACAACTTCATCCATACAGAAGAAAATCCCTACAAGAGCGATGAATGCACAGCAAATGGTAGTTTGAAAATGCACAAGATTCACACAGGAGAAAAACCTTACAAATGTGATGAATGCACATCGAGTTTCACATCAAACAGTCATTTGAAAAGGCACAAGAGGATCCACACAGGAGAAAAGCCCTACAAATGTGATGAATGCTCATTAAATTTTGCTAGAAATGGTGATTTGAAACAGCACAAGAGGATCCACACAGGAGAAAAGCCTTACAAATGTGATGAATGCACATTAAGTTTTACTCAAAGTGGTAATTTGAAAGTGCACAAGAAGATCCACACAGGAGTAAAACCTAACAAATGTGATGAATGCACATCAAGTTTCATATCAACCAGTCATTTGAAAACCCACAAGTGGATCCACACTGGAGAAAATCCTTACAAATGTGATAAATGCACGTCAAGTTTCACATCAAATGGTCATTTGAAAAGGCACAGGAGAATCCACACAACAGAAAAACCTTACACTTGTGATGAATGCACATTAAGTTTCACTAAATATGGTGAATTAAAAAGGCACAAGAGGATCCATACAGGTGAAAAACCTTACAAATGTAATGAATGCTCATCAAGTTTCACAGCAAGTGCTCATTTGAATGTGCACAAGAGGATCCACACAGGAGAAAAACCTTACAAATGTGATCAATGCACATTAAGTTTTGCTCAAAGTGGTAATTTGAAAATGCACAAAAATATCCACACAGGAGAAAAACCTTACAAATGTGATCAATGCACATTAAGTTTTACTCAAAATGGTGGTCTGAGAAAGCATAAGACGATCCACACATTAGAAAAACCTTACAAATGTGATGAATGCACATCAAGTTTCACTAGAAATGGCGATTTTAGAAAGCACAAGAGGATCCATACATGAGAAAAACGTTACAAATGGCAAATGGCAATTTGAAAAAGCACAAGAGGAAAATAACCTCACAGATGTAAAGAATGCACAGCAAGTGAAAGTTTCAAAAGTCGCAAGAGGATTTAAGCAGGAAAAACAACTTACAAATGTGGGTGTTATAGAAATTCCAAATCATAGAAAGATCGGCAACAAACACTGAATGCCGAGAATGGTCAGACGCAATCTTCGCATTTTATAAACTCGAATAAACCCTAACTATCGTATAGGTCAGAATAGAACAATTCAAACTGCATCTTTCGTAGAAACTTAAATATCGAACGGGGCTATATTCAACACTGGGCTGCAGCAGAATGGTCAACGCCAGACAAACCTCGTGCTACCCAAGGACGCTAAACCACAGGGTGACAGAAACCAGAGGATGTGGTCACGTTTCTTGTGCCATTACAACCATTTACATACTGCTTGCCCCTATTTGCAAGGCAAGATTAATTTTATTTATTGATGTGTGGTGACAGTCACGCAGTACATAAATTATTTAGTAAATATTTGCGGGCAGTATGCCATGGCAGAGTAACCAAAGCAATGAACAAGAATTATTGATTGTACAAATTATTATATTTTACAACAGTTTGTGTACACAATATTTGTAATACATTTTATACATTTAAAATAAACAAGTTATAAATTTGTCTAAAGATATTTTATATACCACAGTTGGTGACCCTGATTGATTGATTAGTTGGTTGGTACTTCCAATAATGAGGGTATGGTGGCACTCCAGTTTTGGTTTAAAAGTGCCATTAGAATTTGATGTATTTGTTCGAGTATATTGTGATTTTCTGCTAGTGTGAGGATAAATATAATTCAATACGGTCACAAATAAAAATGGATAATTAGGGAAAGAAATCAAATGGAAACGTGAAAAATGCAGTAACATTTGTCCTATGAAGGGTTGTGGTTCCACTTCTTTATAGAAAATATGCATGTTTCTATATCCAAAGAATCTTGAGAGGTAATTATTGAAAACGTTTACACCCGAATTTTTGAAGCGGAGTTTATGCTGGTCCGGTAGTAAAATTTGATTCAATTTAATACAGGGCGACGTCTTAGCCACTCATTTAAATGTATGTACAGTTGTGTTAAAAAATGTGTTGTACGCAGATAATTGGCTATCGTAAGTCGTGGTTAAAAATGTGTTATTCAGAAATTAGTAGTTGGCTGTATATTTTGTCAATAGTATACCGGTTTTACACGGTCAAAGAAATTGATGAATTTGTTCATGGATAAATTCATGAATAAATTGAAAATGTGAAGGCGTATTACAGGGTTTAATTTTTACCAACTGTAAACTCGGAATTTCTGCACTGTCAATGTCTTGCCAACTTTCAGTGATACTTTCTTCTGATCTTGTCTCTATTAGTGTGTTAAAAATGAAAGTAGGAAAAGTAACAAATAAACATTGTGCTGGCTTGTATGCGTTAGCAGTAGCTGCATATGTATTATACCATATTAGATACACCATGTGCACATGTCACTTTCCAGTAGGTAGGTATTAATTTATAATTTAAAAACCGAAATGTAACTAAAATTCCCCAAAAAAATTTCGAAAACTTAGAGCAGGTTCTATTGTCTATTCATGAATTTATTGTTGTTAATTTTTTCGCGACAATTTTGTGTATTAAGTATTTAATAGTTTCTTACAAAGTTACACTATTATTGTTACATAACTCGGGGGATAACTACAATTTTATTTTTACAGGCACAACTTCATAAACACAGAAGAAAATCCCTACAAGAGCGATGAATGCACAGCAAGTGGTAGTTTGAAAATGCACAAGAAGAATCACACAGGAGAAAATCCTTACAAATGTGATGAATGCACATCAAGTTTCACTGAAAATGGTAGTTTGAAAATCCACAAAAAAATCCACTCAGGAGAAAAACCTTACAAATGTGATGAATGCACATCAAGTTTCACTGAAAATGGTAATTTGATGAAGCACAAGAGAATCCACACAGGAGAAAAACCTTACAAGTGTGATGAATGCACATCAAGTTTCACTGAAAATGGTAATTTGAAAATCCACAAAAAAATCCACTCAGGAGAAAAACATTACAAATGTGATGAATGCACAGTAAGTTTTACTCAGAGTAGTAGTTTGATGAAGCACAAGAGAATCCACACAGGAGAAAAACCTTACAAATGTGATGAATGCACATTAAGTTTTACTCAAAGTAGTAATTTGAGAAGGCACAAGAGAAAACACACAGGTGAAAAACCTTACAAATGTGATGCATGCACATTAAGTTTCACATCAAATGATGGTTTGAAAAGGCACAAGAGGTACCACACAGGAGAAAAACCTTACAAATGTGATGAATGCACATCAAGTTTCACTGAAAATGGTAATTTGAAAATCCACAAAAAAATGCACTCAGGAGAAAAACATTACAAATGTGATGAATGCACAGTAAGTTTTACTCATAGTAGTAGTTTGATGAGGCACAAGAGAATCCACACAGGAGAAAAACCTTACAAATGTGATGAATGCACATTAAGTTTTACTGAAAGTGGTAGTTTGAGAAAGCACAAGAGGATCCACACAGGAGAAAAGCCTTACACATGTGATGAATGCTCATTAAGTTTCGCTAGAAATGGGGATTTGAAAAAGCACAACAGGATCCACACAGGAGAAAAACCTTACACATGTGATGAATGCACAACAAGTGTCACCTCAAGTGCTCATTTGAAAATTCACAAGAGGATCCACGCAGGGCATAAACCTTACAAATGTGATGAATGCACATTAAGTTTCACTAGAAATGATGTTTTAAAAATGCACAAGAAGATCCACACAGGAGAAAAACCTTACAAATGTGATGAATGCACATTAAGTTTTACTCAAAGTAGTAATTTGAGAAGGCACAAGAGGAAACACACAGGAAAATAACCTCACAGATGTAAAGAATGCACAGCAACAGGAAGTTTGAAAAGTCGCAAGAGGATCTACACAGGAAAAAAAACTTACAAATGTGGGTGTTATAGAAAGTCCGGAATCATAGAAAGTTCGGCAACAAACACTGAATGACGAGAATGGTCAGACGCAATCTTTGCATTTTATAAACTATAAAATATCTGTTGCTATCGCTCAGATTTTAAGACATCTAACGCTGTTATACCATTCATTGCATCCGAGGTATCTTCAAGATTTTATCAGTTTCAGAAAATGAAGACATATTTAATTATTATTCTAATTGCGTAATTATTATCATCAAGATTTCACTTTCGTATTTACGGATTGATGTGCCACCATGGTTACAACTGCTTTTTGTCGCCGTCAAAATAAACATTGGTAATGCAATCTTTCAATCCTGAAATCGCAATTCCTGGCAAATTGAAATTAGAAACTATAAAGACTCGATGTGTGTCAAGATACATTTTGCTGCACAACTTCTTTGGCAATTGTAATTTATTTCAGCTGAAAATCGTTTTCAATTTCTTAACAAGTGTTGACAATGACATATCGGTAGGGTAATATTATGTTTTCCACTCCCTGCATGTTAAGTACACTGTTATAACATTGATTTAGTGGAAGTAAGGCCCACTTACCGATAAAGCTTTGGTTACTATGAGCAACGGGAAGTAAGTAATCACTTACTTCCCTCAGAGAAGTAAGTAAAATAATTTCAATAGCATTCTTTCTCTGGCACCAGTCTTTAAAACACTTTTGATAACACCCCTTCGACTTCTCCAGCAGTAGGAAGGAACAGGCAGCATCTGCAGCTTCTTCAATGGCCATTTCTTGTTTATTTTCATTGGAATTCATTATACAACTGAACGATTGCAATTTCTGACATTCACACTTTGTTTGAAAAATAGTCTTAGCAACCAAAGCCGTACTGACATTTTGTTCATGTTGCGAAAATAAATTAATCAAACACAAACAATTAAACCAACTTCAGGAGTGGAAAAACAGTTATAAGCAATTTGAGAGGTAAGTTTTGACCAGTCTCGGACTTTATTGCTAGCCCTCGCTGTCGCTCGGGCGCAAACTCGTTACTACACTGTTGTAACATTGATTTGATGGAAGTAAGGTCCACTTACCGATAAAGCTGTGGTTACTATGAACAACGGGAAACGAGTAAAAAATTACATCCCTCAGGAAGGCAAGTTAAATAATTTCAATAGTGTTCTTTTTCTGGCACCACTCTTTAAAGCACTTATACGCATTTTGATAACGCCCCTTCGACTTCTCCAGCAGTAGGAAGGAACAGGCAGCATCTGCAGCCTCTTCAATTGCCATTTCTTGTTTATTTTCATTGGAATTCATTTTACAACTGAACGAATGCAATTTCTGATATTCACACTTTGTTTTACAAATAGTTTTAGCAACCAAAGCCGCTCGGATATTTTGTTCAACTTGTGAAAATAAATTAATGAAACACAAACGATTAAATCAACTTCAGGAGTGGAAAAACAGTTATAAGCAATTTGAGAGGTAAGTTTTGACCAATCTCGGACTTTATTGCTAGCCCTCGCTGTCGCTCGGGCGCAAACTCGACCTCGACTGATAAACAATACTTGCCTCCCTTAATGCTTAAATAACTATTAGGGTCTAATTTAACTGCAAGTCTCCCACAGGAATGGCTGCCATGTGTGTTAGACTCGCTTATCTATTTGCTCCCCATGTTTCAGTTTGAGGCGCCTGTCTGTATTTATCCAGTTTTATTTGCGTTTCATCATAAATTAGTTGAAACCCAAATGGGGTTAAGAATACTCATTCTATAGACAGTAGACGGTATACCTTAAAATATATTTTTTTGAGAAACGCTCATTTCATTCAAATTTTGCTGTCGCGCAGGCGGTTCTTATGACTACGACACAATTAAATGATTTAAAAAAATCATGAACGCATGTCGGGTTTTGAATCAATAACAGGAACATTATCTTTTTGCCTGTTGGGGACACTGCGAAATTTGCTAATAAAACTGAACTTGAAATCAATGCTGCCAATTGTCGTTGCTACTTCCCACCATTGCTCATTCGCTTCTGCGGTTGCGAAACGGACCAAATTAAAATTCAGCTCACAGGAAACGGTAAGGAGATAGAATGAACCCTAGTCATTGTAAAGATGAAATGATCAGCTCTGAGAAGGAAGGGGTAAAGATTAAAACGGAAAACTGCATATCGGAGGAGGAAAACGAGAATGCATTTGATGCAGCACACGGTATGTTATTAAAGTGAAATTAAATTGCATTATAACTAAGCTCTAATTATGATTCAGGTGTAAGGAGATCGTGGAATGTTGTGGTTGCACATAAGACCTAACCAATTGCTTTTTATGCGAATACAAAATTCTCGGTTCTGACCTACAATGCTCTACTGTAATCTGGTGTGCTACACTACCTATTTTCATAAAAAAAAGTCCATCAGGGGTGGCTGTGGAAATTCAAACGTATGTCCGTGACTTATATCAGATTTTCAATTTTCTGACAAGTGCCAAGTGATAAACTAACGTCTTGTCTAAGTCGCCGTGATGATTTAGGTGGTTCGTTTAACAAGCATTCTTGCACGTTAGCAATGACTTCCTGCATACGCCGGCAGTTTCCGTTTTTAATATATGTGCTGCCAGTATTTCGGATCAAGTCGACAGTTTTACCACATTTTTGACATTGACACAGAGCTCCATGACATTTGATTTGAATTTTATGATTGTGAATCAAGTGACGGACATATATCCAAGTTCCCACAGCCACCACTGATGGACTTTTTTATGTACATATAGTATTAACTACATTCTAAAGTTTACCTTATGAAACTCAAGTGGCAATGCACTACATTTTAATATATTACCATATTATGATCTGATAATGCCATAAATTTTCGTTTTTCAGGTTTAGAACCACAAATAGGTTCTGTCAATTGCACTTTTAACTGGAACTCGGGTGAAAGCAGTGATTCAGCGGTACGTAAAAGTGTAAATAAGAAGTATACAGTTTCTATAAGCACCATGTACCTATTTTCAGGACAATTATTGCATTGTAAAGACAGAAGAAGAGACAGTGCAGGTCAGTGAAGTTACACCATACACATGTGAAATATGTAGTGCTACCTATGATGGCCTGGCAAGTTACGAGGTGCACTTGGAGGAAAAACATGAAATGTAAGAAAAATATTAATCAACCTGTGGATCTCATAAAATGTAATTCGATATAATGGGTACGTAAATCTGGAGAAAAGAGGGTGGATAGAGTCCTAGAAAACATGTTTACTGTATATTTTTATGTACAGTGTGCATTTTATGTACAAACTTTGTAAACTATTTTATTTTTTATTTTTGTAAGAAAGTCATTCCTAACAAACAGTTTTGCATACCATGGGAGTTAACGGTACTCACACTTGCTAGCCGGAACTAGTCACTATGTAGGTATGAGTTTCCCGGTGTCAATTCAAGACACTGAATACTGTGGATTGAGTGACACCTAGAAGTTGCCTTTAAAACGCTGACTCCTACCTTCTTCTTCAAGAGTTACCAGATGCATCTTCTTCAACACTTAAATTGCGATCAAGATGCTTATTTGTGTTCATGTTTCACTATTTTGTACTTTAAGACTACAGTTATTGTAAACAAACCCAAGATAATTTAATGTGAACCTTTCTGGTAGTGAAAATTGTGACAAATGTTAAGCTTGTTCTTTTTCCAATTGTAGCCTTAACTTGACGCCATATTTAATACATAAATTTTCGCCATTTTAACTATTAATAATAATAATCACTTACATAATTTACTGTATTTTCATTGGTCAGGATCCGCAGGCTATATTGAACTCGATCCGAAGATGGCATTGGTTTCAAATGATTTCCCCACATATAAAGAGTATTCTTTTAGTATTATATATTAACTATAATTGGAAGGACTTACCGGGGGAGCATCTCCCCTTCCCCCGCCAGTTGTTCTTTCTCTAACTGGATCCCCAGCAGTGACGGCTTCGACCATTATTCTTTACGACTATTGTAATTCACCTTCATGTGCAGAGCAGTGACATACACCTCCTAATACCCAATACGAGTACCGTATTAATTAAGGACGTAGGGGACACACCCCTCCTTATTTCAATTACTAGGACGAACCTCTCTGTGATGTACATTTACAGGAACGCATCCCGCCTCTATGTGCACGTAGTATATTTACAAAGGACCCAGGAACGCATCCCACCTTTATGTAATCATGAGGACACACATATGTCGGAACACCTCAATCTGATATACATATTGTAGTTTAGGTACTGATATTTAATCCATTCCAACACCTAATCCATAACCGTCCGCAATGCACACCAAAACATTAGATCACACATCCTTTCCCCACAATCAGCACCCTTGCATCCACACTCCATAAAGGCACGTAACTCAATGCCCTTCGTTCGTAAGCTGAGTGCGTCGTGCCGGCTTACATAAACAAATAAAGGAACATATCCCTCCTCCAATATTAATAATCAATTATTAGTCAATAATACAATTTGATACCTAACACAAATGTTTTCATTTTTTTTATTAAGGAAAACACAACTTCCAAAAACTAACAAATAGGCATACAAGCCTTGTACTTGATATGCTCTTTGATTATAAAAATTATTATCTTTTCAAAAAAAACAAATGAGCACTTGTTATCAAAAAAATAATGCGTTAATTTCTATCGCCAGTATATTTATTATTCATAAGCCATGCTTATGCATAATTTGCGTAATTGCGAATAATGGCATTTGAAATTGAGATATAACTAGTAGCAATAAAAAAATGGTTTAATTAGTAAAAAATAAGAAATACATGTCACGTAGGTATCAATGTGTACTGGTTTTAATTAAAGAACACTAATCAGGACAGGTCGTCATCTTCCCGCTCACATTCACAGTCTTGGTCTTGGTGTTGGATTCTATTTTTATTGTTGTTTTGGATGATGTTCTGGTACCATTGTAAGTTTTTAATGCTTGTCCAATTTTCACCAAAATGTGTTTGTAGGAGGTTATTGACATCGGTGATTGAGGCATCTTTTATTTTAACTGTAACGGGGATCTCACCCCATCCATGGGTGGATTTATCCTGCTCGTAGTTATGCCTTTCTTGCAGATAATTGTCACCACCACTGTGTCTAAGTTATAAGTAATTTCCCCTTTCACTTAGATTTTGTTTTTTATTGTTCTTCTTAGCTCAAACCTTTTGCATTTTTTAATTTAAAAGTGCAGTTGACCTGCTGACTTCATATTATCGCTTGCCTGTTTCTTCCAGTCGTATGCCATCCAGTCTTTGCGTATGGTTGCCTATGATTTACCTTAATATTAATAGATCCATATTTTTCGAAGACTCAACGTCAATAATGGTTTTAATAGATCAAAGTTCTCTTTCTATTAGTCCGATGGCTCTGTCAGCAGGTATGTACGAGTGGCCGGTAACTGAAAACATTAATTCCACTCTCTCAACTCTACTGGCAGCTAATAGCAGCCACTTTGCACACCTTGTCAGCATGTTTATGTTCTTAGTTTGGCCCGGACATCCATCTGCCACGAGACGAACACGAATGAATAGTTCTTTGTTCCCAATTCTAACTTTTAACTCATTATAAACGATGGAGGCAACCTCATTGGAGGACTTTTTAGCCTCGTTTTCGGTCCATGTATAGATTGATACATTATCAAACCCAAGTTTAGAAGTTGGTTCAACAGTTACAACAGCTAGATTATACCAATATTCATCATCATCATCTTCTGTGTTTATCTTATGATTTCTTATGACTTTAACATTATATTATATCATTTCGTATTTTTTATTTATTATATCATCGCTGGCTTAATTTTCATCTTAAATATTTTATCGTTTTATGTTACTTACATGAGATCACATCATAATAAATTGAGTTTTACTGTTACAATGAAACGGAATATTGTCCAAATTAAACGAAGTAACTTAATGGCAGTTCCTTGGTTTGGTTTCCGTTCCTTGATATTTGGCACGAACGACGGCTGTCCTGATAAACCGGCGGCACAATTAAGCGGAATCCACTGTATTTTCAAAGAGGACATCTGTGTGTGAAACAAAAAAAATCAGAAAAAATAATTTAATTTTTGTTTATTATGTACTTACTTGCTACCAAATAAAATCATAAAATTCTGGGACATTAGGGCAACTGCCATTGAGTGTTTTCACATGATTGTAATGCTACAGAGGTATGCCCTTTCTTACGTAATACACGACTGGCTTATATTTGCAGTTATAGGCAAGGGGCAAGTTGCCAGAAAACGGCGTTTCTCTTCAAAACCATCCACCTATAATGCCGATTCTCCCACTATGTAGTCAAAGACATACATTTATTTGGATAGTAAAATTTTTTAGTTCTGTTTTATATTCTTTTATAAATATTGCAGTTTCTTACAAACTAGCACTTATTATTGTTGCTTACTACAATTTTATTTCTACAGGCACAACATCATCCACACAGAAGAAAATATCTACAAGAGCGATGAATGCACATCAAGTTTCACGGCGAGTTATAGTTTGACAAAGCACAACACGATCCACACATTAGAAAAACCTTATAAATGTGATGAATGCCCCTCAAGTTTCAATCGAATAGGATATTTGAAAAAGCACAAGAGGATCCACACAGGAGAAAAATCTTACAAATGTGATGAATGCACATTAAGTTTCACATCAAATGATAATTTGAAAAGGCACAAGAGGATCCATACAGGAGAAAGACCTTACACATGTGATGAATGCACAACAAGTTTCGCCTCAAGTACTAATTTGAAAACTCACAAGAGGATCCACACAGGAGATAAACCTTACAAATGTGATGAATGCACATTAAGTTTTATTGATGGCGGTACTTTGAAAAGGCACAAGAGGATCCACACAGGAGAAAAGCCTTACAAATGTGATGAATGCTCATTAAGTTTCGCTAGAAATCATGATTTGAAACAGCACAAGAGGATCCACACAGGAGAAAAACCTTTCAAATGTGATGTATGCACATTAAGTTTTACTCAAAATGGCAATTTGAGAATGCATAAGAGGATCCACACGGGAGTAAAACTTTACGAATGTGATGAATGCACATCAAGTTTTATTCAAAGTAGTAATTTGAAAGTGCACAAGACGATCCATACAGGTGAAAAACCTTATAAATGTGATGAATGCACATTCAGTTTCACTAAAAAAGGTGATTTGAAACAGCACAAGAGGATCCACACGGGAGAAAAACCTTTCAAATGTGATGAATGCTCATTAAGTTTCGCTAGAAATGGGGATTTGAAAAAGCACAACAGGATCCACACAGGAGAAAAACCTTACACATGTGATGAATGCACAACTAGTGTCACCTCAAGTGCTCATTTGAAAATTCACAAGAGGATCCACGCAGGGCATAAACCTTACAAATGTGATGAATGCACATTAAGTTTCACTAGAAATGATGTTTTAAAAATGCACAAGAGGATCCACACAGGAGAAAAACCTTACAAATGTGATGAATGCACATTAAGTTTTACTCAAAGTGGTAATTTGAAAGTGCACAAGAAGATCCACACAAAAGAAAAACCTTTCAAATGTGATGAATGCTCATTAAGTTTCGCTAAAAATGGGAATTTGAAAAAGCACAACAGGATCCACACAGGAGAAAAACCTTACAAATGTGATAAATGCACACTAAGTTTTACTCAAAGTGGTAATTTGAAAGTGCACAAGAAGATCCACACAAAGAAAAACCTTTCAAATGTGATGAATGCTCATTAAGTTTCGCTTGAAATGGTGATTTGAAACAGCACAAGAGGATCCACACAGGAGAAAAAACCTTACAAATGTGATGAATGCATACCATACCGGAATAAACTTGTGAAGGGCATAATCGAATGATTTTAATAATCGAATTATGTGAATACGAATTATTGCAATAATCGAATTATAATTCGAAAGATGAATCATTCTATTTAAAATCATTCATAATTCGATTTTCACGAATGACAATCCGAATGATTTTTATTAATGATAATCCCAATGATTTTCACGAATTATAATTCGAATGTTTTCATCGCGTGATAATAGGTACGAATTACGAAAGATTTTACAAATTATAATCCAAATGATTTCATTCAATTATAATCCGAATGATAATACGATTGATTTTAACGACAAATAATTATTTCGAATGAAACCAATAATCAAATTGTACGATTATTATAATTCGAATTAGCCCATCACTATGTCAGATTTTCTTTTCACAACTGTGTTCGGATGAGTGCAACGGATTTTGAGGAACTTTACTTAATTGTACCAAAAATTGCTCTTCAATTGCGCTTCAAAAAACAGCCGCAGTCAATTAATACCCGAATAACCCGCGGTATTCTTTGATCGTTACCGACACAAACCGGTATCTTTACCATCAAACTTACCGACAAACCGGGCTATTTAATACAAATGCCGCCTTGCAACCGTGCAAATAAAAATCTGTCACATCTGCATTTAAAAGTGCCAACTAATGTGATCGAACTAATGTGTTCCAATTTCAATTTGTAGGCCCTTCAGTCGTCTTCACTCCTTCGTAAATAGTGATAGGTAATAGACTTGCAGTTCGTTTTCTCTGTTTTTTTTTAAACATTGTATTTATTTATTGTGCGTATTACATGACTGTTTATACAATGACTGTAAGTGTATAGTGTTTGTAACTAGTGTCAAGCTATTAGTGTTTGTAATTTCATGGTGGAAAAGTAGACATTGTATTATGTACAGTCATGCTCACATAAATGTAGTACAACCAAATTGACATTGCTACAGTGTGAGCAACAATGCTTGAGGTTTGATAGGTAGGCAACCAAACACGTATGTTGGTATAACTGAAAATGTAAAAAGAATATCCCCTAGATTATTTTTCCAGTGGCGTAGCAAAGAACAAAACAACAACAAAATGAATTAAATATTTAATCATAATTGCATATTTTAAAACGTTACAATAAAAGTTTACAACAAATGTTGAAAATGGCGGCCTTCGTTTTCAAGGCAGATGTTAATTCTACGTTTTTTTTTTTTCAAAAACATATTGGAGCTGCTCTGGAGTTATGTTTCTTATCTCTTCTTCGATTGCTTCTTGGAGTTGGTTTAGGTTGTGCATCCTATTTTTAAAAACATTATTTTTCAAATGACCGAAAAGATAAAAATCACACGGAGTGATTTCTGGTGAACGTGCTGGCCTTATTCCTTAGCTTATCAATCGATCATCGTAATATTCCCTTAAATAATTAATTGTCGCAAAGGCAGTATGAGCAGTGGCTCCGTTTTGTTGAAAATAACCCATTATTTGTTCATTATCATGCACCTGATTAAGAAATGCACCCAGGATGATTGTTCGGTAACGCTCCGCATTGATTGTTTCATTGAAAAATATTGGGCCAATTATCCAACGTCTCGAAATTGCTACCCAAACACCAATTTTAAGTGGATGTAAATCTGTTTCGATGAACGTATGAGGATTTTCTGTAGCCCATGTACGATAATTTTGGCTGTTTACATATCCTGATAAGTGAAACCACGCCTCATCAGTGAAAAAGGTCCTGTCCAGCATATCGCTATCATTTAAATGCTGATTAAACCAATTGCAATAATCAATTCTTTTTTGAAAATCAAGTGGGTGTAGTTGTTGAACTACCGATACCTTATACGGGTGCAAATGGAGAATTTTCTTCGCGACTTTTCGGCAACTCCCATACGATACTCCTGTAAGCGGATTTAAACATTAAAATTTGTATGCCATAAAGACCGCATGAATGATAAAAAATACCTTTTTTGCACCCTAAAATTAAGAACCAACCTGTTTGTGCTGAAAGTTTTCTTATAGATTTTGTTGGACTTTGTTCAAGCCGTTGTTGGACATCGGCAACAATCTCTTCTGTTAAGGTAGACGGTCTTCCAGTTGACTTGCCCTTACAAATACAATTATTTCCTTCAAAGCGCTGAATAATACGGGTTTTATGCTGGATAAATATTTTGTAAGTAATGTTGACATCGGGGAAGGCTTCGTTAAATTGATTCATACACGATTGTAATGAATATGTCCATGTGCCGTCTTCATTTAGTGTTCCACTTCGATAATGAGCCTTCAGGATGAAGGCATCATGTTGTGGTGTAAAAACCATTGCAACAGGAAAGCGATTTCACTTAAACTCTGTAAATTTAGAATAAAACTTAACTTTTATAATTTTATAACCTTAAAACCTGCAAATCACTTACCAGAAATCAAAGATTTACTCAGAGTAGTCCTGATAAGAACTGATGTTTATGAAGCAGAAGACAAAATAACTATATGCGAAGATTTGGCACAATGGTAATAAATAATAATACGACTCGGACGGCACTGGGCTGGGGCTGTCAAATCTTTTGACTTTACAGTAAATTTAATTAATAATAAACTTGGAGCGACGAAATTCCCCAGTTTTTTGGGCGGGAAATTTAACTTGACTTCAGACATTGTTGCTCACTCTGTATATAAAATTGCTATTGTAACCTAATTTCTTGTACTAGATTTATGTGAGCATGACTGTACCTGTACCTGTTTTAATAAACTAAATATGAAATTAAGTTCTATTACAAAATATGTTTTTCTCCCATCGTCCCATGAACAGTCGTTTCCTAGCTTATACCCATTTCACAAAATGGTCCATTTCGGGTATTAATAGTATTAAAAAGCTCACTATTTTCGAGAAATATTTGCTCTGATCACATTAATCATACATAATAAAACGTGTTTTTGGGAGCATATAGAAAACAAAATTATTTGTAACACATACCTAACTAAAGTTTCTTCGGAATCCTATTAAAGATTCACTACGCCTCGTCTGGAAACATTAACGATTCGTCCTAAAGATCTTCATTTAAGGTACTTGCAACAAAATTAACTATATTCCCGGATTCCTGAAAGAAATCATTTTTGCTATAGGTAAATACAACACATTTCTATATGTCGTAAAATTTATTTTCATTTGCGCCCACAGCATTCACAACAACTTCCGTATAGGCTTTGTACAAGTAAAGCGATAGGAGAAAAAATACTATGTGCGGTACGTACATAAAGTGCCTTCCCGGGAATATATCATATATAACTTCCTGTACTAATACGAATTATTGTAATAAATTAATAAACGAATTATGAATCGTTTTATTTAAAATCATTCATAGTTCGTTTTTTTTCTAATGATAATCGGAATTATTTTACCGACTGATAATCGGAATGATTTTCACGAATGATTTTACCGAATAATAATCCGAATGTTTATTTTCACGAATGATAGTCCGAATGATTTTAATAATAGAATGATACCAATAATCGAATTTTTCCATTATTATAATTCGAATTACCCCATCACTAGAATAATCGTATGCCGCTGAGTTGCTGACTCAGTGGGCGTTACTGGAGAAGTTGCCGAGATGGTGCACTACTCGGGAGCAAATGATTGATTGGTTTGCGTAGCAGCTATCTGATTGCCTAGTTGCATCACAGCGAGACTCTGGAAATATATTTTCAGTTATTTAATAACTTAGACAGGAGGGTTTGTTACCAATTACATTTTTCCGTTGAATGTTTTCATATGGAATTATTTTCACATAATTGAAATGCTACAAAGGTATGCCCTTTATTACGTAATATGCGACTTACATACATTTGTGGCTACGGGCAAGGGACATACGTTGCCAGAAAACAGTGTTTCTCTTTAAAACCATCCATCTATTGATTTAATTAAGTGGTAGTTTAGAAAAACACAAGAGATAACCTTTATAAATGGGATGAATGCATCTCAAGTTTCGCTTGAAATTTGAAGACCAACAAGAAGACCCACTCTAACGAGTAATTTTACAAATGTAAAATGGTTCATCAAAAATACTTGTTTTAGACGCATATGATGTTCCACTGCAGACAGATCGTCACAAATGTCATATGTGAACCTCATCCACGTAACTTATTACAATGAAACTCTGGAGAAAATCCTCATGATTGACATAGTCGACACTGATTTTTCATTCAAAAGTCTGATTTGAATATGCACAAGATAATCCTCAGATAAAACATGAATTTAAGTATTAAATCAGATAAATCATGTTCTGTCAAATGCTCAATCGATTTTCTCATAACTACAAGCCAAGAAATGTGTATATTTTGATAATTCAATTTATTATGTAGCAGTATTTATCGTTTAAATAGGTTCTTATTTGATCTGTTGACTTTTCTTGTTTTATGTATTGTGATGATATTAGGAAGCATTCATGAATTATTAACTAAAGATAATAAAAAAATTATATCAGTGCAATTTGGGTATATTCAAGATTTTATCGGATTCAGAAAATACAGACATATTCAATTATTATTCCAGTTGCATTATTATTATCATCAAGATTTTACTTTCAAATTTACGGATTGATGTGCCACCATGGTTACAACTGCTTTTTGTCGCCGTCAAAATAAACATTGGTAATGCAACCTTTCAAACCTGAAATCGCAATTCCTGGTAAATTCAAATTAGAATGTAATGAAGACTCCATGTGTGAAGATGTATTTGGCTGCACCAACTTCTTTGGTAGACGGACTTACTAATTATCGTCATTGACTTCATCTAACTTTTG
The DNA here is from genome assembly GCA_951805005.1 of Othius punctulatus. NCBI lineage: Eukaryota > Metazoa > Arthropoda > Insecta > Coleoptera > Staphylinidae > Othius > Othius punctulatus. The sequence goes on from OX638146.1 coordinate 45,214,435, forward strand.
ATTTTTCGATTAAATGTCTACAACAATTGCATTGTTCATGTTCATCTTAACTTGGTAAATGGTTATCTATTGTCGAAAATTCTTGTTAATTATCAATAGCAACTTGTATGTCTTCCTTTTTTTTATTGCTTAAAATTTAGGGAACTTTTAAAGGTTTGAAGCCGCAAACAGCAATGCAATTGTGTATAGTGTTGATTTTCATAACTCGCTAACGGTCAGCAATAAACAGTACTGCTTACAAAAGGGAAATTTTTGCACTAATCTCTCAGGCTATGGAATTTATTAAATTTTTATCAACGGATTCTAGTATGTAATAAACCAATTTTTGCGTTTTACAGTCCCAATTAAACGATGTAATTTACGGTCCGTTCCTTAGTTTGGTTTCCATTCCTTAAGATTTGGCCCAAATGGGCGGCTGCCACGATTAACCCGTGGCCCAATTAAGCAGAATTGACTGTATCATAGCAATAAAGATATTTCTACCGAGTAGACAAATTTGTTTTCGTTTCCAAAATACAGTGGATTCCGCTTAATTGGGCCGCCGGTTTATCAGGACAGCCGTCGTTCGTGCCAAATATCAAGGAACGGAAACCAAACCAAGGAACTAACACTAAATCACTGTCTCAGTGCCACTTTTAGGAATTGCAACTCCAGACTCACACCGGACTGCTGATAAAAGAAAGGTCGAAACCGGTCTCCAGTTGTCTGCGGAAATAATTCCCAAATGCACATTACAATTTTAATTTGTTACACCTGTACAAGTTTGAGTGTACCAATCTTGATTAAATCGTTAAACTCGGGATAGACCCTTACATTTTAAATCCCAATTGATATCGGTTATTTTTCGTGGTTTTATATTTAAGTCTAAATGTGGATACCCCGATGAATCCTTTACAATGGTAAGAGTCAAAGATAGCATGTTATGCCTGAGGCATGTGTAAAATTATGTATAAAACTACTATGTACTACTATATAACTATTTTTAAAGTCTAATTTAACTGCAAGTGCCCAACACTTGTGGAATGGCTGCCATGTGTGTTCGCTCATCTATTTGCTCCCCATGTCTCAGCTTGAGGCGTGTGCCTGTATTTATCCAGTTTTATTCGCGTTTCATCATAAATTAGTTAAAACCCAAATGACCTTGCGCTACATTTTAATATATTATCTATAAACATCATGAAATATTATAAAAATCATGAACGTGTGTCTGCTTTTGATTCAATAACAGGAACATTATCTCTTTGCTTGTTGGGGTCACTGCGAAATCTGCTAATATACCTGAAATTTGAAATCATTGCTGCCAATTGTCGTCGCTAACTTCCCACCATTGCTCGTAAGTTGCGATACTGACCATATTAAAATTCCGCCCAAAGGAAACGGCAAGGAGATAGAATTAACCCAATTCTTTGTAAAGATGAAATGATCAGCTCTGAGATGGAAGCAGTAAAGATTAAAATCGAAAACTGCATATCCGAGGAGGAAAACGAGGATCCATTAAATGCATTTGATGCAGCACACGGTATGTTATTGAAGTGAACTTAAATTGCATTATAACTAAGCCCTAATTATGATTGAGGTGTAAGGAGATCGTGGACTGTTGTGATTGCACATAAGACCTAACCAATTGCTTTTTATGCCGATACAAAATTTTCGGTCCCAACCTATAATACTCTACTGTACTCTGTTGTGTGTCCTATCCAGTGAACTCTGTACTACCACATGGTCATAAAAAAAGTCCATCAGGGGTGGCTGTGGAAATTCAAACGTATGTTCGTGACTTGTTTCAGATTTTCAATTTTCTGACATGTGCCAAGTGATAAACTACCGTCTTGTCTAAGTCGCCGTAATGATTTTGTTGGTTCGTTTAACAAGCGTTCTTGCACATCAGCAATGACTTCCAGCGTACGCCTGCAACTTCCTTTTTTTCAATATACGCTGCCAGTATTTCGGAACAAGTCGACAGTTTTGCCATATTTTTGACATTGACACAGAGCTCCATGACATTTGATTTGAATTTTATGAATATGAATCAAGTGACGGACATACATTTAAGTTCCCACAGCCACCACTGATGGACGTTTTTTATGTACATATGGTACTAACTACATTTTAAAGTTTACCTTATGAAACTCAAGTGGTCATATTTTAATATATTACCATATTATGATCTGATAATACCATAAATTTACGTTTTTCTGATTTAGAACCACAAATAGGTTCTGTCAATTGCACTTTTAACTGGAACTCGGGTGAAGGCAGTGATTCAGCGGTACGTAAAAGTGTAAATAAGAAGTATACAGTTTCTATAAGCACCATGTACCTATTTTCAGGACAATTATTGCATTGTAAAGACAGAAGAAGAGACAGTGCAGGTCAGTGAAGTTACACCATACACATGTGAAATATGTAGTGCTACCTATGATGGCCTGGCAAGTTACGAGGTGCACTTGGAGGAAAAACATGAAATGTAAGAAAAATATTAATCAACCTGTGTATCTCATAAAATGTAACTCGATATAAAGGGTACGTAAATCTGGAGAATAGAGGGTGGATAGTGTCCTAGAAAACATGTTTACTGTATATTTTTATTTACAAACTTTGTAAACTTTTTTATTTTTTATTTTTGTAAGAAAGTCATTCCTAACAAACAGTTTTGCATACCATGCGAGTTAACGGTACTCACACTTGCTAGCCGGAACTAGTCACTATGTAGGTATGAGTTTCCCGGTGTCAATTCAAGACACTGAATACTGTGGATTGAGTGACACCTAGAAGTTGCCTTTAAAACGCTGACTCCTACCTTCTTCTTCAAGAGTTACCAGATGCATCTTCTTCAACACTTAAATTGCGATCAAGATGCTTATTTGTGTTCATGTTTCACTATTTTGTACTTTAAGAATACAGTTATTGTGAAACAAACCCAAGATAATTTAATGTGAACCTTTCTGGTAGTGAAAATTGTCACAAATGTTAAGCTAGTTCTTTTTCCAATTGTAGCCTTAACTTGACGCCATATTTAATACATAAATTTTCGCCATTTTAACTATTAATAATAATAATCACTTACATAATATACTGTATTTTCATGGGTCAGGATCCGCAGGCTATATATTGAACTCGATCCGAAGATGGCATTGGTTTCAAATGATTTCCCCACATATAAAGAGTATTCTTTTAGTATTATATATTAACTATAATTGAAGGATTTACCGGGGGAGCATCTCCCCTTCCCCCGCCAGTTGTTCTCTCTCTAACTGGATCCCCAGCAGTGACGGCTTCGACCATTATTCTCTACGACTATTGTAATTCACCTTCATGTGCAGAGCAGTGACATACACCTCCTAATACCCAATACGAGTACCGTATTAATTAAGGACGTAAGGGACACACCCCTCCTTATTTCAATTACTAGGACGAACCTCTCCGTGATGTACATTTACAAGAACGCATCCCGCCTTTATGTGCACGTAGTATATTTACAAAGGACCCAGGAACGCATCCCACCTTTATGTAATCATGAGGACACACATATGTCGGAACACCTCAATCTAATATACATATTGTAGTTTAGGTACTGATATTTAATCCATTCCAACACCTAATCCATAACCGTCCGCAATGCACACCAAAACATTAGATCACACATCCTTTCCCCACAATCAGCACCCTTGCATCCACACTCCATAAAGGCACGTAACTCAATGCCCTTCGTTCGTAAGCTGAGTGCGTCGTGCCGGCTTACATAAACAAATAAAGGCACATATCCCTCCTCCAATATTAATAATCAATTATTAGTCAATAATACAATTTGATACCTAACACAAATGTTTTCATTTTTTTTATTAACGAAAACACAACTTCCAAAAACTAACAAATAGGCATACAAGCCTTGTACTAGATATGCTCTTTCATTATAAAAATGATTTTCTTTTCAAAAGAACAAATGAGTACTTGATATGAAAAAAAACAACGAGTGAGGCGTTAATTTCTATCACCAGTAAATTTATTTTTGTGCATATTTTATGCAATAATTACTTGGTTTTTAAACCCAGTACCCAGTATACCCAGTATATTTATTTTTATGCATAAGCCATGCTTAGCAAAATCAGTCAAATTATAATATAAAATATAGTTGATGATTGATTTACTTTAAACCAGCACACTTGAATGATTTGAAGCAATAATTTAAATATTTTAATATATGAATTAATCAACGATGTTAGAAATCTTTACCTTAATCATTTTTTCACTGTCAGATCATTTTTGTTGGTGCTCATGTGTAAAACTTTATAAAATGAAACCACAGCCTTCTTAGTTAAAAATAAAAATGGTACAGAGTATATTTACCAAAGAGGTGTCTTTATTAAGTTTTTGTATAACAAAGCTACAAATCTAACGATTATTCGTGTTTGATTATTCAAAATATGTATGGACCTACGCCACGTAAAGATCACTATAACCCTTCATAGAAAAAAGTAGTGCGGCCCGCAAAGTATTCCTTGCAAAGTGCAAAGACTGCAAGTAACTCAACTTTCAAGTGGCCCTTTCTCTTAAAAAGTTGCACAGGCCTGCTATAGACTTATAACCCAACTTACGTAATACACGACGCTTAAATTTGCAGTTACATAATTGGGGGCAAAAGAGCAGACGTTGCCAGAAATTAGCATTTCTCTTCAAAACCACCCACCTGTAACGCCGATTCTCCCACTACAGAACCAAAGACATATTTTTATTTCAATAATGTTTTTTTTAGTTTTGTTTTATATTCTTTTATAAATATTGCAGTTTCTTACAACGTAGCACTAATTATTGTAACATAACTCGGGGGATAATTACAATATTATTTCTGCAGGCACAACTTCATCCATACAGAAGAAAATCCCTACAAGAGCGATGAATGCACAGCAAATGGTAGTTTGAAAATGCACATGATTCACACAGGAGAAAAACCTTACAAATGTGATGAATGCAAATCTAGTTTCACATCAAACAGTCATTTGAAAAGGCACAAGAGGATCCACACAGGAGAAAAGCCCTACAAATGTGATGAATGCTCATTAAATTTTACTCAAAATGGTGATTTGAAAAGGCACAAGAGGATCCACACAGGAGAAAAACCTTACAAATGTGATCAATGCACATTAAGTTTTGCTCAAAGTGGTAATTTGAAAATGCACAAAAATATCCACACAGGAGAAAAACCTTACAAATGTGATGAATGCACATTAAGTTTTACTCAAAATGGTGGTCTGAGAAAGCATAAGACGATCCACACATTAGAAAAACCTTACAAATGTGATGAATGCACATCAAGTTTCACTAGAAATGGCGATTTTAGAAAGCACAAGAGGATCCATACATGAGAAAAACGTTACAAATGGCAAATGGCAACATCAAGTGGCAATTTGAAAAAGCACAAGAGGAAAATAACCTCACAGATGTAAAGAATGCACAGCAAGTGAAAGTTTCAAAAGTCGCAAGAGGATTTAAGCAGGAAAAAAAACTTACAAATGTGGGTGTTATAGAAAGTCCAAAATCATAGAAAGATCGGCAACAAACACTGAATGCCGAGAATAGTCAGACGCAATCTTCGCATTTTATAAACTCGAATAAACCCTAACTATCGTATAGGACAGAATAGAACAATTCAAACTGCATCTTTCATAGAAACTTAAATATCGAACGGGGCTATATTCAAAACGGGCCTGCAGCAGAATGGTCAACGCCAGACAAACCTCGTGCTACCCAAGGACGCTAAACCACAGGGTGACAGAAACCAGAGGATGTGGTCACGTTTCTTGTGCCGTTACGACCATTTACATACTGCTTGCCCCTATTTGCAAGGCAAGATTAATTTTATTTATTGATGTGTGGTGACAGTCAGGCAGTACATAAATTATTTAGTAAATATTTGCGGGCAGTATGCCATGGCAGAGTAACCAAAGCAATAAACAAGAATTATTGATTGTACAAATTATTATATTTTACAACAGTTTGTGTACACAATATTTGTAATACATTTTATACATTTAAAATAAACAAGTTATAAATTTGTCGAAAGATATTTTATATACCACAGTTGGTGACCCTGATTGATTGATTAGTTGGTTGGTACTTCCAATAATGAGGGTATGGTGGCACTCCAGTTTTGGTTTATAAGCGCCATTAGAATTTGATGTATTTGTTCGAGTATATTGTGATTTTCTGCTAGTGTGAGGATAAATATAATTCATTACGGTCACAAATAAAAATGGATATATTAGGGAAAGAAATCAAATGGAAACGTGAAAAATGCAGTAACATTTGTCTAGTGAAAGGTTGTGGTTCCACTTCTTTATAGAAAATATGCATGTTTCGATATCCAAAGAATCTTGAGAGGTAATTATTGAAAACGTTTACACCCGAATTTTTGAAGCGGAGTTAATGCTGGTCCGGTAGTAAAATTTGATTCAATTTAATACAGAGCGACGTCTTAGCCACTCATATAAATGTATGTACAGTTGTGTTAAAAAATGTGTTGTACGCAGATAATTGGCTATTGTAAGTCGTGGTTAAAAATGTGTTGTTCAGAAATTAGTAGTTGGCTGTATATTTTGTCAATAGTATAGCGGTTTTACACCGTCAAAGAAATTGATGAATTTAATCATGGATAAATTCATGAATAAATTGAAAATGTGAAGGCGTATTACAGGGTTTAATTTTTACCGACTGTAAACTCGGAATTTCTGCACTGTCAATGTCTTGCCAACTTTCAGTGATACTTTCTTCTGATCTTGTCTCTATTAGTGTGTTAAAAATGAAAGTAGGAAAAGTAACAAATAAACATTGTGCTGGCTTGTATGCGTTAGCAGTAGCTGCATATGTATTATACCATATTAGATACACCATGTGCACATGTCACTTTCCAGTAGGTTGGTATTAATATATAATTTAAAAACCGAAATGTAACTAAAATTCCCCAAAAAATTTCCGAAAACTTTGAGCAGGTTCTATTGTGTCTATTCATGAATTTATTGTTGTTAATTTTTTCACGACAATTTTGTGTATTAAGTATTTAATAGTTTCTTACAAAGTTACACTATTATTGTTACAAAACTCGGGGGATAACTACAATTTTATTTTTACAGGCACAACTTCATAAACACAGAAGAAAATCCCTACAAGAGCGATGAATGCACAGCAAGTGGTAGTTTGAAAATGCACAAGAAGAATCACACAGGAGAAAAACCTTACAAATGTGATGAATGCACATCAAGTTTCACTGAAAATGGTAATTTGAAAATCCACAAAAAAATCCACTCAAGAGAAAAACCTTACAAATGTGATGAATGCACATTAAGTTTCACTAGAAATGATGTTTTAAAAATGCACAAGAGGATCCACACAGGAGAAAAACCTTACAAATGTGATGATTGCACATTAAGTTTTACTCAAAGTAGTAATTTGAGAAGGCACAAGAGGTACCACACAGGAGAAAAACCTTACAAATGTGATGAATGCACATCAAGTTTTACTGAACATGGTAATTTGAGAAGGCACAAGAGGATTCACACAGGAGAAAAACCTTACAAATGTGATGAATGCTCATTAAGTTTCGCTAGAAATGGTGATTTGAAACAGCACAAGAGGATGCACACAGGAGAAAAACCTTACATATCTGATGAATGCACATAAAGTTTCATTAGAAATGATTATTTGAAAGATCACAAGAGGAACCATGCAGGAGAAAAACCTTACAAATGTGATGAATGCACATCAAATTTACCAGTGAGTATAATATTAGGAAGATGGGCAACCATACCGGAATAAACTTGTGAAGGGCATAATCGAATGATTTTAATAATCGAATTATGTAAATACGAATTATTGCAATAATCGAATTATAATTCGAAAGATGAATCATTCTATTTAAAATCATTCATAATTCGATTTTCACGAATGACAATCCGAATGATTTTTATGAATGATAATCCCAATGATTTTCACGAATTATAATTCGAATGTTTTCATCGCGTGATAATAGGTACGAATTACGAAAGATTTTACAAATTATAATCCAAATGATTTCATTGAATTATAATCCGAATGATAACACGATTGATTTTAACGACAAATAATTATTTCGCACTTTCGAATGAAACCAATAATCAAATTGTACGATTATTATAATTCGAATTAGCCCATCACTATGTCAGATTTTCTTTTCACAACTGTGTTCGGATGAGTGCAACGGATTTTGAGGAACTTTACTTAATTGTACCAAAAATTGCTCTTCAATTGCGCTTCAAAAAACAGCCGCAGTCAATTAATACCCGAATAACCCGCGGTATTCTTTGATCGTTACCGACACAAACCGGTATCTTTACCGTCAAACTTACCGACAAACCGGGCTATTTAATACAAATGCACCCTTGCAACAGTGCAAATAAAAATCTGTCACATCTGCATTTAAAAGTGCCAGCTAATGTGATCGAACTAATGTGTTCCAATTTCAATTTCTAGGCCCTTCAGTCGTCTTCACTCCTTCGTAAATTGTGATAGGTAATAGACTTGCAGTTCGTTTTCTCCGTTTTTTTTTAAACATTGTACTTATTTATTGTGCGTATTACATGACTGTTTATACAATGACTGTAAGTGTATAGTGTTTGTAACTAGTGACAGCTATTAGTGTTTGTAATTTCATGGTGGAAAAGTAGACATTGTATTATGTACAGTGATGCTCACATAAATGTAGTACAACCAAATTGACATTGCTACATAAAATTGCTATTGTAACCTAATTTCTTGTACTAGATTTATGTGAGTATGACTGTAGCTGTACCTGTACCTGTTTTAATAAACTAAATATGAAATTAAGTTCTATTACAAAATATGTTTTTCTCCCATCGTCCCATGAACAGTTGTTTCCTAGCTTATACCCATTTCACAAAATGGTCCATTTCGGGTATTAATAGTATTAAAAAGCTCACTATTTTCGAGAAATATTTGCTCTGATCACATTAATCATACATAATAAAACGTGTTTTTGGGAGCATATAGAAAACAAAATTATTTGTAACACATACCTAACTAAAGTTTCTTCGGAATCCTATTAAAGATTCACTACGCCTCGTCTGGAAACATTAACGATTCGTCCTAAAGATCTTCATTTAAGGTACTTGCAACAAAATTAACTATATACCCGGATTCCTGAAAAAAATCATTTTTGCTATAGGTAAATACAACGCATTTCTATATGTCGTAAAATTTATTTTCATTTGCGCCCACAACATTCACAACAACATCTTCCGTATAGGCTTGTACAAGTAAAGCGATAGGAGAAAAAATACTATGTGCGGTACGTACATAAAGTGCCTTCCCGGGAATATATCATATATAACTTCCTGTACTAATACGAATTATTGTAATAAATTAATAAACGAATTATGAATCGTTTTATTTAAAATCATTCATAGTTCATTTTTTTCTAATGATAATCGAAATTATTTTACCGACTGATAATCGGAATGATTTTCACGAATGATAATCGGAATGATTTTACCGAATGATAGTCCGATGATTTTAATGATGGAATGATACCAATAATCGAATTTTTCCATTATTATAATTCGAATTACCCCATCACTAGAATAATCGTATGCCGCTGAGTGGCTGACTCGGTGGGCGTTACTGGAGAAGTTGCCGAGATGGTGCACTACTCGGGAGCAAATCATTGATTGGTTTGCGTAGCAGCTATCTGATTGCCTAGTAGCATCACAGCGAGACTCGGGAAATATATTATCAGTTATTTAATAACTTAGACAGGAAGGTTTGTTACCAATTACATTTTTCCGTTGAATGTTTTCATATGGAATTATTTTCGCATAATTGAAATGCTACAAAGGTATGCCCTTTATTACGAAATATGCGACTTACATACATTTGTGGCTACGGGCAAGGGACATACGTTGCCAGAAAACAGTGTTTCTCTTTAAAACCATCCATCTATTGATTTAATTAAGTGGTAGTTTAGAAAAACACAAGAGATAACCTTTATAAATGGGATGAATGCATCTCAAGTTTCGCTTGAAATTTGAAGACCAACAAGAAGACCCATTCTAACGAGTAATTTTACAAATGTAAAATGGTTCATCAAAAATACTTGTTTTAGACGCATATGATGTTCCACTGCAGACAGATCGTCACAAATGTCATATGTGCACTTCATCCACGTAACTTATTACAATGAAACTCTGGAGAAAATCCTCATGATTGACATAGTCGACACTGATTTTTCATTCAAAAGTCTGATTTGAATATGCACAAGATAATCCTCAGATAAAACATGAATTTAAGTATTAAATCAGATAAATCATGTTCTGTCAAATGCTCAATCGATTTTCTCATAACTACAAGCCAAGAAATGTGTATATTTTGATAATTCAATTTATTATGTAGCAGTATTTATCATTTAAATAGGTTCTTATTTGATCTGTTGACTTTTCTTGTTTTGTGTATTGTGATGATATTAGGAAGCATTAATGAATTATTAACTAAAGATAATAAAAAAATTATATCAGTGCAATTTGGGTGGTTATGCCATTCATTGCCTCCGAGGTATATTCAAGATTTTATCGGATTCAGAAAATACAGACATATTTAATTATTATTCCAATTGCATTATTATTATCATCAAGATTTAACTTTTAAATTTACGGATTGATGTGCCACCATGGTTACAACTGCTTTTTGTCGCCGTCAAAATAAACATTGGTAATGCAATCTTTCAAACCTGAAATCGCAATTCCTGGCAAATTCAAATTAGAAACTGAAGATGAAGACTCCACGAGTGAAGATGTATTATAAGATTATATTAGATGTAGATATATTAAATTAAACATTTGTAATGCAACCTTTCAAACCTGAATCGCAATTCCTGGCAAATTCAAATTAGAATGTAATGAAGACTCCATGTGTGAAGATGTATTTGGCTGCACCAACTTTTTTGGTAGACGAACTTACTAATTTTCGTCATTGACTTCATCTAACTTTTGATTTTTCGATTAAATGCCTACAACAATTGCATTGTTCATGTTCATCTTAACTTGGTAAATGGTTATCTATTGTCGAAAATTCTTGTTTCAAAATTCAAAATTTATCAATAGCAACTTGTATGTCTTCCTTTTTTTTATTGCTTAAAATTTAGGGAACTTTTAAAGGTTTGAAGCGGCAAACAGCAATGCAATTGTGTATAGTGTTGATTTTCATAACTCGCTAACGGTCAGCAATAAACAGTACTGCTTACAAAAGGGAAATTTTTGCACTAAACTCTCAGGCTATGGAATTTATTAAATTTTTATCAACGGATTCTGGTATGCAATTAACCAATTTTTGTGTTTTACCGTCCCAATTAAACGATGTAATTTACGGTCCGTTCCTTAGTTTGGCTTCCATTCCTTAAGATTTGGCCCAAATAGGCGGCTGCCACGATTAACCCGTGGCCCAATTAAGCAGAATTGACTGTATTTAAATGACTGTATCATAGCAATAAAGATATTTCTACCGAGTAGACAAATTAGTTTTCGTTTCCAAAATACAGTGGATTCCGCTTAATTGGGCCGCCGGTTTATCAGGACAGCCGTCGTTCGTGCCAAATATCAAGGAACGGAAACCAAACCAAGGAACTAACACTAAATCACTGTCTCAGTGCCATTTTTAGGAATTGCAACTCCGGACTCACACCGGACTGATGATACCCGAAAGGTCGAAACCGGTCTCCAGTTGTCTGCGGAAATAGTTCCCAAATCCACATTACAATTTTAATTTGTTATACCTGTACAAGTTTGAGTGTACCAATTTTGATTAAATCGTTAAACTCGGGATAGACCCTTACATTTTAAATCTCAATTGATATCGGTTATTTTTCGTGGTTTTATATTTAAGTCTAAATGTGGATACCCCGATGAATCCTTTACAATGGTAAGAGTCAAAGATAGCATGTTATGCCTGAGGCATGTGTAAAATTATGTATAAAACTACTATGTACTACTATATAACTATTTTTAAAATCTAATTTAACTGCAAGTGCCCAACACTTGTGGAATGGCTGCCATGTGTGTTAGACTCGCTTATCTATTTGCTTCCCATGTCTCAGCTTGAGGCGTGTGCCTGTATTTATCCAGTTTTATTCGCGTTTTATCATAAATTAGTTAAAACCCAAATGACCTTGCGCTACATTTTAATATATTATCTATAAACATCATGAAATATTATAAAAACATGAACGTGTCTGCTTTTGATTCAATAACAGGAACATTATCTTTTTGCTTGTTGTGGTCACTGCGAAATCTGCTAATATAACTGAAATTTGAAATCATTGCTGCCAATTGTCGTCGCTAACTTCCCACCATTGCTCGTAAGTTGCGATACTGACCAAATTAAAATTCCGCCCACAGGAAACGGCAAGGAGATAGAATGAACCCAATTCTTTGTAAAGATGAAATGATCAGCTCTGAGATGGAAGGAGTAAAGATTAAAATCGAAAACTGCATATCCGAGGAGGAAAACGAGGATCCATTAAATGCATTTGATGCTGCACACGGTATGTTATTGAAGTGAACTTAAATTGCATTATAACTAAGCCCTAATTATGATTGAGGTGTAAGGAGATCGTGGACTGTTTTGGTTGCACATAAGACCTAACCAATTGCTTTTTATGCCAATACAAAATTTTCTGTCCCAACCTACAATACTCTACTGTACTCTGTAGTGTGTCCCATCCAGTGAACTCTGTACTACCATATGGTCATAAAAAAAGTCCGTCATGGGCGGCTGTTGAAATTTGTAACGGTTCGAACCCAGGTGTTGTACAAATTCTCATAATTTGTAATATTTATTATTCATTGCATTTATTTAACTGCAATTCATCCTTAAATGCAATTGGATGCAACTGATTTCTTTAACTGCATATTACATGAATTCTTATAATTCAAGTAATTGATTTGGCTCGTGATTTACAAATTCTCGTAATTTGTAATATTGATTTGGCTCGTGATTTAGTGGTAGTACTCTACGTTGTGTTTGATTTTTAAATCAAAATCGTGATAACTCAGTTTGGTTCGTTTTATGGGTAATGTGTCTGTAAGGAATTTTTGTCAGCAAGTAAAACACAGATACATGGATTTCATATTATATATTTATTTTAAAAGGTTATGCAAGCGACAGGTAAATAAAAGACAATTTTGTTACTCTAATTGGACGTTATTTATTTAGTTATATTTATTTAAATTTTGGAATAGATTTGTTTAATAATTATTGAAAAGTTAGTATATTCTTTGAATTTGAATGATTTATTTTATTTTGTAAACAGAGTAACTTATTAACACTACGGTTGGAATTACAAAGTGTTACTTAGCGACTTCATGCACCACAATCTTCAAATTGTGCCGAGAAGGATATCTGATACATGTCATCACTGCATGGAAATTCATTAGCACGGTGCCTACCAATGTATTTCAACGCCACCTTGTGGATAGGAACGAATCACATAACTTCACATTAAAGTACTTCAAGCGATTCCAGTGCTGCAAGCACCCAATGTGTCCTCATTCGGAGATATTGCTAGTATTCGCGTTTACCAACACTATCAGCCATGTGATCGTAAAAACTTTAATAGGTATTGTTATTCAAAATTGATTATAGATTAGTATGATAAAGCTCTATTCTACTTCTACTTTTCTATCTATTTAAGCACATACAAATATTCGTTTCATTCATTCATAATTCTGAGATTTCGTGAGTATCGGAGGGCTGAGCAAGTTTAATTATACGATTTAATTACAAATATCATTGAATTATTTATATCGAAATTATTAAGTTATGTTCCCCTGACGCAACTTTTTATTTAACTACCGATTGATTAATTAGGCCACACTGTTTATCAAATGTTTGCGACGAGAAAAGGAAGGCATGTTACAATATTCTCCTGTCAGTACGAAAATATTGTCAGGACAAGGTATAAAATGCAGTATGGGTCAACTCCGCAGTGGCGTGAGGCTCCCTACATTTCATACCCTTATTAAACTTCGTTCATTACCAGCGGCAAGGCGCGGTAATATCACTAGATAGGTTACATTATTATGGATAAATTACTTTAGAAGTGTTAGTGTGAAAAGATGGTTCATCAAATGTTTTGCGACGGCGGAAAGGAAGGCATGTTACAATATTCTCCTGTCAGTACGAAAATATTGTCAGGACAAGGTATAAAATGCAGTATGGGTCAACTCCGCAGTGGCGTGAGGCTCCCTACATTTCATACCCTTATTAAACATCGTTCATTACCAGCGGCAAGGCGCGGTAATATCACTAGATAGGTTACATTATTATGGATAAATTACTTTAGAAGTGTTAGTGTGAAAAGATGGTTGATCAAATGTTTTGCGACGGCGGAAAGGAAGGCATGTTACAATATTCTCCTGTCAGTACGAAAATATTGTCAGGACAAGGTATAAAATGCAGTATGGGTCAACTCCGCAGTGGCGTGAGGCTCCCTACATTTCATACCCTTATTAAACTTCGTTCATTACCAGCGGCAAGGCGCGGTAATATCACTAGATGGGTTACATTATTATGGATAAATTACTTTAGAATTGTTAGTGTGAAAGATGTTTGATCAAATGTTTTGCGACGGCGGAAAGGAAGGCATGTTACAATATTCTCCTGTCAGTACGAAAATATTGTCAGGACAAGGTATAAAATGCAGTATGGGTCAACTCCGCAGTGGCGTGAGGCTCCCTACATTTCATACCCTTATTAAACTTCGTTCATTACCAGCGGCAAGGCGCGGTAATATCACTAGATGGGTTACATTATTATGGATAAATTACTTTAGAATTGTTAGTGTGAAAAGATGTTTGATCAAATGTTGTGCGACAGCGGAAAGGAAGGCATGTTACAATATTCTCCCGTCAGTACGAAAATATTGTCAGGACAAGGTATAAAATGCAGTATGGGTCAACTCCGCAGTGGCGTGAGGCTCCCTACATTTCATACCCTTATTAAACTTCGTTCATTACCAGCGGCAAGGCGCGGTAATATCACTAGATGGGTTACATTATTATGGAATTGACTTTGGAATTGTTAGTGTGAATTACATTTGATAAACTTGTGTTATATATTCACCTGAGGAATTAATGTTTAAAATATGTGAGTCGTCGTCGGACAGCGTGACGTTCTGTCTTGATCGGTACATCTAACTGGCCCCGTTTGAGTGCCGCACTTCTATTTGTACTGGCATACTGGTCCCCCCACTTTTTACTCTTCTTCCCCCGTCCTATGATAATTTTGCTTACCGCTGCAAATTGCCCCTTCCCATACGCGTCACCGAATTACGCAATCTCCGTTTCGAGTTCCCGTCGTATTCCCACGACTTGTTTCTCTGTGTCATCATTTTGATCGTGTGCTTGTTTACATTTGCCCAAACCCATGAAGTCAGCGAAATGAATGACCTCGCTGGGCCAACGCGTCGCCGGCCGCGGCCTGCTATGATATTTACGCAGTTCTGTTCCGACTCGTAAAATTATGGATTTTAATATTATTAGGTTCTTACATTCGCCCCATTTCGTTATTCGTTCTAAAGTGATTAAAAATTGCTAGAAATGAAAAACGAAAATACCCCCCTTTTTTTTTTAAGATTATATTATATGACAAAAAGGCATACCCCTCAAAGTCACGAAATTTAAAATAGTGATATCGACGTACTTCATATTCGTACACATGCATATTCATATCATTAATTACGCAACATGCTTTCCATACACGTACTGGATTCTGTAACAAATTCAAAGAAACAAACAAACGAAAAATCAAAATCAACAGCATAGGCGCCAAATAAAATACCAATATTATTTAGAGTCTTTTTAGTAATGTCTCTTATTCTTGGGGCGTCCCCCATTTGTTTTACCTCCGCACACTAAACCGCAATCGCATCTCATGATCGAAAACACTATTCGCGCACCTCGTTTTACCCGCTTTCTTCTTTGATGCTGCTGGCATTGTTTTTGCAATGCAACTTTGCAATTGCTGGGTTAGGCTGCCTGCTGTATACAGCATTGCAATTGTTGTGTTGGTCGGTCTGCTATGTTGTTCTCCTAGAACTCAGGACATTGGATGGCCTTCCTCCGAATCTCCCCATCTAGTTGTCTGCAATTGACTGCCTATGGAACAGGTTGGCACCCCGTCTCCAATAATTGGTCATGTCTGCTGTTATCTGAGGAATTATTTCATTTCGAGTTAGTTTGATAACTACATGTTGCGGCTTATTATCAAGTTTTTATGCATTTGGTATATAGCCATGATTACATACGTGTATATGTAGACACCGATTCAGATGCACATATCTTTGATTCAATAAACTCAAACATCATTGACAGACAAAAGTTTTTTTTTTTTTTTTTTTTGTTGGAATGATACTAACCTTTATTGATACCCTACTTTAACCTTCAAATTTTTCCATGTAGACCTAGTGCCAATGACTTGCTGTTTTGTCGCCCCTATCCCAGAATTCCCTGTAGTTACATGGCATCCTGGTTTGTCGCCCCCATCCCAGAGTTCCCTGTAGTTATATGGCATCCTGGATTGTCGCCCCCATCCCAGAGTTCCCTGTAGTTATATGGCATCCTGGTTTGTCGTCCCCATCCCAGAGTTCCCTGTAGTTATATGGCATCCTGGTTTGTCGCCCCCATCCCAGAGTTCCCTGTAGTTATATGGCATCCTGGATTGTCGCCCCCATCCCAGAGTTCCCTGTAGTTATATGGCATCCTGGTTTGTCGTCCCCATCCCAGAGTTCCCTGTAGTTATATGGCATCCTGGTTTGTCGCCCCCATCCCAGAGTTCCCTGTATTTCTGGTACTTATAGGTTGTTACTTACATAAACTGGGCTTTATATTTTCCAATCAAGCAATTTGATTAGTTCATGAATGGTTTTATATTTGTTTGTATGTAAAACTGCTTTTAACTAATCTCGAAACTTTGCTTCTAGAAATCATCATCCCCAGTTTTTCATAAATGTTTTATTTTGTTATTTATTGTTTATTTATTTTATTTATTTCTTTCTTTATTTATTTCATCCCTTTTTTTTTTTAATATAAAATATGATCTTCAAGTACGTTTCAATAATAATTTTATTTATAGTTAGAATCTTTAATGGTACAAAAGTAAAAGTATGTATAAAACTAAAACTAACTTACACGAACAGAAACAAAATTGAAAATTCTTAACATAAAATAAAAAAAAAACAATTCTAATTAACAAACTAACTATGCGACGCGAAAAATTGTCTGAAACTGTAGAAACTTCATGTCTCTTTGGCCTTTCGTGTGCACTTTTGTTTGTCCCGGGCAGCCATTCGCCTTCGCTTCTGGTGTTTTTTTTCGCTATTCTTTCCCGTCTTTCGTCTCATCCTGGATTTCTTAAACTTGTCTAATATTTTTTCTTCAATCTTTCGGCATTCTTCAGATCCTGGGGTTGGAGGTCGTTCGCAACTCTCCCATTCGATTATTTGATGTGTTGTTGTACAAGATGATATTCTGCTTTCCTTTTGCCCGATCTGTCTGCGTTCCGCGGATGCTGGAGTCGGAGGTTGAATGGTTGAACTTTCTTTTGTGCTTATTGTGTATGGTGTTTTTGCAATGGCTTTCGAGGTACTGGGTAGGGTGACATTCTGCACTGCTTGGTCGTCATATCCCTTATTTATAGTGACATGTTGTAATACGTTAATTGCCGGCGGTGTTTGTGTTTTTGTTTTCTGGTCGGGGTCATTTCTTTCGTTGTATGAAAATGTTGGTAAGCACATACTGTATTTCTCCCTTGTCATTCTGGGATCAGTAGGGACGTTGTTATTTGCAGACATCTCGTACTAGACTGATTTTAATTAGTGTTCTCATTTCACGCGACGTTTTATGTGTTGATCGAAGCTGTTTTTTTTTTTATAATTTTATTTATTTCGTTTTGCTTCGCATCCGAAATTGTACGCAGATGACGGGGACATCTCTCTTTATATATATACATATCCACACATCTCTCATTTTCTTTGTTTATATGTTCGAAGGGAATGGATATTGTAAACACCCTTTACGGTTACCCCGTCAAGCTGCAGGATCCGATAAGTGTTTGGATGGGTCTGTTTTTCAATGATATACGGCCCATCGAATAAAATCTGGAACTTGTAAATAATTTTCTCATACGCTTTCGATATCGGGTTAGTCCGTAATAATACCAGATCCCCCGGTAAGTACTGCTCCATGTTACGTGTTTTTTGATTCGCTTGCTTTGACCTTTGTGCGGCGCTTAATTTCAAGTTCGCCCGGACTTGATTTATTATGTCCGTGTTTACTTCTCTCAATATTATGCGGTTGGTTACGCTATCTGCTGGGATCGGCGGATTTTTATTAAAAACAATTTCATATGGTGAATATTTTGTGGACATGTGTGGTAACGTGTTAAAGCACGTTTGTATGTCATTCACATACAATGCCCATTTGGTATGCTGTTGATGGCAGTATGCGCGGAATATTCGCGACAGCTCCTTCATAACCCGTTCAGAAGGATTACTTTGCGGGTGTCTGATTGATGTGTGCTTGGTGTCAATACCATTTTTTTTTAAATTCTCATACCATACCTTAGAGGTAAATTGCGTTCCTCGGTCAGTAATGATGCATTTTGGTTTGATAATTCGGCAATAATTATCCAGAACTTTCTTTACCACTGTTCTTGCTGTAGCTGATTTTAGTGGATATAGTTGTACATATTTAGAAAATGTATCTATGAGTACAAAAATATAGGTTACATTACCTCTACTAGCTGGCAATGGTCCGAATAAATCACCACATACGATGTCTCCTATGTTTTCTACAATAATGGGATGGATCGGCCCCTCATTGGGTCTATTTAGATGTTTTGTCTTCTGACATATGTCACAAGACGCCAGCGTTTCTTTTATGCGTTTCTGCATATTTGGCCAATAATATATCTGTTTTTGTACAGAAAATATCTTTAATGGTCCGAAATGTCCTAACGCCTCATGGTAATACCATATTAAATTTTCGATTAGTTCTTCGGGAATCGCTATACGCTTTTTATCATTTATGCCATCGCAATATAGGAGTACCCCGTTCTCCACTTTGTAATATTTGCTTTTATTAAGTAATTTTATGGAAAATCCATCTGTTTGATTCTTTGTGATAATTTCCCTTAGTGCTGTCATTGTTTTATCCTGTCCTTGCATTCCGATGATATTTTTCAGACCACCGATTATTTCTCGGTGATATCCAGATTCAAACAGCGCCACTATGGGCATATGAGTACACCCGCCGTCATTTTTTAATCCTGGAATGTATCTGGACAATATATCTGCAACTTTATTGTCACTCCCCTTCACATGCATAATCTTGTAGTTGTATTGGTTGAGTAGCAAGACCCATCGGGTCATTCTTTCATTGAGTAATTTGCATTTATTAATAAAAGTGAGGGCATTATGATCTGTTTTTATGAATATCTTCGAGGTCTGTATATATGTCCGGAATTTAATTAAAGCAAATATTATGGCTAATAATTCTTTTTCGGTTGTAGTATAAGCGAGTTCGCTCCCTCTCAATGATCTGCTTATAAAGCTTATAGGGGCCTCATCTCCATCATCCATTACCTGGTAGAGTGTTGCCCCCATTCCATATCCACTACTGTCAGTCTGGATAAAAAATGGCCTGTCATACATAGGTGTGTGTAATACAGTTGTTTCTATGAACAAGTCCTTGATGTCACTGAAGGCTTTTTCTTCATTCGATCCCCAATTCCATTTAGCATCCTTCCTTAATAAGTGAGTTAATCTTCTGGTGTTATCGCTATAGTTTATGGCAAACCTTCGATAAAAGTTACATAATCCTAGGAAGGCCCTCAATTGTTTTAAATTCTGGGGGGTCGGAAATAAGCGTATGGCATTCAGTTTTTCTGGATCTGTACTTATTCCTTGGGGGGTAATAATATATCCTAAGAATTTTACTTCTTTTTGCGCAAAATTCGTTTTTTCCAAATTTATGGTAAGATTTGCCATGGATAATTTTTTTAGGACGGCGTCCAAATTTCTAATGTGGCTTTCGAAATCTTTTGACACCACAAGAATGTCATCGATGTAGTTTATTGTAAACTCCCTTACTTCTGGTCCGAGTATTAAATCCATTGCTCTGCAAAATGAACTACTAGATGTTTTCAGTCCAAACGGTAGCACTTGATAGGTATAACTCTTCCCATTATAGAGAAATCCCGTGTATTTCTTGCTTTCCTCATCCAAAGGGATTTGCCAGAATGACTGTCGCAGGTCTATGTTAGTTAACCATTTGCTACCGTGGAATTTGTTTAATAATGATTCTGCCATTTCCGGTGACTCGCATTCGGATATCATTTTTGAGTTCAAAGTTCTTGCATCCAAACATATCCGTACTCCTCCACACTTCTTCTTAATTACCGTCAATGGACTTGCATATGGTGTGGGCTCCCGTTTGATAATTCGTTGTTCTAACATATCCTCAATCGTGGTTTCTACCTCTTTTCTAAGTCCAAACGGAACCGGATATGATTTTTTTATGAAAGGTTCATAGTCATTGAGCAATATTTTGTGAGTGTACATATGCGTTAGTCCAGGGTTATCCGAGAAAATATGTTTATATTGTAGCAAAAGATCTGTCAGTTTTTGTTGTTCGAATTTTTCAATGCTCGTCTCTTTAATTTTTTTAATAATTTTATCACCGATCTCACGCTCTCCTGATACTTCTTGTATTTGATTTCCCTCTATGATTTGTCCGAACTCGTCCTCCATTGTGACATCGACTTGATTTAATCCTTTCTGCTGTACTTCCTCGAACTTGAATTCTATATTTTTCTCCTCGATTTCGCATTGGATACGTCTTACTGCGAAATCGATAACAGCCTTGACTTCTTGGAGCCAATCTGCTCCTAATATGACTGGTCTTATTAAATTTTTTACAATAAGGAATACTATGTTCATCGTAACGTCGTTGAACTCTGTAGGTACGTACGCCTGTATTCTTATTTTTTGACTCCTTTGTCCCATGGCACCTCTTAATTGAGTAGCGTTCATTGATAACGTTGGACATTGAATTCCTCTACTAATTAACTCTGTCCATGCCTCGAGGGACATACATGATACTTCACTTCCGGTGTCTATCAAGGCGCGATATTCATGTCCCGCTACACGCATACCGATCTCTGGCATAGGTCGGAATTTCTTTATCGCGTCTTTTTCATATGGGTTTTTATCGATCGAGTTAATGTTTATTTGTTTTGCTTTCACGAAGTCAATGCGTCGTCGGCATGATGTCATCTCTTGGCTGCTGATGTCGACGGTTTTATTGCTCCTTTTAACAGGTGACTTGATTCCTTGCATGCGTTTTCCAATTCCCATTCCGGGTCGCCATCCCCATTTTCTAATTATGACTTCCCCCATGCCATATGGCGTTGTATTTCCCTTGGTATTGTTAGTGTTATTTTGTTTTGAAATATGGAAAATGATAGGATCATTTTGCTGATTTGTGGTTGGATTTAGATCCTGTTTTCCAACCCCTTGGAGTTTCCCTGGTTCGTTTTTACGTTTGTCTTTTTACGCTCATCTATGGAATATGGATTTATTTTGGGATGAAGTACCACCCCCTTAAGATCCGTCTTTTCTTTTAACGTATTCTTTTGTGGTTCCCCTTGTTTCCAGATAGCATCCTGATTTGTAAGGAATTCTGCCATCCCAATAAGCGATTGATTTTCCTTCAGACTCCACAATGCCTGAATATTAGCCGGAAAATGTCTAATTAACATTTTCATTAATGTAGTATCTTCTATGGGTATCGTCAGCAACCTTGCTTCACTTACATATAGTGCAAAGTGATCCAACATGTCTCCCTTGGAATCCCATTTGACATTGCTAATAGCGTTCTTCATTTCAGTTTGTTGCGTTTCTGACCAGTAGATTCTTATAAAGTCAGATTTAAAATCGGCATATTCGCGCCATTTCTCTTGGAAAATTTCCATACATCGCCTGGCGTTGCCTTGAAGGCAGTTCATCGCTGCATTTAGTAGTTGTCTATCATTGAAAAACAGATGTTTTCCATACATTTCCAATTCTCTCAGAAAATGGACCGGATTCTTTTCCTTTTCTGTCGCAAAAGTAGGTTTAGCGGGTGCTGTGGCTAATATAAAATTCCTATCCACTCCCTGTGGTGCATTCCCCATTATAATTGAAACGTTGTCGTTGTCAATTGACCGGACGCTGCTACTATCAGCCGTCCCTCCTTCACTAGCACGTTCATTTAAATTACGCAACGTTGAAGTGACTTCTTTAAGACTGCTTAAAATTTCGAACATCTGTTCATTAGTTGGGTTTGGTTGTCTTTCTACCTCTTTTCTCATTGTCCTGTTCTTCTGTCCCTTTTTGGTCTGATTGCATCCCTTCTTGCTCTTTCCCTTCTTTTCTGTGTCCGTTTCCTCCATTTGATTTTCTTCTTGAAAATCGCCGTCATTTAATATACTCTGCCCCAGTGGCCCGAAATCGTCAATGTCACCCTCCGTTCCCTCATTTACATTTACCACACTTACACTTTCAATGTCATCCATCCTTTTGTTCAAATTAATATCTGAGGAATTAATGTTTAATAACATAGTGTATCTTTGTATAATTCAATGATATCTCGCCAAATCGAATACTTATTCGATACCCGATCCAACAGACTGCCAATTCTCACGTCCCCATTTACAATTTCTCCCTTTGTTTATTGATTTATTGTTTTATATATCTGCTTATGTTAACCAACCATTTAATTTCACATTTATATGTCGGCCTGCACTTACCCTCTCAAGTTATTAATTGTTAATAATTATTAATGTTATTTTCTCATGAATCCATCTGTTCACCACTAACAGTTAATTACTCTCAGACACATTTTTAATAAACCCATATCTTGGTCACTAGACAACAATGTGGTGTAATGACCAGAAAAATAATCCTGGTCACGGCACCAATGTAACGGTTCGAACCCAGGTGTTGTACAAATTCTCATAATTTGTAATATTTATTATTCATTGCATTTATTTAACTGCAATTCATCCTTAAATGCAATTGGATGCAACTGATTTCTTTAACTGCATATTACATGAATTCTTATAATTCAAGTAATTGATTTGGCTCGTGATTTACAAATTCTCGTAATTTGTAATATTGATTTGGCTCGTGATTTAGTGGTAGTACTCTACGTTGTGTTTGATTTTTAAATCAAAATCGTGATAACTCAGTTTGGTTCGTTTTATGGGTAATGTGTCTGTAAGGAATTTTTGTCAGCAAGTAAAACACAGATACATGGATTTCATATTATATATTTATTTTAAAAGGTTATGCAAGCGACAGGTAAATAAAAGACAATTTTGTTACTCTAATTGGACGTTATTTATTTAGTTATATTTATTTAAATTTTGGAATAGATTTGTTTAATAATTATTGAAAAGTTAGTATATTCTTTGAATTTGAATGATTTATTTTATTTTGTAAACAGAGTAACTTATTAACACTACGGTTGGAATTACAAAGTGTTACTTAGCGACTTCATGCACCACAATCTTCAAATTGTGCCGAGAAGGATATCTGATACATGTCATCACTGCATGGAAATTCATTAGCACGGTGCCTACCAATGTATTTCAACGCCACCTTGTGGATAGGAACGAATCACATAACTTCACATTAAAGTACTTCAAGCGATTCCAGTGCTGCAAGCACCCAATGTGTCCTCATTCGGAGATATTGCTAGTATTCGCGTTTACCAACACTATCAGCCATGTGATCGTAAAAACTTTAATAGGTATTGTTATTCAAAATTGATTATAGATTAGTATGATAAAGCTCTATTCTACTTCTACTTTTCTATCTATTTAAGCACATACAAATATTCGTTTCATTCATTCATAATTCTGAGATTTCGTGAGTATCGGAGGGCTGAGCAAGTTTAATTATACGATTTAATTACAAATATCATTGAATTATTTATATCGAAATTATTAAGTTATGTTCCCCTGACGCAACTTTTTATTTAACTACCGATTGATTAATTAGGCCACACTGTTTATCAAATGTTTGCGACGAGAAAAGGAAGGCATGTTACAATATTCTCCTGTCAGTACGAAAATATTGTCAGGACAAGGTATAAAATGCAGTATGGGTCAACTCCGCAGTGGCGTGAGGCTCCCTACATTTCATACCCTTATTAAACTTCGTTCATTACCAGCGGCAAGGCGCGGTAATATCACTAGATAGGTTACATTATTATGGATAAATTACTTTAGAAGTGTTAGTGTGAAAAGATGGTTCATCAAATGTTTTGCGACGGCGGAAAGGAAGGCATGTTACAATATTCTCCTGTCAGTACGAAAATATTGTCAGGACAAGGTATAAAATGCAGTATGGGTCAACTCCGCAGTGGCGTGAGGCTCCCTACATTTCATACCCTTATTAAACATCGTTCATTACCAGCGGCAAGGCGCGGTAATATCACTAGATAGGTTACATTATTATGGATAAATTACTTTAGAAGTGTTAGTGTGAAAAGATGGTTGATCAAATGTTTTGCGACGGCGGAAAGGAAGGCATGTTACAATATTCTCCTGTCAGTACGAAAATATTGTCAGGACAAGGTATAAAATGCAGTATGGGTCAACTCCGCAGTGGCGTGAGGCTCCCTACATTTCATACCCTTATTAAACTTCGTTCATTACCAGCGGCAAGGCGCGGTAATATCACTAGATGGGTTACATTATTATGGATAAATTACTTTAGAATTGTTAGTGTGAAAGATGTTTGATCAAATGTTTTGCGACGGCGGAAAGGAAGGCATGTTACAATATTCTCCTGTCAGTACGAAAATATTGTCAGGACAAGGTATAAAATGCAGTATGGGTCAACTCCGCAGTGGCGTGAGGCTCCCTACATTTCATACCCTTATTAAACTTCGTTCATTACCAGCGGCAAGGCGCGGTAATATCACTAGATGGGTTACATTATTATGGATAAATTACTTTAGAATTGTTAGTGTGAAAAGATGTTTGATCAAATGTTGTGCGACAGCGGAAAGGAAGGCATGTTACAATATTCTCCCGTCAGTACGAAAATATTGTCAGGACAAGGTATAAAATGCAGTATGGGTCAACTCCGCAGTGGCGTGAGGCTCCCTACATTTCATACCCTTATTAAACTTCGTTCATTACCAGCGGCAAGGCGCGGTAATATCACTAGATGGGTTACATTATTATGGAATTGACTTTGGAATTGTTAGTGTGAATTACATTTGATAAACTTGTGTTATATATTCACCTGAGGAATTAATGTTTAAAATATGTGAGTCGTCGTCGGACAGCGTGACGTTCTGTCTTGATCGGTACATCTAACTGGCCCCGTTTGAGTGCCGCACTTCTATTTGTACTGGCATACTGGTCCCCCCACTTTTTACTCTTCTTCCCCCGTCCTATGATAATTTTGCTTACCGCTGCAAATTGCCCCTTCCCATACGCGTCACCGAATTACGCAATCTCCGTTTCGAGTTCCCGTCGTATTCCCACGACTTGTTTCTCTGTGTCATCATTTTGATCGTGTGCTTGTTTACATTTGCCCAAACCCATGAAGTCAGCGAAATGAATGACCTCGCTGGGCCAACGCGTCGCCGGCCGCGGCCTGCTATGATATTTACGCAGTTCTGTTCCGACTCGTAAAATTATGGATTTTAATATTATTAGGTTCTTACAAATTCAATCGTATGTTCGTGACTTGTTTCAGATTTTCAATTTTCTGACATGTGCCAAGTGATAAACTACCGTCTTGTCTAAGTCGCCGTAATGATTTTGTTGGTTCGTTTAACAAGCGTTCTTGCACATCAGCAATGACTTCCAGCGTACGCCTGCAACTTCCTTTTTTTCAATATACGCTGCCAGTATTTCGGAACAAGTCGACAGTTTTGCCATATTTTTGACATTGACACAGAGCTCCATGACATTTGATTTGAATTTTATGAATATGAATCAAGTGACGGACATACATTTAAGTTCCCACAGCCACCACTGATGGACTTTTTTATGTACATATGGTACTAACTACATTTTAAAGTTTACCTTATGAAACTCAAGTGGCCATATTTTAATATATTACCATATTATGATCTGATAATACCATAAATTTACGTTTTTCAGATTTAGAACCACAAATACGTTCTGTCAATTGCACTTTTAACTGGAACTCGGGTGAAGGCAGTGATTCAGCGGTACGTAAAAGTTTAAATAAGAAGTATACAGTTTCTATAAGCACCATGTACCTATTTTCAGGACAATTATTGCATTGTAAAGACAGAAGAAGAGACAGTGCAGGTCAGTGAAGTTACACCATACACATGTGAAATATGTAGTGCTACCTATGATGGCCTGGCAAGTTACGAGGTGCACTTGGAGGAAAAACATGAAATGTAAGAAAAATATTAATCAACCTGTGTATCTCATAAAATGTAACTCGATATAAAGGGTACGTAAATCTGGAGAATAGAGGGTGGATAGTGTCCTAGAAAACATGTTTACTGTATATTTTTATGTACAGTGTGCATTTTATGTACAAACTTTGTAAACTTTTTTATTTTTTATTTTTGTAAGAAAGTCATTCCTAACAAACAGTTTTGCATACCATGGGAGTTAACGGTACTCACACTTGCTAGCTGGAACTAGTCACTATGTAGGTATGAGTTTCCCGGTGTCAATTCAAGACACTGAATACTGTGGATTGAGTGACACCTAGAAGTTGCCTTTAAAACGCTGACTCCTACCTTCTTCTTCAAGAGTTACCAGATGCATCTTCTTCAACGCTTAAATTGCGATCAAGATGCTTATTTGTGTTCATGTTTCACTATTTTGTACTTTGAGAATACAGTTATTGTGAAACAAACCCAAGATAATTTAATGTGAACCTTTCTGGTAGTGAAAATTGTCACAAATGTTAAGCTAGTTCTTTTTCCAATTGTAGCCTTAACTTGATGCCATATTTAATACATAAATTTTCGCCATTTTAACTATTAATAATAATAATCACTTACATAATATACTGTATTTTCATTGGTCAGGATCCGCAGGCTATATATTGAACTCGATCCGAAGATGGCATTGGTTTCAAATGATTTCCCCACATATAAAGAGTATTCTTTTAGTATTATATATTAACTATAATTGGAAGGACTTACCGGGGGAGCATCTCCCCTTCCCCCGCCAGTTCTCTCTCTAACTGGATCCCCAGCCGTGACGGCTTCGACCATTATTCTCTACGACTATTGTAATTCACCTTCATGTGCAGAGCAGTGACATACACCTCCTAATACCCAATACGAGTACCATATTAATTAAGGACGTAAGGGACACACCCCTCCTTATTTCAATTACTAGGACGAACCTCTCCGTGATGTACATTTACAAGAACGCATCCCGCCTTTATGTGCACGTAGTATATTTACAAAGGACCCAGGAACGCATCCCACCTTTATGTAATCATGAGGACACACATATGTCGGGACACCTCAATCTGATATACATATTGTAGTTTAGGTACTGATATTTAATCCATTCCAACACCTAATCCATAACCGTCCGCAATGCACACCAAAACATTAGATCACACATCCTTTCCCCACAATCAGCACCCTTGCATCCACACTCCATAAAGGCACGTAACTCAATGCCCTTCGTTCGTAAGCTGAGTGCGTCGTGCCGGCTTACGTAAACAAATAAAGGCACATATCCCTCCTCCAATATTAATAATCAATTATTGGTCAATAATACAATTTGATACCTAACACAAATGTTTTCATTTTTTTTATTAACGAAAACACAACTACCAAAAACTAACAAATAGGCATACAAGCCTTGTACTTGATATGCTCTTTCATTATAAAAATGATTTTCTTTTCAAAAGAACAAATGAGTACTTGATATGGAAAAAAACAACGAGTGAGGCGTTAATTTCTATCACCAGTAAATTTATTTTTGTGCATATTTTATGCAATAACCACTTGGTTTTTAAACCCAGTACCCAGAATACCCAGTATATTTATTTTTATGCATAAGCCACGCTTATGCATGATTTGCGTAATTGCAAATAATGACGATTTTAAGCATGTACACTCTGCTCCAGTTTTATTTTTAACCAAGTTGGCTCTGTCAGGGTGACAGTATTGGTGGCCAATGTATAAAGTCACTAGACAAGAAAAAATAGGTTTTATTAAAAAAAAAGAGATTATATTTCATGACAGTGGGCAATGTTGCCATCAAATTGAGTATTTATTGAGTACAGAATTTATTCGCTATTTTTATTTTACAAAAGCAAATCAGTCAAATTATAATATAAAATATAGTTGATGATTGATTTACTTTAAACCAGCACACTTGAATGATTTGAAGCAATAATTTTATTATTTTAATATATGAATTAATCAACGATGTTAGAAATCTTTACCTTTAATCATTTTTTCACTGTCAGATCATTTTTGTTGGTGTTCATGTGTAAAACTTTATAAAATGAAACCACAGCCTTCTTAGTTAAAAATAAAAATGGTACAGAGTATATTTACCAAAGAGGTGTCTTTATTAAGTTTTTGTTTACCAAAGCTACAAATCTAACGATTATTCGTGTTTGATTATTCAAAATATGTATGGACCTACGCCACGTAAAGATCACTATAACCCTTCATAGAAAAAAGTAGTGCGGCCCGCAAAGTATTCCTTGCAAAGTGCAAAGACTGCAAGTAACTCAACTTTCAAGTAGCCCTTTCTCTTTTAAAGTTGCACAGGCCTGCTATAGACTTATAACCCAACTTACGTAATACACGACGCTTAAATTTGCAGTTACATAATTGGGGGCAAAAGAGCCAGAAATTAGCATTTCTCTTAAAAACCACCCACCTGTAACGCCGATTCTCCCACTACAGAACCAAAGACATATTTTTATTTCAATAATGTTTTTTTTAGTTTTGTTTTATATTCTTTTATAAATATTGCAGTTTCTTACAACGTAGCACTAATTATTGTAACATAACTCGGGGGATAATTACAATATTATTTCTGCAGGCACAACTTCATCCATACAGAAGAAAATCCCTACAAGAGCGATGAATGCACAGCAAATGGTAGTTTGAAAATGCACAAGATTCATACAGGAGAAAAACCTTACAAATGTGATGAATGCACATCAAGATTCACATCAAACAGTCATTTGAAAAGCCACAAGAGGATCCACACAGGAGAAAAGCCCTACAAATGTGATGAATGCTCATTAAATTTTGCTAGAAATGGTTATTTGAAACAGCACAAGAGGATCCACACAGGAGAAAAGCCTTACAAATGTGATGAATGCACATTAAGTTTTACTCAAAGTAGTAATTTGAGAAGGCACAAGAGAAACCACACAGGTGAAAAACCTTACAAATGTGATGCATGCACATTAAGTTTCACATCAAATGAAGGTTTGAAAAGGCACAAGAGGTACCACACAGGAGAAAAACCTTACAAATGTGATGAATGCACATCAAGTTTCACTGAAAATGGTAATTTGAAAATCCACAAAAAAATCCACTCAGGAGAAAAGCCTTACAAATGTGATGTATGCTCATTAAGTTTCGCTAGAAATCATGATTTGAAACAGCACAAGAGGATCCACACAGGAGAAAAGCCTTACAAATGTGATGAATGCACATTAAGTTTTACTGAAAGTGGTAGTTTGAGAAGGCACAAGAGGAACCACTCAGGAAAATAACCTCACAGATGTAAAGAATGCACAGCAACTGGAAGTTTGAAAAGTCGCAAGAGGATCTACACAGGAAAAAAAACTTACAAATGTGGGTGTTATAGAAAGTCCGGAATCATAGAAAGTTCGGCAACAAACACTGAATGCCGAGAATGGTCAGACGCAATCTTCGCATTTTATAAACTATAAAATATCTGTTGCTATCGCTCAGGTTTTATTCATTGCATCCGAGGTATGTTCAATATTTTATCGGTTTCAGAAAATGAAGACATATTTAATTATTATTCTAATTGCGTAATTATTATCATCAAGATTTCACTTTCGTATTTACGGATTGATGTGCCACCATGGTTACAACTGCTTTTTGTCGCCGTCAAAATAAACATTGGTAATGCAATCTTTCAATCCTGAAATCGCAATTCCTGCCAAATTGAAATTAGAAACTATAAAGACTCGATGTGTGTGAAGATACATTTTGCTGCACAACTTCTTTGGCAATTGTAATTTATTTCAGCTGAAAATCGTTTTCAATTTCTCAACAAGTGTTGACAACGACATATCGGTAGGGTAATATTATTTTTCCACTCAGTGCATGGTTAGTACACTGTTGTAACATTGATTTGATGGAAGTAAGGTCCACTTACCGATAAAGCTGTGGTTACTATGAACAACGGGAAACGAGTAAAAAATTACATCCCTCAGGAAGGCAAGTAAAATAATTTCAATAGCGTTCTTTTTCTGGCACCGCTCTTTAAAGCACTTATACGCATTTTGATAGCGCCCCTTCGACTTCTCCGGCAGTAGGAAGGAACAGGCAGCATCTGCAGCCTCTTCAATTGCCATTTCTTGTTTATTTTCATTGGAATTCATTATACAACTGAACGATTGCAATTTCTGACATTCACACTTTGTTTTAAAAATAGTTTTAGCAACCAAAGCCGTACTGACATTTTGTTCAAGTTGCGAAAATAAATTAATCAAACATATATATATATACACACCATTGTACCACCAGGTAGACCTGTATATATATATACACCATTGTACCACCAGGTATATATACAGGGTGTCCCGCAACTCGACAGATATAGCTTAAGGGTGTATTCCTTTGGCAATTTCAAATCTTAAATACCGGAACATGATTCAGCTAAAATTCTAAAATTAAAATAAAATCAATAAGTTATTCAACGAAAATTTCCATTTTAATGCACAGTACAAATGTAAAAAAGTATCAGTAAGCAAAGTAAGTAAATGTATTTCAAAGTTTAAATAAATTACATAAAATAATATTAAATTTGTTCTTCTTGAATGCTGACGGAGTTGATTTAACATTGTTTGTTAAACTAAAGTAAAGCAATGCTAGTTGCAAGAACTAGCAGCATGTTATAACATTCAAGCTCAATGTTATTCTTATATTCTTATCGAAACCTTGAAAAATATGTGTGTTAACCCAGAATGAAGTTTCCTGAGACGCTCTCGGCAGCGACATCCTCCTAACGCCCAAGCTGCATATCTCGCCAGACAATTCCCAGTATTGTGGGTACGTCGTAGAGCAAGTGATCGGACAAATCATACTCATCGGTTTTCGTCGCTGCAGCGCCTTGTGTCGTGCATTACACTAGTGGTGTTACGGAACAGTTGGCAACATTGAGTAATGGCACTCACCGCACGGCAGGTGCATAAGGTTTTATCCACCAAACGGAAGTCTGTGGATAATAATTAGCTAAAATGTTTGGAGTTGGCTTGTACGAATGGTAATTAATTTAAAAACCATAATACCTTGTACACTCCTGCTGCATATAGTTTAGGCTTTGAATACGATATAATCCCTTGTTCCAGGTCTGCACAAACGGATCAATCTCTTGAATAAATGTTCTGTGCGTAAATTGAGTTTGGACGTCTTCATGATTTTGTCCAGCGCATAATCAGACTACTTTTTTGAGCGAAACTTGATACATATAGGAGAAAGGCCTTACAAATATGATCAATGCACCATTTGTAAGACCTTGCTCCGGTGTGGATCATCTTATTGTGAATGATTTTCGGATATTGTTCTGCCTGTAAATCTGAAAAAAAAAGATATTTGCAATCGCTTACAATATGATTAATATATCGATGGTGTAGTGCACAAATGTTGCAAGTGTTAAAATTAAACTTCCCGGAAATTGTACTTACACATTTGTGCACTACACCATTGATATAAACAACTAATATTATAGCGGTTTTACACGGTCAAAGAAATTGATGATTTTATTCACGGGATAAATTCGTGAATAAATTGAAAATATTACACGGCCAAATTTTTGCCAACTGTAAACTTGGAACTTCTGCACTGTCAATGTATTGCCAACTTTCAGTGTTAGTTTCTTCTCATCTTGTCTCTATTTGTGTGTTAAAAATGGAAGTAGGAAAAGTAACAAAAAAACATTGTGTTGCCTTGAATGCGTTAGCAGTAGCTGCAAATGTATTACACCATGTTAGATACACCATACGCACATGTCACTTGCCAGTAGGTTGGTATTAATTTAAAAACCTAAATGTAACCAGAATTCACCAAAAAAAATGCAGAAAACTCAGAGAAGGTTTTATTCTGACAACTTATTAACCTTTTCACTGCGCGTAGCATTTTTAAGATTGGATTGCTATGTGTGCAAAATTTTCTAGCACCTAACAATTATACAAAGCATGCGAGTATGGTCGCTTTGAGCAGCGCACCGCTATGCGAGTTTATTCGTCTAGAGCAGCTAAAGGGTTAATAAATATATTGGCGTCAATTTTGTGTATTACACGCAACAATAGTTTCAAGGTTATAAAATTCATGAATTTCTTTGACCGTGTAAAGCAGGAATTATATTGTATATAGGTCTAAAATGGGTTTTCAATCTGTTCAATAATTTAAAACTGCAAGCCACCAACAATATTCGGATATATAGTTTCCTCATAGAATGCATTTTAATTAGACATTTAATACGGGCCGATGTAAAAGCATTCTTCCTCAAAAACCTCACTTAAGCGAGGCCTGGCCGACCCAAATTGTAGAATTGAATGGCGGCATTTTATTTGCTGCCCCAAGTTTGCCCGTTCCGTAGATCAAGCTCTGAATATATTACGTAATCTATCTATAGATAATCATAAATCTATCTAAATATATTAGAGTCTAAATATATTATATCTAAATATATTAGAGTCCATCGTCACGGTTAATTTGTTTCATAGGCAAATATTTCGACGTTGAAAACTGCTTTTATGTATTCAATTTTATATGCATAAGTGATTACTAATTAATAATTTGAAGTACCCCCTTTTAATTTAGTAAACACACCTTCTTTGAAATCGACTGCATTGAACAGATTGTATTACTCAGAAGAGTGGTGTATAGTTTTAATATCAATATTTAGAT
Organism: Othius punctulatus; assembly: GCA_951805005.1. NCBI lineage: Eukaryota > Metazoa > Arthropoda > Insecta > Coleoptera > Staphylinidae > Othius > Othius punctulatus. The sequence goes on from OX638146.1 coordinate 45,247,680, forward strand.
GATTTCGATCTGTTTAAGAAATCCATTATCAATGATAATGGTGTACAGCAATACCATGCTGTAATCAGTTACTTATTTCATAAATTGGGACCAACGGACTTTACCGAGATGATACACTTTATTAAATATACACTTCTACGTTGTACAATTAACCAATTAATGACTACAATTGTTAATTATATTGAAATTTAAAACGTTAATTTTAAGGTTATATACATGCCTGAACGTGTCTATACCATAGAGAACAACTGTAGAGAACCATAGAGAACGCATGAAAAACACCATTTATGATTTTTAGTGGACGGGTGAAGTTAGCATTAGCTTAATTGAATTGCACCTTGTACCAATTTTCTATGAATAGCACAAAAATTCCCCAGATTTGGAATAGACCGGTGTAAACTCGCTAGATGGCGCCTTCAAATTGTACCCCATGAGCAGTGTGAACATAGCAGCAGATAAGAGGTGTTAACATAGCAGCAGATAAGAGGTGTTAACATAGCAGCAGATAAGAGGTGTTAATATAGCAGCAGATAAGAGGTGTTAACGTAGCAGCATAAAAATTCCCCAGATTTGGAATAGACCGGTGTAAACTCGCTAGATGGCGCCTTCAAATTTTACCCATGAGCAGTGTGAACATAGCAGCAGATAAGAGGTGTTAACATAGCAGCAGATAAGAGGTGTTAACATAGCAGCAGATAAGAGGTGTTAACATAGCAGCATAAAAATTCCCCAGATTTGGAATAGACCGGTGTAAACTCGCTAGATGGCGCCTTCAAATTGTACCCATGAGCAGTGTGAACATAGCAGCAGATATGAGGTGTTAACATAGCTGCAGATAAGAGGTGTTAACATAGCAGCAGATAAGAGGTGTTAACATAGCAGCAGATAAGAGGTGTTAACATAGCAGCAGATAAGAGGTGTTAACATAGCTGCAGATAAGAGGTGTTAACATAGCAGCAGATAAGAGGTGTTAACATAGCAGCAGATAAGAGGTGTAACAAAGTAGAGAAAATATACAGGGTGTTTCAACGCTCTGAGAAGGGCCCACCACAGGCTTAATGCTCATTTATAGTTTCTTACGCGACGCAATGCTACGCTGTGGTAATGCTATCGCTAGAGGCATTTTCAATGGGTATTAAACGCTATTATAAAATGACCTTAGCGATAGCAATTACACAGCGTAGCGTTAGATATCTATGTATCAGCCTTTAAAAAACAAAAATAAAAAATATATAAAATAGAGTTCTACAGTAAGAATTGCAGACTAAACTTCTGTTTTATTTTTAATGGACACCCTATATACCTTTTGATGAGTGAAATTTTGATACTTCACAATAAAATTTTCATAATCACTGTTGAAATTTTCTAATTTATAATACGAATGTAGAAATTGCTAATAATATTTTACATTTTATAGAAAGATTTATCAATTTATGATAAAATGTTCAAAAGCTACTGAAATTTTGTAATTTAGAATTCAAATTTAGCAATATACATTGAAATTTTGTAATTTAGAATTCAAATTTTGCAACATTCCTTGAAAGTTGTAATTTAGAATTCAAAATTTGCAATATTCATGATATTTTGTAATTTAGATTACAAATTTTGGAATATTCGTTGAAATTTTGTAATTTAGAATTCAAATTTGGCAATGTTCATTGAAATTTTGTAATTTAGATTACAAATTTTGGAATATTCATTGAAATTTTGTAATTTAGAATTCAAATTTGGCAATGTTCATTGAAATTGTGTAATTAAGAATTCAAATTTTGCAATATTTATTGAAATTTTGTAATTTAGAATTCAAATTTTGCAATATTCATGAAATTTTGTAATTTAGATTACAAATTTTGGAATATGCGTCGAAATTTTGTAATTTAGAATTCAAATTTGGCAATGTTCATTGAAATTGTGTAATTAAGAATTCAAATTTTGCAATATTTATTGAAATTTTGTAATTTAGAATTCAAATTTTGCAATATTCATGAAATTTTGTAATTTAGATTACAAATTTTGGAATATTCATTGAAATTTTGTAATTTAGAATTCAAATTTTGCAATATTCATGATATTTTGTAATTTAGATTACAAATTTTGCAACATTCATTGAAATTTTGAGTCACAAATACAGAAAATACATAATTTCAATCAAACTATTTATTACTTGCCTAATAATGTTTTCCATTTTCATTGAAATATTGGTGCTTTCATTTCTGCTTTTCAGTCTAAAATATTAACACAGTTTTCAAAACTTACTCATGGAATTTTGTAATTCAAGTTAACTTTAAAGCCATTAGTCTCAGAACTACAAAAAATGCACTTTAACCGTTTTACTTCTAGACCATCAATTAAAACAGATATATGTGTCAAAATTTTAATATTTCTTTGAAAAATTTAATGATTTTTGCCAAATTTTGCCATGCCTTTCGAAATTTCGAGGATTCTGTCAAAATAATAATGATTTGTATGAAATATTCAATTATTTATCAATATTTCAATGATTCTGTAAATAATTTAATGATTTTTATGAATAATTCAATTATTTATCAATATTTGCCCATTATGTCACAAATTATAATGATTACGGTCAATTTTTCAATTAATTGTATCAAGATTTTAATGCTACTGTCAATTTGCTGTTATTTCTATCAATATTTTAATTTTTCTATGAAAATATTAATGAATTCTACCAAATTTCTCAATTAATATGTTAAATTTTTCAGTTGTAACTGTTAATTTATCAACGATTCTGTCAAAATTTTAATGATTATCAAATATTCAAATTATTTGTCAAATTTTATTCATTATGTCACAACTTCTTACGATCACTTTCAATTCGTCAGTCATTTCTATTAAAACTTGAATGATTACTGTCACTTTGCAGTTAAATCTATCAAAATTTTAATATTTCTTTGACAATTTTAATGATTTCTGCCAAATTTTGCGATGCCTTTCGAAATTTCGTGGATTCCGTCAAAATTATAACGATTTCTATAAAATATTTTATTGTTTATCAATATTTAATCATTATGTCATATATTATAATTATTACTATCAATTTTTCAAATTATTAAAATTTTCAAAGAATAAAAATATTAATAGAAATATCAGCAAATGGTCAGTAGTCATTGAAACCTTGATAAAAATAATTGAAAAATTGTCCGTAATCATTATAATTTGTGCCGTAATGGGTAAATATTGATAAAAAGTTGAATACTTCACAAAAATCATTAAAATTTTAACAGAATCATTGAAATATTCATAAATAATCGAATATTTCGTTCATCATTCTGTAAAAATTATAGCGATTTCTATAAAATATTTAATTGTTTATAAATATATAATCATTATGTCACATATTATAATGATTACTTTCAATTTAAAATTTTTTTTAAATCAAAATTTCAATGATTACTGCAATAATTCAAATAATTTCTATCTAAATTTTAATTATTTTGTGAAATTATAATGATTTTTCCAAGTTTGTCAATAATTCCGTTATAAATTTCAATTGTTTCTGCCAATATATCAATGATTACTGCTAAGTTTTAATGATTCTGTCCACATTTCAATAATTACTATCAAATATTCAATTATTTGGCACAATTTATTCATTACGTCACAAATTCTTATCATTATTTTCAATTTTTCAATTATTCCTATTGAAATTTCAATGATTACAGTTAAATTTGCAGTTACTTCAAAATGTTAATATTTCTTTGAAAATTTTAATGATTTCTACCAAATTTTGCGATGCCTTTCGAAATTTCGTGGATTCTGTCAAAATAATAATGATTTGTATGAAATATTCAATTATTTATCAATATTTCAATGATTCTGTAAAAAAATTAATGATTTTAATGATTTATTCAATTATTTATCAATATTTACCCATTAGGTCACAAATTATAATGATTACGGTCAATTTTTCAATTAATTGTATCACGATTTTAATGCTACTGTCAATTTGCTGTTATTTCTATCAATATTTTATTTTTTCTATGAAAATATTAATGATTTCTACGAAATTTTTCAATTAATATGTTAAAAATTTCAATTGTAACTGTTAATTTATCAATGATTCTGTCAAAATTTCAATGATTATCAAATATTCAAATTATTTGTCAAATTTTATTCATTATGTCACAAATTCTTACGATTACTTTCAATTTGTCAGTTATTTCTATTAAAACTTGAATGATTACTGTCACTTTGCAGTTAAATCTATTAAAATTTTAATATTTCTTTGAAAATTTTAATGATTTCTGCCAAATTTTGCAATGCCTGTCAAAATTTCAATCATTCTGTCAAAATTATAACGGTTTCTATAAAATATTTTATTGTTTATCAATATTTAATCATTATGTCATATATTATAATGATTACTATCAATTTTTCAAATTATTAAAATTTTCAAAGAATAAAAATATTAATAGAAATATCAGCAAATGGTCAGTAGTCATTGAAACCTTGATAAAAATAATTGAAAAATTGTCCGTAATCATTATAATTTGTGCCGTAATGGGTAAATATTGATAAACAGTTGAATACTTCACAAAAATCATTAAAATTTTAACAGAATCATTGAAATATTCATAAATAATCGAATATTTCGTTCATCATTCTGTAAAAATTATAGCGATTTCTATAAAATATTTAATTGTTTATAAATATATAATCATTATGTCACATATTATTGTAATGATTTTTCAATTTTTAATTTTTTTTTAAATCAAAATTTCAATGATTACTGCAATAATTTAAATAACTTCTATCTAAATTTTAATTATTTTGTGAAATTATAATGATTTTTCCAAGTTTGTCAATAATTCCGTTATAAATTTCAATTGTTTCTGCCAATATATCAATGATTCCTGCTAAGTTTTAATGATTCTGTCCACATTTCAATAATTACTATCAAATATTCAATTATTTGGCACAATTTATTCATTACGTCACAAATTCTTATCATTATTTTCAATTTTTCAATTATTCCTATTGAAATTTCAATGATTACAGTTAAATTTGCAGCTACTTCTTCAAAATGTTAATATTTCTTTGAAAATTTTAATGATTTCTGCCAAATTTTGCGATGCCTTTCGAAATTTCGTGGATTCTGTCAAAATAATAATGATTTGTATGAAATATTCAATTATTTATCGATATTTCAATGATTCTGTAAATAATTTAATGATTTTTATGAATAATTTAATTATTTATCAATATTTGCCCATTATGTCACAAATTATAATGATTACGGTCAATTTTTCAAATAATTGTATCAAGATTTTAATGCTACTGTCAATTTGCTGTTATTTCTATCAATATTTTAATTTTTCTATGAAAATATTAATGAATTCTACCAAATTTTTCAATTAATATGTTAAATTTTTCAATTGTCACTGTTAATTTATCAACGATTCTGTCAAAATTTTAATGATTATCAAATATTCAAATTATTTGTCAAATTTTATTCATTATGTCACAACTCCTTACGATCACTTTCAATTCGTCAGTCATTTCTATTAAAACTTGAATGATTACTGTCACTTTGCAGTTAAATCTATCAAAATTTTAATATTACTTTGAAAATTTTAAAGATTTCTGCCAAATTTTGTAATGCCTGTCAAAATTTCAATCATTCTGTCAAAATTATAACTGTTTCTATAAAATATTTTATTGTTTATCAATATTTAATCATTATGTCATATATTATAATGATTACTATCAATTTTTCAAATTATTAAAATTTTCAAAGAATAAAAATATTAATAGAAATATCAGCAAATGGACAGTAGTCATTGAAACCTTCTTAAAAATAATTGAAAAATTGTCCGTAATCATTATAATTTGTGCCATAATGGGTAAATATTGATAAACAATTGAATACTTCACAAAAATCATTAAAATTTTAACAGAATCATTGAAATATTCATAAATAATCGAATATTTCGTTCATCATTCTGTAAAAATTATAGCGATTTCTATAAAATATTTAATTGCTTATAAATATATAATCATTATGTCACATATTATAATTATTACTTTCAATTTTTAATTTTTTTTTAAATCAAAATTTCAGTGATTACTGCAATAATTCAAATAATTTCTATCTAAATTTTAATTATTTGTGAAATTATAATGATTTTTCCAAGTTTGTCAATAATTTCGTTAAAATTTCAATTGTTTCTGCCAATATATCAATGATTCCTGCTAAGTTTTAATGATTCTGTCCACATTTCAATAATTACTATCAAATATTCAATTATTTGGCACAATTTATTCATTACGTCACAAATTCTTATCATTATTTTCAATTTTTCAATTATTCCTATTGAAATTTCAATGATTACAGTTAAATTTGCGTTACTTCTTCAAAATGTTAATATTTCTTTGAAAATTTTAATGATTTCTGCCAAATTTTGCAATGCCTTTCGAAATTTCGTGGATTCTGTCAAAATAATAATGATTTGTATGAAATATTCAATTATTTATCAATATTTCAATGATTCTGTAAAAAAATTAATGATTTTAATGATTTATTCAATTATTTATCAATATTTACCCATTATGTCACAAATTATAATGATTACGGTCAATTTTTCAATTAATTGTATCAAGATTTTAATGCTACTGTCAATTTGCTGTTATATCTATCAATATTTTAATTTTTCTATGAAAATATTAATGATTTCTACGAAATTTTTCAATTAATATGTTAAAAATTTCAATTGTAACTGTTAATTTATCAATGATTCTGTCAAAATTTCAATGACTATCAAATATTCAAATTATTTGTCAAATTTTATTCATTATGTCACAACTTCTTACGATTACTTTCAATTTGTCAGTTATTTCTATTAAAACTTGAATGATTACTGTCACTTTGCAGTTAAATCTATCAAAATTTTAATATTTCTTTGAAAGTTTTAAATATTTCTGCCAAATTTTGCGATGCCTTTCGAAATTTCGTGGATTCCGTCAAAATTATAACGATTTCTATATAATATTTTATTGTTTATCAATATTTAATCATTATGTCATATATTATAATGATTACTATCAATTTTTCAAGTTATTAAAATTTTCAAAGAATAAAAATATTAATAGAAATATCAGGAAATGGTCAGTAGTCATTGAAACCTTGATAAAAATAATTGAAAAATTGTCCGTAATCATTATAATTTGTGCCGTAATGGGTAAATATTGATAAAAAGTTGAATACTTCACAAAAATCATTAAAATTTTAACAGAATCATTGAAATATTCATAAATAATCGAATATTTCATCATTCTGTAAAAATTATAGCGATTTCTATAAAATATTTAATTGTTTATAAATATATAATCATTATGTCACATATTATTATAATGATTACTTTCAATTTTTATTTTTTTTTTAAATCAAAATTTCAATGATTACTGCAATAATTCAAATAATTTCTATCTAAATTTTAATTATTTTGTGAAATTATAATGATTTTTCCAAGTTTGTCAATAATTCCGTTATAAATTTCAATTGTTTCTGCCAATATATCAATGATTACTGCTAAGTTTTAATGATTCTGTCCACATTTCAATAATTACTATCAAATATTCAATTATTTGGCACAATTTATTCATTACGTCACAAATTCTTATCATTATTTTCAATTTTTCAATTATTCCTATTGAAATTTCAATGATTACAGTTAAATTTGCAGTTACTTCTTCAAAATGTTAATATTTCTTTGAATTTTTTTATGATTTCTGCCAAATTTTGCAATACTTTTCGAAATTTCGTGGATTCTGTCAAAATAATAATGATTTGTATGAAATATTCAATTATTTATCAATATTTCAATGATTCTGTAAAAAAATTAATGATTTTAATGATTTATTCAATTATTTATCAATATTTACCCATTAGGTCACAAATTATAATGATTACGGTCAATTTTTCAATTAATTGTATCAAGATTTTAATGCTACTGTCAATTTGCTGTTATTTCTATCAATATTTTAATTTTTCTATGAAAATATTAATGATTTCTACGAAATTTTTCAATTAATATGTTAAAAATTTCAATTGTCACTGTTAATTTATCAACGATTCTGTCAAAATTTCAATGATTATCAAATATTCAAATTATTTGTCAAATTTTATTCATTATGTCACAACTTCTTACGATTACTTTCAATTTGTCAGTCATTTCTATTAAAACTTGAATGATTACTGTCACTTTGCAGTTAAATCTATCAAAATTTTAAAGATTTCTGCCAAATTTTGCAATGCCTGTCAAAATTTCAATCATTCTGTCAAAATTATAACGGTTTCTATAAAATATTTTATTGTTTATCAATATTTAATCATTATGTCATATATTATAATGATTACTATCAATTTTCCAAATTATTAAAATTTTCATAGAATAAAAATATTAATAGAAATATCAGCAAATGGTCAGTAGTCATTGAAACCTTGATAAAAATAATTGAAAAATTGTCCGTAATCATTATAATTTGTGCCGTAATGGGTAAATATTGATAAACAGTTGAATACTTCACAAAACTCATTAAAATTTTAACAGAATCATTGAAATATTCATAAATTATCGAATATTTCGTTCATCATTCTGTAAAAACTATAGCGATTTCTATAAAATATTTAATTGTTTATAAATATATAATCATTATGTTACATATTATAATGATTACTATCAATTTTTCAATATTTTTAATCGAAATTTCAATGATTACTGCAACATTTGCAATAATTTCTATCTAAATTTTAATTGTTTTGTGAAATTATAATCATTTTTCCAAGTCTGTCAGTTTGTACAATTTTAATGAAAGTATAAAATAATGCGGCTAGTATAAATGAGTGCAGATTTTTTAGAAGTTCCAGAAAAATATCTTCATTTTAATTGAGTTTAATATAAAACAAACCTTTTAACAAGTGTATAGAAAACTGCGTGTTCCAATGAAACAAATAAACAATTAATATGAACATGTCTGGTTTACAACATAAGAAGCCTATTTATAATTAAAAACAATGCAATTTAAATTGAAAGTTATATAAATTACATTTTAGATAATTGGAAAGTTGGTTATTAAATTACCGCGTGTGTAATTTAAATGACACTTCTTTAATTTTACACATGAAGATTTTGTTGAATAAATAGTAAAACGGCGTTCCATACGGTTTGGATTCGCGGAGAATTGAATCGGCAATAAAACAAACGGATAACCAACAAAAGTATAAATTTATATTCTGCTACAATTATAGTACTACTACATTTAACAAATGCAAAATTATTGGTCGTAATCTATACTCTCATAAAAAGAAGCCTTTCTCAAGATGTACTTAATAATCTCTGAAGTTTTGTACAACACATTAATTTAAACATTTTCCATGTCTAGGCTGCACCAAATTTATGGCTTTCTTACGAGGCAACGCCTCGTAAGTAAAGTAAAATTTGGGCGACACTGCAATTTCTCAATAATGAAATTATTGTGCAATGAAGCAAATGCAATTGATTATAAAAAAAGTTTTAATGTGCAGCCTCTTGTATAGGAGTGGTAGAATACATTAATTAAAGTTGTGATTGCACTACAACATCTTCATAAAACATACTCCAACTAATGCAAGAATTGAGTAGGCAACAACCCTTTGGACCACAGTAAAATTCTGCACACCCACGTCCTTATCTCCTCCTGTAACCTGATCTCTGACGCCCTGAATTTCACTGGAAATTACCCGATCTTTTTGGACGGTAAATTTTTTATCTTGCACGATATTAGTGGCCATATCATTTCCAGGTCCGTTCCACGGATCGACGTTCGCGAAAACTTCATCACGTGCTCTGGTAACGGACAAATCGTTGAGACTTGCATGGTCGCCACCTCCCATTTTATTAACTACCGGATCGGGTGCCCCCTCAGGAGTGCCACTCGCTGCATTCACTTGATCTACAATTTTAATCACCGCACCGTCTTTGCTTTGTGCCACTCTCCCGCCGAGCATTTCCAGCAGCCGCCCGTTCTCCGCCTTGATGCTGCCCATCGTGCTCTCGATGAGGCGCCCGTTCTGCTCCAGCCTGGCCACGACCGGCTCGTGGTTGACGCTCATCTGCTTGGCGATCACCCGCTTCAGCTCCTCGGTGCGCATGCTGGACACGCTGAAGGTGACGAGGCTGCCCACGATGCTCAGGATCATGCCCCAGTACTTGGTGCGCTCCAGGTGGGTCCGCTGCTTCTCGTGCGAGTCGCGGATCGAGTTCGTGAACGCCGTGAATATTTCCCGCTCCTCCCTGTCCTGGTCCCCGAATTTCTTCGAGATCTCCTGCTCCCGCTTCAGCAGCTGCAACACGAACATGATGTAAACGAGCGGCCGATGTGCGTGCACTGCTGCGACTGACTTCCGTTTCGTCCTTCATCAGGTCCAGGAACCGCTGCAGGTTGTCCTGCCGTTTCACTTTGTGCAGTTGGTCTTGCAGCTCGTTGGATCTCTTACGGACTTCCGCCAGCTCAAGCCCCGTTTGCCTCCGCGTTTCTTGGGCCTCGTATAACTTATCCTAGTAAAATAGCCTACATAAATCTTGGAGGCAATTTTTGGATTCATCATGCTACCGGATTTTTTTTTACACGGTACTTACAGTGATAATGGTTTAATTACATCTTTAATCTACATCATCGTAATTTGATTTCATGCTCTGAGCTAATATCGCCGTTCCATGGCATAATGACACAACTGCAAAATAAATTTTTCAGGAGACGAAAAATGATAAAATACCACAAATAATTATTATAATTTAACAATGTAGCAGAGATGAAAATATGTAATCAATAATTTACTAAATTAATTAGCTTAACTTATAAAATACAAATAATGTACGCTTAGGTAATAGAATTATTATAAGTAGATATAAGATTAGGAAACAACAATCCACTATTAATGTATTTGATATTAGAATTAAATAAATAAATAAATAATTGTTAATTACTGAGTTTTAAGGAAATTAATACATTTCATTGGTAATAACATGTATTTGACATAAAATTTCATATTAAAATTATTACTAATAAAATTTATACATTTTGTTTTAACTCAATAATTATCAACGGTTTTTCGTCTCTCCTGAATTATTCATTTTGCAGTTGCATCAGTATTCCACCGAAACGGCGATATATTTATTGCAAAATTTCATAACTTTCGACATGATTGATTTAGCGACTATGACACACACATGCATTTGTAATAATAACCTGACATGCGATCGAGTTCAAATTTATGTAATGATATGCAGTGGACCTTCGGCTGTAATATCAAAATTACAACTCGTCATCTACATAGTGATTTTTCATAGAAACTTTCGCTGCAATCATAGATGTACACTTTCAACAAACAGTATGAATAACATAAAAGCTTTCGGAATGTGGCCATTATACATTCAGGACATTATTTTAAATAATATTAATGAATTTTGTAAAATTTATTCAGTTTACATTACATTCCACTTTTAGTTATTTTTCTAATAAATATTATTAATGAATTTTTGTGGAATTTATTCAGTGGTTTCATTTTGTATAGTTTTTGGACTGTTTTTCACAAATATAGTTTCTATTAAATAATATTAATGAATTTTGTGAAATTTATTCAGTTTACATTACATTCCACTTTTAGTTATTTTTCTATTAAATATTATTAATGAATTTTGTGGAATTTATTCAGTGGTTTCATTTTGTATAGTTTTTGGACTGTTTTTCACAAATATAGTTTCTATTAAATAATATTAATGAATTTTGTGAAATTTATTCAGTTTATATTACATTCCACTTTTAGTTATTTTTCTATTAAATATTATTAATGAATTTTTGTGGAATTTATTCAGTGGTTTCATTTTGTATAGTTTTTGGACTGTTTTTCACAAATATAGTTTCTATTAAATAATATTAATGAATTTTGTGAAATTTATTCAGTTTACATTACATTCCACTTTTAGTTATTTTTCTATTAAATACTATTAATGAATTTTGTGGAATTTATTCAGTGGTTTCGTTTTGTAGAGTTTTTCGACTGTTTTTCTCAAATATGGGTCATTACAGTTCGTTTTTTTAACGGTTTTGACCGATATGCAAATCCTTCAAGTTTAGAGATATTTTAAAACCTTGAAATCAATATTTGTATTTTGTTGTAAAATATTATTACTAATAGGCTGGGGTGATTTTAATAATCAAATAAGTACAATTGAACCAAACTAAATCTAACCTAACCATATTAATATTTTTGACAATATACTGGTTGTTGTTAAAAAAAAAGCACGCTTCGACAGTTTTTATACAGACAAAGTAATCAGAATTTATTTTATACGAAAAATTTTAATTACACCTTCGAATTTTAATGAATCTAACAGAATCAAAATACCGTAAAACAAAAGTTGACATGCAAAAGCTTATTTACTGTCATCTAGATTGACTCGGTAAGTGATTCTTTATAGGCCAGGTGCCTGTAAAGCGTTGCTATGGCGACTTTACCGGATAGCTTGTGTTTTACGGTATTTTGATTATGTTTGATTAATTCAAATTGGAAGGTGCAATTAAAACTTGAAAAATTTAAATTTCTGAAACCATTGTCTGTTGGGCCTAGATTTATTAGAATTAGTTTCTTGTTTTGATTTCAAAGCATGAAAAGTTGTTTTATTAACACACTGTATATTATTTTATATCCAATGAGTTCTTCGCAATTGTAATTATATTTCTTGACAATTTTTTTTTCATGAAGATTGTATTGAAGTGGGTTAGGTTAAGATCTTTGCAACTGTAATTACATATCTTTTTGCAACTGTAATTACATTTCAATTTTTTTTTTATGAAGATTGAAATGGATTATAAAATTTTCATCAATAAACTTACAACTTTTGACAAAACCTAACATAATTAACAAGAAAATACAGAAAATAGACACTATACACATATCCAACGAATAAACTTACAAATATGAAAAATCTAGCAAAATAGTTAATTATGGCAAGACTAAAATAACACTTCACCGAGCTAAACAGATAGATATGCAAGAAGGCAAGACAAATAATAGAAACAAAACAGATATAGTGACAAATCTGTCAATACAAACAAAAGATAACGAAGAATAAACTGACAAATCAGACAAATCTAGCAAAATAGACAACTAAGGAAAGACAAAATTAACATCGTACAAGACTAAACGGACAGATATGCAAAAAGGCAAGATATATATTTCAGAGAATAGAGATTAGTGACAAATCTGTCAATAAAGACAAACAATATCGATTAATAAACTGACAAAATCAGATCAATCTATCAGAATAAACTAAATTGGACCCAAAACAAAGAATAAAATTACAACTTTTGACAAAACCTAACATAATTAACAAGAAAATACAGAAAATAGACACTAAACACATATAAAATGAATAAACTGGCAAATAGGATAAATCTAGCAAAATAGTTAATTAAGGCAAGACTAAAATAACACTTCACCGAGCTAAACAGAGAGATATGTAAGAAGGCAAGACAAATAATAGAAACAAAACAGATAAGTGACAAATCTGTCAATACAAACAAAAGATAATAAAGAATAAACTGACAAATCAGACAAATCTAGCAAAATAGACAACTAAGGAAAGACAAAATTAACATCGTACAAGACTAAACGGACAGATATGCAAAAAGGCAAGATATATATTTCAGAGAATAGAGATTAGTGACAAATCTGTCAATAAAAACAAACAAAATCGATTAATAAACTGACAAAATCTGATAAATCTAACAGAATAAACTAAATTAACCCAAAACAAAGAATAAACTTACAACTTTTGACAAAACCTAACATAATTAACAAGAAAATACAGAAAATAGACACTAAACACATATCCAATGAATAAACTGCCAAATAGGATAAATCTAGCAAAATAGTTAATTATGGCAAGACTAAAATAACACTTCACCGGGCTAAACAGATAGATATGTAAGAAGGCAAGACAAATAATAGAAACGAAACAGATAAGTGACAAATCTGTCAATACAAACAAAAGATAGCGAAGAATAAACTGACAAATCAGACAAATCTAGCAAAATAGACAACTAAGGAAAGGCAAAATTAACATCGTACAAGACTAAACGGACAGATATGCAAAAAGGCAAGATATATATTTCAGAGAATAGAGATTAGTGACAAATCTGTCAACAAAGACAAACAATATCGATTAATAAACTGACAAAATCAGATAAATCTAACAGAATAAACAAAATTAACCCAAAACAAAGAATAAACTTACAACTTTTGACAAAACCTAACATAATTAACAAGAAAATACAGAAAATAGACACTAAACAGATATCCAATGAATAAACTGGCAAATAGAATAAATCTAGCAAAATAATTAATTATGGCAAGACTAAAATAACACTTCACCGAGCTAAACAGATAGATATGTAACAAGGCAAGACAAATAATAGAAACAAAACAGATATAGTGACAAATCTGTCAATACAAACAAAAGATAACGAAGAATAAACTGACAAATCAGACAAATCTAGCGAAATAGACAACTAAGGAAAGACAAAATTAACATCGTACAAGACTAAATGGACAGATATGCAAAAAGGCAAGATATATATTTCAGAGAATAGAGATTAGTGACAAATCTGTCAATAAAGATAAACAATATCGATTAATAAACTGACAAAATCAGATAAATCTAACAGAATAAACTAAATTAACCCAAAACAAAGAATAAACTTACAACTTTTGACAAAACCTAACATAATTAACAAGAAAATACAGAAAATAGACACTAAACACATATCCAATGAATAAACTGGCAAATAGGATAAATCTAGCAAAATAGTTAATTATGGCAAGACTAAAATAACACTTCACCGAGCTAAACAGATAGATATGTAAGAAGGCGAGACAAATAATAGAAACAAAACAGATAAGTGACAAATCTGTCAATACAAACAAAAGATAATGAAGAATAAACTGACAAATCAGACAAATCTAGCAAAATAGACAACTAAGGAAAGACAAAATTAACATCGTACAAGACTAAACGGACAGATATGCAAAAAGGCAAGATATATATTTCAGAGAATAGAGATTAGTGACAAATCTGTCAACAAAGACAAACAATATCGATTAATTAACTGACAAAATCAGATAAATCTAACAGAATAAACTAAATTAACCCAAAACAAAGAATAAACTTACAACTTTTGGCAAAACCTAACATAATTAACAAGAAAATACAGAAAATAGACACTAAACACATATCCAATGAATAAACTGCCAAATAGGATAAATTTAGCAAAATAGTTAATTATGGCAAGACTAAATTAACATTTCACCAAGCTAAACAGATAGATATGTAAGAAGGCAAGACAAATAATAGAAACAAAACAGATATAGTGACAAATCTGTCAATACAAACAACAGATAGCGAAGAATAAACTGACAAATCAGACAAATCTAGCAAAATAGACAACTAAGGAAAGACAAAATAAACATTGTACAAGACTAAACGGACAGATATGCAAAAAGGCAAGATATATATTTCAGAGAATAGAGATTAGTGACAAATCTGTCAACAAAGACAAACAATATCGATTAATTAACTGACAAAATCAGATAAATCTAACAGAATAAACTAAATTAACCCAAAACAAAGAATAAACTTGCAACTTTTGACAAAACCTAACTTAATTAACAAGAAAATACAGAAAATAGACACTAAACACATATCCAATGAATAAACTGGCAAATAGGATAAATCTAGCAAAATAGTTAATTATGGCAAGACTAAAATAACACTTCACCGAGCTAAACAGATAGATATGTAAGAAGGCAAGACAAATAATAGAAACAAAACAGATATAGTGACAAATCTGTCAATACAAACAAAAGATAGCGAAGAATAAACTGACAAATCAGACAAATCTAGCAAAATAGACAACTAAGGAAAGGCAAAATTAACATCGTACAAGACCAAACGGATAGATATGCAAAAAGGCAAGATATATATTTCAGAGAATAGAGATTACTGACAAATCTGTCAATAAAGACAAACAATATCGATTAATAAACTGACAAAATCGGATAAATCTAACAGAATAAACTAAATTATCCCAAAACAAAGAATAAACTTACAACTTTTGACAAAACCTAACATAATTAACAAGAAAATACAGAAAATAGACACTAAACACATATCCAATGAATAAACTGGCAAATAGGATAAACCTAGCAAAATAGTTAATTATGGCAAGACTAAAATAACACTTCACCGAGCTAAACAGATAAATATGTAAGAAGGCAAGACAAATAATAGAAACAAAACAGATAAGTGACAAATCTGTCAATACAAACAAAAGATAACGAAGAATAAACTGACAAATCTAGCAAAATAGACAACTAAGGAAAGACAAAATTAACATCGTACAAGACTAAACGGACAGATATGCAAAAAGGCAAGGTATATATTTCAGAGAATAGAGATTAGTGACAAATCTGTCAACAAAGACAAACAATATCGATTAATAAACTGACAAAATCAGATAAATCTAACAGAATAAACTAAATTAACCCAAAACAAAGAATAAACTTACAACTTTTGACAAAACCTAACTTAATTAACAAGAAAATACAGAAAATAGACACTAAACACATATCCAATGAATAAATTGGCAAATAGGATAAATCTAGCAAAATAGTTAATTATGGCAAGACTAAAATAACACTTCACCGAGCTAAACAGATAGATATGCAAGAAGACAACAAAAATAATAGAAACAAAACAGTTAAGTAACCTTTTTGCAACAGAGTTGGCTGGGTTTTCTTTTTGTCATGTTGTATAAACTGATTCAGGGATGCAACGGAGTTAATTATTTTTTTGTGTCGATGTCTATTTGACACTTGCTTCCTACCGCATTGTCATATTTATAATTTTTTTCACTACTAGCTTTTAAAGATATCATTATTTATTTATTTTTTCTGCATATTCGAACCCAGACATAATTTTCACTTCTGTCAAAATATGAACCAAAAATTATGCAACTGCAACTATAATAATTTAAATTTTACATCTGGCAACAATATTATTTAAAAATATATAACCACAAATTGAAAACTACTTAACCTAAAAAAAAAAAACAAGTTCCATTGGGGAATTCAGTTATTTCGTAAACACTACCAACAAAATTACTAGATTTCATAGACTCCCCTGACGCAAAAACATCGTGAATGGAGAGTATGCAGACGAATGCGGAACAGTTTTGGGCGTAGGTCACTAATGAAACAGTACTCCAAAGAAATAAAACAAAGAACATGATTGCTGCTCGTTATCAAATGGAGAAAGACAGCATATCTCGGAAACTTCCTGCGCAATGAAAAATGTAGCGATCAATCGGCAGAAGCTCCATCAGGTTGCGTAACATCCGCAATTGTACCGGCATGAGTGTCGGTAAACTGTTTCACATGGTCAGAAATAGGAACTCATATAGTGAAGTTATAGCCCACACCGAAAGGTAAAGGGCCTTTTGATAATAATAATAATAATAATGAAGTTGTCGCTAACCAGAATTGAAGCTGCACATGAAGAAGAACGTAGATGTAACGATGTAGCACAACGTTATTGCTATGGGCACTTTTATATTTAAACTACCTATCGTTGCTGTAACCCTGTCCTAACCTGACCCAACCCTAGCTTACCAAGGTTATGTACCGATTGATGACAAATTAACATCATATCACGCAGGTTTGTGGAATTTATGCACAAATTGCCGTAAGAAGTGGCCAACAAACCGTGTGATGCTTAAACTTTGCGGAACTGATTTGCGTACTTGCAAACTGGTCACGCGTTCCTGGCACTTGTCCAGCTCGTCCATGCCGGTGACCCTCTTGTAGTAGTTATTGGCTTCGGTGAGCTTAAGGAGGATCCCGTCTCTCGTCGAGCTGGTGTATTTGGGCACTTCGGACAGGCTCGTCCTGAGCGACTCCCTCACGGCATGAAGGGCGTCCGTGTTGAGCACACCCCTGGCCCCCTTCATGGCAGTTCCTACGGTCTCCTGAGGTACATTATTTACTTTCGGAACGGTCACATTTCCTAACCTCGTCGATGACGATCAGGTTTTCAAGCAGTGTGAAATTGTAGGCAGGCAAACTTGAAGCACATTTAATCTATAGGATAATTAGATACACTTGTTGCTCACTGATAATATTATGAACGTAATTAGTGCACGTTTTTAATAGCAATATAAAAACTCGAGTAATCATTACGTCATCTCGTCATAACAAACTATTCATATATAACACATATTCCCAGACAAAATTTCTGTAAACGTATGGATTGTTTATTATGATGGAAAACTTATTATACAAGGTAAATTTCTTCAAAAACTCGAAATAGATTTAAAATTGATTTTGCAATAATATTTTTGAGTTGGCCCCATCTAACAGTAGAGGTACGAACTAATGTTTTTGAAAATTGTTTCGAATTTTCGATACATCTAATGACTGTTTCGTTGCATCGTAATTTCGTATCAATTACTAACTACCTTCAAATTACGAGTTTTTCGAGATTCTTTTAACACGTTATGCAGTCACATAGCAAATAAAGTTTGTAAAGTGCACGACACTCTTGAATATGTATCCGTTTCGACGCGTCTTCGCGCGCCATCTCTCGGCAGCGTCAATCTTCAGAATTGTCAGTACCACTAACGACCAGTTAGTTGTATCGAATATTCGGCTAAACGGTTGTGAATTTGGTTGCCTAGTTATATTTTACAAAATAAAATCAAACGTAATTTAAATATTTACTTATTTTAATTCACAATGCAGTCCGATTATTATTATCATAATGCATAGAACACACTATTTTTACTAGTTCCTTGAGGTTTTCTATTCACACCTATTCCTTAAAATAAGGGAATAATGACGATTTTTCGAAAAACAAAAGAACGCCAATAACTATAAACTTGGGTTCCAATTCAAAAATTTTAACTAAGAAAAGTTGTTTGTTTCAATGAGTTCTAACTGCCATTTTCGGGTGTTACAACTTCGTATTAACACCCTGTAATTATTAACACCCTGGTTAATATATTATTGCAACATATACATTATAGGAGATATAATTTTTAACATAATTGTTTAACTAATACTAATTTTATAAGCAATGAAACCATATTCTGAAATTTATTAGTGCTATTTTATTGAATAATCTTAATTGAACTGCACAAACATACCTACAAATTAAATTTTATAATCTATAATTATTCGAGTTATTGTACAGATTTCGCAGTGTAGTGAAGATTTAAAATTTAGTTTACTAATTACATATTTTTTTAAACTAATTTTGTACCTAACCTACACAATAATTTCAAACCTCTTCCTTCATGTTCCACAAAAATGTATATGTGAATAGATACGAAAATACATACAGAGACAATTTTTAATATAAAGTTCAAGCCACAGGTGGCTATGTGGTATCGTACATTACAAAACTCGAAAGAAAATCATAAATCTAATAAAATACGCAATATATCTATATACATTGATTTTAAATTAATAATAATAATACTTTCCATTTTAGTTATTTTTCTAATAAATATTATTAATGAATTTTTGTGGAATTTATTCAGTGGTTTCATTTTGTATAGTTTTTGGACTGTTTTTCACAAATATAGTTTCTATTAAATAATATTAATGAATTTTGTGAAATTTATTCAGTTTACATTACATTCCACTTTTAGTTATTTTTCTATTAAATACTATTAATGAATTTTGTGGAATTTATTCAGTGGTTTCGTTTTGTAGAGTTTTTCGACTGTTTTTCTCAAATATGGGTCATTATAGTTCGTTTTTTTAAAGGTTTTGATCGATATGAAAATCCTTCAAGTTTAGAGATATTTTAAAACCATGAAATCAATATTTGTATTTTGTTGTAAAATATTATTACTAATAGGCTGGGGTGATTTTAATAATCAAATAAGTACAATTGGACCAAACAAAATCTAACCTAACCATATTAATATTTTTGACAATATACTGGTTGTTGTTAAAAAAAAAAAGCACGCTTCGACAGTTTTTATACAGACAAACTAATCAGAATTTATTTTATACGAAAAAATTTAATTACACCTTCCAATTTTAATGAATCTAACAGAATCAAAATACCATAAAACAAAAGTTGACATGCATAAGCTTATTTACTGTCATCTAGATTGACTCGGTAAGTGATTCCTTATAGGCCTGGTGCCTGTAAAGCGTTGCTATGGCGACTTTACCGGATAGCTTGTGTTTTACGGTATTTTGATTATGTTAGATTAATTCAAATTGGAAGGTACAATTGAAACTTGAAAAATTTAAATTTCTGAAACCATTGTCTGTTGGGCCTAGATTTATTAGAATTAGTTTCTTGTTTTGATTTCAAAGCATGAAAAGTTGTTTTATTAACACACTGTATATTATTTTATATCCAATGAGTTCTTCGCATTTGTAATTATATTTCTTGACAATTTTTTTTTCATAAAGATTGTATTGAAGTGGGTTAGGTTAAGATCTTTGCAATTGTAATTACATTTCTTTACAATTTTTTTTTTCATGAAGATTGAAATGGATTATAAAATTTTCATCAATAAACTTACAACTTTTGACAAAACCTAACATAATTAACAAGAAAATACAGAAAATAGACACTATACACATATCCAACGAATAAACTTACAAATATGAAAAATCTAGCAAAATACACAACTATGGCAAGACTAAATTAACATTTCACCAAGCTAAACAGATAGATATGTAAGAAGGCAAGACAAATAATAGAAACAAAACAGATAAGTGACAAATCTGTCAATTCAAACAAAAGATAACGAATAATAAACTGACAAATCAGACAAATCTAGCAAAATAGACAACTAAGGAAAGGCAAAATTAACATCGTACAAGACTAAACGGACAGATATGCAAAAAGGCAAGATATATATTTCAGAGAATAGAAGTGACAAATCTGTCAATAAAGACAAACAATATCGATTAATAAACTGACAAAATCAGATAAATCTAACGGAATAAACTAAATTAACCCAAAACAAAGAATAAACTTACAACTTTTGACAAAACCTAACATAATTAACAAAAAAATACAGAAAATAGACACTAAACACACATCCAATGAATAAACTGGCAAATAGGATAAATCTAGCAAAATAGTTAATTATGGCAAGACTAAAATAGCACTTCACCGAGCTAAACAGATAGATATGTAAGAAGGCAAGACAAATAATAGAAAAAAAACAGATAAGTGACAAATCTGTCAATACAAACAAAAGATAACGAAGAATAAACTGACAAATCAAGCAAAATAGACAACTAAGGAAAGGCAAAATTAACATCGTACAAGACTAAACGGACAGATATGCAAAAAGGCAAGATATATATTTCAGAGAATAGAAGTGACAAATTTGTCAATAAAGACAAACAATATCGATTAATAAACTGACAAAATCAGATAAATCTAACAGAGTAAACTAAATTAACCCAAACAAAGAATAAACTTACAACTTTTGACAAAACCTAACATAATTAACAAGAAAATACAGAAAATAGACACTAAAAACATATCCAATGAATAAACTGGCAAATAGGATAAATCTAGCAAAATAGTCAATTATGGCAAGACTAAAATAGCACTTCACCGAGCTAAACAGATAGATATGTAAGAAGGCAAAACAAATAATAGAAACAAAACAGATAAGTGACAAATCTGTCAATACAAACAAAAGATAGCGAAGAATAAACTGACAAATCAGACAAATCTAGCAAAATAGACAACTAAGGAAAGGCAAAATTAACATCGTACAAGACTAAACGGACAGATATGAAAAAAGGCAAGATATATATTTCAGAGAATAGAGATTAGTGACAAATCTGTCAATAAAGACAAACAATATCGATTAATAAACTGACAAAATCAGATAAATCTATCAGAATAAACTAAATTAGACCCAAAACAAAGAATAAACTTACAACTTTTGACAAAACCTAACATAATTAACAAGAAAATACAGAAAATAGACACTAAACACATATCCAATGAATAAACTGGCAAATAGGATAAATCTAGCAAAATAGTCAATTATGGCAAGACTAAAATAACACTTCACCGAGCTAAACATATAGATATGTAAGAAGGCAAGACAAATAATAGAAACAAAACAGATAAGCGACAAATCTGTCAATACAAACAAAAGATAGCGAAGAATAAACTGACAAATCAGACAAATCTAGCAAAATAGACAACTAAGGAAAGGCAAAATTAACATCGTACAAGACTAAACGGACAGATATGAAAAAAGGCAAGATATATATTTCAGAGAATAGAGATTACTGACAAATCTGTCAATAAAGACAAACAATATCGATTAATAAACTGACAAAATCAGATAAATCTATCGGAATAAACTAAATTAACCCAAAACAAAGAATAAACTTACAACTTTTGACAAAACCTAAAATAATTAACAAGAAAATACAGAAAATAGACACTAAACACATATCCAATGAATAAACTGGCAAATAGGATAAATCTAGCAAAATAGTGAATTATGGCTAGACTAAAATAACACTTCACCGAGCTAAACAGATAGATATGTGAGAAGGCAAGACAAATAATAGAAACAAAACAGATAAGTGACAAATCTGTCAATACAAACAAAAGATAGCCAAGAATAAACTGACAAATCAGACAAATCTAGCAAAATAGACAACTAAGGAAAGACAAAATTAACATCGTACAAGACTAAACGGACAGATATGAAAAAAGGTAAGATATATATTGCAGAGAATAGAGATTAGTGACAAATCTGTCAATAAAGACAAACAATAACGATTAATAAACTGACAAAATCAGATAAATCTAACAGAATAAACTAAATTAACCTGAAACAAAGAATGAACTTACAACTTTTGACAAAACCTAAAATAATTAACAAGAAAATACAGAAAATAGACACTAAACACACATCCAATGATAAACTGGCAAATAGGATAAATCTAACAAAATAGTTAATTATGGCAAGACTAAAATAACACTTCACCGAGCTAAACAGATAGATATGTAAGAAGGCAAGACAAATAATAGAAACAAAACAGATATAGTGACAAATCTGTCAATACAAACAAAAGATAGCGAAGAATAAACTGACAAATCAGACAAATCTAGCAAAATAGACAACTAAGGAAAGGCAAAATTAACATCGTACAAGACTAAACGGACAGATATGCAAAAAGGCAAGATATATATTTCGGAGAATAGTGATTAGTGACAAATCTGTCAATAAAGACAAACAATATCGATTAATAAACTGACAAAATCAGATAAATCTAACGGAATAAACTAAATTAATCCAAAACAAAGAATAAACTTACAACTTTTGACAAAACCTAACATAATGAACAAGAAAATACAGAAAATAGACACTAAACACATATCCAATGAATAAACTGGCAAATAGGATAAATCTAGCAAAATAGTCAATTAAGGCAAGACTAAAATAACACTTCACCGAGCTAAACAGATAGATATATAAGAAGGCAAGACAAATAATAGAAACAAAACAGATATAGTGACAAATCTGTCAATACAAACAAAAGATAACGAAGAATAAACTGACAAATCAGACAAATTTAGCAAAATAGATAACTAAGGAACGACAAAATTAACATCATACAAGACTAAATGGACAGTATGCAAAAAGGCAAGATATATATTTCAGAGAATATAGATTAGTGACAAATCTGTCAATAAAGACAAACAATATCGATTAATAAACTGACAAAATCAGATAAATCTAACAGAATAAACTAAATTAACCCAAAACATAGAATAAACTTACAACTTTTGACAAAACCTAACATAATTAACAAGAAAATAGAGAAAATAGACACTAAACACATATCCAATGAATAAACTGGCAAATAGGATAAATCTAACAAAATAGATAATTATGGCAAGACTAAAATAACACTTCACCGAGCTAAACAGATAGATATGTAAGAAGGCAAGACAAATAATAGAAACAAAACAGATAAGTGACAAATCTGTCAATACAAACAAAAGATAGCGAAGAATAAACTGACAAATCAGACAAATCTAGCAAAATAGACAACTAAGGAACGACAAAATTAACATCATACAAGACTAAATGGACAGTATGCAAAAAGGCAAGATATATATTTTTCAGAGAATAGAGATTAGTGACAAATCTGTCAATAAAGACAAACAATAACGATTAATAAACTGACAAAATCAGATAAATCTAACAGAATAAACTAAATTAACCTGAAACAAAGAATGAACTTACAACTTTTGACAAAACCTAACATAATTAACAATAAAATACAGAAAACAGACACTAAACACATATCCAATGAATAAACTGGCAAATAGGATAAATCGAGCAAAATAGTTAATTATGGCTAGACTAAAATAACACTTCACCGAGCTAAACAGATAGATATGTAAGAAGGCAAGACAAATAATAGAAACAAAACAGATAGGTGACAAATCTGTCAATACAAACAAAAGATAGCGAAGAATAAACTGACAAATCAGACAAATCAAGCAAAATAGACAACTAAGGAAAGACAAAATAAACATCGTACAAGACTAAACGGACAGATATGAAAAAAGGCAAGATATATATTTCAGAGAATTGAGATTACTGACAAATCTGTCAATAAAGACAAACAATATCGATTAATAAACTGACAAAATCAGATAAATTTATCGGAATAAACTAAATTAACCCAAAACAAAGAATAAACTTACAACTTTTGACAAAACCTAACGTAATTAACAAGAAAATACAGAAAATAGACACTAAGCACATATCCAATGAATAAACTGGCAAATAGGATAAATCTAACAAAATAGTTAATTATGGCTAGACTAAAATAACACTTCACCGAGCTAAACAGATAGATATGTAAGAAGGCAAGACAAATAATAGAAACAAAACAGATATAGTGACAAATCTGTCAATACAAACAAAAGATAGCGAAGAATAAACTGACAAATCAGACTAATCTAGCAAAATAGACAACTAAGGAAAGGCAAAATTAACATCGTACAAGACTAAACGGACAGATATGCAAACAGGCAAGATATATTTTTCAGAGAATAGAGATTAGTGACAAATATGTCAATAAAGACAAACAATATCGATTAATAAACTGACAAAATCAGATAAATCTAACGGAATAAACTAAATTAACCCAAAACAAAGAATAAACTTACAAGTTTTGACAAAACCTAACATAATTAACAAGAAAATACAGAAAATAGACACTAAATACATATCCAATGAATAAACTCGCAAATAGGACAAATCTAGCAAAATAGTTAATTATGGCAAAACTAAAATAACACTTCACCGAGTTAAACAGATAGATATGTAAGAAGGCAAGACAAATAATAGAAACAAAACAGATAAGTGACAAATCTGTCATTACAAACAAAAGATAGCGAAGAATAAACTGACAAATCAGACAAATCTAGCAAAATAGACAACTAAGGAAAGGCAAAATTAACATCGTACAAGACTAAACGGACAGATATGCAAAAAGGCAAGATATATATTTCAGAGAATAGAGATTAGTGACAAATATGTCAATAAAGACAAACAATATCGATTAATAAACTGACAAAATCAGATAAATCTAACGGAATAAACTAAATTAACCCAAAACAAAGAATAAACTTACAAGTTTTGACAAAACCTAACATAATTAACAAGAAAATACAGAAAATAGACACTAAATACATATCCAATGAATAAACTCGCAAATAGGACAAATCTAGCAAAATAGTTAATTATGGCAAAACTAAAATAACACTTCACCGAGTTAAACAGATAGATATGTAAGAAGGCAAGACAAATAATAGAAACATAACAGATAAGTGACAAATCTGTCATTACAAACAAAAGATAGCGAAGAATAAACTGACAAATCAGACAAATCTAGCAAAATAGACAACTAAGGAAAGGCAAAATTAACATCGTACAAGACTAAACGGACAGATATGAAAAAAGGCAAGATATATATTTCAGAGAATAGAGATTAGTGACAAATCTGTCAATAAAGACAAACAATATCGATTAATAAACTGACAAAATCAGATAAATCTATCAGAATAAACTAAATTAGACCCAAAACAAAGAATAAACTTACAACTTTTGACTAAACCTAACATAATTAACAAGAAAATACAGAAAATAGACACTAAACACATATCCAATGAGTAAACTGGCAAATAGGATAAATCTAGCAAAATAGTTAATTATGTCAAGACTAAAATAACACTTCACCGAGCTAAACACATAGATATCTAAGAAGGCAAGACAAATAATAGAAACAAAACAGATATAGTGACAAATCTGTCAATACAAACAAAAGATAGCGAAGAATAAACTGACAAATCAGACAAATCTAGCAAAATAGACAACTAAGGAAAGGCAAAATTAACATCGTACAAGACTAAACGGACAGATATGCAAAAAGGCAAGATATATATTTCGGAGAATAGTGATTAGTGACAAATCTGTCAATAAAGACAAACAATATCGATTAATAAACTGACAAAATCAGATAAATCTAACAGAATAAACTAAATTAACCCCAAACAAAGAATAAACTTACAACTTTTGACAAAACCTAACATAATTAACAAGAAAATACAGAAAATAGACACTAAACACATATCCAATGAATAAACTGGCAAATAGGATAAATCTAGCAAAATAGTCAATTATGGCAAGACTAAAATAGCACTTCACCGAGCTAAACAGATAGATATGTAAGAAGGCAAAACAAATAATAGAAACAAAACAGATAAGTGACAAATCTGTCAATACAAACAAAAGATAGCGAAGAATAAACTGACAAATCAGACAAATCTAGCAAAATAGACAACTAAGGAAAGGCAAAATTAACATCGTACAAGACTAAACGGACAGATATGCAAAAAGGCAAGATATATATTTCGGAGAATAGTGATTAGTGACAAATCTGTCAATAAAGACAAACAATATCGATTAATAAACTGACAAAATCAGATAAATCTAACAGAATAAACTAAATTAACCCCAATCAAAGAATAAACTTACAACTTTTGACAAAACCTAACATAATTAACAAGAAAATACAGAAAATAGACACTAAACACATATCCAATGAATAAACTGGCAAATAGGATAAATCTAGCAAAATAGTCAATTATGGCTAGACTAAAATAACACTTCACCGAGCTAAACAGATAGATATGTGAGAAGGCAAGACAAATAATAGAAACAAAACAGATAAGTGACAAATCTGTCAATACAAACAAAAGATAGCGAAGAATAAACTGACAAATCAGACAAATCTAGCAAAATAGACAACTAAGGAAAGACAAAATTAACATCGTACAAGACTAAACGGACAGATATGCAAAAAGGCAAGGTATATATTTCAGAGAATAGAGATTAGTGACAAATCTGTCAATAAAGACAAACAATATCGATTAATAAATTGACAAAATCAGATAAATCTGATGATTTTGAACAAAACAAAGAATAAACTTACAACTTTTGACAAAACCTAACATAATTAACAAGAAAACACAGAAAATAGACACTAAACACATATCCAATGAATAAGATCCACAGGTGGCTATGTGGTATCGTACATTACAAAACTCGAAAGAAAATCATAAATCTAATAAAATACGCAATATATCTATATATTTATATACATTGATTTTAAATTAACAATAATAATACAAATTATGCACAAATAATACAACAAAATACGAAATATATATATATATATATATATATATATATATATATATATATATATATATATATAATATATATATATATATCTTCATACATTGATTTTAAATTAATAATAATAATACAAACAATATTTCTCATACAAACATATAACATATATGGCATTTGAAAAGAGGTAAAACAGATTATGAGCAAATATACCCTAAATGTTTGACCACTTTTTTACAAATTCGACAACATCGATTCCTCCTCAATAGTATCTCTAGAGAGTGTTACTACGTGCTTAGGTTTATAAAGAATGTTGTATTTGTACAATACGTAAATGACGATAACTAATAATACAATAAAGCACAATAACATGATGGTTTGTATGGCCACAAGGTTTCCACCATTGGGACTTGTATTTGGCAAATGCAACTCTTTGGCAGTGTAAGAATTGGCTACATTGCCTTGGCTGGCAATTTGCTGCATAAGGTTTCGCATCTCTGTTTCCAAATTAATTAATTCGATTCTGGTGGCATCGCTTTCCTTGCTGGCATTTGAGTTAATCTTGTTGATAGAATTTAATATGCGGCTCATATCGCTTATGGAGTTGTTGTACATAAGCTTGTAGATATTTTTTATTTCAAGCTCATTTGTGTCTGCTCTTGAATTCATAATTGCATTATTGGCCATGGTCAAGTTTACCAGTTGCTTTATATCTTGCCCCAAATTGACGTTAACATTGCTATTGTTGTACACAAGCCTGTATAATTTTTGGATTTCGAGTTCTCTATTGTCATTATTTGCCATACTTGTATTTACTAGTTGTCCTAAATTAATGAGCACCTTCGCAATATTATTGTTTATAATATTGTTATTTTTCGATGTATTATCTGCGCTTCTAAATTGGTTTATGATGTTAGCTATTCCAGAATAATTGCAGTGTACACCGTGAATGCTTGTAGATTGCCCAGCGTAAGCACTCGATAAAGTTACGTTAATTTTTTTTAAGGTTTTTATTATTTTGGATAATAATGAACATTCAAACCTGTTACCTGCAAGATTTATGACATGAATCTCAGTAACTTCTCGAACTTCGTAAACATCAACATCTTCTAATAGATTATTCCCAACATCAAGTTGATATAACTTGGGGGTGTTTTGAAAAGATGTTTCCGATAGTGCTGATAACGTATTTCCGCTCAGATTCAAGGACTTCAGCGAAATTAATCCAACAAACGCATCTATTTTTAACACCGATATTTGGTTGTTGGAAAGATCAAGTGATTGTATGATATTCTGATGGCCGAAAATTGCTGACGGAATTTCGATTACAAGATTTTGGTGTAAATTTAGTTCAAGGACGTTTAATGTGTGATTAAATTGATTATTGTTTAGAAATTCGATTCTATTTTTGCTAAGATTCAAAATTTTGCATGCCTTTAATCCTTTAAAATTTTGTGTATCTATTATATTAATTTCATTTGAAGATAGGTTAATTATTTCTATCGAAGTTAGGTTGCCAAAAGCGCCAATTTCAATAATGCCGATTTTGTTGTAGGAAATATCGATGAATTTTAAATTAGGCATGTCATCAAATGTGTTGTTCTCCAATCTACTAATGTTTTGATAAGATAAGTTAATATAAGGAAGAACATCCAAGCCATTAAATGCACCTCCCTGTACAGAAACAATTTCATGAGGAGGTAGACTTAATTGTGATACTTTTTGTAATCCAGTAAAAGTGTTATTTTCTAATTTTGTCAATTTATAAAACGATAAGTCTAAAATAGTAATATTAAGGAGACCATTAAAACTATAACTATCCAGATGACTTATTTTATTCCCAATAAGGTGCAGTGCTTCTAACTCGGAAAGGTATAAAAATCTATTTGGTGTAAGTTGTGTTAAATTATTAAAAGCTAAATCGAGAGTCTTCAGCAATTTGAGGTATTTAAATGCGTCCACATCTACAACACTTATTTTATTGTGACTCATATTTAATGATCTCAATCGGCTAAAGCCCATAAAAGAATTATTTTTTATGCCTGTTAGTTTTTGATATGACAAATCAAAATTAAGCACCTTCCCCAATTGATCAAATGCCCCTCCTTCAATATCATTAATTGCATTCCCAGTTAAATTCAATTCTATTAGATTGTCCAAACCAATGAAGGAATTAGTTATTAGTTTGGTTAGATTTTGATTGGACAGATCTAATCTGGGAAGGATTTGCAATCCCGTGAAAGAACCTTCTTCTATAGTATTAATATGGTTGTGTACTAAAATCAACTCTTGCAGATTAATCAGCCCATTAAATGCGTTGCTCCTTAATTTTGTTATGTTTTGGAACGATAAATCTAATTTAGGTAGACTTTTTAACGTAGCAAACACATTTTCATTGATAGTACTTATTGTATTGTTTGTTAAATTCAGTTTTCTGATCTGCGTTAAACCCATAAAAGTATAACTTGTTAGTTCAGTTATATTTTGAGAGGACAGATCTAAGTGATTAATTGCATTTAAACCACGAAATGCTCCTAGCTGTATCTTATTAATTTTATTTTGCTTTATATTTAAATCATTTAAACCATCCAGTCCGAAAAATGTGCCATCTTCTAACGAATAAATGTTATTTCCTTGCAAATTTAAAACAAATAAGTCTTTTAAGTCGGCGAAACAATCTTGTTCCAGCTTTGAAATATTTGAAAACGAAATATCCAACTCTCGCAATTGTAATAACTTTTCGAATGCATTAGTTCTGATAATATTTATATTGTTCCAGTTTAAATTTAATGTGTGTAAATTATGCAAATATCTGAAGCTGTGTGAATTGATACCGTTGATTTTGTTATTCGATAAATCGAGTTGTATTAATTTATTTACTACGAAAAGCCCAAATGAGTCAATACTAATGATATTATTTACACTTAGATCTAGTATTTCAAGGTTTGCAAAATTAAAAAACTCATTCCATACATGTAAGTTGTTGTGAGATAGATCTAATTTTCGCAATTTTGTAAGATAATTACCTGACATTGGTAGAATGTCACTCATATTATTTCCTCTTAAATTTAAAGTTTCCAATTGATGTAAGTATTTGAAACATGTCCAATCTAATTCAGTTATAGTATTATAAGAAATGTCTAGTATTTTCAACACATTGTAGTCACTAAAGAAGTTTGATGTGACAGTGTTAATTTTGTTATGAGACAAATTTAATTTTGTTAACCTTTGTAAATAATGAAATACATTGTCGTCTAAATAAGTTATGTTGTTATTGGCTAAATCTAGTTCTTGTAAGTCTCGAAAATTCTGAAATACTTCTTGATGGATTGTTTCTAAGCGACAATTATTTATTGTCAAATAGTGAATGAGATAAGGCTGTAAGAACATAGTTCGTGGAAATGTCGGCAAATTACCAGAAATAAGTCTTACACCCTTACTATGAGGTTGTTCAAAATCGTCAAGTAAATCAAACATAGAATATGTGCAAACATCGTAATTACCATTGAAGGATTCGCACATAGGCTTGATTACACGTGCCTGAAGATGTACAACCAAAGCGAACGTGGCGAAGATATATTTATTCATCTCAATTTCGCAGTTTCTGCAAAATAAAATTATATTAGCAAATTTTAGCACAATACACGGACAGAGAGTCGATGCTTAAAGCTTAACACACAAATGGAAAAGTAAACAGTAAGATTTAGCACAACAAATAGAGAGAGAGAGAGTCGATGGTTAAAGGTTAACACACAAATGGAAGAGTAAACAGTAAGATTTAGCACAACAAATAGAGAGAGAGAGAGAGAGAGTCAATGCTTAAAGGTTAACACACAAATGAAAGAGTAAACAGTAACATTTAGCACAACAAATAGAGAGAGAGAGAGTCGATGGTTAAAGGTTAACCACAAATAAAAAAGTAAACAGCAGGAACTTAGATTAATCTAGACCTGAGCCTATGTTTTGATCCCTTCCCTATAAATGAAGGCAGCTTTCTCGAGCTTTCGCGAGCTTTCGCAGTTTTCTCCTTTCTATCTATTCTACTTCTTCAAAATTTTAATATTTCTTTGAAAATTTTAATGATTTCTGCCAAATTTTGCAATGCCTTTCGAAATTTCGTGGATTCTGTCAAAATAATAATGATTTGTATGAAATATTCAATTATTTATCAATATTTACCCATTATGTCACAAATTATAAAGATTACGGTCAATTTTTTAATGAATTGTATCAAGATTTTAATGCTACTGTCAATTTGCTGTTATTTCTATCAATATTTTAATTTTTCTATGAAAATATTAATGATTTCTACGAAATTTTTCAATTAATATGTTAAAAATTTCAATTGTAACTGTTAATTTATCACTGATTCTGCCAAAATTTCAATAATTATCAAATATTCAAATTATTTGTCAAATTTTATTCATTATGTCACAAGTTCTTACGATTACTTTCAATTTGTCAGTTATTTCTATTAAAACTTGAATGATTACTGTCACTTTGCAGTTAAATCTATCAAAATTTTAATATTTCTTTGAAAATTTTAAAGATTTCTGCCAAATTTTGCGATGCCTTTCGAAATTTCGTGGATTCCGTCAAAATTATAACGATTTCTATAAAATATTTTATTGTTTATCAATATTTAATCATTATGTCATATATTATAATGATTACTATCAATTTTTCAAATTATTAAAATTTTCAAAGAATAAAAATATTAATAGAAATATCAATAAATGGACAGTAGTCATTGAAACCTTGATAAAAATAATTGAAAAATTGTCCGTAATCATTATAATTTGTGCCGTAATGGGTAAATATTGATAAACAGTTGAATACTTCACAAAAATCATTAAAATTTTAACAGAACCATTGAAATATTCATAAATAATCGAATATTTCGTTCATCATTCTGTAAAAATTATAGCGATTTCTATAAAATATTTAATTGTTTATCAATATTTAATCATTATGTCACATATAATGATTACAATCAGTTTTTCAATATTTTTAATCGAAATTCCAATGATTACTGCAACATTTGCAATAATTTCTATCTAAATTTTAATTGTTTTGCGAAATTTTTATCATTTGTATGAAGTTTGTCAATAATTCCGTTAACATTTCAATTGTTTCTGCCAATATATCAATGATTCCTGCTAAGTTTTAATGATTCTGTCCACATTTCAATAATTACTATCAAATATTCAATTATTTGGCACAATTTATTCATTACGTTACAAATTCTTATCATTATTTTCAATTTTTCAATTATTCCTATTGAAATTTCAATGATTACAGTTAAATTTGCAGTTACTTCTTCAAAATTTTAATATTTCTTTGAAAATTTTAATTATTTTGGCCAAATTTTGCAATACCTTTCGAAATTTCGTGGATTCTGTCAAAATAATAATGATTTGTATGAAATATTCAATTATTTATCAATATTTCAAAGATTCTGTAAAAAATTTAATGATTTTTATGTATAATTCAATTATTTATCAATATTTACCCATTATGTCACAAATTTTAATGATTACGGTCAATTTTCTAATTAATTGTATCAAGATTTTAATGCTACTGTCAATTTGCTGTTATTTCTATCAATATTTTAATTTTTCTACGAAAATATTAATGAATTCTACCAAATTTTTCAATTAATATGTTAAAAATTTCAATTGTAACTGTTAATTTATCAATGATTCTGTCAACATTTCAATGATGATCAAATATTCAAATTATTTATCAAATTTTATTCATTATGTCACAAGTTCTTACGATTATTTTCAATTTGTCAGTTATTTCTATTAAAACTTGAATGATTACTGTCACTTTGCAGATAAATTTATCAAAATTTTAATATTTCTTTGAAAATTTTAAAGATTTCTGCCAAATTTTGCGATGCCTTTTGAAATTTCGTGGATTCCGTCAAAATTATAACGATTTCTATGAAATATTTTATTGTTTATCAATATTTAATCATTATGTCATATATTATAATGATTACTATCAATTTTTCAAATTATTAAAATTTTCAAAGAATAAAAATATTAATAGAAATATCAGCAAATGGACAGTAGTCATTGAAACCTTGATAAAAATAATTGAAAAATTGTCCGTAATCATTATAATTTGTGCCGTAATGGGTAAATATTGATAAACAATTGAATACTTCACAAAAATCATTAAAATTTTAACAGAATCATTGAAATATTCATAAATTATCGAATATTTCGTTCATCATTCTGTAAAAATTATAACGAATTCTATAAAATATTTAATTTTTTATCAATAAATCATTATGTCTCATAATATAATGATTACTATCAGTTTTTCAAAAAATTTAATCGACATTTCAATGATTACTGCAACATTTGCAGTAATTTCGATCTAAATTTTAATTGTTTTGTGAAATTTGTATCATTTGTATGAAGTTTGTCAATAATTCCGTTAAAATTTCAATTGCTTCTGCCAATTTCTCAATGATTCCTGCTAAGTTTTAATGATTCTGTCCACATTTCAATGATTACTATCAAATATTCAATTATGTGGCACAATTTATTCATTGGGTCTCAAATTCTTATCATTATTTTCAATTTTTCAATTATTCCTATTGAAATTTCAATGATTACTGTTAAATTTGCAGTTACTTCCTCAAAATTTTAATATTTCTTTGAAAATTTTAATGATTTCTGCCAAATTTTGCTATGCCTTTCGAAATTTCGAGCATTCTGTCAAAATAATTATGATTTGTATGAAATATTTAATTATTTATCAATATTTCAATGATTCTGTAAAAAATTTAATGATTTTTATGAATAATTCAATTATTTATCAATATTTGCCCATTATGTCACAAATTATAATGATTACGGTCAATTTTACAATTAATTGTATCAAGATTTTAATGCTACTGTCAATTTGCTGTTATTTCTATCAATATTTTAGTTTTTTATGAAAATATTAATGATTTCTACCAAATTTTTCAATTAATATGTTAAAAATTTCAATTGTAACTGTTAATGTATCAACGATTCTGTCAAAATTTCAATGATTATCAAATATTCAAATTATTTGTCAAATTTTATTCATTATGTCACAACTTCTTACGATTACTTTCAATTTGTCAGTTATTTCTATTAAAACTTGAATGATTACTGTCACTTTGCAGTTAAATCTATCAAAATTTTAATATTTCTTTGAAAATTTTAAAGATTTCTGCCAAATTTTTACTGCAATTACTGCAATAATTCAAATAATTTCTATCTAAATTTTAATTATTTAGTGAAATTATAATGATTTTTCCAAGTTTGTCATTAATTCCGTTAAAATTTCAATTGTTTCTGCCAATTTATCAATGATTCCTGCTAAGTTTTAATGATTCTGTCCACATTTCAATAATTACTATCAAATATTCAACTATTTGGCACAATTTATTCATTACGATACAAATTCTTATCATTATTTTCAATTTTTCAATTATTCCTGTTGAAATTTCAATGATTACAGTTAAATTTGCAGTTAATTCTTCAAAATGTTAATATTTCTTTGAAAATTTTAATGATTTCTGCCAAATCTTGCAATGCCTTTCGAAATTTCGTGGATTCTGTCAAAATAATAATGATTTGTATGAAATATTCAATTACTTATCAATATTTCAATGATTCTGTAAAAAAATTAATGATTTTTATAAATAATTCAATTATTTATCAATATTTACCCATTATGTCACAAATTATAATGATTACGGTCAATTTTTCAATTAATTGTATCAAGATTTTAATGCTACTGTCAATTTGCTGTTATTTCTATCAATATTTTAATTTTTCTATAAAAATATTAATGATTTCTACCAAATTTTTCAATTAATATGTTAAATATTTCAATTGTAACTGTTAATTTATCAATGATTCTGTCTAAATTCCAATGATTATCAAATATTCAAATTATTTGTCAAATTTTATTCATTATGTCACAAATTCTTACGATTACTTTGAATTTGTCAGTTATTTCTTTTAAAACTTGAATGATTACTGTCACTTTGCAGTTAAATCTATCAAAATTTTAATATTTCTATGAAAATTTTAATGATTTCTGCCAAATTTTGCGATGTCTTTCGAAATTTCGTGGATTCCGTCAAAATTATAACGATTTCTATTAAATATTTTATTGTTTATCAATATTTAATCATTATGTCATATATTATAATGATTACTATCAATTTTTCAAATTATTAAAATTCTCAAAGAATAAAAATATTAATAGAAATATCAGCAAATGGACAGTAGTCATTGAAACCTTGATAAAAATAATTGAAAATATGTCCGCAATCATTATAATTTGTGCCGTAATGGGTACATATTGATAAACAGTTGAATACTTCACAAAAATCATTAAAATTTTAACAGAATCATTGAAATATTCATAAATAATCGAATATTTCGTTCATCATTCTGTAAAAATTATAACGATTTCTATAAAGTATTTAAGTGTTTATCAATATTTAATCAGTACGTCACATATTATAATGATTACTATCAGTTTTTCAATATTTTTAATCGAAATTTCAATGGTTACTGCAACATTTGCAATAATATCTATCTAAATTTTAATTGTTTTGTGAATTTTTTATCATTTGTATGAAGTTTGTCAATAATTCCGTTAAAATGTCAATTGTTTCTGCCAATTTATCAATGATTCCTGCTAAGTTTTAATGATTCTGTCCACATTTCAATAATTACTATCAAATATTCAATTATTTGGCACAATTTATTCATTAAATCACAAATTCTTATCATTATTTTCAATTTTTCAATTATTCCTATTAAAATTTCAATGATGACTGTTAAATTTGCAGTTACTTCTTCAAAATTTTAATATTTCTTTGAAAATTTTAACTATTTCTGCCGAATTTTGCAATGCCTTTCGAAATTTCGTGGATTCTGTCAAAATAATAATGATTTGTATGAAATATTCAATTATTTATCGATATTTCAACGATTCTGTAAAAAAATTATTGATTTTTATGAATAATTCAATTATTTATCAATATTTACCCATTATGTCACAAATTATAATGATTACGGTCAATTTTTCCATGAATTGTTTCAAGATTTTAATGCTACTGTCAATTTGCTGTTATTTCTATCAATATTTTAATTTTTCTATGAAAATATTAATGATTTCTACGAAATTTTTCAATTAATATGTTAAAAATTTCAATTGCAACTGTTAATTTATCACTGATTCTGCCAAAATTTCAATAATTATCAAATATTCAAATTATTTGTCAAATTTTATTCATTATGTCACAAATTCTTACGATTACTTTCAATTTGTCAGTTATTTCTATTAAAACTTGAATGATTACTGTCACTTTGCAGTTAAATCTATCAAAATTTTAATATTTCTTTGAAAATTTTAATGACTTCTGCCAAATTTTGCGATGCCTTTCAAAACTTCGTGGATTCCGTCAAAATTATAACGATTTCTATAAAATATTTTATTGTTTATCAATATTTAATCATTATGTCATATATTATAATGATTACTATCAATTTTTCAAATTATTAAAATTTTCAAAGAATAAAAATATTAATAGAAATATCAATAAATGGACAGTAGTCATTGAAACCTTGATAAAAATAATTGAAAAATTGTCCGTAATCATTATAATTTGTGCCGTAATGGGTAAATATTGATAAACAGTTGAATACTTCACAAAAATCATTAAAATTTTTACAGAATCATTAAAATATTCATAAATTATCGAAAATTTTGTTCATCATTCTGTAAAAATTATAGCGATTTCTATAAAATATTTAATTGTTTATCAATATTTAATCATTATGTCACATATTATAATGATTACTATCAATTTTTAATTTTTTTAAATCAAAATTTCAATGATTACTGCAATAATTCAAATAATTTCTATCTAAATTTTAATTATTTAGTGAAATTATAATGATTTTTCCAAGTTTGTCATTAATTCCGTTAAAATTTCAATTGTTTCTGCCAATTTATCAATGATTCCTGCTAAGTTTTAATGATTCTGTACACATTTCAATAATTACTATCAAATATTCAACTATTTGGCACAATTTATTCATTACGTTACAAATTCTTATCATTATTTTCAATTTTTCAATTATTCCTATTGAAATTTCAATGATTACTGTTAAATTTGCAGTTACTTCTTCAAAATTTTAATATTTCTTTGAAAATTTTAATGATTTCTGCCAAATTTTGCGATGCCTTTCGAAATTTCGTGGATTCCGTCAAAATAATAATGATTTGAATGAAATATTCAATTATTTATCAATATTTCAATGATTCTGTAAAAATTTTAATGATTTTTACGTATAATTCAATTGTTCATCAATATTTACCCATTAAGTCACAAATTATAATGATTACGGTCAATTTTTCAATTAATTGTATCAAGATTTTAATGCTACTGTCAATTTGCTGTTATTTCTATCAATATTTTATTTTTTTATGAAAATATTAATGATTTCTACCAAATTTTTCAATTAATATGTTAAAAATTTCAATTGTAACTGATAATTTATCAATGATTCTGTCAAAATTTCAATGATTATCAAATATTCAAATTATTTGTCAAATTTCATTCATTATGTCACAAATTCTTACGATTACTTCCAATTTGTCAGTTATTTCTATTAAAACTTGGATAATTACTGTCACTTTGCAGTTAAATCTATCAATATTTTAATATTTCTTTGAAAATTTTAAAGATTTCTGCCAAATTTTGCAATGCCTGTCAAAATTTCAATCATTCTGTCAAAATTATAACGATTTCTATAAAATATTTTATTGTTTATCAATATTTAATCATTATGTCATATATTATAATGATTACTATCAACTTTTCAAATTATTAAAATTTTCAAAGAATACAAATGTTAATAGAAATATCAGCAAATGGACAGTAGTCATTGAAACCTTGATAAAAATAATTGAAAAATTGTCCGTAATCATTATAATTTGTGCAGTAATGGGTAAATATTCATAAACAATTGATTTATTTATAAAATCATTTAATCACACTTCTTTAATTTTACACATGAAGATTTTGTTGAATAAATAGTAAAACGGCGTTCCATAAGTTTATGTCATATCCAAGTACATTAGGCTTTTGATTAATAGATTTTGTTTAATAAATTATGAATCAATATGCAAATAAACCAAGAAACTATCAATACATTGGGGAAAGAATACGAGAACTCAAAAGAAAGATTTATATGAAGGCAATAATAAGTGTAGTTATAATAACAAACAAAAGTTACACATCAAGTTTACATTACTAATTATAATAATTACAAACAATAGTTACACATCAAGTTTACATTACTAATTATAATAATTACAAACAATAATAACATATACATATATTATAAGCATTACAAATTAAACAGTGCAAAATAAATAACAATCGTTTTTATAAAATATGATTTGAATTTTGAA
Source organism: Othius punctulatus (assembly GCA_951805005.1). Taxonomy (NCBI): domain Eukaryota; kingdom Metazoa; phylum Arthropoda; class Insecta; order Coleoptera; family Staphylinidae; genus Othius; species Othius punctulatus. The sequence goes on from OX638146.1 coordinate 45,287,013, forward strand.
CAGGAATTAATTATTTAAAACAAGTTAAATTTATTTATCAGTTATGAATAATTTACTAATCAATTATGTTAAAGATTGAGGACGTTTAATTAATTAATAAAGTTATTATTATTTAAGTAAGCGATGGCGATTCGTCGTCATTGAATCAATAGCAAAATTAAGCTAAGTGTTAAAAACAATAGATATCTTAAGAACACTTGATAATATACGAATGAAAGTATCTATCTAAACATCCAAATTCAGTTCATCGAGTAAACACATTTCGGGGCAGAATAAGTCAAAAAAATATTATTAGCATAAACAGATTTCATCCATAATTGCATTAATTGTGCAACCATAATTTATACTAACTAAACCACTTTATTACAAATTCGACATCATCGACTCTTCCTCATCTCTGGGAACTATTGCTGTACGCTGAGGTTTATAGAAAATGTTATACTTGTACATTACGTAAATGGCCATAATTATCAACACAATGAAGCACATTAGAGTGATGGTTTGTATAGCAATTAGGTTTCCACCATTAGAACTTGTATTTGGCACAGACAATTCTTTAGCTGTGTAAGAATTTGCGACGTTGCCTTGGATTGCGATTTGCTGCATAAGGTTTCTCATCTCTGTCTCCAAATTGATCAATTCAATTCTAACTACATCACTCTCTTTACTGGCATTCATATTAATTTTATTGATTGATTTTAGTATACGATTCATATCGTCAATGGAGTTGTTCTGCAGAAATTTGTAGATATTTTTAATTTCGTGTTCATTTGTATTCATTAGTTCATTATTAGCTATAGTTAGGTTTACAAGTTGTTTCATATCTTGTCCCAAATTATTTATTGCCATTCCGATATTAACGTTCTCCTTATTAACATTCGTTATTTCTGATATATTTTCGGTATTAATAAATATATTTGCACGTTTACCAAACGTTTCAGAATATTTGCAATTTATGCCATGAATGCTGGTAGATTGCCCTGAGTAGGCTTTTGATAAAGTTACATGTAATTTTTTTAAGTTTTTTATTATTTTGGATAATAATGTACATTCAAACATATTACCCGCCAGGTTTATTATTTGAAGACTAGTAACTTCTTTAACTTCGTGAACATCAATATCCTCTAGTAGATTATTACCAACATCTAGCTGATATAACATGGGGGTGTTTTGAAAAGAAGTTTCCGATATTGCCGATAACGTATTACCGCTCAGATTCAATGACTTAAGCGATATTAATCCAACAAACGCATCTATTTTTAATACCGATATTTGGTTGTTGGAAAGATCAAGTGATTGAATAATACTTTGATGGCCGAAAATCGACGACGGTATTTCGATAATGAGATTTTGGTGTAGGTTTAATTCGAGAACTCTTAATGTGTGATAAAATTGATTATTGTTTAGAAATTCGATTCTATTTTTGCTAAGATTCAAAGTTTTGCATGCTGTTAATCTTTTAAAATTTTCAGTATTTAGTGTGTTTATTTTGTTTGACGACAGGTCAATTATTTCTATTGAAGTTAAGTTACCAAAAGCATCAATTTCAATAATGTCGATTTTGTTGTTGGAAATATCAATAAATTTTAATAGGGGCATTTCTTTAAATGTGTTATTCTCCAATCTACTAATGTTTTGATATGATAAGTTAATATAAGGAAGTACATCTAAACCATTAAATGCACCTCCCTGTACAGAAACAATTTCATGAGTGGGCAGATAGGGTAATTGTAACAAGTTTTGTAATCCAGTAAAAGTATTATTTTTTAATTTAGTCAATTTATAAAACGATAAGTCTAAAATAGTAATCCTAAGGAGACCATTAAAGCTATAACTATCCAAATGACTTATTATATTCCCAGAAAGTTTCAGTATTTCTAACTCGGTAAGGTATAAAAATCTATTTGGTGTAAGTTGTGTTAAATTATTAAAAGCTAAATCGAGAGTCTTCAGCAATTTGAGGTATTTAAATGCGTCTACATCTATAACACTTATTTTATTGTGACTCATATTTAATGATCTCAATTGGTTAAAGCCCGATGGGTTAAATGGGTTGAAGCCCATAAAAGAATTATTTTTTATGCCTGTTAGTTTTTGATTTGACAAATCAAAATTAAGCACCTTCCCCAATTGATCAAATGCCCCTCCTTCAATATCATTAATTGGATTCCCAGTTAAATTCAATTCTATTAGATTGTCCAAACCAATGAAGGAATTAGTTATTAGTTTGGTTAGATTTTGATTGGACAGATCTAATCTGGGAAGGATTTGTAATCCTCTGAAGGAACCTTCTTCTATAATATTAATCTGGTTATGTGTCAAATTCAACTGCTGTAGATTATTTAAGTCATTAAATGTGTTTTCCTTTATTGTTGTTAAATTTTGGAACGATAAGTCTAATTTAAGTAGATTTGTCAATGCACCGAATACATTTTCGTTAATAAAATTTATAGAATTATTCGCTAAATCCAATTCTTTAAGCTGTGTCAGCCCTTTAAAGCAATTACTTTCTATGGTAGTGATACAATTTTGATTTAGAGTAAGAGTTGTTAAATTACCTAAGCCAAAAAATGTATCATTAAACACTGCATTTATTTTATTTCCCTCTAGATTCAGATAATCTAAGTTGTTCAAGCCATAGAAAGAGTGATCGCCAATTTTGCTGATATTTGAAAATGATAAATCGAGTTTATTCAATTTGGGCAAATACTCTAAAACGTGTTTTTCAATGTATTGCAAGTTGTTTCCCTGCAACTTTAATACTGTCACTGAATTTAGGATAATGAACGAATTTGGATTAATATAATTTATTCTATTGTGTGACAAATCGAGAGTACTTAGCTCGTTTAGACCTGTAAATGTGTCCTTATTAATAGTTGTGATGGCATTCATTGAGATATCAAGAATCAGTAGATTATGCAATCTACTAAATACATTGTCAGGTAAACTCGTTATATAATTAGAGGGTAATTTTAGTTCATATAAGCTACCATATGATTCAAACGAATTTGGTTCTATTGTTTTCAACTGACAGTACTTAATCGTCAAGTATATAATATAATCATTGTTTTTCAAAGTATATCTTGTGAAAACTGGAAGATGGCCTGATACCAATGTTACATTAACACCATTAGAATCACTCGGTATTTGAAAATTTGTAGATGGTTCAAAGTTTGTAAATATACATATCCTAGATCCATCATAACGACAATTTGAATTTGCTTGAATATATTCGGAAACCAAGATGAATAGAGTGATTATATATTTATTCATCTCCATTGAGCAGCTCCTGAAAAATATAACAAGGTTTTTGTAACAGTTCATGTAAATCTTGATAAGAATTACAAAGAGTAAAACCGAGCAGTCAGTTATATGCCGGTAAACAAAGGGCTTCATTAAATAATATTGCACAACATCTCACAACGAATGACTAATTTGTTATTCTTCCTATTGTTAACTTAGCATTAATTTATTATAAATAGTAGAAGCTTAATATTAATATTTTATTTCCACGTTAGACTCTGTGCAGTACGTTAATTTCAATATATTGTTTATTGTATCGTAAAGTCGCATAATTATTACATAATACTTAATAGTTAAAGTTAAGTGTCGTCAAGTTTAATAAAGTTTATTTAAAAAAATCTAAATCGTTAATTCGAGAATTTAACTAGTCTGCTATTTTTTTATTCATTGCAAAAATAGTACGAATTAAATTATTAACAAAAAGGAAAAAAAAAAGTTCTCTGAGCCCTCCCATCTTCTTTTGATTTTTGTGGCTATTTGGTTTCTCTCCATTATTTTCTGTAGGCTCACTGATAGTTCTTTGAAATTTCTTGTTTTGGAGAGTTTCATTTTGTTTATTTCATTACTAATTTTTGTCTTTATTCGTCGGTATGTTTTACAGGTTGATGTTTGTTTTTTGTTTCTATCGTTGTTAGCAGCGGTCTGTGGTCAGATATGCTTATGGGAAATATTTTTACTTATAAATTTTCTCTGTGCATATTTGTAATGGCATGGTCTAATATTGTATTTTCTCCATTTGGGTTTGAGTGTGTAAAGTAGTTTTTGCTTTTTTTCACCCATTAAATGCAGTAAATGTGCACTTTGCGTTTTTTCTGGTTTTGAGTCTAATTCTACAGCGGCGGAGTATATTTCATGGCTCTGCTTACATTGTTTCCAATTCTCACTGAGATTGCCGTTTAATTTAATTGATTGGATTCCTCTGCTTTCCATTTTCACGTCTTCTTTTTATTTCTCCTTTTAATGTCCGTTAAGCTGCGCCATGTTATATATCTGGGAGTGGATCTAGGAATCGACTGAACGACACAACTGCCATGTGTATACTGTCTTTATTAAAACTTCTATGCGTGGTCGTTGCGGTAGGTTAGACAACCTTCTTTACCTCTAAGGCACATACATTAGATACATTACATCATTACATCTCCGTTATTATGTAACATAGTCATACAGTCTTTTTGGTTTTCTGGTTACTCTTTTACACTTCACTCTTTTTACAATGTTATCATCTACAAAGTTATCATTTACAATACAATCATCTGTAATGTTGTCATTTACAATATTATCATCTGTAATGTTATCATTTACAATATTATCATCTGTAATGTTGTCATTTACAATATTATCATCTGTAATGTTGTCATTTACAATATTATTATTATTATATACAAAATTTGAACATTGTATCACTTCGTTTGTACCTTTGAAGTTTTTAATGTAAACACTATTTCTTATTATACATCTTCCATCCTCTTTTTCTATTCCGTAAGTTCTTTCTCTTATTTTATTCTTAATTTTTCCTAGTTTCCAAGTGATTTTAGGCTATTCTTGGAACCAAACTTGCATTCCATTTCTCAGTTCAACGTTTGAACGTATACCTGATTTGTCATAATGAATTTTTGATTTGATTTGTCTTGTGTCAATTTTGTTCTTTAGTTTTGTCTTATTTATAATTTGAGAATTTAGTTTGTTTTCATTAATGGGTAAGTTGTCTCTTAAGTATCGTGACATTAATATCTGAGATGGTGTGTAGGTATCATAGACAGGGGTGTTACGGTAACTTAATAAAGCAAGGTATATGTCTTTTTAATTAATTTCTTAATGGTTTGAATCGATCTTTCTGTAAAACCGTTGGATTGTTGGTGATATGGGGATGATTTAGTTATTTTGAAAATTCCATTCTTTGGAAAATGTTTCATATTCTTCACTGATGAATTGTCTTCCACTATCTGATACAACAATTTTGGGTATTCCATGTCTAGCAAATATGGATTTTAATTTGTTGATTACATTTTTGGAAGTTAGATTTTTTTTCAACGTCATGATTTCGGGGTATTTTGAGTAGTAATTCACTGCAATAAGGAATGTTTCACCTTGTATTTCAAATAAGCCAATTCCTATTTTTTGCCATGTTTTTTTAATTATTTGATGATTTATCATTGGCTCTCTTCTATTCGAGTTTGAATATTTATTACATACGTAACATCTATGAATTACATTTTCTATATGTGTTATCATATTAGGCCAATATACTGCAAATTTTGCTCTCGATATGCATTTATTTAAACCTAAGTGACTTGTGTGTATGTCTTCAAGGACTTTGTTTCTCCATGATTTTGGTATAATGACTCTTTGATTCATATATATTAAGTTATTGCTTCCCATTGTTATTTCTGACTTTAATTTGTAAAATGGTTTCAAATTTACTATCATTATATTTATGCTCTTTGGCCATCCATCCTTAATAAAGGTTTTTATCATTTTTAATTCTTCATCATCTTCAGTTGCTTTTATCAACTGTTTTAACCTGTAGTCTTTAATTGTTAATTTTTTTTCGATTAGGCATACTTGAGCGTTTAATTCTAAATTATCTTCGAATACTTTATTTACTGTTGCTCGTGATAATGTATCAGCTATTATTAGATATTTGCCTGGTTTGTAAACTAAATTTATTTTATATTTTTGTAATGTCAAAAGCATCCTTTGTAATCTAGCAGGGCATGAGTTTAATGTTTTTTTGAATTTGGAAATTAATGGTTTGAGATCGGTTTCAAATGTAAACTCTCTTCCATAAACATATTGATAGAACTTTTGTACGCCAAAACATATTGCTAATAGTTCCTTCTCTATTTGAGCATATCTTTGCTGAGTTTCTGTCATAGCTCTAGAAGCATATGCACATGGTTTTTCATTTTGCAAAAGTGCTGCTTCTAAGCCTGAGCTAGATGCATCAACTGATATTGTTATTTGCTCTCTTGGATTAAAATACTTTAAAATTGGTTCTTGTGAAATTATCTTTTTTAATTCGTTAAATGCTTTTTCTTGGGGGTGTTCCCATGAAAATATATTGTTATCTTTAATTAAATCCCTTAATGGTTAAGTAATTTCTGATAAGTTTGGAATAAATTTTCCTACATAAGTTATGAAACCTAGGAATCTTTGGACATCTTTTTTATTAATTGGTTTGGGCATTCCTACGATGGCTTCAAATTTATCTTCATCCATTAATATACCTTTATTTGAAAACTTATGTCCTAAATACTTAACTTCATCTAGACAAAATTTACATTTGTTTCTATTAAATTTTACATTTTTTTTCCTAGCTATCTTAAATACTTCTTCCAATATTTTGTCACGTTCTTCTTTAGTGTCGGCATGAATTAAAATATCATCGACATAGATTACTACACCTTATGTATGAAAAATTTCTTGAAAAGTTTCTTGGAATACTTCACTAGCAGTTTTAATACCAAATGGTAGTCTATTGAATTTGTATCTACCATGAGGGGTTGCAAAAGTGCATAACTTACTAGATTTTTCATCTAATGGAATGTTCCAAAATCCACTAGCTGCATCTAATGTTGTGAATATTTTTGAACCATTCAAAGTTCTTGTTATTTCGTCCATGTTTGGTATTTTGTGTTTTCTATCTATTATAACTTCATTTAAATCTCTTGGATCTAAACAGTTTCGTAGAGAACCATCTTATTTTCTAACTAGTACATATGAATTTATCCATTCTGAGCTGCCTTGAACTTTTTCTATTATTTTTAATTTTTCTAAATTTTCTAAACATTTTTTAAATTGATCTTGTATAGCAAAAGGTACATTTCTTATCGGGTTTACTACTGGTTTTGCATGTTTTTGTATTTCAATGTGATATGGCTTACTTGTTTTACCTATACCTTCAAATACATCTTTATATCTATTGGTTAATTCTTCATAATTTTTAATTTGGTTTTTATTTACTGTATTAATGAATGTAATATCCTCATCATTTTTTATGTTTACTATTCCTAAATGAATACATGTTTTTAAACCTAAGATTGACCCATTATTACTTTTGTCTACAAAGAATTCAGTTTTGTTGAAAGAATTTCCATTATAGTATAAATCTAGATAACATTTTCCCAATATAGGAATTTTATCTCCAGTAAATGTGACAAAGTTTTCCTTAATGTTCTCAATATTTTTTAAATTAAATTTACACGCTTTTAATTCAAAGTAGGAAATTATATTGACACTTGCTCCCGTATCTATTTTAAATTTAGCCTTTCTATCTGCATCTTCACCTATACTCAACTCTATAATGCAATGATTAAAATTATTGAGGTTTTTGTTTCCATTATTAATTGTGTCTATACTCAAGTGATCATTACAATTATCCGATTGATTCACTTTCTTTACAGATTTATTCCTACATTTATTTGCAAAGTGATTGTCCTTTTTACATTTTAAACATTTTTTACCGTATGCTGGACATTTATTTATCGGATGTGATTTACCACATCTTGAACAGTCTTTAATTTCTATTTGTACCCGATTGTAATTTCTATTTTCGTTCGATCTTGAAGAATCTTCTCGGAATTTTTGTGTTGTTTTCTTCTGATTTCTTACTTGATCCACTTCTTTGTAATTTCTTGTCTTGTCTCTACTCGTTGATTGTTTCATATCCTGAAGCTGCTGTCTGGATGTTTCGGTTAACACACATGTCTCGATTGCTTTTTCCATGGTGTACTCTTGATGTTGTAGAAGTTGCTCTCGAACCTTCTCATCTTTTATCCCAACGATTAGCATCGTTTTTATTAATTCCGTTTTAAAATTTTCAGGGAATTCGCACTGTTTTGCTTGGTTTTTTAATGACGTGACATACTGTTCTGTGCTTTCCTCATTTTGGCGGGACGTGAAGAATTTATATCTCTCGTAGGTTAGGTTCTTTTTTGGAATGAAATAGTGATTATATTTCTTCTTTAGTACAGTAATTTTGTCCTTATCATCGTCACTAAATGTGAAGCTATTGTTGATTGCAATGGCTTCTTCGCCCATTAAATGCAGTAAATGTGCACATTGCGTTTTTTCTGGTTTTGAGTCTAATTCTACAGCGGCGGAGTATATTTCATCAAATCAAACTAAAGGTTAATGAAATGAAATCAATAAAGCTATCGATATTGCTTGTTTAATAAATCTTATTCTAAATTTAAAGCTGGAATCTAATAACGATAATGTTCTCCAGGGAATAAGTATAAAATATTAAGGTATTATTTACATAATAACTACTGTGGCAAATTATTGGTTGTTTTGTGTAATGAGTATAAACGAGTTATAAATAATCATATTGCAAATTCATTAATATCAGTCATACGAACAATTTACAGGATATATTTAACAAACTTGCATCTATCAAAACCTAGTTAGTGAACACTGAAGAAATAAGTGGAATGTGACATTGGAAGGCACAAACAGTGACATATTTCATGGACTGCGTTAAGCAGTTTTGCGGGTAAGTAGAATTGAGCAATGTGTGAAGTCATTGACGTTAAGTACATATTTTATCCAAAACTAACTAATACTTTTTGAGTCAATAAAGAGAGTCATTAAATTCAAAATTGATGTTTAATTGTTGTTGCAAAATTCTTTAAAGTGAATAAATTACACTTAATCCATAAATATGTGGCTTTATTTTATTAATATTATTGTTACCTCTAAAAGAAGTTGAAGTTGTCACGATGATGATTTAATATCAAACACAACGTAAAGAAGTACTGCCATTATACGATCACACAAAATAAAAGTAAGATAGATAAAATCACGAGCCAAAACGAATATCATAAATTATAAGAATTTATGATTACAAGTAATATATACCGAATTATTAAATATTGATGAAACCGAAGTCTTACAAGTTTCAAAATTAAAGTAACAAGTATTGGGTTTAAATGAGTTTGATGTGATTATAAACTCATATTTTTCTCGAATGCATTGTGCTTACAATTTATGAAAGTTTCATATTTACATTATTAGCCTTGTTTAAAAAGATAATGCGCAGATATGAATATTAAATTAAAGTACAAAATTAATTACCTGTTTGAGCTTGAGATACTTCAAATGTCGAGGAGAAGTACTCAAGCTTGAACAGCTCTCTTCTGTATATATTTATATATATATAGGTATATCCAGCCAAGTAAGTAGTAAGTAGAGATCTCGATGTGTTGATATTCCCCAAGTAGTTATCTAGAAAAACAAATTCATTTATTGTGGATTCTGATTAATTAATTAATGATTCTGTTAACATTTCAATGATTACTATCAAATATTCAATTATTTGGCACAATTTATTCATTAGGTCACAAATTCTTATCATTATTTTCAATTTTTCAATTATTCCTGTTGAAATTTCAATGATTACAGTTAAATTTGCAGTTAATTCTTCAAAATGTTAATATTTCTTTGAAAATTTTAATGATTTCTGCCAAATCTTGCAATGCCTTTCGAAATTTCGTGGATTCTGTCAAAATAATAATGATTTGTATGAAATATTCAATTACTTATCAATATTTCAATGATTCTGTAAAAAAATAATGATTTTTATGAATAATTCAATTACTTATCAATATTTACCCATTATGTCACAAATTATAATGATTACGGTCAATTTTTCAATTAATTGTATCAAGATTTTAATGCTACTGTCAATTTGCTGTTATTTCTATCAATATATTAATTTTTCTATGAAAATATTAATGATTTCTACCAAATTTTTCAATTAATATGTTAAAAATTTCAATTGTAACTGTTAATTTATCAACGATTCTGTCAAAATTTTAATGATTATCAAATATTCAAATTATTTGTCAAATTTTATTCATTATGTCACAAATTCTTACGATTACTTCCAATTTGTCAGTTATTTCTATTAAAACTTGAATGATTACTGTCACTTTGCAGTTAAATCTATCAAAATTTTAATATTTCTTTGAAAATTTTAAAGATTTCTGCCAAATTTTGCAATGCCTGTCAAAATTTCAATAATTCTGTCAAAATTATAACGATTTCTATAAAATATTTTATTTTATTATTTTTTTTATTTTTATATTTAATCATTATGTCATATATTATAATGATTACTATCAATTTTTCAAATTATTAAAATTTTCAAAGAATACAAATGTTAATAGAAATATCAGCAAATGGACAGTAGTCATTGAAACCTTGATAAAAATAATTGAAAAATTGTCCGTAATCATTATAATTTGTGCAGTAATGGGTAAATATTCATAAACAATTGATTTATTTATAAAATCATTTAATCACACTTCTTTAATTTTACACATGAAGATTTTGTTGAATAAATAGTAAAACGGCGTTCCATACATTTATGTCATATTCAAGTACTTTTGGCTTTTGATTAATAGATTTTGTTTAATAAATTATGAATCAATATGCAAATAAACCAAGAAACTATCAATACATTGGGGAAAGAATACGAGAACTCAAAAGAAAGATTTATATTAAGGCAATAATAAGTGTAGTTATAATAATAAACAGTAGTTACACATCAAGTTTACATTACTAATTATAATAATTGCAAACAATAGTTACACATCAAGTTTACATTACTAATTATAATAATTACAAACAATAATAACATATACATATATTATAAGCATTACAAATTAAACAGTGCTAAATAAATAACAATCGTTTTTATAAAATATGATTTGAATTTTGAACAGGAATTAATTATTTAAAACATGTTAAATTTATTTATCACTTATGAATAATTTACTAATCAATTATGTAAAGATTGCGAACGTTTAATTAATTAATAAAGTTATTATTATTTAAGTAAGCGATGGCGATTCGTCGTCATTGAATCAATAGCACAATTAACCTAAGTGTTAAAAACAATAGATATCTTAAGAACACTTGATAATATACGAATGAAAGTATCTATCTAAACATCCAAATTCAGTTCATCGAGTAAACACATTTCAGGGCAGACTAAGTCAAAAAAATATTATTAGCATAAACAGATTTCATCCATAATTGCATTAATTGTGCAACCATAATTTATACTAACTAAACCACTTTATTACAAATTCGACATCATCGACTCTTCCTCATCTCTGGGAACTATTGCTGTACGCTGTGGTTTATAGAAAATGTTATACTTGTACATTACGTAAATGGCCATAATTATCAACACAATGAAGCACATTAGAGTGATGGCTTGTATAGCAAGTAGGTTTCCACCATTGGAACTTGTATTTGGCACAGACAATTCTTTAGCTGTGTAAGAATTTGCGACGTTGCCTTGGATTGCGATTTGCTGCATAAGGTTTCTCATCTCTGTCTCCAAATTAATTAATTCAATTCTAATCACATCACTCTCTTTACTGGCATTCATATTAATTTTATTGATTGATTTTAGTATACGATTCATATCGTCAATGGAGTTGTTCTGCAGAAATTTGTAGATATTTTTAATTTCGTGTTCATTTGTATTCATTATTTCATTATTAGCTATAGTTAGGTTTACAAGTTGTTTCATATCTTGTCCCAAATTATTTATTGCCATTCCGATATTAACGTTCTCCTTATTAACATTCGTTATTTCTGATATATTTTCGGTATTAATAAATATATTTGCACGTTTACCAAACGTTTCAGAATAATTGCAATTAATGCCATGAATGCTGGTAGATTGCCCTGAGTAGACTTTTGATAAAGTTACATCTAATTTTTTTAAGTTTTTTATTATTTTGGATAATAATGTACATTCAAACATATTACCCGCCAGGTTTAATATTTGAAGACTAGTAACTTCTTTAATTTCGTGAACATCAATATCCTCTAGTAGATTATTACCAACATCTAGCTGATATAACATGGGGGTGTTTTGAAAAGAAGTTTCCGATATTGCCGATAACGTATTACCGCTCAGATTCAATGATTTCAGCGATATTAATCCAACAAACGCATCTAGTTTTAATACAGATATTTGGTTGTTGGAAAGATCAAGTGATTGAATAATACTTTGATGGCCGAAAATCGACGACGGTATTTCTATAATGAGATTTTGGTGTAGGTTTAATTCGAGAACTCTTAGTGTGTGATAAAATTGATTATTGTTTAGAAATTCGATTCTATTTTTGCTAAGATTCAAAGCTTTGCATGCTGTTAATCTTTTAAAATTTTCAGTATTTAGTGTGTTCATTTTGTTTGACGACATGTCAATTATTTCTATTGAAGTTAAGTTACCAAAAGCATCAATTTCAATAATGTCGATTTTGTTGTTGGAAATATCAATAAATTTTAATTGGGGCATTTCTTTAAACGTGTTATTCTCCAATCTACTAATGTTTTGATATGATAAGTTAATATATGGAAGTACATCTAAACCATTAAATGCACCTCCCTGTACAGAAACAATTTCATGAGCAGGTAGACTTAATTGCAATAAGTTTTGTAATCCAGTAAAAGTATTGTTTTCTAATTTAGTCAATTTATAAAACGATAAGTCTAAAATAGTAATATTAAGGAGACCATTAAAACTATAACTATCCAGATGACTTATTTTATTCCCAATAAGGTGCAGTGCTTCTAACTCGGTAAGGTATAAAAATCTATTTGGTGTGAGTTGTGTTAAATTATTAAAAGCTAAATCGAGAGTCTTCAGCAAATTGAGGTATTGAAATGCGTCTAGATCTATAACACTTATTTTATTGTGACTCATATTTAATGATCTCAGTCGGTTAAAGCCCATAAAAGAATTATTTTTTATGCCTGTTAGTTTTTGATATGACAAATCAAAATTAAGCACGTACCCCAATTGATCAAATGCCCCTCCTTCAATATCATTAATTGCATTCCCAGTTAAATTCAATTCTATTAGATTGTCCAAACCAATGAAGGAATTAGTTATTAGTTTGGTTAGATTTTGATTGGACAGATCTAATTTGGGAAGGATTTGTAATCCTCTGAAGGAACCTTCTTCTATATTATTAATCTGGTTATGTATCAAATTCAACTGCTGTAGATTAGTTAAGTCATTAAATGTGTTCTCCTTTATTGTCGTTAGATTTTGGAACGATAAGTCTAATTTAAGTAGATTTGTCAATGCACCGAATGCATTTTCGTTAATAAAACTTATAGAATTATTCGCTAAATCCAATTCTTTAAGCTGTGTCAGCCGTTTAAAGCAATTACTTGCGAGTTGAGTTAAATATTGAGAAGATAGGTCTAATGTTGAAAGATTGTCCAACCCTACGAAGGTGCCTTCTTCTATGGTAGTGATAAAATTTTGATTTAGAGTAAGAGATTCTAATTTACCTAAGCCAAAAAATGTATCATTATAAATTGTACTTATTTTATTTCCGCCTAATTGTAGATAAATTAAGTGGTTCAAGCCATAGAAAGAGTGTTCGCCAATTTTGCTGATATTTGAAAATGATAAGTCAAGTTGGGATAACTTAGGTAAATACTCTAAAACGTGTTTTTCAATATATTGCAAGTTGTTGCCCTGCAATTTTAATACGGTTAATGATTTTAAGCTAATGAACGAATTTGGATTAATATGATTTATTCTATTATATGATAAATCGAGAGTACTTAGCTCTTTTAGACCTGTAAATGTGTCCTTATTAATAGTTGTTATGTCATTCATTGATATATCGAGAATATTTAGATTACGTAATGTATTAAATACATTGTCAGGTAAACTCGTTATATTATTGGATGGAAATTCTAGTTTATGTAAATTACTATATGATTCAAACGAATGTGGATCTATTGTTTTTAACTGACAATTATCTATCGTCAACCTAGTAATATAATATTTATAATTCAAGGTAGTTCTTGTGAAAACGGGAAGATATCCTGATTCGAGCGTTACAGCATAATAATAATTACTCGGTGTGTGAAAAGTGCTAGATGATTTAAAGTTTGAAAATATACATATCCGAGATACTTGTGAGCAATTTGAATTTGCTTGAATAAATTGGGAAACCATGACAAATAACGAGATTAGATACTCATATTTTTTCATCTTCATCGTGCAGCTTCTGAAAAATATAAAAATTATATTCATAATAGTTTAATAGTCATATCCAAGGCGCGGATTTCTAGGTATTATGCTATACATCATAGCAGACCAAAATGACCTCGTATCTATACGAATTTCAGCAAATGAAGTAACGTGACAATATTTTTGTGTGCTTTTATGCATATTTTTAGTTTTTAAGCTTATAATTGCTTTAATGCATTTTTGTGTGCAGTGCAGATTTTTTACAAGTTAAAAAAAAAATCTTATGTTTTAATTGAGTTTCATATAAAACAGACCTTTTAACATGTCGTCGGCTTAATGTTACAAGGTTCTATGTGAAAATTTATAAATTTGAGAATAAGGACTTTAAATTTGTTTGTTATTACAGAAAATGATGTATTGTGCACTGTAATTAGATGCTTTTTATATCACAGTTGAAAATGGAAAGCCGAGGAATCCAACCACTTTAATTGAACGGCAATCTCAGTGAGAATTGGAGACAATGGAAGCAGAGGTATGAAATATACTCCGCCGCTGTAGAATTAGACTCAAAACCAGAAAAAACGACTGCATTTAATGGGCGAAGAAGCCATTGCAATCTACAATAGCTTCACATTTAGTGACGATGATAAGGACAAAATTACTGTACTAAAGAAGAAATTTAATGACTATTTCATTACAAAAAAGAACCTAACCTACGAGAGATATAAATTCTTCACGTCCCGCCAAAATGAGGAAAGCACAGAACAGTATGTCACGTCATTAAAAAACCAAGCAAAACAGTGCGAATTCCCTGAAAATTTTAAAACGGAATTAATAAAAACCATGCTAATCATTGGGATAAAAGATGAGAAGGTTCGAGAGCAATTTCTACAACATCAAGAGTACACCCTGGAAAAAGCAATCGAGACATGTATGTTAACCGAAACATCCAGACAGCAGCTTCAGGATATGAAGCAATCAACGAGTGGAGACAAGACAAGAAATTACAAAGAAGTGGATCAAGCAAGAAATCAGAAGAAAACAACACAAAAATTCCGAGAAGATTCTTCAAAATCGAACGAAAATAGAAATTACAATCAGGTACAAAGAGAAATTAAAGATGTGGTAAATCATATCTGATAAATAAATGTGCAGCATACGGTAAAAAATGTTTAAAATGTAAAAATTACAATCACTTTGCAAATAAATGTAGGAATAAATCTGTAAACCAAGTGAATCAATCGGATAATTGTAATGATCACTTGAGTATAGACACAATTAATAATGGAAACAAAAACCTCAATAATTTTAATCATTGCATTATAGAGTTGAGTATAGGTGAAGACGCAGATGTAAAGGCTAAATTTAAAATAGATACGGGAGCAAGTGTCAATATAATTTCCTACTTTGAATTGAAAGCGTGTAAATTTAATTTAAAAAATATTGAAAACATTAAGGAAAACTTAGTCACATTTACTGGAGATAAAATTCATATATTCGAAAAATGTTATCTAGATTTATACTATAATGGAAATTGTTTCAAGAAAACTGAATTCTTTGTAGACAAAAGTAATAATGGGTCAATCTTAGTTTTAAAAACATGTATTAATTTAGGAATAGTAAACATAAAAAATGATGAGGATACTAAATTCATTAATACAGTAAATAAAAACCAAATTAAAAATTATGAAGAATTAACCAATAGATATAAAGATGTATTTGAAGGTATAGGTAAAACAAGTAAGCCATATCACATTGAAATACAAAAACATGCAAAACCAGTAGTAAATCCGATAAGAAATGTACTTTTTGCTATACAAGATCAATTTAAAAAATGTTTAGAAAATTTAGAAAAATTAAAAATAATAGAAAAAGTTCAAGGCAGCTCAGAATGGATAAATTCATATGTACTAGTTAGAAAAGAAGATGGTTCTCTACGAATCTGCTTAGATCCAAGAGATTTAAATGAAGTTATAATAGATAGAAAATACAAAATACCAAACATGGACGAAATAACAAGAAATTTGAATGGTTCAAAAATATTCACAATATTAGATGTAGCTAGTGGATTTTGGAACATTCCATTAGATGAAAAATCTAGTATGTTATGCACTTTTGCAACCCCTCATGGTAGATACAAATTCAATAGACTACCATTTGGTATTAAAACTGCTAGTGAAGTATTCCAAGAAACTTTTCAAGAAATTTTTCATATAAGAGGTGTAGTAATCTATCTCGATGATATTTTAATTCATACCGAGACTAAAGAAGAACATGACAAAATATTGGAAGAAGTATTTAAGATAGCTAGAGAAAAAAATGTAAAATTTAATAGAAACAAATGTAAATTTGGTCTAGATGAAGTAAAGTATTTAAGACATAAGTTTTCAAATAAAGGTATATCAATGGATGAAGATAAAATTGAAGCCATCGTAGGAATGCCCAACCCAATTAATAAAAAAGATGTCCAAAGATTCCTAGGTTTCATAACTTATGTAGGAAAATTTATTCCAAACTTAACAGAAATTACTCAACCATTAAGGGATTTAATTAAAGATAACAATATATTTTCATGGGAACACCCTCAAGAAAAAGCATTAAACGAATTAAAAAAAAAAATCACAAGAACCAATTTTAAAGTATTTTAATCCAAGAGAGCAAATAACAATATGCATCTAGCTCAGGCTTAGGAGCAGCACTTTTGCGAAATGAAAAACAATGTGCATATGCTTCTAGAGCTTTGACAGAAACTCAGCAAAGATATGCTCAAATAGAGAAGGAACTATTAGCAATATGTTTTGGCGTACAAAAGTTCTATCAATATGTTTATGGAAGAGAGTTTACAGTTGAAAGCGATCACAAACCATTAATTTCCATATTCAAAAAATCATTAAACTCATGCCCAGCTAGATTACAAAGGATGCTTTTGACATTACAAAAATATAAAATAAATTTAGTTTACAAACCAGGCAAATATCTAATAATTGCTGATATATTATCACGAGCAACAGTAAATAAAGTATTCGAAGATAATTTAGAATTAAATGCTCAAGTATGCCTAATCGAAAAAAAATTAACAATTAAAGAGGACAGGTTAAAACAGTTGATAAAAGTAACTGAAGATGATGAAGAATTAAAAATGATAAAAACCTTTATTAAGGATGGATGGCCAAAGAGCATAAATAAAATGACAGTAAATTTGAAACCATTTTACAAATTAAAGTCAGAAATAACAATGGGAAGCAATAACTTAATATATATGAATCAAAGAGTCATTATACCAAAATCATGGAGAAACAAAGTCATTGAAAACATACACACAGGTCATTTAGGTATAAATAAATGCATATCGAGAGCAAAATTTGCAATATATTGACCTAATATGATAACACATATAGAAAATGTAATTAATAGATGTTACGTATGTAATAAATATTCAAACTCGAATAGAAGAGAGCCTATGATGAATCATCAAATAATTTTAAAACCATGGCAAAAAATAGGAATTGACTTATTTGAAATACAAGGTGAAACATTCCTTATTGCAGTGGATTACTACTCAAAATATCCCGAAATCATGACGTTGAACAAAAATCTAACTTGCAAAAATGTAGTCAACAAATTAAAATCCATATTTGCTAGACATGGAATACCCAAAATTGTTGTATCAGATAGTGGAAGACAATTCATCAGTGAAGAATATGAAACATTTTCCAAAGAATGGAATTTTCAAATAACTAAATCATCCCCACATCACCAACAATCCAACGGTTTTACAGAAAGATCAATTCAAACCATTAAGAAATTAATTAAAAAGACATTAGAAAATAAAGAAGACATATACTTAGCTTTATTAAGTTACCGTAACACCCATGTCTATGATACCTACACACCATCTCAGATATTAATGTCACGATACTTAAGAGACAACTTACCCATTAATGAAAACAAACTAAATTCTCAAATTATAAATAAGACAAAACCATAGAACAAAATTGACACAAGACAAATCAAATCAAAAATTTATTATGACAAATCAGGTGTACGTTCAAACGTTGAACTTAGAAATGGAATGCAAGTCTGGTTCCAATAAAAGCCTAAAAGCACTTGGAAACCAGGAAAAATTAAGAATAAAATAAGAGAAAGAACTTACGAAATAGAAAAAGAGGATGGAAGATGTATAATAAGAAATAGTGTTTACATTAAAAACTTCAAAGGTTCAAACGATGTGATACAACGTTCAAATTTTGTATATAATAATAATATTGTAAATGATAACATTGCAGATGATAATATTGTAAATGACAACATTACAGATGATAATATTGTAAATGACAACATTACAGATGATTGTATTGTAAATGATAACATTATAGATGATAACATTGTAAAAAGAGTGAACTGTAAAAGAGTAACCAGAAAACCATAAAGACTGTATGACTATGTAACGTAATAAGGGAGATGTAATAGATGTATGTAATATAGATGTAATGTACGTAATTTTTCTGCAACGTGAGTGGCCTATTTATTAGGGGGTTATCTATGATGCTACAATCTCCAATTGTGTTTACCTTAGTAGACATGATTAACAATTCCCTTCAAAAGCTAACAGAAGTCATAAAAATATCAATTAAAATTAAATATTAAATATCATTTAAATTTCCTCTTTAATAAAATACTGTCATTATAAATTTAAAATGAAGTATAGAGAGGATAATACTCTTCAGGGAATAAGTATAAATTATTAAAATATAACTTAAATAATATCTCTTCGCTAAAGTGGCAAAACATTATTTAATTATGAGTAATTAATAACACGAATTTGAATCAAATGAAGATTAAGTTTAAATGAGAAACATTACAGAAATCAAACTAAAGGTTAATGAAATGAAATCAATAAAGCTATCAAAATTGCTTGTTTAATAAATCTTATTCTAAATTTAAAGCTGGAATCTAATAACGATAATGTTCTCCAGGGAATAAGTATAATATATTAAGGTATTATTTACATAATAACTACTGTGGCAAATTATTGGTTGTTTTGTGTAATGAGTATAAACGAGTTATAAATAATCATATTGCAAATTCATTAATATCAGTCATACGAACAATTTACAGGATATATTTAACAGACTTGCATCTATCAAAACCTAGTTAGTGAACACTGAAGTAATAAATGGAATGTGACATTGGAAGGCACAAACAGTGACATATTTCATGAACTGCGTTAAGCAGTTTTGCGGGCAAGTAGAATTGAGCAATGTGTGAAGTCATTGACGTTAAGTACATATTTTATTCAAAACTAACTAATACTTTTAGAGTCAATAAAGAGAGTCATTAAATTCAAAATTGATGTTTCATTGTTGCCAAATCCTTTAAAGTGAATAAATTACACTTAATCCATAAATATGTGTCTTTATTTTATTAATATTATTGTTACCTCTAAAAGA
Organism: Othius punctulatus; assembly: GCA_951805005.1. Lineage (NCBI taxonomy): Eukaryota > Metazoa > Arthropoda > Insecta > Coleoptera > Staphylinidae > Othius > Othius punctulatus. Next base: position 45,306,786 of record OX638146.1, read on the forward strand.
AGTTGAAGTTGTCACGATGATGATTTAATATCAAACACAACGTAAAGAAGTACTGCCATTATACGATCACACAAAATAAAAGTAAGATAGATACAATCACGAGCAAAAACAAATATCATAAATTATAAGAATTTATGATTACAAGTAAAATATACCGAATTATTAAATATTGGTGAAACCGAAGTCTTACAAATTTCAAAATTAAAGTAACAAGTATTGGGTATAAATGCGTCTGATGTGATTATAAACTCATATTTCTCTCGAATGCATTGTGCTTACAAGTTATGAAAGTTTCATATATACATTATTAGCCTTGTTTAAAAAGATAATGCGCAGATATCAATATTAAATTAAAGTACAACTTTAGTTACCTGTTTGAGCTTGAAATACTTCAAATGTCGAGGAGAGGTACTCAAGCTTGGACAGCTCTCTTCTGTATATATTTATATATAGGTATATCCAGCCAAGTAAGTAGTAAGTAGAGATCTTGATGAGTTGATATTCCCCAAATAGTTATCTAGAAAAACAAATTCACTTATTATGGGTTTTACTTGCAAGTACCTTCTGGTATATATTGTTTTTAATGTTTTATACAGGATGTTTCAAGAGGAACTGCAAATAACCTGGAAAGTGATATATATATACAGGGTGTTAATACTAAGTTGTAACACCCGAAAATGGCAGTTAGAACTCATTGAAACAAACAACTTTTCTTACCACAAATTTTTGAATTGGAGCCCAAGTTCATAGTTATTAGCGTTCTTTTGTTTTTCGAAAAATCGTCATCACTCCCTTATTTTAAGGAATATTTAAAAAATACAAAAACGTTCAGCATGCGCTATCGGTTCTCTAAAACATTTGTATTTACAAATATTTTCTATTTTATCAAATAACAAAATGGCGACCGATCAAAAATTTCTTAGCAAGATATTTTGAAAACCAATCGATCGATTTTTGAAAATAAAACATTTATAAAATCCTTGAACTATCTTATAACATTTGTCTGTTTTAATAATTATGCATTTTTATACACAAATTATGCAAAATACGCACACAAATGATAAACGTGACAGAAACTTTTCAAGATGAAGCAGAAATTTCTGAAGAACAAGATCAAAAAGTATTTAAATTCGAACGTAAAAACTAGAAAACACGTGAATCAACTTGTTTAATTGCCTAACATAAGGTCAGCCTACTTTGTTTTAAATGATCGTTGCAGTTTGTTGAAATTTATCTTGTAATTCAATTTGAATAATAACTTTTTTGGACAGACCGAAAAAAATGTTTCAGACAAATGTTATAATATAGTTTAAGGATTTCATAAATGTTTTATTTTCAAAAATCAATCGAGTGATTTTCAAAATATCTTGTTTCGAAATTTTTCTTCGGTCGCCATTTTGTTATTTGATAAAATAGAAAATAATTGTAAATACAAATGTTTGAGAGAACCGATAGCGCATGCTGAACGTTTTTGTTTTTTTTAAATATTTCTTAAAATAAGGGAGTAATGACGATGTTTCGAAAAACAAAAGAATGAAAGAATGAAAGAATTCCGTTGTTATTTGTTTTTAAGTATTTTATGTTATGATGATGATAATATGAATTATGTAAGTATTTGTATAGTGGTTTAGATATGTTTGATCATGTAGGCATTTTATGTTTTGTTCTGTTTTAATGGTTTTGTCAATTTCGTATGCTTCTGGTAATATTTGTTTAGGTCTTTGCCTATGTTTTGTAAGAGTTGTGTGTTAGCAAAATATATTGGGGAAACCTGTAGACCCATAAAATTAAGAATAAAAGAACATTGAAGAGACATAAACATTTCAAATTTCTTACGACTTTCACAATCATACTTTCGACGTTAACACAAATTCAAAAGTAAATATACCAGTAATTACTCAAATCAATAAAACCTACAATATCCATTTGAACCATATTTATTGCTTTGAGTAATTGCTGGTATATACAATATGTTTTAAATGGATAAAACCCTAAGATTTAATATACTTGATTACTTCAAGCAGTTGACTTACCGCTGCTATTTATTCCTTTAAATCAATGCACACTCAATGTCTATATAAAACTAACTGTACGTAAAATGCTTACAAGTGGAATTTAAAAGTGGGAAACTCCGATAACATTTATGCAGCTTTGTCATCAAATAATAATTATAGCACGAGAAACGCCGAGGAGGCATATTATGGTAATAAATACCTAAGCGTATTTTAAACGTATTTTAAACGTATATTAATAACTCATGGGATTGCTTTCTACATTTTCAGGTACAAATTCAAACTCAAAATTTTTACAATGCAGTTTTGTGGCAGCATGTGCATGATAATTTTTATTTGGAGACGTAGCAATTCTATAATTATGAACATTCTGAAACGGAATTTATATGAAATCATTTTTATGAGACGCAAATTGAAATTTGTGATAATTGTGCATTATTATAAAATTTGACAAAATTTAATTTAACTATGCAGGCAATAAATTTGTGAAATTTGATCTCTTAATCCAGTGTGCTCCAATTAAGAAGAAAACAATTATAAAAAAAAAAATTAATACAGGTACCCAAAAATGGATGAAACCATAACAAAAATGAACATGGTTATTGGCGTTCTTTTGTTTTTCGAAAAATCGTCATTACTCCCTTATTTTAAGAAATATTTATAAAATACAAAAACGTTCAGCATGCGCTATCGGTTCTGTAAAACATTTGTATTTACAATTATTTTCTATTTTATCAAATAACAAAATGGCGACCGAAGAAAAATTTCGAAAAAAGATATTTTGAAAATCACTCGATTGATTTTTGAAAATAAAACATTTATGAAATCCTTAAACTATATTATAACATTTGTCTGAAACATTTTTTTCGGTCAGTCCAAAAAAGTTATTATTCAAATTGAATTACAAGATAAATTTTAACAAACTGCAACAGTCATTTAAAACAAAGTAGGCTGACCTTAAGTTAGGCCATTAAACAAGTTGAGGCACGTGTTTTCTAGTTTGTACGTTCAAATTTAAATACTTTTTGATCTTGTTCTTCAGAAATTTCTGCTTCATCTTAAAAAGTTTCTGCCACGTTTATCATTTGTGTGCGTATTTTGCATAATTTGTGTATAAAAATGCTTAATTATCAAAACAGACACATGTTATAAGATAGTTCAAGGATTTTATAAATGTTTTATTTTCAAAAATCGATCGATTGGTTTTCAAAATATCTTGCTTAGAAATTTTTGATCGGTCGCCATTTTGTTATTTGATAAAATAGATATTAATTATAAATACTAAAATTTTACTACATATACATTTTCCTTACAAATTAGAAAAAAATTGCAAAAAGGTAATCAAACCACAGCATATTAAAATTAAATCTTGTCGATTGTAAATTAAATTTACAAAAGCTTCAAAATTTTCAATACATTTTTTATTGGAAATACCAATTTTTTTTATAAATTACAAAGATTAATGGAACCTGCCAATTTTTAGTTGAAAATTATAACGGCTATCTACACAATTTATATTCCTCGCCAAATTATTTCATATTTCATAAAAATTTGCAAAAAATATTATGGAAACGGAATGGATCCATGGAAAATCCTTTTAAAAATAAAATTTTCTGCAAATAACTATAAGCATTTTAACAACTCGATACAAATTTTGGAAATGCCAATGACATTTTGCATTTTATAGTGAAATTTTGGCAATTTACAATAAAATGTTCACAATCGCTGCTGAAATGTTGTAATTTATAATACGAATGTTGAATATTTTACATTTTACAGTGAAATTTATCAATTAACAATAAAATTTTCATAAAGTTATTGCAATTTTGTAATTTAGAATGATGAATGATGAAAGTCACAACGAAAATTACATAATTCCAATAAAACTGATCTATTTCTTTATTTACTTATTTACTTCTTTATTATTGTATTTGTAATAGTGTTAATGTAAACATATTTATACTTTTAAATTTATCAATTAACAATGACATTTTCATAAAGTTATTGCAATTTTGTAATTTAGAATGATGAATGATGAAAGTCACAACGAAAATTTCATAATTCCAATAAAACTGATTTATTTCTTTATTTACTTATTTGCTTATTTATTATTGTATTTGTTATAGTGAACTTATTTATACTTTATGATTGTTTTCTAATTCCATTGAAATTTTGTATTCATAATAAATTTTTTGCAATTTTCACTACAATGTTCCAATTTATATTCAACGTTTACAAATTCTAAAACTTTTGAAATTTAGAATTATTTCTCCATAATTTCTATTGAAATACTGAAATTCATCATCAAAATTTCGTAACATTCATCATTTTGAATTTAAAAACATTTTAATCAACATTTTACACCATCCGTTATATTTTTTGCGAATTTCTATGAAATGGTTGTTAATACATTTGCAAGGAATATGATTTCTGGGGAAAGACGTTATAAATTAGAATAAAAAAACTAGCAGATTCCATTGATCTTTACAATTTATGAAAAGTCTAGTAATTATATTAAACAATTCTAATGAAAATTTTGTAATTTCCAATTCATTGCAGTTTACAAGCGAGATGTTTCAATGAGAATTTTATGGTTTGATGAACTTGCAATTTGTAATAAAATATCAAAATTTGTTATTTGCAATGAAAACTTCATAGCTTCTCTTTGTAATTTTGTACATAATTTTGTAATTTGCATTAATATTTTTGCAAATTTCTGTCAGAATATTAATAACTTAGTGAGTTATATGTTTTAAGGATAAAGTTTTTTTATTATTTATACTAAAAATGTCAAATTTTAATTTAACATTGAAATTTATAATTAATATTTTCGAATTTACTATAAGAATTTTATAATTTCCAACTAAATTCTATCATTTATCATGATAACTTTGTTATTTCATTTAAGTTTTGGAATTTATAATATACGTTTTTTACTTTCATGTAAAAATTCAAATCAAGTTTCAAGTTCATTTTCATTTAGTAAGTTTTAATTTTTAATTTTTATGTGTATATTATCCAGGTTCTCCCGCTAGTAAATATTATTATTATTATTATAATTTTCAATATAAATTGTATAATGCAAATGACGATTTTGTGTTTTGATTAATATTTTACAATTTAAATTATAATTTGTACTGTAAAATTTGTAAAAGTAATAATATTGAATATTACATTCAATTTTTTTTAAATATTAATTTTTTTCTTTCATGTTCAAAAGTTTTCTGCAAATAACATTTTAAAAACTTTGTGAGGGATGATATGCTTTCGGGATAAAATAAAATAATTCAAAAAAAATTGCTGGGTCTAATAAAACTTTCTAATTTTAATGAAGATTTTATAATTACAATTAAATTTTCTTAGTCAAAGCATGAATTCTAATTACCTAATCTTTTCATATTTTATTTAATATGATTGAAAGCAGTACAGTAATCGCACACTTTAGGAACCTCTGTATTAATAAATAAATAAGTATTATGAAAAACTTACGGTATTCAAATTTATATTGATTTTTTATTTATGGGGAGTACTTTCTCTTAGTTATGTAATCTTTTTATTTGATGTTCTTCACCCAACTTGTTTCGGCTTTTTTTAGCCATCCTCAGAGGTGTTATGTCTCTGACAATACATTTTAATATATTTAAAAAATAAAAATAATATATTCAATTTTAATTTTTTTTGTGTAAAGTATTTTTGATTTTTACATATTTGTCAAATTTTGAAGAATGATTATTATTTTGATTATATGGTATTATTGCAATTTTATGTGAATGCAAAATGGGCCGATAAAAGTTTGTTCCCGGGCCGCTTGTATGTTCCCCATCCTCCCCTGGACAGCTTCATCTACTGAACCAAAAAAAGACAAATGACGTTTGCGCTTATTGTGATTATCTGTTATTAGTGATATTTAGCTTTTTTAAATGTATTTTGTAAAATAAATAGTATACTTACTTGCATCAATGAAGGACCATAACACGTCGAAGCGATTGATAACTATGCAGAGCAATGGCTATTATCAAACAAATGACAGTATATCTTGCAATGGTGTATCACTTCCGTTAGATGTATGAGTCGCTTGATAGATTATTTACTCATTTCCACAGACACGTTTAATACGCAGTACTCATCAGCTTATCACAAATGTTATTGTTTTACAGTGATCATTTATATTAAACTATAAAATTACAATAAGTACTTCAAAAATACAATAAGTACTGCCATGCCTACAAACAGGGGCGGATGGGCCATACGGGAAAATGGGAAAATTCCCGGTGGGCCGGTGGGCCCGCGGAATTTGGGGCCGGCAAGTTTCAGATTTTTGGGATTATTAATAATTTGCTGAAGTAACATTCTTTATTTAATGTATTAACACGGTAGTAGCCAAAGTTTTTCGACTGGTGGCATTCTTTTTGAACTAGGGTTTTCCCACGGCGCCTTCCATTTCCATTATATTTTCTGCAAATTTTTGAACACAACATAACATTTAATTGGTGATATTGTAAGTAATATAATTTGTGAGGAAAGCCGTTATAATTTTCAACTAAAAATTCGCAGGTTACATTAATCTCTGTAATTTATGAAAAATTTGGTAATTACAATAAAAAAATCTAACAAAAAATTTGTAATTTCTAGTAGAAATGCAACATTCATCGCAATGTAATAATCGACATATTATAATTTCAATGAGAATTTTGGGGTTTGATGAGATTTTTGCAATTTTCAATAAAATTTAGAAATTTGTAAAGAAACTGTAGAAAATGTGCATACAAAATTTCATAGTTTCTATTGAAGTTTTTAATTTATAACCAATATTTTGTATTCTCGCGTATAAGTTTTTCAAATTTCTATTAAAATATTAATAACTTATGGAGTAATATGTTTTGTGGATAAAGCCTCTAGAATTTCCACCGAAAATTGCAGGTAAACTTTGATATTTGTAATTAAACATTTAGTATTTATAATAAAAATATCATAATTTCTAATGAAAATTTTATAATCTCTAATGAAAAGTTATTTCTAAATTTTCTACAAATAATTATGAACATTTTAACAACTTAATACAAATATTGTAAATACCAAGGTTATTTTGCATTTTACAGTGAAATTTCGGCAGTTTACAATAACATTTCCATAGTCGCTGTTGAAATTTTGTAATTTATAATACGAGTGTTGAAATTGCCAATGACATAAGTATAACAGTGAAATTTATCAATTTAAAATAAAATTATCATAAAGCTGTTAAATTTTTCTAATTTAGAATGCAAATTTTGCTATATTAAATGAAATTCATACAAGAAAATGACATAACTCCAATAAAACTTATTTATTACCCATTCATTGGTTTCTATTTACGTTGTAATATTGTATTTATAATGAAAATTGTCACTACAATGTTCCAATTCATATTCAACATTATACAGAAATTACAAATTCTACAGAAGTTTTGTAATTTACATTTAATACTCCATAATTTCTATTGAAATATTGAAATCCATTTTAAAAATTTCGCAATATTCATCATAATGTTATAACATTATAACACTATGATATATGGGGTTATCGAAATATTTTTGCAATTTGTGGTAAAAATGACCAAAATTTCATGGTTATTGAATTTTAAAAAAATACACTTTTCATTATATTTGTTGTAAGTTTCTATGAAATTTTTAATCACTTTGTAAGGAATATGATTTCTGAGAAAAGACGTTATAATTTCTAAATAAAAACTCTTAGGTTCCATTAATCTTTGTAATTTATGAAAATATTGGTATCAGTAATAAAAAATTCTAATGAAAATATTGTAATTTCCAATAGAAATGCAACATTCATTGTAATTCACAATCAAAATGATAAAATTTCAATGAGAATTTTGTGGTTTGATGAACTTGCAATTTGTAATAAAATTACTTAAATTGCAAACAAAATTGCATTAAAATTTATCATTTTCAAATTAAATTTTATAATTTCTATTTAAATTTCTAATTTAGGGAGAATAAAAAAAACAGTTTTTACCAATAAAAGTTTGGAAACTTCTATTAAAATATTAACAAATTAGTGAGTGATATGCTATGTGGCCAAATTCTTCATAATTTCTACTGAAAATATCAGGCTTTAATTAAACATTGAAATTTGCAATTAAAACTTTTGTATTTACAATACGAATTTCACAATTTCCAACTAAATTTTGTAATTTATCATGATAACTTTGTTGTTGCTTTTGAGTTTTGGAATTTATAATACAAATTTGGTATTGTCAATAAATACTTTCCAATATTCATGGTGAATTTTTCAATTATTTATTAATGTGTATATTTTGTAGGTTCTCCCGCTAATAAATATGATTATTATTATTTTCAATATAAATTGTGTAATTCAAATGAGATTTTTATGTACTGATTAACGTTTTGCATAGTGAAATTAAAATTTGTAAGGAATAATGCTGAAAATTACCATTTAATTAAAATTAGAGAGGGCACGTCATTTTACCTCCCGTCTTCTATAGCTCAGTTACTAATTGAGTTAGGATTTTGATATTTTGCAGGCTTTACTTGCATTCTCTGGCGTCTTTTAGGAAAATATTTTTGATTGTACAGGGTGTCCCAAAAAATGTGTGACGTCATGATGATGTGTATTTTTAAATTACATGGTATATTTTTTGTTGTTTATTTGGGTGCCCTTTATGGATGCCTACATACCGATGAAATTTTATTAAAAGCGGTTCAGTGATTTTAGCACAAAAAATAAAAACTGAAAAAAAAACAGTTTTGCACCATTGGTTAAGAAAATTAATAAGAGATAAAAGTATGCCTTGTTAATAAAACCATACAAAGTACTCATTAAATAAGGTCTGATACTTGCGTTAATCAAGTTTAATTGATATGCATTATACAGAGTGTCCAATATTTAATGTAAAACTTTTCAAACTTTTAAGCACTTTATTTTTCTTATTTTAAATTGGAGCCTCTGTATATTTTTATGTCATTCCATGTGGAATTAAAAGACAAACATTTTTCCTAATTACAACTCTATCGCAATTCCTAACACATTGAAAGTTATGTGCAAAAAAACTCGATTTATCAACTATTCCAATAGCCATTTTAATGAATAAAACTCGAAGGTGACTTTAAAAAAACAATTAGACCTAACATGTTTTGTAGTTACAATTAATATCTCGAAAGTATTAAAGGTTTCACAGATCTTCGTCTAAACCTATTACACATCGTAAAAGTATTAATATTTGTATAAAAAATAGTTTTAGTAATAAAATTTCATAAAAACATAACATAATGTTTCTAAAATTAATTAATTGCTAGAACTTATGTTCAATATGTCTTCCGCCCTCTTGAAGGCACAAACGAAGCCGAGTATGAAATGACATTGCCACTCTTCGTAACAGGTTGAATGTAATATTTTGAAATGCGAATATGAAAGTCATATCCACATTTGTCAATATAGGTCATAATATTTGACATATTATAAAAATCATATTTTCCATGACAAAAAGTAATTTTGGTATCTTGAGTATAAAGACCTTAGCTAAAAAAGTTTTAAACTTTTATATTACTAGAGTCAACAATGGCTCTTGTCACTTTGTTAAACTTTAATGTCAATAAATTGTTTTTCAAACCCACCTGCGATTTTGATTAATTAAAATGGCCATTGAAATTGTTAAAACGAGTTTTCTGCAAATATCTTTGAATGTGTTAGGAATTGAGATAGGGTTGTAATTAGGAAAAATGTTTGTCTTTTAATTCCGCATGGAATCACATAAAAATATACTGGGGTTCCAATTTAAAATAAGAAAAATAAAGTGCTTTCAAGTTTGAAAAGTTTGACACTACATTTTGGACACTCTGTATAATGCATATCAATAAAACTTGGTTAACGCAACTGTCAGACCTTATTTAATGAGTACCTTGTATGGTTTTATTAACAAGGCATACTTTTATCTCTTATTAATTTTCTTAACCGATATTGCAAAACTGATTTTTTTCAGTTTTTATTTTTTTGTGCTAAAATCACTGAACCGATTTTAATAAAATTTCATGGGTACGTAGGCATCTATAAAGAGCACACAAATAAGCAACAAAAAATATACCATGCAATCTAAAAATATACATCATCATGAAGTCACACTTTTTTGGGACACCCTGTATAATCAAAAATATTTTCCTAATATACGCCACAGAATGCAAGGAAAATCTGCAAAATATCAAAATCCTAACTTAATTAGTAACTGAGTTATAGAAGACGGGAGATGAAATGACGGACCCTATATATACAGGGTGTTAATACTAAGTTGTAACATCCGAAAATGACAGTTAGAACTCATTGAAACAAACAACTATTCTTAGTTAAAGTTTTTGAATTGGAGCCCAAGTTCATAGTTATTGGCGTTCTTTTGTTTTTCGAAAAATCCTCATTATTCCCTTATTTTAAGAAATATTTTTAAAATACAAAAACGTTCAGCATGCGCTATCGGTTCTCTAAAACATTTGTATTTACAATTATTTTCTATTTCATCAAATAACAAAATGGCGACCGAAGAAAAATTTCGAAACAAGATATTTTGAAAATCACTCGATTGATTTTTGAAAATAAAACATTTATGAAATCCTTAAACTATATTATAACATTTGTCTGAAACATTTTTTTCGGTCTCTCCAAAAAAGTTATTATTCAAATTGAATTACAAGATAAATTTTAACAAACTGCAACGATCATTTAAAACAAAGTAGGCTAACCTTAAGTTAGGCCATTAAATAAGTTGAGGCACGTGTTTTCTAGTTTGTACGTTCAAATTTAAATACTTTTTGATCTTGTTCTTCAGAAATTTCTGCTTCATCTTGAAAAGTTTCTGCCACGTTTATCATTTGTGTGCATATTTTGTATAATTTCTGTATAAAAATGCATAATTATCACATTAGACAAATGTTGTAAGACAGTTCAAGGATTTCATAAATGTTTTATTTTCAATAATCGATCAATTGGTTTTCCAAATATCTTATTTAGAAATTTTTGATCGGTCGCCATTTTGTTATGTGATAAAATAGAAAAAAATTGTAAATACAAATGTTTTAGGGAACCGAAAGCGCATGTTGAGCGTTTCTGTGTTTTTTAAATATTCCTTAAAATAAGGGAGTAATGACGATTTTTCGAAAAACAAAAGAACGCCAATAATTATGAACTTGGGCTCCAATTCAAAAATATTAACTAAGAAAACTTGTTTGTTTCGATGAGTTCTAACTGCCATATTCGGATGTTACAACTTAGTATTACATTACTTTTAAATATCACAATCCTCACAATTCCTCATAACATCTTCAAAGAATAACAACATATTTTAAGTGTTAAAAACAATAAATATGATCATCAGGATGGATTCGAAGTTTACTGGGTGGTAGTCCATATTAAAAAACAGAGAAGCAACTTGCTATGTTTTTGTCTTGCAACTTGCTATCTTGCCACAAAATGTACACACATTACGACATTTTGTGGTAAAAACATAGCAAGTTGTTTTTCTGTTTTTTTAAAATAGATATGTTTAGTCTAATAACATCCATATTTTTTGTAACATTTCATTATTTATTTAAACATTCAAATTCAATACATCGAGTGATTACAAACATATTGTATAATTTGCCAACCTATAGCTATAGTTTCATTGTTCATCCATGGTTGCATTAATTGTGTAATGAGAATTTATAATAACTACTATTAAATAAGTGCTAATTATTAAATCTATACCAGTTTATTACAAATTCGACAACATCGACTCCTCTTCATCTCTAGGAAGTGTTGCTGTACGTGGTGGTTTATAAAAAATGTTGTATTTATACATTACATAAATAACCATAACTAATAATATAATTAAGCATAATAACATGATGGTTTGTATAGCAACTAGGTTTCCACCATTAGAACTTGTATTTAGTAAAGACAATTCTTTAGCTATATAAGAATTAGTGACGTTGCCTTGGTTTACTATTTGTTGCATAAGATTCCTCATCTCAATCTCCAACTTAATCAAGTCAATTCTAGTCACTTCACTTTCTTTGCTGGCATTTATGTTAATTTTATTCAGTGATTTTAGTATACGATCCAAATCGTCAATGGAGTTATTGTGTAGACGTTCGTAGATATTTTTAATTTCTAGTTCATTTGTATTCAATAATGTGTTCGTCATATCATTATTAGCTATGGATAGGTTTACAAGTTGCTTGATATCTTGCCCTAAATTAATAAGAGCCTTTTCGAAATTAGCATTCCCCGTAGGAACATCCTTCGATTCTGATATATTTTCTGTATTAATAAATGCAATTGAAGGTTTAACAGAACTAAACGTTTCAGAATAATTGCAATGAACGCCGTGAATACTAGTAGATTGCCCAGAGAATGCGCTCGATAGAGTTACTTGTAATTTTTTCAAGTTTTTTATTATTTTGGATAATAGTGAACATTCAAACATGTTACCCGCCAGGTTTAATAGTTGAAGGTCAGTAACTTCTTTAACTTCGTTAACATCAATATCCTGTAAGAGATTATTACCAACATCAAGCTGGTATAACATGGGGGTGTTTTGAAATGAAGTTTCTGGTATTGCTGTTAACATATTACAGCTCAGATTTAACGACTTCAGCGATATTAATCCAACAAACGTATCTAGTTTTATTACAGATATTTTGTTATTGGAAAGATCTAGTGATTGTATAACATTTTGATGGCCAAAAATCGACGACGGTATTTCTATAATGACATTTTGGTGTAGGTTTAATTCAAGAACATTTAATGTATGATAAAATTGATTATTGCTTAGAAATTTAATTCTATTTTTGCTGAGATTCAAAGTTTTGCATGTTTTTAATAATGTAAAATTTTGAGTGTTTATTGTATTAATTTTGTTTGAAGATAGGTCAATTTTTTCTATTGAAGTTAACGTGCCAAAAGCCCCAATTTCAATAATGTCGATTTTGTTGTTGGAAATATCGATAAATTTTAAATTGGGCATATCATCAAATGTATTTGTATTAATATGATTTATTCTATTAAATGATACATTGAGAGTACTTAGCTGGTTTAGACTTTGCCTGGTTTTAATATTAATAGTTGTAATGTTATTCATAGAGATATCAAGAGTCCTCAGAACATTTAATCTATTAAATACATTGTCAGGTAAACTGGTTAAATTATTATAGGGAAATTTTAGTTCATATAAGTTTCTATATGATTCAAACGAATGTGGATCTATTGTTTTCAACTGACATTGCTTTATCGTCAGGTACCTAATATAAATATTATTTTTCAAAGTATTGTTTGTGAAAACTGGAAGATAGCCTGAGTCCAGTTTCACATCAATAATTCCTCCATTACTCGGTATTTCAAGATTTGTAGATGAATTAAAGTTTGAATATATACATTTATAAGTTCCATAATATTCGCAATTTGAATTTACTTGAAAAAACTCGGAAACCAAGATGAATAAAGTGATAATATATGTATTCATCTCCATCGTGCAGCTCCTGCAAAATATAACAATGATATTAGTAATAGTGATGTATAAGGCGCGGATTTCTAGGTATTATGCTATACATCAGTTTTAATAGCAGACCAAAATGACCTCGTATCTATACGAATTTCAGCAAATGAAGTAACGTGCCAATTTTTTTTTTTTGTTCTTTTATGCATATTTTCAGTTTTTAAACATATAATTGCTTTAATGCATTTTTTGCGCATATTTTCGTATTTTTTGCGCTTATTTACTTATTTCTCAATTTTATAGCATATTATTTATATTAGCTAGGAATATATTTTGTTGCACATTATTGTAATGAGAATTCTGTATTAATATTACTCCGTTACGTCTAGAGTGCTTGGTTATAACAAAATCATCAACAAAGCGAACATTCGTACGTGATATTTGGTAAACAAAGCTTGATTATTTCGGGGATTACCCTATTTTTACGTACACAGAACGCATCTGGGGCAAATCAGTTCAGTCAAATTTATCACAATCTTCAGTGCGTTGTGCTTGTGCCTTGTGTGTATCACGTGTTTATAAGTTTTCTTGTATAAAATGCCGAAAGTAAAACCTTCCGTCGATGAATGGATACGTGGACATTCTGAATTAAAATATGAGAACGGCAAATTAATTTGCAGGGCTTGTATCAAACCGGTAAGTTTTATTTTGTGTTGCTATTGGCCTAGGTTCAAGCATGTATTATGTTGTAGATTAACTGCGAGAAAAAATTTAACATAACACAACATATCAAAACAACAGTTCACCTGGAAAATTTAAAAAAACACAAATCTGCAAGCAGTACCGTGAGTACCCAGCAAACTATTTCCGAATCTTTAGCGAGTACTTCTACACAGAATGAAAAGGAATTTTATTTTGATTTATGCAATACGATGGTATCTTCTAACATTCCGTTGAAAAAACTAGATACTAGTATGTTTAAATCTTTTTTACAAAAATACACCGGTAGACATATTCCTGCCGAATTAACAATTCGCAAAAACTATGTCGAGCAAGTATATAAACACACTATTGAGGAAATAAAAAAGATAATTGGCAACAATTACATATGGTTCTGTGTAGATGAAACTACTGATTCATGTGGTCGGTACATCGCCCATTTAATGATTGAAATATTAAACGAAGATTCCACCAATGCATGTTTAATTAGTTCTAAGCTGTTAGAAAAAAACAAATGGCAATACCGTTACCAAATTCGTTCAAGATGAATTAAAACTTTTTTTTGCCAAATCCCGTACCAAATGATAAACTATTATTGATGCTTTTTGATGCCGCTGCATATATGTTGAAGGCATATTCTAATTTAAAAGTATTTTATGAGCAATTAATGCATTACACCTGTTTTGCACATGGTTTTAATCGAGCTGCTGAAACGATTAGACTGCAATTTCCCCTGGTCAATGATTTGATCAAAACCGGGAAGAAAATTTTCCTAAAAGCTCCACTGAGGGTTCAAATGTTTAGGGAAAGAATGCCAAATGTAAGTAGTTATACTAGGACAGTTCCAGCCCAGGTTAGGTTAGTTTTCGATTAATTTAATCCGTGGTTTGATTCGCGGATTAATCAATTACCGCGGGCGGTAACAATGGGTTGATGGTGGAATTTGCGGGTAATTACATCATTAAAGTGGCGGATTCGCGTTTTAATGGGATAATCGCGACAATTATCCGCGGTACTTACACCACAATTACTCTAATTACGCCAGCTATTTGCGCGATTATTCCCCAGGTAATTACGCAGTTAATTACATTATGGTGATTCGGGCAAGTGCCGGCCAACACTTGTATACTTTGTATAATCAAAAATAATTTTAAAAGAGCACATCATCTGTCCTATAACTTCCAATCAGATGTTTTCCTAAATTTTCGTTAGTCTAGTAGCAATGGTCCGAGCGTAGATAAGTGGGCCACCCTGTATGTGTGGGAATCCAAAATTTTACAGATAAAAAAATATGAAAAACTACGTTATTTAAAATAGCGTTCTCTCGAAGTTATAAAATACCATCCACTATTAGAATTCACTATTATTGTTTATTATGTACTTATTTATATTGACCTGTATTAAACATGATTGTTACTACACCAATAAAATTATACTATACTAATACTAAACCTAAAACATGAACTGTGGCAAACTCACACAAGTTTGTAGCAAATTTGGTGTTTGTATTTAATCAAATAATGTCAAGTTACTTACTAGCTGCTTGCATATTTATGACAAACTAGATTTGCTCATTGGACGTTATTATTAAGTTTATTAAGTGTTAGAAGAATAAAACGTACTTGCCAAGCCTTCATATCAAAAATTTTACAGATTAAAAAAATATGAAAAACTACCTTATTTAAAATAGCGTTCTCTGGAAAACACAGTTGTATGTTTGGATGTTAGCAGCGTTTTAATCATAGAAGTCACCAATCTCTTACATGAACCACATTTCCGTTATAAATGTATATGCATTTTGATAAATATTGTTTGTTTCCTATTTCCAGTAAACTTTAATCTACACTACAGCAAATATTGAAACTAATATAAGACATCTTGTAAGTATTTATAAATTAACGAGATAATCTATTGATTTTAGTCTCTGTATCAGAGTGATTGATGGTATGGTGAAATACTTCATATATTAATAGATATAAAACAATAATTAGATCCAGAAATTTCAGCTCTTCGGGCTTCAAGTAAAGGTCAAAGAGTGACATAGATCGAAATTGTGAGAAAATAATGTGAGAAAAGAGAAAAGAAGAGAAAGATTTTAGGCAAAGTAATGTCAGTACGTAATATTCTTCGGTGGGCGTATGTAGATATAGTGATATCACAATTTAGTGATGAAGAGAATACATTACTTCTACTTGCTCTCCCCTTTTACACTTTCTTATTCCTCCTAGTATTTGTGTTCTCCGTTATCACCAAAAAGTTTGCATTCCATCAATCGCACCAAATAGGCATATCCAAAGAAATGTTGCGAATTCGTATACAATCAATTTTTATGATGGTTCACTTTTTGATCAATTTTCTTGCAAAATGATGTATTTAATAGGATCAAATTATGATCCTCATTGTTATACCCAAAGCGCGGATTTATAAGCATAAAAAATTACAAAATAAGCGCTTACAAATGCATAAAAATCTTAGAAAATAAGCATATAAAATAGCATAAAGATTAGAATAAGCACAAAAACGCAGAAAAAGCATGAAAATGTATTTTTTATTTTTTATAAAAATACAGAAAAACAATACAAAACATAATTTTATTAACAAGAACGCACTATAGGTAGATAAAAGTAATATTTTAATAACATCGGTTTTGGTGATTAATATTAATACCAATAATAATTAATAACAAATAATGATTACTGCTCATTTTTAAATGAACTAATAATTAAATGTTTTTCTAAATTTTCAACGGAAAATCCCATCCTCCTACTATGGCAGGCCTGCCAAAAAGTCGCCTAATGTAAATGGCCCTTTACATTGACAGATTTGAAAACTGCTATTGCATTTTATGTGGAATATATTATTTATTAAATTCAACCAACGGCTCAAATCTCATTTTGTTGTATCTTAAGTGATATTCGTATACAACTATGATATACTCGCTCTAGAATATAAATCCACCAATTCTCCTGCCACTTATATATTGGATTATATTTGTCTATCTTAATATAACATATATTTATAATCAAATATTCAAATGAACCAACAAACTAAGTGTAAACTTGGGCCAAAAAAACAAAAACTCAAAAGAAACATTTATATTTAGACTATAATAAGTATAGTTATAATTACAAATAATAGTTACACATCAGTTTTACATTATTCCAATAATTACAAACAATAATAATCGTATAAACATTACTTATTACAAACATTACAAATTAAACAGCGATATAAACAAATAACCATCGTTTTTATAATAACACTCTCATAATGTGAAAAATCTCGAACTGTAAATAATTAAATCATATTGCAAAGATCTATTTAACGTATATTAATCAACGTAATTCAATAACAATTATGAATGTTAAAAATAACTATGACCTTGGAACACCATAATTTGTATCTTCGTCTAAAAATATAACTCATAAAATCGACATTTATATAACTTGTACAAACCCGTTCCTGCTAACACATTTTCTACGTAACTCTTTTCTAAATTTGGAATTTTGTAAGTAGATTTTGATTTGAATAGTATAATTTGAGACAAAATATTGATGGTTTAGCAAAATTCGTAGAGTTGCGATACTGAAATTATATACATGGTGAGCGAAATGTAAACCAAATAATGGCATGGCTTCGGCCTAAATAAAAAAGATTAAATTCCATTGACGGTCCTTTTTCGTGTTAATTTGTCAGCTTAATGTGTTTATATATTCTTACGTGTCTCAAGTATAATTTTACAAATTTGTTATTTTGAAGTAATTCTACAACATTTTTTCGTAACAACTTAAAAGAATAACATAACCTAAGCGTTAAAAACAATAGATATGTTCAAGTCACTGGAAAAATCACATCAATTTTTTCCATCATTTCAAAAGAGTTTACAACTTTAAAACATAGGAATAAAAATGTCTATTTAAACCTTCACACTTAGTTTCATTGTTCTTTTGTGATTGCAATAATTATGCACCGATAATTTAATAATAAAAACATCTAAAGCTATGCCAGTTTATTACAAATTCGACTCGATTATCGACTCCTCCTCATCTTTAGGAAGTGTTGCTTTTCGCCGTGGATTATAAAAAATGTTGTTCTTATACACTAAGTAAATGGTCACAACTAATAATACAATTAAGCATAAGAACATGATGGTTTGTATAGTAACATGGTTTCAACCATTAGAAGTTGTATTTAGTAAAGACAATTCATTAGCTGTGTAAGAAATGGAAACGTTACCATGGTTTACTATTTGCTGCATTAGGTTTTTCATCTCTATCACCAACTGAACCAAATCCATTCTAAGCAAATCATTCTCTTTGCTCGAATTTATATTAATGTTGTTTATTGGTTTTAGTACACGATGATTCATATTATCTATGGAGTTGTGCAGTAATTTGTAGATATTTTCAATTTCTTGTCCATTTCTAGTCATAATTTCATTATTAGCTATTGATAGGTTTACAAGTTGTTTCATATCTTTGGAAATAATTGCATTATTTGTCATACTTTTATTCACCAGTTGCTTAATATCTTGCCCTAAATTAATAAGAGCCTTTCCAATATTAACATTCCCCATAGTAACATCCTTTATTTCTGTTGTATTATCTGTACTATTACTTATGTTTGCATGATTAACAGAATCAAATGTTGCAGAATAATTGCAACGAATTCCGTGAATGCTTGTAGATTGCCCTGGGGAGGGCATCGATAACGTTACTTTTAATTTTTTTACGTTTTTTATTATTTTGGATAATAATGAACATTCAAACATGTTACCAGCCAGGTTTAATATATTAAGATTAGAAACTTCTTTAACTTCGTGAACATCAATATCCTCTAATAGATTATTGCCAACATCTAGCCTATATAATATGGGGGTGTTTCGAAATGCCGTTTCCGGTATTGTTGATAACATATTTCCGCTCAGATTTAATGACGTCAGCGAAATTAATCCGACAAACGCATCTATTTTTAATACCGATATTTGGTTATTAGAAAGATCAAGTGATTGTATGATATTTTGATGGCGGAAAATCGACGACGGTATTTCTATAATGAGATTTTGGTGTAGGTTTAATTCGAGAACATTTAATGTGTGATTAAATTGATTTTTGCTTAGAAATTCAATTCTATTTTTGCCAAGATTCAAAGTTTTGCATCCCTTTAGTCCTTTAAAATATTGAGTGTTAATTGAATTAATTTCGTTTGAAGATAGGTTAATTTCTTCTAATGAAGTTAAGTTGTCAAAAGCGTGAATGTTTGTAATGTCGATTTTGTTGTTGGAAATATCAATAAATTTTAAATTAGGTGTATTTTCAAATGTATTTGTATTAATATGATTTATCCCATTAAATGATAAATCGAGAGTACTTAGCTGGTTTAGACCGAAAAATAAGTTCTTATTAATAGTAGTGATGTTATTCATAGAGATATTAAGAGTCTCTAGATTATGCAATCCGTTAAACACATTCCGTTCACTAAATGGGTAAATGTATTCCATGTCGTCATTATCGTCGTATGTATTTGTATTAATATAATTTATCCTATTAAATGATAAATCCAGAGTTCTTAGCTGGTTTAGACCGAAAAATAAGTCCATATGAATAGTAGTCATGTGATTCATAGAGATATTAAGAGTCTCTAGATTATGCAATCCGTTAAACACAATCCGTTTACTAGATAGGTAATCAATGTCGTCATTATCGTCGTATGTCGTCGTATATGGATTAATATGATCTATCCTATTAAATGATAAATCCAGAGTTCTTAGCTGGTTTAGATCGGAAAATAAGTGCATTTTAATATAAGTGATATGATTCATTGACATATCAAGAGTCTCTAGATTACGCAATCCGGCAAATGCATGATAGTGTAAATGGGTTATAACATTAGAGGCTAATTTTAGTTCACGTAAGTTACTATATGATTGAAACGAAAATGAATATATTCTATTCAACTGGCATTGCTTTATCGTCAAGTATTTAATATTACTTGCGGTATTCAAAGTAGTTCTTGAGAAAACTGGAAGATTGCCTGATTCCAGTCTTATATCAAAATCAGAATAATCCTGTAGATGAAAACTTGGAGGTGATTCAAAGTTTGAATATTTACATATTCTAGATCCATCATTTCCACAATTTGAATTTGCTTGAATGCATTGTAAAACCAAGATCAATAAAGAGATTATGTTTTTATTAGTCTCCATCGTGCAGCTTCTGCAAAATATAAAAATGATATTAGTAATAGTCATAATAGCCCTTGATAAAAATACATAAAGCACATAGAACCTATATACAGGGTGTCCGAGATAACGCATGTGTATCTCGGAAACGGTAAAAGTTACAAAGGCGGTTAAATTATTAAAAAAATGTGCAATTTAGGGGTCAACAATATTCTCTTGAGAAAACCGGAAAACTCGGCTTACTTCCGGATATATTCTAATCTTGCGATTTCGTTTTTATTTTCTCCTCAAGCTATTTGAAAAGATATAAAAAACAAAATTCACTTACACATTACCACTTTTTTATCTCTAAAAGACAGCGTTAATATATTTTCAGTACAAAGTTTCGTTTCGAAGAAACCATCATCTACTTTATTTTTATTTATATGGCTTTATTAGATAGCATTTCTTATTAGAAATTCAACGATATATATATATATATATATATATATATATATATATATATATATATATGTATATGTAGAATCTGAACGGGCCTTTATGTTGTGGTGTGCGTGTGTGGGGAACGGGAGGCGTGCGGAGTCATGAAGTGAGACGCGAGGGAAAAGAGAGAGAAGAGTGTAGTGCGTGAGGAGGGGGACGGGAACATCAGTGTCGAAACGTACGCGCTCCGTAAAATTCCAAGACGATATTTTATTAAGACGATAAGTTGTAAGACGAAGACGAGATTTGTAATTGACGATTATTGTAAATCAAACGTATATCTTATTATTATTATATATTAATCAACAAACTAACAACCAAATAGTACTTATATTGCCACTTGAGTATCTATTCCTACATATATATATATATATAAATATATATATATACAGGGTGTTAATACTAAGTTGTAACATCCAAAAATGGCAGTTAGAACTCATTGAAACAAACAACTTTTCTTAGTTAAAATTTTTGAATTGGATCTCCAGTTCATAGTTATTGGCGTTCTTTTGTTTTTCGAAAAATCGTCATTACTCCCTTATTTTAAGAAACATTTAAAAAATACAAAAACGTTCAGCATGCGTTATCGGTTCTCTAAAACATTTGTATTTACAATTATTTTCTATTTTATCAAATAACAAAATGGCGACCGAAGAAAAATTTCGAAACAAGATATTTTGAAAATCACTCGATTGATTTTTGAATATAAAATATTTATGAAATCCTTGTACTATATTATAACATTTGTCTGAAACATTTTTTTTTCGATCTGTCCAAAAAAGTTATTATTCAAATTGAATTACAAGATAAATTTCAACAAACTGCAACAATCATTTAAAACAAAGTAGGCTAACCTTAAGTTAGGCCATTAAACAAGTTGAGGTACATGTTTTCTAGTTCGTACGTTCAAATTTAAATACTTTTTGATCTTGTTCTTCAGAAATTTCTGCTTCATCTTGAAAAGTTTCTGTCACGTTTATCATTTGTGTGCGTATTTTGCATAATTTGTGTATAAAAATGCTTAATTATCAAAACAGACAAATGTTATAAGATAGTTCAAGGAATTCATAAATGTTTTATTTTAAAAAATCGATCGATTGGTTTTCAAAATATCTTGCTTAGAAATTTTTGATCGGTCTCCATTTTGTTATTTGATTAAATAGAAAATAATTGTAAATACAAATGTTTTAGAGAACCGAAAGCGCATGTTCAACGTTTTTGTATTTTTTAAATATTCCTTAAAATAAGGGAGTAATGACGATTTTTCGAAAAACAAAAGAACGCCAATAACTATGAACTTGGGTTCCAATTCAAAAATTTTAACTTAGAAAAGTTGTTTGTTTCAATGAGTTCTAACTGCCATTTTCGGGTGTTACAACTTAGTATTAACACCCTGTATATACAGGGTCCGTCATTTCACCTCCCGTCTTCTATAGCTCAGTTACTAATTGAGTTAGGATTTTGATATTTTGCAGACTTTACTTGCATTCTATGGCGTATTTTAGGAAAATATTTTTGATTATACAGGGTGTCCCAAAAAAGTGTGACGTCATGATGATGGGTATTTTTAAATTTCATGGTATATTTTTTGTTGTGTATTTAGGTGCCCTTTATGGATGCCTACATACCGATGAAATTTTATTAAAATCGGTTCAGTGATTTTAGCACAAAAAAATAAAAACTGAAAAAAATCAGTATTGCACCATTGGTTAAGAAAATTAATAAGAGATAAAAATATGCCTTGTTAATAAAACCGTACAAGGTACTCATTAAATAAGGTCTGATAGTTGCGTTAACCAAGTTATTTTGATATGCTTTATACAGAGTGCCCAAAATTTAGTGTCAAATTTTTCAAACTTTAAAGCACTTTATTTTCCTTCTTTTAAAATGGAGCCCCTGTATATTTTTATGTCATTCCATGTGGAATTTAAAGACAAACATTTTTCCTAATTACAACTCTATCGCAATTCCTAACACATTGAAAGTTATGTGCAAAAAACTCTATTTATCAACTATTCCAATAGCCATTTTAATGAATAAAATTTGAAGGTGTCTTTGAAAAACAATTTATTGACATAACATGTTTTGTAGTTACAATTAATATCTCGAAAGTATAAAAGGTCTCACAGATCTTCGTCTAAACCTATTACACATCGTAAAAGTATTAAGTTTTGTTAACAAGTAGTTTTAGTAATAAAATTTCATAAAAACATAACATAACTGTGCATTTCTAAAATTAATTAATTGCTAGAACTTATGTTCTATATATCTTCCGCCCTCTTGAAGGCACAAACGAAGCCGAGTATGAAATGACATTGCCACTCTTCGTAACAGGTTGAATGTAATATTTTGAAATGCGAATATGAAAGTCATATCCACATTTGTCAATATAGGTCATAATATTTGTCATATTATGAATATCATATTTTCCATGACAAAAAGTAATTTTGCTATCTTGGATATAAAGACCTTAGCTAAAAAAGTTTTAAACTTTTATATTACTACAGTCAACAATGGCTCTTGTCACTTTGTTAAACTTTAATGTCAATAAATTGTTTTTCAAACCCACCTTCGATTTTGTTTAATTAAAATGGCCATTGGAATTGTTGATAAAACGAGTTTTCTGCAAATATCTTTGAATGTGTTAGGAATTGAGATAGGGTTTAATTGAAAAAATGTTTGTCCTTTAATTCCGTATGGAATTACATAAAAATATACTGGGGTTCCAATTTAAAATAAGAAAAATAAAGTGCTTTAAATTTTGAAAAGTTTGACACAAATTATGGACACTCTGTATAATGCATATCAATAAAACTTGGTTAACGCACCTATCAGACCTTATTTAATGAGTATCTTGTATGGTTTTATTAACGAGGCACTATTTTATCCCTTATTAATTCTCTTAACCAATGGTGCAAAACTGATTTCTTTCAGTTTTTATTATTTTGTGCTAGTCTCGCTAAACTGATTTCAATAAAATTTTAAGGGTATGTAGGCATCTATAAGAGACACCCAAATAAGTAACAAAAAATATACCATGCAATCTAAAAATATACATCATGATGACGTCACACTTTTTTGGGACACCCTGTATAATCAAAAATATTTTCCTGAAATACACCCTAGAAAGCAACTGAAGTCTGCAAAATATCAAAATCCTAACTCAATTAGTAACTGAGCTATTGAAGACGGGAGGTGAAATGACGGACCCTGAATACTACTATAATATTAATATTATATTATTATTGTTATATTATAATAAATAATGAATTATAAAAATCTTTGCGTTCATAGAAAATATGAAAATCGGAAAATACCCTATTATCAGTTTTTCAACAATTTTCTTTGAAACTCATTAGAGCACTATGTTACATTTAGGGAATTCAGCGTAAACAAGTTTCCATTTAAATGAAAATTTGCGCCTCAAGGTTGAATATTGTTTATATATTATTATTATTTATTTTGTAATCTCAAATTCTATATTTTATTATTACGAATTCGAAAAATAGACAAGTAAATTTCTTTTATTCCAGTTTTTTCCACGTGATTACTGAATATACACTATTGCAGTATTCCGCGGCCACTTTGGAGACCACTATATTAATAAATAAATAAATAAGTATTATGGAAAAATTATATGGTGTTATTGCAATTTTATGCGAATGTAAAATGGGCCGACAAAAGACTATTTCCCGGGCCGCTTGTATATTGCCCATCCGCCCCTGCATTAACTTACGTGTATAACATCAATTTATAAACCAATATTCAAATGAACCAACAAACTAACAGTAAACTTTTATTTATACATTAACTTGTACATATAATACTGTAACAAGTACAAATTGTACTTGTAACATATAATAGTTACACATTACTATAATAATAATATAAACATAACATTTAATAAGCATTACAAATTAAACAGTGATATAAATAAATAACCATCGTTTTCATAATAACACTATCATTATGTGAAATACTACTAACTAAAAATAATTAAATTGCTATGCGAAGATATTATTCACATCTTCTTAATACTAATTAATACTAATTAAGAAGATGTGAATAAGATTTTCGCATAGCAATTTAATTATTTTTAGTTAGTATGCTAAAATAACTATAAGAAAATATATTATACATTCACGACCTTTTTGCAACCGAGTTGGCAGGGTATTATTTTTATCATGTTGTACAAACTGATTCAGTAATGCAACGGAAATGAATAATTTTTTTGTGTCGATGTCAGATCATTGAACATTGTCAGATTTATAATTTCCTCATCTCTAATAATTTAAACTTTACATCTGGCAACAATGTTATTTAAAAAATATAACCTCAAATTGAAAACAACTTGACTTAAAAAAAATGACAACTGCCATTGGGGAATTCAGTTATTTCCGAAACACAACCAACATAATTACTAGCTATTACTAGACTCCCCTGACGCAAAAACATCGTGAATGGAGTACAATATGTATTTAATCATTCACATTCAGTATATTGAGTGATTTGCACATTTATACGATCGACTAGGTCAACACATTTTTATTTGTATGGCCAACCTACAGCCATTAATTGCAGATCGTATTCATTATGCATTAATAATTTGCTAAAACAAATTCAAAACTATACCACTTTCTTACAAATTCGACATCATTGACTCCTCCTCATCTCTAGGAAGTGTTGTTGTATGCGATGGCTTATAGAAAATGTTGTACTTATACATTATGTAAATTACCATAACTAATAATATAGTTAAGCACAGTATCATGATTGTTTGTATAACATTTAGGTTTCCACCATTAGAACTTGTATCTGGCAACGACAATGTTTCTGCTGCGTAAGAATTAGAGTTAACTTTATTATTTGCCAAAGTTAGGTTTACAAGTTGTTTCATGTCGTGTCCGAAATTATTTATTATACTTCCAATATTTTCAAAATTATTTTTGGAATTAATTGCATTGTCTACCATACTTTGATTAACGAGTTGCTTTATATCTTGCCCTAAATTAATAAGAGCCTTAATAAGAACGTTAATATCGGAAACGTTCCCATTAGGAATAATATCTATTTCTGATTGATTATCTGTATTAGTAATTGTATTGGCAGAACCAAACGATTCAGAATAATTGCAATGAACACCTTGAATGCTGATAGATTGCCCTGAGTAGGAGCTCAATAAAGTTACGTTTAATTTCTTTAAGTTTCGTATTATTTTAGACAATAATGTACATTCAAACATGTTACCAGCCAGGTTTAGCATATGAAGATTAGTAACTTCTTTAACTTCGTGAACATCAATATCCACTAATAGATTATTGCCAACATCTAGCTGATATAACTTGGGGGTGTTTTGAAAAGATGATTCCGATAGTGCTGATAACGTATTTCCGCTCAGATTCAAGGACTTCAGCGATATTAATCCAACAAACGCGTATTGTTTTAATACAGATATTCGATTATTAGAAAGGTCAAGTGATTGTATAACATTTTGATAGCCGAAAATCGACGACGGAATTTCTTTAATGAGATTTTGGTGTAGGTTTAATTCGAGAACTCTTAATGTGTGATGAAATTGATTATTGCTTAGAAATTCTATTCTATTTTTGCTGAGATTCAAAGCTTTGCATGCTTTTAATCTTTTAAAATTTTCAGTATTTAGTGTGTTTATTTTGTTTGACGACAGGTCAATTATTTCTATTGAAGTTAAGTTACCAAAAGCATCAATTTCAATAATGTCGATTTTATTGTTGGAAATATCAATAAATTTTAATTGGGGCATTTCTTTAAACGTGTTATTCTCCAATCTACTAATGTTTTGATATGACAAGTTAATATACGGAAGTACATCTAAACCATTAAATGCACCTCCATGTACAGAAACAATTTCATGAGCAGGTAGACTTAATTGCAATAAGTTTTGTAATCCAGTAAAAGTATTGTTTTCTAATTTAGTCAATTTATAAAACGATAAGTCTAAAATAGTAATATTAAGGAGACCGTTAAAACTATAACTATCCAGATGACTTATTTTATTCCCAATAAGGTGCAATGCTTCTAACTCGGTAAGGTATAAAAATCTATTTGGTGTGAGTTGTGTTAAATTATTAAAAGCTAAATCGAGAGTCTTAAGCAATTTGAGGTATTTAAATGCGTCTACATCTACAACACTTATTTTATTGTGGCTCATATTTAATGATCTCAATCGGTTAAAGCCCATAAACGAATTATTTTTTATGCCTGTTAGTTTTTGATATGACAAATCAAAATTAATCACGTACCTCAATTGATCAAATGCCCCTCCTTCAATATCATTAATTGCATTCCCAGTTAAATTCAGTTCTATTAGATTGTCCAAACCGATGAAGGAATTAGTTATTAGTTTGGTTAGATTTTGATTGGACAGATCTAATCTGGGAAGGATTTGTAATCCTCTGAAGGAATCTTCTTCTATAATATTAATCTGGTTATGTATCAAATTCAACTGCTGTAGATTAGTTAAGTCATTAAATGTGTTCCCCTTTATTGTCGTTAGATTTTGAAACGATAAGTCTAATCTAAGTAGATTTGTCAAAGCGCCGAATGCATTTTCGTTAATTAAACTTATAGAATTATTCGCCAAATCCAATTCTTTAAGCTGTGTCAGCCCTTTAAAGCAATTACTTGCGAGTTGAGTTAAATATTGAGAAGATAGGTTTAATACTGGAAGATTGTCCAACCCTACGAAGGTACCTTCTTCTAAGGTAGTGATAACATTTTCATTTAGAGTAAGAGTTGTTAAATTATGTAAGCCTGAAAATGTAGCATTAAACATATATTGCAAGTAGTTGCCCTGCAATTTTAATACGGTTAATGCATTTATGCTAATGAACGAATTCGGATTAATATGGCGTATTCTATTAAATGATAATACGAGTGTACTTAGCTGGTCTAGACCTGAAAATACATCCTTGGTAATAATTGTGATGTCGTTCATTGAGATATCAAGAGTCAGTAGTTTTTTCAATTTACCGAATACATTATCAGGCAAACTCGTAATATTATTAGACGATAAATTTAGTTCATATAAGTTACTATATGATTCAAACGAATTTGGATCAATTGTTTTCAACTGACACTGCTTTATCGTCAAGTATGTAATATAATACTTATTATTACTGAAAGTATCTCTTGTAAAATCTGGAAGATAACCTGAGTCTAGTATTACTTTAACACCACTAGTATAACTCGGTATTTGAAAATTTGTGGATAATTCAAAGTTTGTATATTCACATATCGCATATCCATCAGATCGGCAATTTGGATTTGCTTGTATACATTGGGAAAGCAAGATTAATACAGTGATTACAAACGCATTCATCTTCATAGTGCAGCTTCTGCAAAATATAACAATGATATTAGTAATAGTCATGTGGTTAAATCAGATAGAATTCATATATTGTTTAGAGTTATAAAAAAATGTGTACAATCTTATAGGGCTCTATCACTTAATTCAAATAGCAGGACCACTTATAAAACATGTAAGTTCTGACATATTAAAGGTTCATTCTTCTACATCCGTAATCTATGGAACGCCGTTTTACTATTTATTCAACAAAATCTCCACGTGTAAAATTAAAGAAGTGCCATTTAAATTACACACGCGATAATTTAAAAACCAACTTTCCAATTATCTAAAATGTAATTTGTATAACTTTCAATTTAAATTGCATTGTTTTTAATTATAAATAGGCTTCTTATGTTGTAAACCGGACGTGTTCATATTAATTTTTTATTTGTTTCATTGGAACACGCAGTTTTCTATACGCATGTTAAAAGGTTTGTCTTATATGAAACTCAATTAAAATACAAGATATTTTCGTGGAACTTGTGAAAAATCTTCACTGCATTTATGCTAGGCCTCATTTTTTTATACTTTTATTAAAATTGTACTTGATTGGTTGATTAACAGTGGTGCAGTGCGTATCGGCTCCGAAGATTTAATCCGAAAACGGACGTTTTCGAGCGAATTTTACGCAACGCAAAGAGTCACAAGCTAGTGGAAAGTATATAGAAAATAGGGAAACAGAAAAGCAAAGGTTTGTCGGTAAGAAAACAGCTGAAAAGATAAACAAAGAAAGCATCCAAGAAAGTGAGGTTAGCTCGAAGTGGGGGGCGACCCGAGAAGCGTGTCGGCACAACGGTAGGCAACCAACAGTACACATAATCTACATTTAGGAAGTATACAATCAGCATAACGTACACCTGGAAAGTAAACGAACAGCAAAGCGAATGAACGAAACCGATAATATAGAAGAGCTGGAAGCAAGCAAGCGAAAAAGGAACGAAAACAGTCCTACATAATCATATCAAAGAACCAAGAAGAATTACCAAGAACTGGAAGAAATAAGTACGTACACACATAATACAGAAACGGATAATTTAATGCGTATGGTGCAAGAGATAATGAACGATGTAAAGATGGTAAGAGCAGAGCAGAAAACGTACAAAGAAGATATGAAAGAGTTAAGGGAAGAAAACAAGAAAATGAAGATTGAAATACGAGAACTAAAAACTAAATGGCAGGAAACAGAGAAAGGAGAGAAGAAAAACAACATAATTATAAAAGGCTTAAAACCAGAGGAAGCAGATACAATGGAAAAAATAACAAATATATTAAAAGAAAAACTACGAGTTGATACTAAAATAAATGACTCCTATATAATTAACAAGGCTTACCAACCGATTATACTTGTCAAGCTCGACAACTTTAGAGAAAAAATGGAAGTAATGAAAAACAAAAATAAGTTAAGGCATACACAAATATACATAGAAAATGACTACACAAAGGAAGAAAGAAAAATACAAGCCCAAATAAGGAAATTTGCAAAGGAACAAAGAGAAGCAGGTAAGCTTGTTATAACCAAATATAAGAAGGTTCTGGTTAACGCAGAACAATGGTCATGGAACGAAGAATAGGAGCAGATACAAAAAAACTAATACAGAAAATAAACGGGGAAGGGAAAAAATGAACAATAAATCAGCAAATAAAACTGAAATGAGTAATAAAAACAAAACCGAGTCGAAAAAGAAAGGGGATATATACAACAACAAAACAAATATATTCATAGGAAACGGAAAAAGAAAAATATGGAAATTGGGAACATGGAATATAAGAGGTATAAAAGGTAAAGAAAAAGAGCTAGAAGACGAGTTTGAGAAGGCAGACCTAAACATATTAGCAATAACAGAGACAAAGAAAACGGGAGTAGGGAAAATCAAAACTGATAACGTTCATACCTTATGCTTTAGTGGAGTAGAATAATGCAAAAGGGCAGCTGCAGGAGTAGGAGTGATAATACATAAGAAATGGAGCCAAAATATTGACTACTGGAAAGCATGGTCGGAAAGAATAATGCCTATAACACTGAATTGCGGACAAAATAAGAAAATTAATATTGTTGTGACTTATGGACTTAATGACGATGACTTAGTGGAAAACAAAAATATTTTTTGGGATAAATTAGGAGAAACAATAGAAAGCCTAAAAGGAGAAATTTATGTTGCCGGAGATTTTAATTGTAGAGTAGGCAGAGGTGATAACATATTTAACGGAATAATAGGTAAACATGGCGAAAACGCAAGGAATGATAATGGGAAGAGAATGCTAGACTTCTGTTTACTAGAGGACCTTATTATAACAAATACATTCCACAACCACAAAGAAATACATACATATACGAGAGAAGAAAGGGCAAGGAACAAAAAATCAGTTATCGACTATATTTTAATAGATAGAGAACATCGTAGTAACATAATCGATACAAAAGTTAGAAGAGGATTCGAAATTGATAGCGACCACTACCTATTGATATCAAAACTAAAAGAAAACACAGTAAAAGTAAACGACAGGCATGATAAAGAAATTAAGAAAGAAAGAGAGACGACAAAACTATACAAATTGAGAGAGGAAGAAGTAGCCAAAGAGTACACAAAAATGGTGACAGAGTTAATATCGCAAAAAAGAGAATACAAGAGATGGACATTATAAAGTTATGGGAAACAATAAGAAACATTATGAAAGAGGCAGCAAAAATAACATGTGGAACAATGAGGAAAACAAACAAGAAGAAACAAACGAGATGGCGGACAGAAGAAATTAAAGAGGAAATTAAAAACAAAAAGCTGGCCTGGAAGCAATACCTAAATGATAAATCAGACGCAAAATATGACAAGTATAAAGAAAGCCGAAAGAAAGTCAAAGAAGTAATACTAAAAGCGAAACAAAAGTCATGGGAAGAATTTTGAGAAAGAATGGAAAGAAACAGCAGAGAAAACCAGAAGTTGTTCTATAATGTTATCAAGAGTTCCATAAACGAAAAAAAACAAACAGACTGTGAAATCAAGAGCAAACAAGGAAATATATTAAGGAAAGATGAACAAATTATGAACAGATGGAGGGAATATTTCATGGAATTATTAAATGCTGAGGAAAACAATGATAGAGAGATAGAAGAATTTACACAGAACCGAGAACGAAGACATAACAGAAAAAGAATTAGACATAGTAATCAAGAGCCTGAAAAACGGAAAAGCGGCAGGAAAGGACCAAATAACAGCAGAAATGATGAAAACCATCGGCGAAGAAGCAAAGAAACTACTATTAAAAGTATATAATGGAGTATGGGAAGAGGAGCGGATACCGGACGACTGGAGGACCGAACTTGTGGTACCAATATACAAAAAAGGCGACAGAAAAGAATGTGGTAACTATAGAGGCATCAATCTAATAAGTGCTGGAATGAAAATATTAGAGAAGATTGTAGAAAACAAAATAAGGACAACAGTAGAAACGACATTACACGAGGCACAAAGTGGTTTCCGGAAAGGGAGGAGTATACAAGACCACATTTTCACAATCAAACAGATCATAGAGAAGAAACAAAAACAAAATAAAAAAGTATACATGGGCTTCATAGACATAAAAAAAGCATTTGATACGGTCAACAGAAAGAAACTCTGGAAAATATTGGAAGAAAGAGGTTTGAGCGCGAAAATCATAAACATTATCAAAATGATATACGAAAACAACAACAATATAATAGTGTACAACAACAACGAATCAAAGTGCTTCAAGACCAAAGACGGGCTGAGACAAGGAGGAAGCCTAAGTCCGATTCTATTTATCATCTACATGGACGAGATAATAAGAAAATGCCAAGCAGGAACAAGAGAAATGGAAATAGGATACAGAAGAATGAGGAACATCAGTGTGAAACAAGGAGCGTTCGCAGACGACGTTGTATTACTGGCGAATGAAGAAACAAAATTACAAAAGAACATGGAGATATGGGAAGAGACACTTAAAAAGTACCAAATGGAAATAAATACGGATAAAAGTAAAGTAATGATAGTGGGAGGTATGGAAGCGATGAACATCAAATTAAAAGACACCAAAATTGAACAAGTGGAGGAAATTAAATACTTGGGGGTAGTATTCAACAGTAACGGGGAACAAGTGAGTGAGATTGACATGAGGATTAAGAAGGCTACAAGTACTTACCATGAACTGAACAAAACCATCCTACGCAGAAAAGAAATATCGACCAAAACAAAAACTAAATTATACAAGACACTACTAAGACCAGTATTAACATTTGGATGTGAGACGTGGAATCTGAAATAGAGGGAGAAGGAAAGAATACAAACTATGGAAATTAAATACCTGAGAAGAACGAAAGGGGTAACAAAATTCGACAAGATCAGAAGCCCAGTAATAAGAAATGAACTAGAAATAGAATCGACCCTGGAATTTATTGAAAAGAGACAGTTAGGATGGTGGGGTCACATGCACAGAATGAAAGAAGACAGACAACCAAATCTCTTGTGGCAAGTAGAATATGCGAAACCAGCAAGAAAGAAACAAACAAAAAACAGCCTGGTGGTCAAACTGAAGTAAGAGACCAGTTAAGAACAAAGAAACAGGCATGGAAAAAATACCTCAACAACAAAACAATGGAGAAATACGAAGAATATAAAAACGCAAGAGACAAGGTGAAGCAGATATTATTCAGAAACAAACAGAAGCAATGGGAAGAATTTGGAGACAAACTCAAAAGGAGAATAAACCATGTTTAAAAAAAAACTAATTCTTTGATTAATACACATTTGAATAGTTTATTTTGGAAACCTGTTATGTGTACATTTTCAAATTTTAAAAACACTATCAGTGTAATTCATAAAAATTTATGCCGCGGTTTAAAGGTGGTTTAATCTTGGCAACTCTTTGTAAACCACCGCTAAACCACGGTTTAAATTTTTATGAATTACACTGTATATCTTTTTATATTTAATATATTGTAATTAAATATTCCATAAAAAGATATGTCAGTTAAAGGGATAATGCAGAAAAATATGCGTTTTGATTACTGATATACCGTATTTCCTAAAACATAAAAATTCATAATAACGTCTATTGACTGGTTTCTGAAATAAACGATTCATTTATACACTGTTTTAATATGTACTACCACTAATTATTAACACTTATTATTTACCTGTTGGCTCTTCAGATAGTTCACATGTGTAGAATAAATTCACAAGCTTAGTCAACTCTCTTCTGTTTTCAGTTATATCCATCCAATTAAGTCTTGATATGATCCAAATAATTATCTAGAATAACAGATTAAGTTATAATAGCATTAGTTTTAATGTACACACAGCGATATTAATTTTGAATCATTCATACATACATACATAAATACATACATACATACATACATACATACATACATACATACATACATACATACATACATACATACATACATACATACATACATACATACATACATACATTATGAACTTCGACTATAAAATGCTTAAAGAACCTGTTATCAATAATCAAATTCAGAATATACAGGGTGTCCAAGATAAGGATTAACAGCATGGGGATCTCGGAAACCGTAAAAGTTACAAAGGCGCTTAAATTACAAAAAAAAATGCTCAATTTAGTGGTCAGTAATATTCTTTTGAGAAAACCAAAAATTTCCGTTTACTTCCGGAGATATTCGACAAAATCCGAAATCTTGCGATTTTTCTGAACTTATTTGAAAAGGTAAAAGAAACCCAAAGGCACTTTCTCACTGCAACATTTTTAGCTCTACAAAACAGCGTTCACAAATTTTCAGTACACCGTTTCGTTTCGAAGAAACCATCATCAATTTTTTTTTTATATGGGCTGTAAAAAATGTACACCCAGTATTTGATAGCATATCCTATTACGAGTGCAACTGTTTATATCGCTGTATAGTTACTAATGTTTTTACAGGGTGTTAATACTAAGTTGTAACACCCGAAAATGGCAGTTAGAACTCATTGAAACAAACAACTTTTCTTAGTACAATTTTTTTAATTGGAGCCCAAGTTCATAGTTATTGGCGTTCTTTTGTTTTTCGAAAAATCGTCATTACTCCCTTATTTTAAGGAATATTTAAAAAATACAAAAACCTTCAACATGCGCTTTCGGTTCTCTAAAACATTTGTATTTTCAATTATTTTCTATTTTATCAAATAACAAAATGGCGACCGAAGAAAAATTTCGAAACAAGATATTTTGAAAATCACTCGATTGATTTTTGAAAATAAAACATTTATGAAATCATTAAACTATATCATAACATTTGTCTGAAACATTTTTTTCGGTCTGTCCAAAAAAGTTATTATTCAAATTGAATTACAAGATCCATTTTAACAAACTGCAACAGTCATTTAAAACAAAGTAGGCTGACTTTAAGTTAGGCCATTAAACAAGTTGAAGCACGTGTTTTCTAGTTTGTACGTTCAAATTTAAATACTTTTTGATTTTGTTCTTCAGAAATTTCTGCTTCATCTTGAAAAGTTTCTGTCACGTTTATCATTTGTGTGCGTATTTTACATAATTTGTGTATAAAAATGCATAATTATCAAAACAGACAAATGTTATAAGATAGTTCAAGGATATTATAAATGTTTAATTTTAAAAAATCGATCGATTGGTTTTCAAAATATCTTGCTTAGAAATTTTTGATCGGTCGCCATTTTGTTATTTGATTAAATAGAAAATAATTGTAAATACAAATGTTTTAGAGAACCGATAGTGCATGCTGAACGTTTTTGTATATTTTAAATATTCCTTAAAATAAGTGAGTAAAGACGATTTTTCAAAAAACAAAAGAACGCCAATAACTATGAACTTGGGCTCCAATTCAAAAATTTTAACTAAGAAAAGTTGTTTGTTTCAATGAGTTCTAACTGCCATATATATAGGGTGTCTCTAAATAATGTGGACATGGCTTAACCACAGATTAGTGGAATTAAAAGAAGCCGATTTAACAAAACTTATCTATATACAAATGCGTTTCGTTTAGAAAATATTCAGCTTCAAAGTTAATTTAACAAAAAACAAAATTTGCTTATAAAAAGAGAACGTTTGCATTGATTTGGATGATGTTTGGTATGACATTTTATACGAGTATAACTCATATTTTGACATAATATTGTTATTATCAGTAGACCGGTTGTGTATAAAACAAGTGAGGCCCAACATTAATACATTCATATTTTTTAATGACAAACGCAAATGAATTTAAAAAAAATCAAATCGGACGCAGGCATTCATTATTAAGTTTTTTTGTATCTCTAGAGTTTTTGATATCTGTTACAGTTTCGACACAAAAAAATAAAATATGAGTTACTGCGCTACACTAGGTTGGAAACAAATCATCAGTGAACAGAATTTTCTGGTTAAAAAGTATATGTTCAGTTCTTTTTTCCTGAATAAATCGGCAAAACGCAAAACGTAGGTCATAATCAGCTGGTAAAAGTTCTTGTACTATTTGGATATGGTATGGATGAAGCAATTGCTATAATTTCCAAAATTTCTTCCTCGTTATTAGGGCTCCTAAAATCCTAAAACCAGCAACATATCTGTTTTATCGGCGTAAGGGTACTTTATATTTTTTATTGTGAATTAACCATCATCAACCCAGTAACTAGATTACATTTGTTTCCAAACGAGTGCAGGGCAATCACTCATATTTTATTTTTTTGCCGAAATTGTAACAGATATCAAAATCTATAAATGTACAAAAAAACTTAATAATGAATGCCTCCGTCCGATTTTTTTTTTTTTAATTTTTTAAGTTTCAGTTTAAGTTTTGTCATTAAAAAATATAAAAATATTAATGTTGGGCCACCCTTGTTTTGTACACAACCGGCCTATTGATAATAACAATATTATGTCAAAATATGAGTTATACCCGTATAGAGTGTCATACCTTACAACATCCAAATCAATGTAAACGTCCTCTTGTTTAGGCAAATTTTGTTTTTTTTTTCATTAACTTTGACGCTGAATAGAGGCTAAACCAAAGGCATTTGTATATAGATAAGTTTTGTTAAATCGTCTTTTTTTTATTGAAGTAATTTATGGTTAAGCCATGTCTACGTAATTTAGAGACACACTGTATATACTGGGTTATTCAAATTTGATTACCACTATGGGTACGAAGTCGGTTAAATTGGGGCAAAGTTGCGTAAGCATAAGGGGTACAATTTTCAATAAAGATAATTTAAAAAAATCAATTATTGATGAGATTAAAAAAAAAATGAAATTTTGCAAAATCTTATTTATTTTTCCTGTCGCTACTTGAAGAGATATTAAAAAAATATAAATACATCTTCATTGCCACTTTTTCTCATCTACAACATAGGAATTTTAGATTTTGGATCAGACGTTTCGTGTGAGTGCAACCGTCATCAAGTTAAAAATTTTAAATACGGACCTGCATTTTTTTTTTTTTTATTTGAGTTATGCTAGTCTATACTGTTACAATGATGTGCAACACTTGAGGTTTTAATAACGTTTTAATATAAAAATAAATCAAAATCTACAACTAGCACTAAACTGGATTTAAAAAATAAATATATAAACTAGAGTGTCATGAAAACAGTTTAACATAAAGCAGATTCTAAAAATGAAATAATATAGCAGGTGATCAATTTAAAAAAGAGACCAAATTTCGGGTCCCGGATTTATGGTACACTTTGTATACTCAAAAATAATTTCAAAAGATAGCACATCAAGTGTCCAATAACTTCCAATCAGATGTTTTCCTAAATTTTCGTTATTCTAATAGCAATGGTCCGAGCGAGGATAAGTGGGCCACCCTGTATGTGTGGGAATTCAAAATTTTATAGATAAAATAATATGAAAAACTACGTTATTTAAAATAGCGTTCTCTGGAAGTTATAAAATACCATCCAATATTAGAATTCACTATTATTGTTTATTATGTACTTATTTATATTGACCTGTATTAAACATGATTGTTACTACACCAATAAAATTATACTATACTAATACTAAACCTAAAACATGAACTGTGGCAAACTAACACAAGTTTGTAGCAAATTTGGTGTTTGTATTTAATCAAATAATGTCAAGTTACTTACTAGCTGCTTGCATATTTATGACAAAAAAGATTTGCTCATTGGACGTTATTATTGAGTTTATTAAGTGTTAGAAGAATAAAACGTATTTGCCAAGCCTTTATATAAAAAATATTACAGATTAAAAAAATATGAAAAACTACCTTATTTAAAATAGCGTTCTCTGGAAAACACAGTTGTATGTTTGGATGTTAGCAGCGTTTTAATCATAGAAGTCACCAATCTCTTACATGAACCACATTTCCGTTATAAATGTATATGCATTTTGATAAATATTGTTTGTTTCCTATTTCCAGTAAACTTTAATCTACACTACAGCAAATATTGAAACTAATATAAGACATCTTGTAAGTATTTATAAATTAACGAGATAATCTATTGATTTTAGTCTCTGTATCAGAGTGATTGATGGTATGGTGAAATACTTCATATAATAATGGATATAAAACAATAATTAGATCCAGAAATTTCAACTCTTCGGGCTTCGAGTAAAGGTCAAAGAGTGACATAGATCGAAATTGTGAGAAAATATTGTGAGAAAAGAGAAAAGAAGAGAAAGATTTTAGGCAAAGTAATGTGAGTACGTAATATTCTTCGGTGGGCGTATGTAGACATAGTGATATCACAATTTAGTGATGAAGAGAATACATTACTTCTACTTGCTCTCCCCTTTTACACTTTCTTATTCCTCCTAGTATTTGTGTTCTCCGTTATCACCAACAAGTTTGCATTCCATCAATCGCACCGAATCGACATATCCAAAGAAATGTTGCGAATTCGTATACAATCAATTTTTATGATGGTTCACTTTTTGATCAATTTTCTTGCAAAATGATGTATTTAATAGGATCAAATTATGATCCTCATTGTTATACCCAAAGCGCGGATTTATAAGCATAAAAAATTACAAAATAAGCGCTTAAAAATGCATAAAAATCTTAGAAAATAAGCATATAAAATAGCATAAAGATTAGAATAAGCACAAAAACGCAGAAAAAGCATGAAAATGTATTTTTTATTTTTTATGAAAATACAGAAAAACAATACAAAACATAATTTTATTAACAAGAACGCACTATAGGTAGATAAAAGTAATATTTTAATAACATCGGTTTTGGTGATTAATATTAATACCAATAATAATTAATAACAAATAATGATTACTGCTCATTTTTAAATGAACTAATAATTAAATGTTTTTCTAAATTTTCAACGGAAAATCCCATCCTCCTACTATGGCAGGCCTGCCAAAAAGTCGCCTAATGTAAATGGCCCTTTACATTGACAGATTTGAAAACTGCTATTGCATTTTATGTGGAATATATTATTTATTAAATTCAACCAACGGCTCAAATCTCATTTTGTTGTATCTTAAGTGATATTCGTATACAACTATGATATACTCGCTCTAGAATATAAATCCACCAATTCTCCTGCCACTTATATATTGGATTATATTTGTCTATCTTAATATAACATATATTTATAATCAAATATTCAAATGAACCAACAAACTAAGTGTAAACTTGGGCCAAAAAAACAAAAACTCAAAAGAAACATTTATATTTAGACTATAATAAGTATAGTTATAATTACAAATAATAGTTACACATCAGTTTTACATTATTCCAATAATTACAAACAATAATAATCGTATAAACATTACTTATTACAAACATTACAAATTAAACAGCGATATAAACAAATAACCATCGTTTTTATAATAACACTCTCATAATGTGAAAAATCTCGAACTGTAAATAATTAAATCATATTGCAAAGATATATTTAACGTATATTAATCAACGTAATTCAATAACAATGATGCATGTTAAAAATAACTGTGACCTTGGAGCACCATAATTTGTCTAAAAATATAATTCATAAAATCTACATTTATATAACTTGTACAAACCCGTTCCAGCTAACACATTTTCTACGTAACTCTTTTCTAAATTTGGAATATTGTAAGTAGATTTCGATTTGAATAGTATAATTTGAGACAAAATATTGATGGTTTAGCAAAATTCGTAGAGTTTCGATACTGAAATTATATACATGGTGAGCGAAATGTAAACCAAATAATGGCATGGCTTCGGCCTAAATAAAAAAGATTAAATTCCTTTGACGGTCCTTTTTCGTGTTAATTTGTCAGCTTAATTTGTTTATATATTCTTACGTGTCTCAAGTATA
Source organism: Othius punctulatus (assembly GCA_951805005.1). Lineage (NCBI taxonomy): Eukaryota > Metazoa > Arthropoda > Insecta > Coleoptera > Staphylinidae > Othius > Othius punctulatus. The sequence goes on from OX638146.1 coordinate 45,346,321, forward strand.
ATTTCACAAATTTGTTATTTTGAAGTAATTCTACAACATTTTTTCGTAACAACTTAAAAGAATAACATAACCTAAGCGTTAAAAACAATAGATATGTTCAAGTCACTGGAAAAATCACATCAATTTTTTCCATCATTTCAAAAGAGTTTACAACTTTAAAACATAGGAATAAAAATGTCTATTTAAACCTTCACACTTAGTTTCATTGTTCTTTTATGATTGCAATAATTATGCACCGATAATTTAATAATAAAAACATCTAAAGCTATGCCAGTTTATTAGAAATTCGACTCGATTATCGACTCCTCCTCATCTTTAGGAAGTGTTGCTTTTCGCCGTGGATTATAAAAAATGTTGTTCTTATACACTAAGTAAATGATCACAACTAATAATACAATTAAGCATAAGAATATGGTGGTTTGTATAGTAACAAGGTTTCAACCATTAGAAGTTGTATTTGGTAAAGACAATTCATTAGCTGTGTAAGAAATGGTAACGTTACCATGGTTTACTATTTGCTGAATTAGGTTTTTCATCTCTATCACCAACTGAACCAAATCCATTCTAAGCAAATCATTCTCTTTGCTCGAATTTATATTAATTTTGTTGATTGGTTTTAGTACACGATGATTCATATTATCTATGGAGTTGTGCAGTAATTTGTAGATATTTTCAATTTCTTGTCCATTTCTATTCATAATTTCATTATTAGCTATTGATAGGTTTACAAGTTGTTTCATATCTTTGGAAATAATTGCATTATTTGTCATACTTTTATTCACCAGTTGCTTAATATCTTGCCCTAAATTAAAAAGAGCCTTTCCAATATTAACATTCCCAGAATAATTGCAACCAATTTCGTGAATGCTTGTAGATTGCCCTGGGGAGGGCATCGATAACGTTACTTTTAATTTTTTTGCGTTTTTTATTATTTTGGATAATAATGAACATTCAAACATGTTACCAGCTAGGTTTAATATATTAAGATTAGAAACTTCTTTAACTTCGTGAACATCAATATCCTCTAATAGATTATTGCCAACATCCAGCCGATATAATATGGGGGTGTTTTGAAATGCTGTTTCCGATATTGTTGATAACGTATTTCCGCTCAGATTTAATGACGTCAGCGAAATTAATCCGACAAACGCATCTAGTTTTATTACAGATATTTTGTTATTGGAAAGATCTAGTGATTGTATAACATTTTGATGGCCAAAAATCGACGACGGTATTTCTATAATGAGATTTTGGTGTAGGTTTAATTCGAGAACATTTAATGTGTGATTAAATTGATTTTTGCTTAGAAATTCAATTCTATTTTTGCCAAGATTCAAAGTTTTGCATCCCTTTAGTCCTTTAAAATATTGAGTGTTAATTGAATTAATTTCGTTTGAAGATAGGTTAATTTTTTCTATTGAAGTTAACGTGTCAAACGCGCCAATTTCAACAATGTCGATTTTGTTGTTGGAAATATCAATAAATTTTAAATTAGGTGTATTTTCAAATGTATTTGTATTAATATGATTTATCCCATTAAATGATAAATCGAGAGTACTTAGCCATTGTCGGCCAAATAAGATATCCTTATTAATAGTTGTGATGTTATTCATAGAGATATTAAGAGTCTCTAGATTATACAATCCGTTAAATCTTCTCTCAGATGCATGAATGTTAGCAAAGTCGAATCTGTCAAATGTATATGGATTAATATGATTTATCCTATTAAATGATAAATCCAGAGTTCTTAGCCGGGTTAGACCGGAAAATAAGTCCATATTAATAGTAGTGATGTTATTCATTGACATATCAAGAGTCTCTAGATATCTCAATCCGTAAAATGCATTTTCGGGTAAATTGGTTATATCATTAGAGGCTAATTTTAGTTCACGTAAGTTACTATATGATTCAAACGAATATGAATGTATTGTTTTCAACTGGCATTGCTTTATCGTCAAATATTCAATATAATATGTGCTTTTCAAAGTATATCTTTCGAAATCTGGAAGATAGCCTGATTCCAGTCTTATATCAAAATCATAATTATCCTCTAGATAAAAACTTGGAGGTGATTCAAAGTTTGAATATTTACATATTCTAGATCCATCATTTCCACAATTTGAATTTGCTTGAATGCATTGTGAAACCAAGATCAATAAAGAGATTATATTTTTATTAATCTCCATCGTGCAGCTTCTGCAAAATATAAAAATGATATTAGTAATAGTCATAATAGCCCTTGATAAAAATACATAAAGCACATAGAACCTATATACAGGGTGTCCGAGATAACGCATGTGGATCTCGGAAACGGTAAAAGTTACAAAGGCGGTTAAATTATTAAAAAAATGTGCAATTTAGGGGTCAACAATATTCTCTTGAGAAAACCGGAAAACTCGGCTTACTTCCGGATATATTCTAATCTTGCGATTTCGTTTTTATTTTCTCCTCAAGCTATTTGAAAAGATATAAAAAACAAAATTCACTTACACATTGCCACTTTTTTATCTCTAAAAAACAGCGTTAATATATTTTCAGTACAAAGTTTCGTTTCGAAGAAACCATCATCTACTTTATTTTTATTTATATGGCTTTATTACATAGCATTTCTTATTAGAAATTCAACGATATATATATAAATATATACCGAGTGTTCATTTCAAAACTAGCCAGTCTCAATAACTTTTGAATGCAAGTTAACTTGATAAAAACAAAAAACACGTCGATTGATTTTTGGAGGGGGAAGTTTAAAAACAACGTCAAATAAATTTTAGATGTTACCCCCTCCCCCCTAGCCACCCCCACTTTGAAATTTCAAATGGCACCCCCCACCTTGCGATACCTCATTTTAAAGCTTTAAAAAAACCTAATCCAGTGGCGTAATAAAAAAAGATTTTTGTCGATTCGTTTTGGAAAAAATTAATAAATAAGAAAAAATCCGAAACAATTTATATTGAACAAATTTAAGTTCCTTTCAATGAAACAAAAATAGAACAAATGTTAAACTACATCGACGTGTTTTTTTAGTAAAATTGACAACTTATTGAGACTGGTTACTCCTAAAACGAAAGTCAGCATAATTTATTTTTGAAAAATATATTTTGCTTTTGAGTTACTGTTAATGAGTTCTAACTGCCATTTTCGGGTGTTACAACTTAGTATTAACACCCTGTATATACAGGGTCCGTCATTTCACCTCCCGTCTTCTGTATCTCAGTTACTAATTGAGTTAGGATTTTGATATTTTGCAGACTTTACTTGCATTCTATGGCGTATTTTAGGAATATATTTTTGATTATACAGGGTGTCCCAAAAAAGTGTGACGTCATGATGATGTGTATTTTTAAATTTCATGGTATATTTTTTGTTGTTTATTTGGGTGCCCTTTATGGATGCCTACATACCCATAAAATTTTATTAAAATCGGTTCAGTGATTTTAGCATAAAAAATAAAAACTGAAAAAAATCAGTATTGCACCATTGGTTAAGAAAATTAATAAGAGATAAAAATATGCCTTGTTAAGAAAACCGTACAAGGTACTCATTAAATAAGGTCTGATAGTTGCGTTAACCAAGTTTTTTTGATATGCTTTATACAGAGTGCCCAAAATTTAGTGTCAAATTTTTCAAACTTTAAAGCACTTTATTTTCCTTATTTTAAATTGGAGCCCCTGTATATTTTTATGTCATTCCATGTGGAATTTAAAGACAAGCATTTTTCCTAATTACAACTCTATCGCAATTCCTAACACATTGAAAGTTACGTGCAGAAAACTCGATTTATCAACTATTCCAATAGCCATTTTAATGAATAAAATTTGAAGGTGACTTTGAAAAACAATTTATTGACATAACATGTTTTGTAGTTACAATTAATATCTCGAAAGTATAAAAGGTTTCACAGATCTTCGTCTAAACCTATTACACATCGTATAAGTATTAAGTTTTGTATAAAAAATAGTTTTAGTAATAAAATTTCATAAAAACATAACATAACTGTGCATTTCTAAAATTAATTAATTGCTAGAACTTATGTTCTATATGTCTTCAGCCCTCTTGAAGGCACAAATGAAGCCGAGTATGAAATGACATTGCCACTCTTCGTAACAGGTTTAATGTAATATTTTGAAATGCGAATATGAAAGTCATATCCACATTTGTCAATATAGGTCATAATATTTGTCATATTATGAATATCATATTTTCCATGACAAAAAGTAATTTTGCTATCTTGGATATAAAGACCTTAGCTAAAAAAGTTTTAAACTTTTATATTACTACAGTCAACAATGGCTCTTGTCACTTTGTTAAACTTTAATGTCAATAAATTGTTTTTCCAATCCACCTTCGATTTTGATTAATTAAAATGGCCATTGGAATTGTTGATAAAACGAGTTGTCTGCAAATATCTTTGAATGCGTTAGGAATTGAGATAGGGTTGTAATTAGGAAAAATATGTGTCTATTAATTCCACATGGAACTACATAAAAATATACTGGGGTTCAAATTTAAAATAAGAAAAATAAAGTGCTTTAAATTTTGAAAAGTTTGACACTAAATTTTGGACACTCTGTATAATGCATATCAATAAAACTTGGTTAACGCAACTGTCAGACCTTATTTAATGAGTATCTTGTATGGTTTTATTAACGAGGCACTATTTTTATCCCTTATTAATTTTCTTAACCAATGGTGCAAAACTGTTTTTTTGCAGTTTTTATTTTTTTGTGCTAATGTCACTAACCCGATTTCAATAAAAAATTATGGGTATGTAGGCATCTATAAAATGCACCCAAATAAGTGACAAAAAATATACCTTGCAATCTAAAAATATACATCATGATGACGTCACACTTTCTTGGGACACCTTGTATAATCAATAATATTTTCCTGAAATACACCCTAGAAAGCAACTGAAGTCTGCAAAATATCAAAATCCTAACTCAATTAGTAACTGAGCTATTGAAGACGGGAGGTGAAATGACGGACCCTGTATATATATATATATATATATATATATATATATATATATATATATATATATATATATAGGGTGTCACTAAATAATGTGGACATGGCTAAACCACAGATTAGTGGAATCGAAAGAAGACGATTTAACAAAACTTATCTATATACAAATGCGTTTGGTTTAGCCAGTATTCAGCTTCAAAGTGAATTTAACAAAAAACAAAATTTGCTGACAACAAGAGAACGTTTACATTGATTTGGATGTTGTTTGGTATGACACTTTATACGGGTATAACTCATATTTGGACATAATATTGTTATTATCAGTAGACCGGTAGTGTATAAAACAAGTGAGGCCCAACATTAATACATTCATATTTTTTAATGACAAACGCAAATGAATTTAAAAAGAATCAAATCGGACGCAGGCATTCATTATTAAGTTTTTTTGTATCTTTATAGTTTTTGATATCTGTTACAGTTTCGACACAAAAAATAAAATATGAGTGACTGCGCTACACTAGTTTGGAAACAAATCATCAGTGAACAGAATTTTCTGGTTATAAAGTATATGTTCAGCTCTTTTTTCCTGAATAAATCGGCAAAACGCAAAACGTAGGTCATAATCAGCTGGTAAAAGCTCTTGCACTATTTGGATATGGTATGGATGAAGCAATTGCTATAATTTAGAAAATTTCTTCCTCGTTATTAGGGATTCCAAAATCCTAAAACCAGCAACATATCTGTTTTATCGGCGTAAGTGTGCTTTATATTCATTATTGTGAATAAACCATCATCAACCCGGTAACTAGATTACATTTGTTTCCAAACGAGTGCAGGGCAATCACTCATATTTTATTTTTTTGTGCCGAAATTGTAACAGATATCAAAATCTATAAATGTACAAAAACACTTAATAATGAATGCCTCCGTCCGATTTTTTTTTTTTAAATTTTTTAAGTTTAAGTTTAAGTTTTGTCATTAAAAAATATAAAAATATTAATGTTGGGCCACCCTTGTTTTGTACACAACCGGCCTACTGATAATAACAATATTATGTCAAAATATGAGTTATACCCGTATAGAGTGTCATACCTTACAACATCCAAATCAATGTAAACGTCCTCTTGTTTAGGCAATTTTTTTTTTCATTAATTTTGACGCTGAATACTGACTAAACCAAAAACATTTGTATATAGATAAGTTTTGTTAAATCGTCTTTTTTTTATCCAAGTAATTTGTGGTTAAGCCATGTCTACGTAATTTAGAGACACCCTGTATATACAGGGTTATTCAAATTTGATTACCACTATGGGTACGAAGTCGGTTAAATTGGGGCAAAGTTGCGTAAGCATAGGGGGTACAATTTTCAATAAAGATAATTTTAAAAAAATCAATTATTGATGAGATTTAAAAAAAAATTGAAATTTTGCAAAATCTTAATTATTTTTCCTGTCGTTACTTGAAGAGATATTAAAAAAATATAAATACATCTTCATTGCCACTTTTTCTCATCTACAACATGGGAATTTTAGATTTTGGATCAGACGTTTCGTGTGAGTGCAACCGTCATCAAGTTAAAAATTTTAAATACGGACCTGCACTTTTTTTTTTTTTAGTTATACTAGTCTATACTGTTACGATGTGCAACACTTGAGGTTTTAATAACGTTTTAATATGAAAATAAATCAAAATCTACAATTAGCACTAAACTGGATTTAAAAAATAAATATATAAACTAGACTGCCATGAAAACAGTTTAACATAAAGCAAATTCTAAAAATGAAATAATATACCAGGTGATCAATTTAAAAAAGAGACCAAATTTCGGGTCCCGGATTTATGGTACACTTTGTATACTCAAAAATAATTTCAAAAGATAGCACATCAAGTGTCCAATAACTTCCAATCAGATGTTTTCCTAAATTTTCGTTAGTCTAATAGCAATGGTCCGAGCGTGGATAAGTGGGCCACCCTGTATGTGTGGGAATTCAAAATTTTACAGATAAAAAAATATGAAAAACTACGTTATTTAAAATAGCGTTCTCTGGAAGTTATAAAATACCATCCACTATTAGAATTCACTATTATTGTTTATTATGTACTTATTTATATTGACCTGTATTAAACATAATTGTTAATACACCAATAAAATTATACTATACTAATACTAAACCTAAAACACGAAGTGTGGCAAACTAACACAAGTTTGTAGCAAATTTGGTGTTTGTATTTAATCAAATAATGCCAAGTTACTTACTAGCTGCTTGCATATTTATGACAAAATAGATTTGCTCATTTGACGTTATTATTAAGTGTATTAAGTGTTAGAAGAATAAAACGTATTTGCCAAGCCTTCATATCAAAAATTTTACAGATTAAAAAAATATGAAAAACTACCTTATTTAAAATAGCGTTCTCTGGAAAACACAGTTGTATGTCTGGATGTTAGCAGCGTTTTAATCATAGAAGTCACCAATCTCTTACATGAACCACATTTCCGTTATAAATGTATATGGATTTTGATAAATATTATCTGTTTCGTATTTCCAGTAAACTTTAATCTACACTACAGCAAATATTAAAACTAATTTAAGATATCTTGTAACCAATTATAAATTAATACCACGTATTTTCCATTTATGTCAGTTTACTGTATCCGACCCTTGCTTGATTTCCTTTTCCACTTTGCTCTTTAGCAGTGTTCCTTAACCATATCTCTGTGTATGTCCTGTACTTCTTTAGTCATGTCGTTCTCCATATAAATGTTCGTGTTTTTCGGCAGTCTGCTCTTTGCCTTCATTGTTTCTTCGTTATTACATCTTGTATTGATTTCTGCTACTATTCTTTGATTCATTTTTCCATTTTTTATGTATAGGCAGATATTATTTTTGCTTCCACTCCAAGTTTGCCAAATAATATGTAGGGTGTTATATTTAAAAACTATAAACAAATGGTGCCGTTATAATAATAAATATAATCATATATCCTCCTTTTTACTACAGAATGGTGTAGTGATCTTTTACATTTTGTTACATTTTGTATTTTGGTTTAAACTATCTCATATACAAATTTAGTCAATTTTTTTATAGTACTCTTGCTTCCGTTCAGGTTTTTCCTCTTTTCTTCAGCATTCAGTAGTTATTCTTCAGGTATTCTTCAGTAGTTTTTTTGTCTTTTTGGGGCACTCTTGGTCTCCATGGTACAGAAGACAACAAGTAATTTGTACCAATAAGTAATTTGTTTGAAAAATTAGTCATTTAATTTTTTAAACATATTACTAATTTGATAATAAATATTAATTTCAACACAATTCAGAACTGTAGTACAGATATTTACCCCTATCCAAGTTCCGAACCCAATTAGTTTATGGACGCTAGTGTAGTGGGCGCAGCTGAGACGGTTCAAACGATTAACATACTGATGCCATTTCTTTCTTTAGTGTATTCTATGGGATCATTTATGGCATGTTTTTGTTTGATCCATTTGATCCCATTTTATGGGTGGTTGTGGGATTCTGTGTTTTAAAACCTACCATCGGTTAGATGTGGGTTAGAAGAATAGTACCTAATCTGAGGTTAGAAGTGCTGCTAAATTTATGTTGTAACGAACTGGAAAAGCAACATAAAAATATACAAGAAGCTCTGGAAACCGGCAGGCCAAATTGAAAATGGATTTGTTGAAATCTGAAGTGGACACAGATTTCATCTGTCCAAGTATTCAGATTAAAATTGAGAGCGACGATGCATCCAATGCAGTCGATTCCAAACAAGGTGGGTTCGTTGCATTAATATAAAACGAAGCTCGAAATCGCTTATCCATAATCACGAAGCCACTGAAAACAATAATAATAATAATCCGTACTACTCCTCCACCTATGGCGTAATTGGTTACTGTCAACAAATCGCAGTATCCTATGTTGCCCACGTTCAAGTCAACAGACGTTCATCTGTTTCATGTTTTTTGTGTAGGCTCAATTATGTGAAGCAAGTGGCTATTCTACAGACATTCGGTAGTTGCCGGTCATCCGCTATTCTACATTGTACCGATGGTTGGTAATCGAGCACCACAAGTTACTCCGCGGGTAAATTATTTTTTATCTGCGAGACACAAAACGACATAACCCAAAGTCTGTTTCATTGTTTTTTGTCTGTCAATATGGATATCCAGCAACAATGATCTGTTTATGTCGAAACATTTATTGACGATGATTCAATAATTAATAAAGAAAACACTTGCTAAAGTTTCACAAGTTTTATGGAATTGCTCTACAATTGTTTCGGCACTGCTGCCATTCTCAAAAGAGATAAACTGAATACAAATTCATATTGTGCAACTTAAATACTAAACGCGCTTAATTGATATTGGTGGTGGGATTGCTCTTTCGTTCATTACACGGCTTTCCAGGATGCCGTCAAATATTGGCGTGAAACTTTACCAAGTGTCTTTATTAACCTAATCAAAATGTTTCACCAAGAAGTAACCACTTCCTCATACAATTTAATTCAATAGTGTTATGGCAAAACATCTGCCTTTTTTTTCAAAATGCACTTTTTGGCATTAAATGGCCACAAATCAAGTATACTTTAATAGCTGTTTTACACGGTCAAAGAAATTGATGAATTTATTCATGGATATATTCGTGAATAAATTGAAAATGTGTAGTACTCATAATACAAAATAATAATACTCTAGATATTTATGAACATGAACTTCAATCTTTTCGCAGTTTTGAAAGTTGAAAGATACTCATTTCTTATACAGGGTGTTTGATAAAGGTGTTCCGTAAACGCAACCAAATATACGTAAATATACGACTTGAGTTGAACTCATGCTCAAGTACGAACTATAGATACGGGCCTTAGTTACTCATAATACATTAGTTACGAACTCATAATACATTAGATACAAAATAATAATACTCTAGATATTTATGAACATGAACTTCAATCTTTTCGCAGTTTTGAAAGTTGAAAGATACACTTTTCTTATACAGGGTGTTTGATACAGGTGTTTCGTAAACGCAACCAAATATACGTAAATATACGACTTGAGTTGAACTCATGCTCAAGTACGAACTATAGATACGGGCCTTAGTTACTCATAATACATTAGTTACGAACTTATAATACATTAGATACAAAATAATAATACTCTAGATATTTATGAACATGAACTTCAATCTTTTTGCAGTTTTGAAAGTTGAAAGATACTCATTTCTTATACAGGGTGTTTGATAAAGGTGTTTCGTAAACGCAACCAAATATACGTAACTATACTACTTAAGGCGAACTCATGCTCAAGTACGAACTATAGATACGGGCCTTAGTTACTCATAATACATTAGTTACGAACTCATAATACATTAGATACAAAATAATAATACTCTAGATATTTATGAACATGAACTTCAATCTTTTCGCAGTTTTGAAAGTTGAAAGATACTCTTTTCTTATACAGGGTGTTTGATAAAGGTGTTCCATAAACGCAACCAAATATACGTAAATATACGACTTGAGTTGAACTCATGCTCAAGTACGAACTATAGATACGGGCCTTAGTTACTCATAATACATTAGTTACGAACTCATAATACATTAGATACAAAATAATAATACTCTAGATATTTATGAACATGAACTTCAATCTTTTCGCAGTTTTGAAAGTTGAAAGATACTCTTTTCTTATACAGGGTGTTTGATAAAGGTGTTCCATAAACGCAACCAAATATACGTAAATATACGACTTGAGTTGAACTCATGCTCAAGTACGAACTATAGATACGGGCCTTAGTTACTCATAATACATTAGTTACGAACTCATAATACATTAGATACAAAATAATAATACTCTAGATATTTATGAACATGAACTTCAATCTTTTCGCAGTTTTGAAAGTTGAAAGATACTCATTTCTTATACAGGGTGTTTGATAAAGGTGTTCCATAAACGCAACCAAATATACGTAAATATACGACTTGAGTTGAACTCATGCTCAAGTACGAACTATAGATACGGGCCTTAGTTACTCATAATACATTAGTTACGAACTTATAATACATTAGATACAAAATAATAATACTCTAGATATTTATGAACATGAACTTCAATCTTTTCGCGGTGTTGAAAGTTGAAAGATACTCATTTCTTATACAGGGTGTTTGATAAAGGTGTTCCATAAACGCAACCAAATATACGTAAATATACGACTTGAGTTGAACTCATGCTCAAGTACGAACTATAGATACGGGCCTTAGTTACTCATAATACATTAGTTACGAACTTATAATACATTAGATACAAAATAATAATACTCTAGATATTTATGAACATGAACTTCAATCTTTTCGCGGTGTTGAAAGTTGAAAGATACTCATTTCTTATACAGGGTGTTTGATAAAGGTGTTCCATAAACGCAACCAAATATACGTAAATATACGACTTGAGTTGAACTCATGCTCAAGTACGAACTATAGATACGGGCCTTAGTTACTCATAATACATTAGTTACGAACTTATAATACATTAGATACAAAATAATAATACTCTAGATATTTATTAACATGAACTTCAATCTTTTTGCAGTTTTGAAAGTTGAAACATACTCATTTCTTATACAGGGTGTTTGATAAAGGTGTTCCATAAACGCAACCAAATATACGTAAATATACGACTTGAGTCGAACTCATGCTCAAGTACGAACTATAGATACGGGCCTTAGTTACTCATAATACATTAGTTACGAACTTATAATACATTAGATACAAAATAATAATACTCTAGATATTTATGAACATGAACTTCAATCTTTTCGCAGTTTTGAAAGTTGAAAGATACTTATTTCTTATACAGGGTGTTTGATAAAGGTGTTCCATAAACGCAACTAAATATACGTAAATATACGACTTGAGTTGAACTCATGCTCAAGTACGAACTATAGATACGGGCCTAAGTTACTCATAATACATTAGTTACGAACTCATAATACATTAGATACAAAATAATAATACTCTAGATATTTATGAACATGAACTTCAATCTTTTCGCAGTTTTGAAAGTTGAAAGTTACTCATTTCTTATACAGGGTGTTTGATAAAGGTGTCCCATAAACGCAACCAAATATACGTAAATATACGACTTGAGTTGAACTCATGCTCAAGTACGAACTATAGATACGGGCCTTAGTTACTCATAATACATTAGTTACGAACTTATAATACATTAGATACAAAATAATAATACTCTTGATATTTATGAACATGAACTTCAATCTTTTCGCAGTTTTGAAAGTTGAAAGATACTCATTTCTTATACAGGGTGTTTGATAAAGGTGTTCCATAAACGCAACCAAATATACGTAACTATACGACTTGAGTTGAACTCATGCTCAAGTACGAACTATAGATACAGGCCTTAGTTACTCATAATACATTAGTTACGAACTTATAATACATTAGATACAAAATAATAATACTCTAGATATTTATGAACATGAACTTCAATCTTTTCGCAGTTTTGAAAGTTGAAAGATACTCATTTCTTATACAGGGTGTTTGATAAAGGTGTTCCATAAACGCAACCAAATATACGTAAATATACGACTTGAGTTGAACTCATGCTCAAGTACGAACTATAGATACGGGCCTTAGTTACTCATAATACATTAGTTACGAACTCATAATACATTAGATACAAAATAATAATACTCTAGATATTTATGAACATGAACTTCAATCTTTTTGCAGTTTTGAAAGTTGAAACATACTCTTTTCTTATACAGGGTGTTTGATAAAGGTGTTCCGTAAATTTGGACTTGCCGCCAAAATTAAATAGTTAAAATACCCATTGGCGTTTCTAGTAACTTTATCAATAATGCCAACCCAATGGTACTTTGACAATTCATATCTATAATGGATTTAGTTTAATCAAATCTAAATTTCCGCACCTTCAGCATTCTAACCTAATAAATTTAAAGGCAATCAATGTAAAAATAATAACAAATATTCACGTAAGTATCCCATAAAAAATGTCTAACGTTCCCTCAGAGTACTTGGGCCTCATTTTTCACCTGATTCTCTTAGATATTAAGACCCTGCTTTACCAACAATTTTCGACAATCTAACATCGTTCCCATTTTGCTTCAGTTTTGTATTCGGTGAGAAGTTTTTCGAATTGTACGAGTAGCTGGAGGCCAGACGAAAACTGCGATAGTGAGGTATGTACAAGACTAGATGAGAAATATATATCTTTTATATCAACCTCTATTTTTAGGGCACTTGTTGTGACGTGAAGGTAGAAGATGAAAAAGTGCAGATCAATGCGGTCACACCATACACGTGTGAGAAATGTAATGCTACTTACGATGGCTGGGCAAGTTATGAGATGCATTTAGTGGATAAACATGGTCATGATATAAAGCACGACATGAATATTGAAATGTAAGAAAAATATTACACGAAATTTTAAAATTGGAGCGATTTGCGGGTTGTGATGTTGAAATGTGAAGCTAAATGTTGGTACTGTTTCAATCCAACGATTGATCGTATCAAATCAAGATTTAAACTACGTTAAATATTTTTTTCTTCGCACCCTAACATTTTTTTTTTTAAATATTGGAGTTTTGTTAATGAATTTTTGCATATTGAGAGCTTCAATGCAGGAGCTCGTAAGTGGAAGAATGAATATTTTACAATAAGGGAGAGGGAGTCCGAGGAAAACATGGGACCAGAACATGATCGAGATACTGAAGAAAAAAGGAAAAACCTGGACAGAAGCAAGAGTACTTTCAAGAAACAAGAAAGAATGGACTAAATTTGTATATGAGTTATTTTAAACTATACAAAAATGTAACGCCATGAAAAAGATTCCTACACCATTCTGTGGTAAAACGGGAGTATATATATATACCGGACTTTTTTTTCCTTATTACACATATGATGGACAATGTATAACTGGTTGCCTGCATCTACTCGCAAGGAATTTCCTATGTGTAATTCAAAAAAAAAAAAACAACTCATTAGCGGCGTCGGTGCAAGCAACCTGTCAATTTTGGCATATGTTACACATAGAGGTTATGTTTTTATTCAAGGCAATACACGCCAGGGTTTTTGAAGACACGCAGAGTATTCGTAATGTATTGTGGATTTATGCCATTACATGCAGTACGTATACGGCCTTTCAATTCATCTATGTTATGTATTTGTATGTCATTAAAAATGTTACTTTTCAGGTAACCCCAAAGAAAATAATCATTTGTTGACATATCAGCTGATCTTGATACATTACGAATACTCTCGTGTATTGTCTTGAATAAAAACATAACCTCTCTGTGTAATATATGCCAAAATTGACAGGTTGCCTGCACCGACGCCCCTAATGAGTTGATTTTTTTTTTTTTAGAATTACACAGGAAATTCCTTGCGGGTGATGCAGGCAACCAGTTATACATTGTCGATCATATGTGTAATTACGAAAAAAAAGCCCGGTATATATATATATATATATTGTTTGAGGTTAGATAACACCGCTGTTCCCTGCCAACATACAAAAATTGCACTTAGTAAATTTATAAGAGCAGCTGACAGTTGAAAGTCAGCGGACTCGTTTAGTGAACGGCTGTCAGTCAAGTTTCTCAACAGCTGCATTCGCTAAATGCGCCCAATGTTTATAGACGATTTACTTTCAATTCAATATTAATAACATCACAATTTATAATCTGCTTGTCACATGTTACTACATATTACTAAACAATATTGTTTTTACAGGCATCAGATCATCACCACAGAAGGAAAAGTCAACACGCCTGATAATTGCACCTCAATTTTCACTTCTAAGGGAAATTTAAAAAAACACGCGTTGATCCACACAGGAGAAAAACCTTTTAAATGTGATGAATGTGACTTGAGCTTTGCTCAGAACGGACGTTTGATAAGACACAAAGGGATTCACGCAGGAGTGCGACCTTATAAATGTGATCAATGCCCCTCAACTTTCACCGATAGCTCCAATTTGAAGAAACACATAAAGATTCACACAGAAAAACGGCCTTACAAATGTGATCAATGTACCTCAAGTTTCACCCGGCCAGGTCGTTTAAACCAGCATAAGATGATCCACACAGGAGAAAAGCCTCATAAATGTGATGATTGCACCTTAAGTTTCATTCTAAAGACAAATTTGAGAAAACACAGAATAGTCCATTTAGACGAAAAACCTCATAACTGTGATCAATGCACGGCAGGTTTCGGTACTAAAAGTGCTTTGTTGCGCCATCAGTTCATCCATACAGCAAATAAGCCCTACGAATGTGATCAATGCACTTCAGGTTTCGGTACTCAAAGTGCTTTGGTGCGCCATAAGTTTATCCATACAGGAAATAAGCCCTACAAATGTGATCAATGCACCTTAAGTTTCAATCGAGTTGGCAACTTAAAAATGCACAAGATAATCCATACAGGAGAAAAGCCTTTCAAATGTGATGAATGTAATATGGGCTTCACTCAAAACGGCACTTTAAAGAACCACAAGAAAACTCACACAGGAGAGCGGCCCTACAAATGTGATCAATGCCCCTCAAGTTTCGCTTATAAAGATGATTTAAAACAGCATTCGTGGATCCACACAGGGACTAAACCTTATAAATGCGAGGACTGCACCTCAATTTTCACTTCTAACAGAAATTTAAAAAAACACATGTTGATCCACACAGGAGAAAAACCTTTTAAATGTGATGAATGTGACATGCGCTTCGCTCAGAACGGACGTTTGGTAAGACACAAAGGGATTCACGCAGGAGTGCGACCTTATAAATGTGATCAATGCCCCTCAACCTTCACCGGCAGCTCTAATTTGAAGAAACACATAAAGATTCACACAGAAAAACGCCCTTACAAATGTGATCAATGTACCTCAAGTTTCAATCGAGTTGGCAACTTAAAGATGCACAAGATAATCCATACAGGAGAAAAGCCTTTCAAATGTGATGAATGTAATGCGGGCTTCACTCAAAACGGCAGTTTAAAGAAGCACAAGAGAACTCACACAGGAGAGCGGCCTTACAAATGTGACCAATGCCCCTCGAGTTTCGCTTATAAAGGTGATTTAAAACAGCATTCGTGGATCCACACAGGAACTAAACCTTATAAATGCGAGGACTGCGCCTTAAGTTTCACTCGAAACAGTAAATTAATGATTCACAAGATGAACCGGCCAGGAGAAGGGCGTTACAAATGTGACCAATGCGCCTCATATTTCAGAAACAAATGTAATTTTAATAAGCACAAATTGATCCACTTACAAAGCAAGCCTTACAAATGTGATCAATGCACCTTAAGTTTCACTCGAGTTGGCAGCTTAAAGTTACACAAGATAATCCATACAGGAGAAAAGCCTTTCAAATGTGATCAATGTAACAAGAGCTTCACTCGGAAGGATAGTGTGAAGAAACACAAGCGGACTCACAGAGGAGCGCTTCCTTACAAATGTGACCAATGCACCTCAAGTTTCGTTCATGAAAGTGCTTTGAAACAGCATACGTGGATCCACACAGGAGATAAACCTTATAAATGCGATGACTGCACTTCAAGTTTCAGCCGAGACGGTAAATTGAAGATTCACAAGATGAACCGTCCAGGCGAACTGCTTTACAAATGTAACCAATGCACCTCGTGTTTCAGAAATAGATGTGATTTTAATAAGCACAAGTTGAGCCATACATAACAACGGTGTTGCTAATTTAAAGGATATGTATCAAATATAAACTTATAAAAGTGATCTCTACAAGCAAGACTGATTAAAACATGTATTATTACCGAGAACATGAGTAGTTATCTCGCCGAGAGCTGGGTATGGTTTTTTGAACATAGAATTGCATTGTCTATACTCGATCGCATGCTCATGCTTAAGGTGAATGTGATAGAATGAAATGAAATAAAAAAATATGTCGAATTCCTGCAATACGGGGCTGATGAGTCGTACCCAGCTCTCAGCGAGACGACTATAGTTAATTCACGTCATATCTGTACTGTCAAACTGACAGCGTGTTGGCACCTCTTATTATTTTTCATTAAATAGTTGTCATTTTTACCTATTGGTACCTCGTGCAAATAATTCACTATCAGTGTCAAACATTTCCGATTTGTCATATATTTTCATTTTAAGACATTTTATTCACCTATTCACTTATTATTATACGAACGAATTATTATTATTATTATTATTATAAAGTGTAGTTAACGATGAGATTCAATATACATGAGCATTTTAATAATGCCAATTGGAAAAAGATTATTACTAAACTGTTTTGTTTTTTAATAAATATTTACGAAATGTATAAATACATTTATTATTAATATATTGTGTGTAATAAAATGTTCATGTGTAATAGAAATTTAGTTTCAACTTTAGAGAAAAAATGGAAGTAATGAAAAACAAAAATAAGTTAAGGCATACACAAATATACATAGAAAATGACTACACAAAGGAAGAAAGAAAAATACGCACAAATAAGGAAATTTGCAAAGGAACAAAGAGAAGCAGGTAAGCTTGTTATAACCAAATATAAGAAGGTTCTAGTTAACGGAGAACAATGGTCATGGAACGAAGAATAGGAGTAGATACAAAAAAACTAATACAGAAAATAAACGGGGAAGGGAAAAAATGAACAATAAATCAGCAAATAAAACGGAAATGAGTAATGAAAACAAAACAGAGTCGAAAAAGAAAGGGGATATATACAACAACAAAACAAATATATTAATAGGAAACAGAAAAAGAAAAATATGGAAATTGGGAACATGGAATATAAGAGGTATAAAAGGTAAAGAAAAAGAGCTAGAAGACGAGTTTGAGAAGGCAGACCTAAACATATTAGCAATAACAGAGACAAAGAAAACGGGAGTAGGGAAAATCAAAACTGATAACGTTCATACCTTATGCTTTAGTGGAGTAGAAGAATGCAAAAGGGCAGCTGCAGGAGTAGGAGTGATAATACATAAGAAATGGAGCCAAAATATTGACTACTGGAAAGCATGGTCGGAAAGAATAATGTCTATAACACTGAATTGCGGACAAAATAAGAAAAGAAATATTGTTGTGACATATGGACCTAATGACGACGTCTTGGTGGAAAACAAAAATAATTTTTGGGATAAATTAGGAGAAACAATGGAAAGCCTAAAAGGAGAAATTTATGTTGCCGGAGATTTTAATTGTAGAGTAGGCAGAGGTGATAACATATTTAACGGAATAATAGGTAAACATGGCGAAAACGTAAGGAATGATAACGGGAAGAGAATGCTAGACTTCTGTTTAATAGAGGACCTTATTATAACAAATACTTCTATAACCACAAAGAAATACATGCATATACGAGAGAAGAAAGGGCAAGGAACAAAAAATCAGTTATCGACTATATTTTAATAGATAGAGAACATCGTAGTAACATAATCGATACAAAGGTTAGAAGAGGATTGTAAATTGATAGCGACCACTACCTATTGATATCAAAAATAAAAGAAAACACAGTAGAAGTAAACGACAGACATGATAAAGAAATAAAGAAAGAAAGAGAGACGACAAAACTATACAAATTGAGAGAGGAAGAAGTAGCCAAAGAGTACACAAAAATGGTGACAGAGTTAATACCGCAAAAAAAGAGAATACAAGAGATGGACATTATAAAGTTATGGGAAACAATAAGAAACATTATGAAAGAGGCAGCAAAAATAACATGTGGAACAATGAGGAAAACAAACAAGATGAAACAAACGAGATGGTGGACAGAAGAAATAAAAGAGGAAATTAAAAATAAAAGGCTGGCCTGGAAGCAATACCTAAATGATAAATCAGACGCAAAATATGTCCAGTATAAAGAAAGCCGAAAGAAAGTCAAAGAAGTAATACTGAAAGCGAAACAAAAGTCATGGGAAGAATTTAGAGAAAGAATGGAAAGAAACAGCAGAGAAAACCAGAAGTTGTTCTATCATGTTATCAAGAGCTCCAGAAAAGAAAAAAAAAACAAACAGACTGTGAAATCAAGAGCAAACAAGGAAATATATTAAGATGAACAAATTATGAACAGATGGAGGGAATATTTCATGGAATTATTAAATGCTGAGGAAAACAATGATAGAGAGATAGAAGAAATTATACAAAACCGAGAATGAAGAGATAACAGAAAAATAATTAGACATAGTAATTAAGAGCCTGAAAAACGGAAAAGTGGCAGGAAAGGACCAAATAACATGATGAAAACCATCGGCGAAGAAGCGAAGAAACTACTATTAAAAGTATATAATGGAGTATGGGAAGAGGAGCGGATACCGGACGACTGGAGGACCGAACTTGTGGTACCAATATACAAAAAAGGCGACAGAAAAGAATGTGGTAACTATAGAGGCATCAATCTAATAAGTGCTGGAATGAAAATATTAGAGAAGATTATAGAAAACAAAATAAGGACAACAGTAGAAACGACATTACACGAGGCACAAAGTGGTTTTCGGAAAGGGAGGAGTATACAAGACCACATTTTCACAATCAAACAGATCATAGAGAAGAAACAAAAACAAAATAAAAAAGTATACATGGGCTTCATAGACATAAAAAAAGCATTTGATACGGTCAACAGAAAGAAACTCTGGAAAATATTGGAAGAAAGAGGTTTGAGCGCGAAAATCATAAACATTATCAAAATGATATACGAAAACAACAACAATATAATAGTGTACAACAACAACGAATCAAAGTGCTTCACGACCAAAGACGGGCTGAGACAAGGAGGAAGCCTAAGTCCGATTCTATTTATCATCTACACAGACGAGATAATAAGAAAATGCCAAGCAGGAACAAGAGAAATGGAAATAGGATACAGAAGAATGAGGAACATCAGTGTGAAACAAGGAGCGTTCGCAGACGACGTTGTATTACTGGCGAATGAAGAAACAAAATTACAAAAGAACATGGAGATATGGGAAGAGACGCTTAAAAAGTACCAAATGGAAATAAATACGGATAAAACTAAAGTAATGGTAGTGGGAGGTATGGAAGCGATGAACATCAAATTAAAAGACACCAAAATTGAACAAGCGGAGGAAATTAAATACTTGGGGGTAGTATTCAACAGTAACGGGGAACAAGTGAGTAAGATTGACGTGAGGATTAAGAAGGCTACAAGTACTTACCATGAACTGAACAAAACCATCCTACGCAGAAAAGAAATATCGACCAAAACAAAAACTAAGTTATACAAGACACTACTAAGACCAGTATTAAGATTTGGATGTCAGACGTGGAATCTGAAAAAGAGGGAGAAGGAAAGAATACATGCGGTGGAAATGAAATACCTGAGAAGAACGAAAGGGGTAACAAAATTCGACAAGATCAGAAGCTCAGTAATAAGAAATGAACTAGAAATAGAATCGACCCTGGAATTTATTGAAAAGAGACAGTTAGGATGGTGGGGTCACATGCACAGGATGAAAGAAGACAGACAACCAAAACTTGTGTGGGAAGCAAAATGCAAGAAGACCGGACGAGGCAGACCAAAGAAAACCTGGGACGACACGATTAAACAGATATTAACAAAACGAGGACTAACAACGATACAGGCAAAGAACATGACAAACGACCGAAAGAAATGGAACAAATTTATAGAAAACTAATGGAGAGAAGAAAATGAGAAATGTAAAGAAAACACCTACACTAATTGGTAGAAGGTGTAATGATAAATATATATATATATATATATATATATATATTAAAGCCACATAAATTCTACAAAAAACGAAAAAACAGTAACGAGTATGCCAAAAAAGCAAAATTTATTGAAGCCACAATACTACAAAAAGTTGTGAAAATTCACAGCAATACTGTTACATAATCGAAGGACGAGGCGGGTGATCGCCAATTTAAATGATAAGGTAATTAAAACTCGTCGTTTTGGAAATAATGTGGACTATAATTTAATGCGTAACAATAATCAATACACAGCGATGTACACCGGTGAAGGTAATGAATTTAAGTCTCCTCTGCTCTGCACTCTTACAATTAATATTTTTTTAGTTATTGGGGTGGGGTGTAATTTGAATTGTGCACCGCGAGGGGTGGCTTGAAGATGGTCCCTGATTGGTGCGGCATTTCATTTCGGTAAGCCATGTCGCCACACTTGGTTATTACAAGCCTTGGGTAATTCCTCTATCTGGAATTTCTGAGGATTCCTAATGCCGTCCAATTAATATATTTGGGATTTCCCGGTCGCTAATTGTATTTGCCGAAGTGGCAATCCTTGCTCAATAAACAGCTTAAGGTGCCTATTGATCTTCATGCGCACCGTAATTTACTCAAGCATTTCTCGGTGAACATAATGGCTAAATAATAGCCACCCCAATAAATTGTCTTTTCAATCTTAATACTACAAATGTATTGGCTGCAATAAAGGCCAACTACTGCGAATACACTTTAACTGATTTGGGGTTCGACGCTGTGCAATAGCGCCAAAACAAACTAAAAAAAAAAAATTTTAATTCCAATACAATCAATGGGGAAAAATGAAAATAACATGTAACTGTAGAGAAAATTTTCCAATGAAATGACAATTACACTTTTTGTTTTTTAAAGTGAACGGTTTCACCGGGTCCTAGACATGTTTTATTTGTCTATGATATGATCCGGCCCTGGACCTAATGAGATTATATTAAGATAAACATACAAACAAAATCCGATCTCTACTTAGGGCCGGTTTTACAATCATGGAACATCCTTGTTCCACGATTGTAAAACTGGGCCTTATAAGAACATCTGTTGTAATGTCTCTGCTGTCACATCACTGTGATTGGCGCCCTGCTGATAAGAAATAGATATAAATATAAAGCTGGTTTCACACGGTCAAAGAAATTCATGAATTTATTCATGGATAAATCGTGAATAAATTGAAAATGTGAAGGCGTATTACACAATCAAATTTGTGCCAACTGAAAACTTGGTACTGTCAATGTGTTGCCAACTTTCAGTGTTACTTTCTTCTCATTTTGTCTCTATTTGTATATTAAAAATAAAAGTAGGAAAAGTAATAAAAACACATTGTGCTGCCTTTTATGCGTTAGCAGTAGCTGTATATGTATTACACCATATTAGATACACCATGTGCACATGTCACTTTCTAGTAGGTTGGTATTAATTTAAAAACCGAAATGGAACTAGAATTCCCCAAAAAATTGCAGAAAACTTAGAGCAGGTTCTATTGTGAAAATTTATTCATGAATTTATTGCCGTCAATTTATTCACGACAATTTTGTGTATTACACGCAACAATAACTTCAAGGTTACAAAATTCATGAATTTCTTTAACAGTGTAAAGCAGGCATAAAAGAAGAATAGTGAACAGATGAAATATGAATGTATTATATATGAATGATACATACTGCAATATATATACAGGGTGTCCGGAAAATACGTGTACAACGTTTGACGACAGACTCCTGACGTCAAAATAGGTCGATCTAAGCCGACTTAGTTATATCCAAAATTGTCTCGTTTAGCCGGTAGAGGGCGTCAAAAAAAACAAAAGTATAACAAAGTTGAAAGTATCTATTGTAAGAAACTAAGTAAAACAAAAACATTACTTAAGCAAATGTGTAAAATGACCGCCATCTTGCTGAATACACTTATTAACACTCTTTAAAAAATGATATTGGACCCTATCTAATGTCTCGGGATTATTAAAATGGTTGCCTGCATTTAAAATCCGCTGCAATAAATCATCGCGTGTGTTTACCGGAGTCTTGTAAACTTCTGTTTTAATAGCGCCCCACAAAAAGAAGTCACACATATTTAACTCAGGAGAACGTGGTGGCCATTTTACTGGTGCATCATTGCCTCTTCCAATCCATCGGTTGGGATACTGATGATGTAAGTATTGCCGAACGGCAACGGAAAAATGGGGCGGGGCACCATCATGCATATACCACATTTCCCTCCGAAGTAAAATGGGCAAATTCTCCAGAAGAATTGGTAATGTGCCTTGCAAAAAATTTAAATAAATATTTCCATCTAACCTGTCTGGAATAACAATGGGACCAATAAGGTAGTGATCAATTATACCTGCCCAAATATTAATTTTAAATTGATGCTGATGATGTGCAACTTTAATGGCATGTGGATTTTCATCGGAATAAATATGTTCGTTGTGCAGATTGGTTACCCCAGATCTTGTAAAGCATGCCTCGTCAGTAAACATAATTTTTCTACAAAAATTTGGAACAAGGATTCTTTTGTTTCTAATAAATTGACAAAATGTAAGCCGCATGGGGGGATCAGTCGGTAAAAGTTCCTGGACTTTTTGTATGTGGTAAGGATGTAACAACTGTTCTCTTAAAACCTCATTGACAATCGTTTTAAGAACATTTAACTCACGTTCTAAGAGACGGGTACTGGTACTTGGTTCTTCTTCAACTCTTTCCAGAATCATCTCTTCTGTTTCCACAGTTCGAGTTGTTCGCATACGACCCCTGCCTTCAAACTTTTTCTCAAAACTGCCCGTTTCCCGAAGATGACGCTCAATATTGGCAAATGTTTGGTGGTTTGGTATTCGACGGTTAGGAAACCTCTCCATGTAAACCCTAACACTCTGACGCCCATTTCCTCGACAAAACCCGTATACCAGGAGCATGTCAACTTTCCGAGAGTTTGTATAATTTTCCATTTTTAATGGTAAAATGAACTTGTAATTCAATAATGTTGATCGTATACTTGAGTAAATATTATACTTGATTAATTGTCAAATTATTAAACGTCATTGATATTAATTTTTGACGCCCTCTACCGGCTAAACGAGACAATTTTGGATATAACTAAGTCAGCTTAGATCGACCTATTTTGACGTCAGGAGTCTGTCGTCAAACGTTGTACACGTATTTTCCGGACACCCTGTATATATATATATATATATATATTTATCATTACACCTTCTACCAATTAGTGTAGGTGTTTTTGTTTACATTTCTCATTTTCTTCTTTCCATTAGTTTTCTATAAATTTGTTCCATTTCTTTCGGTCGTTTGTCATGTTCTTTGCCTGTATCATTGTTAGTCCTCGTTTTGTTAATATCTCTTTAATCGTGTCGTCGCAGGTTTTCTTTGGTCTGCCTCGTCCGGTCTTTTTGCATTTTGCTTCCCACACAAGTTTTGGTTGTCTGTCTTCTTTCATCCTGTGCATGTGACCCCACCATCCTAACTGTCTCTTTTCAATAAATTCCAGGGTCGATTCTGTTTCTAGTTCATTTCTTATTACTGAGCTTCTGATCTTGTCGAATTTTGTTACCCCTTTCGTTCTTCTCAGGTATTTCATTTCTACAGCTTGTATTCTTTCCTTCTCCCTCTTTTTCAGATTCCACGTCTCACATCCAAATGTTAATACTGGTCTTAGTAGTGTCTTGTATAACTTAGTTTTTGTTTTGGTCGATATTTCTTTTCTGCGTAGGATGGTTTTGTTCAGTTCATGGTAAGTACTTGTAGCCTTCTTCATCCTCATGTCAATCTCACTCACTTGTTCCCCGTTACTGTTGAATAGTACCCCCAAGTATTTAATTTCCTCCACTTGTTCAATTTTGGTGCCTTTTAATTTGATGTTCATCGCTTCCATACCTCCCACTACCATTACTTCAGTTTTATCCGTATTTATTTCTATTTGGTACTTTTTAAGTGTCTCTTCCCATATCTCCATGTCCTTTTGTAATTTTGTTTCTTCATTGGCCAGTAATACAACGTCGTCTGCGAACGCTCCTTGTTTCACACTGATGTTCCTCATTCTTCTGTATCCTATTTCCATTTCTCTTGTTCCTGCTTGGCATTTTCTTATTATCTCGTCCATGTAGATGATAAATAAATTCGGACTTAGGCTTCCTCTTTGTCTCAGCCCGTCTTTGGTCTTGAAGCACTTTGATTCGTTGTTGTTGTACACTATTATATTGTTGTTTTTGTATATCATTTTGATAATGTTTATGATTTTCGCGCTCAAACCTCTTTCTTCCAATATTTTCCAGAGTTTCTTTCTGTTGACCGAATCAAATGCTTTTTTTATGTCTATGAAGTCCATGTATACTTTTTTATTTTGTTTTTGTTTCTTCTCTATGATCTGTTTGATTGTGAAAATGTGGTCTTGTATACTCCTCCCTTTCTGAAAACCACTTTGTGCCTCGTGTAATGTCGTTTCTACTGTTGTCCTTATTTTGTTTTCTATAATCTTCTCTAATATTTTCATTCCAGCACTTATTAGATTGATGCCTCTATAGTTACCACATTCTTTTCCGTCGCCTTTTTTGTATATTGGTACCACAAGTGCGGTCCTCCAGTCGTTCCTCCTATTGGCGAATATAATGCGCATATTACATTTGTGAGCACATCTCTTTAGCGGAACATCATATGCGTCTCCAACAGGCCTTTTTGGATGTACCATTTTGTATTTGCAAACTACATGTTAGAATGGATCTTGTTGTTTATCAATTTTCCAACGAAACTTGAGATGCATTCATCACATTTTTCAAACTTTTCTTACGTGTGAATCCTCTCATGAGAAACCACAACTAACACTTTTAGTGAAACTTAAGATGCATTCCTCACATTTTGTAGGGCTTTTCTCCTGTGTGGATCCGCTTGTGCTTTTTCAAACTTATATTATGATTGAAACTTGAGGTGCATTCGTCACACTTATAGGGCTTTTCGTCTGTGTGGATTATCTTGTGCTTTTTCAAATTACTATTGTCACTAAAACTTGATGTGCATTCATCACATTCGTAAGGTTTTTCTCCTGTGTGGATCCTCTTGTGCTTTTTCAAATTACTATTTTGAGTGAAACTTAGGGTGCATTCATTGCACTTATAGGGCTTTTCTCCTGTGTGAGTCCTCTTGTGCGTTTTCAAATGATCTTTTATAGAGAAACTTAAGGTGCATTCACCACATTTGTAGGGCTTTTCTCCTGTGTGAATCATCTTGTGACTTTTTAAATGAGAGTTTCTAGTGAAACTTGAGGTGCATTCATCACATTTGTAAGGTTTTTCTCCTGTGTGGAGTCTTTTGTGCCTTTTCAAACTAACACTTTGAGCAAAACTTGATGTGCATTCATCACATTTGTAAGGTTTATCTCCTGTGTGGATCCTCTTGTGCATTTTCAAACTACCATCTATTTTCTTATGATTTTCTTCTGTATGGATGATGTGCCTGTAGAAATAATATTGTAGTAATCAATTCATTATGCCCCGGAGCTGCTTTTGTTTTTTTTTTAAGAAAAAGTGAAAAATATAACCCTGTATGCACCACGGCGTCACCGAATACTTACGCCTATCGAATGATGTCCATTTCTCGGGCTAAAGCTCTCGAGCTGGATTTCATCGTTCTCCGGGCGTAATCATCATAGTAACGCCCTTGGTGCATCAATAGCCATTCTTACATTTCATGTTGAACCTTTAAATGCACCTCATAACTTGCCAGGCCATCATAAGTAGCATTACACGTTTCACATGTGTACGGTGTGGCTTCATTGATCTGCACTGTCTCTTCTTCTGTCTTTACTATGCAATCGTATTGCCCTGAAAATATATGGGTGAAGTGAAGACAGTGATTCAGAGGTTTGGCTACCTCTGAATCACTGCCTTCACCTGAGTTCCAGTTGGATGTATAATTCACCGAACTTATTTGTGGATCTAAACCTGAAAAAAACATATTTATGGTATTATCAGATCATAAAATGGTTATGTATTTTTCACCGATCGACATTCAATGGCAAACTTTAAAGACAACTGACAATCACTAGTAATTTTGTCTTGTATTTACCAGTGTAATTATCGCCCAGCTATAATGCAATTTTACTTAAATAACATACCCCGTGCTGCATCAAATGCATTTAGTGGATCATCCTCTTCGGATGGGCAGTTTTCGCTCTTAATCATTGCTGCTTCGTTCTCCAAGTTAGTCATATCGTCTTTAGAATAAGAAGAACTCGTTCTCTCTACTTGCGGTTTCGGAAGCGAATGAGGTGTTCAGAGTTGTTGGCAGGGTGTGGTTTTTGGTCAATGTTGGTTGGATGTTTGCCAAAGGGTCTATTGGTCAACATGTTGGTATGGTTTCGCGACGATTTTCCAGCCATTACCAGATTTCGCAGTGACCCCAACATGCAAAACGATACTGTCCCTGTTAATGATTCAAACACCGACATACGTTAAAAGATATTTATTTGTGTTGTGTAAAGCCTGGTACATGCACTGACGTTTTCGGAATGCATTAAGGTTGGTTAAATTTGAACGCAGTTTACGCGGGAACTTAATTATTGCCGTCTCTATAAAATGCAACCATCAAATATGATAAGACACCCCAAACCATCCACGTTGCACAGTGGTTCAATATTTAATAAAGCCGATCGAAAATCAAAATTTCGATGCTTTTGTATAATGCTAAACATACAGTCCATTCATGTTTTGCGTCAGGGTAGTTTTCTAAGGGGAATTCTAGTTACATTTCGGTTTTTAAATTAATACCAACCTACTGGAAAATTACATGTGCACATGGTGTAATCATGGTGTAATACATATGCAGCTACTGCTAACGCATACAAGGCAGCACAATGTTTTTTTGTTACTTTTCCTACTTTCATTTTTAACACACAACTAGAGACAAGATGAGAAGAAAGTAACACTGAAAGTTGGCGACACATTGACAGTGCAGAAGTTCCAAGTTTACAGTTGGTTACATACATTTCACATTTTCAATGTATTAACGAATTTATCCATGAATAAATTCATCAATTTCTTTGACCGTTTAATACCGCTATAATTGAATTCCCCAATGGAACTTTTTTTAGGTTAAGTTATTTTCAATTTGAGATATTTTTTAAAAAAACATTGGTGCCAAACGTAAAGTTTAAATTATTAGAGATGAAAATGAAACGGCAGGAAAGAAAACGAAAAATAATGCATTTAAAAACATTCAATCAACTCAATCGAATATGTAGTAAAAACAATAAATTATGATATCTTTAAAAGTGTTACGTAATCGAAGGACCAGGTGAGGCCAATGTAAATGAAAAGGTAATTAAAATTCGTAGGTTTGGAAATAACGTGGACAATAATTAATATGTAACAATAATAAATACACAACGATGTATACCGGTGAAGGTAACGAATTGAAGTCTTGTCTACTCTGCACTCTCACCACTAATTTTTGAGTTACTGGGGTGGGGCGCAATTTGAATTATGCACCGCGAGGGGTGCCTTGAAGATGGTCCCTGATTGGTGCGGCATTTCGTTTTGGTAAACCATGTTGCCACACTTGGTTCTTACAATCCTTGGGTAATTCCTCTATCTGGAATTTCTGAGGATTCCTAATGCGGTGCAATAAATATGTTTTGGATTTCCCGGTCGCTAATTATATTTGCCGAAGTGGCAATCCTTGCTCAATAAACAGCTTAAGGTGCCTATTGATCTTTATGCGCACCGTAATTTACTCAAGCACTTCTCGGTGAATATAATGGGCAGCTAATAGCCACTCCAATAACTCGTCTTTTCAATCTCAATACAAGTGTGTCTGCTGCAATAAAAGCCAAATACCAAGAATACACTTTAAAACAGATTTGGGGTTCGACGCTGCGGAATAGCGCTGAAACAAAAAGCAAGTAGTGAAAAATATTATAAATGACTAATTCGACACAAAAAAAAATTAACTTCCGTTGCATCGCTGAATCAGTTTGTCCAACATGACAATAAGAGAGCCAACTCGGTTGCAAAAAGGTCGTGAATGAAATATAACACATTATCTTTTGTTATCAAGATCTTTCTCATTATTATCATTATCACTATCTTTCATTAACATTATCTTTCTTATAATATCTGGTCAACTTCTTAAATACATAATTGCAAAAATTATGTAGAAAGGCAGAACATAAAACACATGTGTTTCAAACAGAATTGAATTTTCTAAAATGCGGCTGTTACTATGAGCTGTGAATGTCTTTTGCCAAATATTTGAGAAAAGTGAATATGTATAGAAAGTCTGAACTTTTAAGATACACGGAAAACAGGAAAAAGACAGTTACTACGAGCTGTGAATGTCTTTTGCCAAATATTTGAGAAAGTGAATATGTATAGAAAGTCTGAACTTTTAAGATACACGGAAAACAGGAAAAAGACAGTTACTATGAGCTGTGAATGTCTTTTGCCAAATATTTGAGAAAAGTGAATATGTATAGAAAGTCTGAACTTTTAAGATACACGGAAAACAGGAAAAAGACAGTTACTATGAGCTGTGAATGTCTTTTGCCAA
Organism: Othius punctulatus; assembly: GCA_951805005.1. Lineage (NCBI taxonomy): Eukaryota > Metazoa > Arthropoda > Insecta > Coleoptera > Staphylinidae > Othius > Othius punctulatus. The sequence continues at coordinate 45,375,594 of OX638146.1, forward strand.
ATATTTGAGAAAAGTGAATATGTATAGAAAGTCCGAACTTTTAAGATACACAGAAAACAGGAAAAAGACAGTTTTTAATTTATATAATATTTTAATTGAAAAAACGATATAAAAATAGTCATGGAAAACAATAACAAATTTAAACCATCAACATTACACGCACTCGCTGGTGCACTATGCAACAGAAACTTTCCAATTGGCGGCTGAGAATCTTGCGACGAAAAATAAACATTTCGACTCTACATCCCAATCATATGTAACCCGTTTATCACGCACATCCATGTTCACTCGAATTTTATTATCCCCAATATAGGAACTTGTAATCGAAACCTAAAAACGCAAAAATCAAGTTACACGTTACAAATATAATGTAATATTTAATGTTTGTACCTTGCAAAAATCCTGTATAGGGGGTAGTTTTGTTGATTTTAAAGAACCATCGATGTGAATGTGACCGGATGTCTCAAATAAAAAGGATCCTTTATGCGGTTCGTGCAGTTGGTAATTCAGCCGATTGAAAGCCTTCAAATCGTCGAGTTGCACCAGTCCGATGTAATTTTCATTCAATTTGGAACCGACTTCCAGAAACTATAAATTTTCACATACATGTTTTGTAAAAGCAGCATTAGATAAACTCACAGTAATATCAATAGAATTCCCAACATGATATTGTGGTCCATCGGACAATACGGTAGAATAGGTGTTTGTAATACTTGTGGCAACTTTAGATTTGTTACTAATTTTGTAATCAGGGTTCACTGCCCAGCTGTAGGGTAACAGAGTTGTGCGTCCTATCTGTGAAATTGACCAAGGGCTCCAGTCAGTGCATCCTTCAAATTTGCAGCGTATCCTAAAGGTGTAGTCTTGACTAACTCTTGCATCTTTCATTAAATATTGTAAACTCGTTCCTGCAATATCAATTTACTAGAGAAGGAAAACATAGAATTATTTTGATCTACCCCTATAACAATCATGGAATGTAATCGTTTCATCATTGGTTATACATCCCACAGCTAACTGCAATTGATATTCTTCAATGACGGCGATATGTTTTTCAGCATCAACATCTTCCCATTTCACCAGCACAGCTCCAGGTTTTTCATTCAAATCACTAATCTTAATATAAATCAAACGATAACAAAGATTTCAAATACAAATGTTTTTTTTTAATTACCTGAACCGGTGCTATACGAGACACGGATCCAAAATTATAGCAGAAATCAAATAAATCGTTACGCTTCTTGTTATCGTACTTAAATGTTATGTGGGTGACATCTTTTAATTCAGGCACCTCAGGAAGACTACCTAGGAAACACGATTTCTTAGTAAAGTCTGCCATTTTTAATGCTACATCAGGTGAGTTTCCCAATTCAATCAGTTGGTTCGTCTCTTGTACCCTTTCAGTTATCGCTAATTGCGAAGATTTTATTGGCTCAAGCTGTTGATCTCGCATCTTAAAAAAAATTATAACAAACATTAAACTAATCGCCAAGAGCTTGAGCAAACCAATATAGTTATTAACGTCATAAGACCGATATGAGCAAAAAACAGATGAGGTTTAATATTGTAAAATCGAGGCGAAAGCCGAAAGCTGTGTAATATTTACGAATCGGTCATGTGGCGTTTTGATTTTTCATAATTATATTAAACATTTGAAGCAATTCCTTTTTTGAGAATCGGCAACGGTTGTCTGACAAACAAAAGTTGTGATGGATTGTCAAAGTGTTGCGTTTTGTAAAATTCCGGAAGATATGCGTAATGATTGATGCATGTCAGGACTTATTGCCTCTGAAGACAAGTAGCAGAAACGAAAAGGAATATCAATATTTTACTCGATTTACTTCATCAATATATTACAGAATTCTATCTAAATCGCAGAATTTAATTGATAGTCTACAGATGGCATAGACTATTTACAGACTTCCATAAAGATTCTGTTGTTTTGGGTACATTTTAAAACTTTTTCCATTCAAATAACTGGTTTTCATTGAGATTTTGTAAATTCCATAGAAATTCAAATCCCAGAGTTGTTTTGCATCTACGTCTCTGACTTTCATCGAAATTCGTCAGAATTTATAGTACATGTTATCAGGTTATTCATGTACATGTTATAGGGTATTAAAAATAAAACTTAACACGCTTTGACAGGCAATAGTAGAGATCAGAAACAAATGCTAATAAAGCATTCAATTGTTTTCGAATAATAAAATTTCGAAATTTTAATTACACATTCCAATTTAAATTAACCTAACCATCGAAATACCGTAAAACAAAAAAAAAACCTGTTAACAGTCACTATCACCTGTCAAAGCGTGTAAAGTTTTCAGTAGTATAGTACCAATATTGTTTAGCAATTGAACTTTCATTTTATCAAACTTAAGAGAAATGTAGAGCAACGACAACATTTGTAGTACTTTAATTTCAGTAATAAATGTACATCCATAATTTTGATTAAGTACATACATTAAGATTAAGGACGTATATTTATTACTGAAATTATAGAATTAATAAACCTTAAATGAGAAATATCACTAAACATTTATAGTCATCAATTTTAAGTTTAAACACCAGGATTCATACATTTCACAAATGTACGTTTTTGTGTGTTCGTCATGTATTCAAAAACAAAAAAAATAATCAATAGCATATTTTAATTTAAAAGGGCTTTTTTCAGGGCACTTAAAATATTTATTTTTACAGCATTGTTGCCAACTTATTTCAATCTGATGTGACAATTATTTGCTGATGTAAACAAATTTGACAGGTATTTGGAATAAACAAAACAATATCACTGCCGATTATAATAACTCTTTGTTTTGAAATATTGATCTTTAAAATTTTAGCAGACATCTGGACAACGGAAAACCTGCCACCGATATTTACATTAAATCAGTAAAATTATAGATGCTATAACAAACCATTCTTTAATTTTTCATTTGAACTTACTTTTTGAATGTTCTCCGATAGAATATTTTTTCTATTCATTATGGCGATTGTAAAATCCCTTATAAGATTGTCTATGATAAACTCCAAACCTTTCTCAGCAGCCTCGGCACTATTCAATATTTGCTTCTCGGCAATGTCCAGTTCATTTTCCAAAATTTTCAAGGAAGTCAAATACCTCCACGCATCAGCAATTGCCTCTTCTATAATAAAAGACGATCCAGCATATATTTTTGCATCTGAAACAGATTTCCTAAGATTAACAAACGTATTGTGTAAAACTTTTTAACATGTTATACTTATCGGGTATCTGGAAAAGACCATTCGACAATTATGTTGGTATTTTGTATTTTATTTTTCTTCACATACATTCTGTAGCGCGCGGGGTATATTTCAACAGGGTCGAATAACATAACCAAGAAATATTGGAAATCAAATAAAAACAGGATTGAAGAGAATAACTACATGATCCGTTTGGATTTTGAGTTGCACTGCTAAAATGAGCCTTTAGGATGTACTCATCTTGTTCTGGTGTAAACATTTTGGGATAGTCTAGAAGAGAGTTTTTAACTATCGGCACACCGCTGCAGGCTGTCACATTGACAGGCAAACTGCTAAAGTGTCAGTGTTGACAACTGTAATTGGTAACTTTCGAGTGCTACCAACATAATTTGCGTACTTGTTTTTCCAGACACCCGTTATAATAATTCCATAAGAAATATAGAGGTAGCATTACTATTTTATCGAAACAAAAGCTATAAATAAAATAATGTCATGTAATCACATTATTTTGCTATAATCGCTTAACAGCTTAATACAATGCCTGGCTATGTTTTAATTGTGAATTTAGAAAAACAGTTTAGATCATCGAGATGAACAAAATGTTAGCGAATCACTAATACCCGGAATATGGGAATTTAATCCAATCTTTGTGTTGAAAAATTGGCTGCATATTAAAAATGCATTTCTGTGGTGGTGTAGGTGTATAAATCCATTCAAATCATAATGGTACTTCCAACTTATCCTAATGCCTTAATTGTGCACCTCACAATTTAAACAATTAGGTAATTAAAATATTACCTGAGTTTATAGTATCTGGTAAGTTAATAAAAATATCTTCGTCTGGAACATTATTTTCTAGCTCTCGTTTCCTCTTATATTTACCACACGATTTGAAATGTTCTTCCTTTATGAAATCATCTTGACTTTCTTCACTTTCACTGGGAACCAAGTGCTGCATTTCCGAGCCATTGTCGGTTGCATCTGGAACTAGATTTTAGAAAATCTACATAACCTTAAAACGAGGTAATTATATAATGTTCCCCAAAATTAACATCCAAACATCCATGTTAGCAGTTGAAAGATAATTTAGTTTTGTACATATATTTTTAATAACAATGAAATAATTAAAAAAAAATTAAATTTTTTATAGTAACTTAAAATATAAACATTTTTAGTATCTTTATTTGAAATTTATTCCTACCATGACATATGTCATTTAGAGATAGTGTCGAGCCTGACATTACATGATCACATGTTTATACATAAATCGTCTGTTTCGACTGAAAAGTGGAAAATGGCTTATAAAAACTACCGAAAATATTGTAAAGGTAGGGATGTAATGCTGCAGAAAGTATGTTGAATAAAAGTTTAGGGTTTATACATGAAATATCGATGCTTTCGGGACAATGCCATGTGAATAACACCAAAATTTAGGAGACGAAAAATATATTTATATAATATGAATATATATTATTTAGTTGAAAAAAATTATGCACTCTCAGATTTGACAATTTAAAATATGAATGTGTGTTTGGGAAACAATTCAGCGGACAACTGTAGATCCTGGTTTCTACCAAATCGAGTCTCGTCAGCCCAAACCCATGACATATGTCATTAGAGATAGTGTCAAGCCTAACATTACATGATCACTTGTTTATACATAAATCGTCTGTTTCGACTAAAAAGTGCAAAATGGCTTATAAAATCTATCGAAAATATTATAAAGATATAGATGTAAAACTGTAGAAATTATGTTGTATAAAAGATTAAGGGAACCTGCAAAATTTCAGATATGTACCATGATATATCGATGCTTTCGGGACAATACTATCTGAAAAACCCTAAAATTCACAAAAAAACAATAATTTAATCAACAAATGTTTTTTTATGAAAAAGGGTGTCATTCAATTATTTTCATTACAAATTATAAAATTTCTTCAAAAACCCCATAAATAGTGATAACATTACGATGTATTATATTGTGAAATTTTGATGATGAATTTCATCATCGCAATGGAGTTTTAAATAAATTAAAAAAATATTATAAATTGTAAAAAGCTCATCAAACCGTAAAAATCTCATTGCAATTATATCATGTCGATCGTAAATTACAATAAATGTTGCATTTCTAGTGATTTTCGTTAGAATTTATGATTATAAATGTGTAACTTTTCATAAATTACAAAGATATGAATAGCAAATTATAACGGCTTGCCCCACAAATCATATATATAAACAAAGGCGCGAAGAATAAAGTAAACTTATCAACAATAATCCACGAATGGGATTGGTACCAAACGTCGGACCCCTGCTTACATGCAACTTAGTAAAATAAAATTCACTAAATCAATAAAACATGGACATTATTATTGGCTTTGTATATTCAAAGACTTACAGCCCATTTCATAATAAACTACATTAAGACGCTTTAACAAAAGTGAACTTTAAGTAAAAGTAAGCTTTAAACGCTACTTAAAGTTTGGTCCGTTTCAAAATAAAACTAACAAAAGTACATTTTTTTCGTATCGAGTACTGTTGGACGTCGCAATACAATATCTTCCTCATCTTCTGATGATCTACTTGACGAGGTAAAATTATTGAAGTGGTACATTGCGCACAGATACACGATTTGTGTATACTTCTGTCTAATCTAAACACCACAGAAGTGAGGTTATGTTCGAGCTAAAAGGAGCCTTTAAAGCGCAAAAGCTCAGAAAATGGCAATTACATTAAAGTCAACTTTAAAGGATAAATATGTGTCATGAAACGCATTTTGAAAATTAAACTGAGGTTTAAAATTTTTTGTAATACCTCTGTGTTATTGACATTTATCAGTACTGTGATCGATATGACAGGCGTAAAGGCCTTGGCCGTTATAATAACGGCCGTGGACGTTATTTAAATGACAACGCAAATTTATGAGCAATAAAGTCTTCATATTCTTTCTCATACCTGCTGCTGCTTTTTTGGGGAAATAAATCGATTGTGGCAGCATTTGCTTCATTTAGTACATCTTCGGGGATACCACAAAACGAAGAACTTTGCACATCTGACATTATTTTTCTAATTTCACTTTGATTTGTTTGTTTGTATTTGAACCGTTGATGTTGCTATGGTATCAAATGGCCGATATGCAAATAACAGGCTTGGTTGAATATAAACCTCGGCTGCGCTCCTCTCCGCTTCGCTTCGCCTCGGTTTACAAACTTCAACCCGCGCCTGTTATTTGCTACATATCGGCCTAATGGCGTTATATACTATAAAGTCACTTTAAATGGATTATGAAATTGGTTGTAACGGCCTGTTGATTTATGTTGGCAAAGCAATGTCCCTAGATTTCAATCAATAGGATTACTGAAAACGATTCAAGTTGGTACAGCTAAAACAATTTAATGTCCAATTGACATACGAGAGGTAGTTCAAAGAATATATACCTAGAAATATTGAAGGAATTGCATTTCGGTTCAATTTTCGACGCTCGGGTGTGCTGTACTGCGAAGTTTCAAAATGAGCGTCGCACACTCGATAATTGTGTACCGTGGATGTACATTTCCCCATTAACTCATATATGCCGAGTAAATTTAGCCATTGCATTTGGCGTTCTGCTTCTTTTGGAAAATTATGCAGTCTGACCGAACGGTCCTTAGATCTATCCTTTCCACACCCAGGCACATCACATATCAATCTGGTACGCGGCATCTATATAATACACAAGAACAATTAGACTGTAAATGTATTTAAATACCCATCGTACTCACGGTTTTAAGTTTAAATTTCTCACTGGGCTTCTTAAAAAAGACGTGAGATTAAATTTTCACCGCACAAAGTGAATTCAAATGTAGGGAGATACAACAGGTATTTGCAACTTACGTTGTGAGTTAATGTGTTCCGATTTAGAGGTTAACTTTGAGTTTGCTTCCACATTAGTAATGTCAGGTACAGACTCCATGTTTAGAGGATCCTGTACAGATTGCACAATTGGAGCGTCCTGTATGAAAGCTTTACAGTGTGCAGAAAATATAGAAGGTACTTTGTTTCTGGATTTGCATCAACTTTTAAATGTTCTGAAAAACTAATTATCGGTAAAATGGTCTTGGCATGGGTAAATTCGTTTGGATTCACAATTAAATGAAACCCTGCTTCCTTTCCGGACAGCATCAAACCACACTTTTCAACCGTCTTCAGAAGATGGGAACAAGAAAGAATATTTTGTTTTTATATGAGGGGTCGGTTATATCAATGTAATAGCGATTGTCACAATTTTGGGCGTCACATTGATATTTGCACATGCCTGAAGCTTGCAAAATGAATCACAATATCACATTCACAACGTAAAGAAACCCTCACTTACACTAACTCCAAATGGATACTTATAATATCAACAAACTAGTTAGGTTAGGTTTTAAGTTTATCTCCACCACAGATTATATCACAGATTATATATATACAGATAGGCAACTCTCTGTAAAAAACATTTGTCGCGTTTGCGCCCTCTATGCATGATAGGTTCGTACCATTTTCTTAATAAAAGAACACACGAGATGGCGCCACTATAGCTTAATGTAGCCAAAATCCACGAGATGGCGCTATATCGTCAAAAAAAGCGGGATTTATAAATAAATATATATATATATATGTAATTATAATATAGAGGGAAATTTAGTCACTTAATTTAATAAGCTAAGTTGTATTGGAGCTATAGATTTATTTTATAGTGTTTTTAAACCAATTATCATCGACGTTTCGCACTACGAGTGAAGGCTTCTTCAGGATGTTTAGATTATATAACACAAACAACTTACTATAATCTTGAATTGTTGTAATAAATAAAAATCTTTATAAATAAATTTTCCAATTCTTTTAAATTTTATATTATAGTTAGTTATTTGTGCTATATTATCTAAACATCCTGAAGAATCTTTCAATCATAGTGCGAAACGTCGATGATAATTGATTTAAAAACACTATAAAATAAATCTATATATAACAATACAACTTAGCTCATTAAATTAATTGACTAAACTTTCCCGCTATACAATAATTACATAAACAAATAGTAGTCATCTCAAGAAAAACACTAGTATATGCATATATAACCAAATCACAAAATATATTAATAAATGTTTATAATAATAATTATGATACATGAATACATTTAAAATAGTGTGAATAAACAATAAAAAACGTAAAGAAAAACAAGACTTTTCTTTACTTATAATATATAATGTGCTCCCGTGCAAACAATGTCTTCAAGATAGTGTGCAGTCGCTTTGATTGCAGGAGATTTAAATGGGTGAAACGTTAGTTCACATATTTTCCTGGGCTATTGTTTGCATTGTAGCATTGTATAACATTATTGTAATTTACATGATACTAGTATATGCATATATAAACAAAACATTAAATATATTAATAAATGTTAATAATAATTATATGATAGATGAATACATTTAAAATAGAATGAATAAACAATAAAAAATGTAAAGAAAAACAATACTTTTCTTTACCTATAATACAATTAACTATACAATGTGCCACGTCCAATTATTAATAAAATTATGCGCTTGTCAATCCATATGCAAATTGAAGGAAGATATATCCTACAAAACTAAACACTAAAAAAAATTCTTTACAAAAAACTCCAAATATATAATAATGCCCGCACAGATAACCAAATGCAGACATTTAACGAGGAACTAATGTATGACAGTTTTTGATTTTGCAAGGCCTAAATGTCGCGATCTGGTTTTTTGATAATGCTAGTTTTTTCACAGGATCATTAATTTTATGAAGTTATTTTCCTTGCAGTATGTTGTTGATGTTCTGTATCCACACCACAACATAAAATGGAAGACTTAAAATTAGGTCAGCCAAATTGTGAATATGACAGTGACAAAAATTTGGAATAATTTTACAAGAAATTTTATGTGTAAAAAATGATACTATATTAAAATGAGTGCAAATCTTCGGTATATAAAACCGCATAATTTGCAAACATTGATTAACGTATTTGAAGAAGTTAGAGTTGGGTCGCAGCAAATTTCCACGTGTAAATTGCCTACATTCAATATAGGAGTGAATGGGTTCCAACGTATCGGAAACCAGGACCTGTTTACATATACTACATCCTTGTAATTTTCTCAACATATTGCGGGCCAAATATCCTGATATGTACATATTTATATTGTCCGCCAGAAAACTGGGGTTGTTTATAAATGTGAACTCATCAGAGACATTTGGGGACACTATCTCAGTTGGCGTAGGAACTTCAATCGTTATTAAGTTTTGTACAGAATTTAGTGCCCCTCTACAACCTTCTTCCTCACAATTTGCAAATGGAGAATGACGAGTCATAAGATTATTAATAATCAAAGCTTTATAAGAAGCTCTGAAGGCAGCAGGTGTTGGATTTATATTCCGAGCACCATGACTTCAGACACCACCAAAAAAATTTTCAACGGGGTCCTGATTCAAATTTCTAGGACAAAGATATTTAATTGCCTTAGCGTGTAATTTGTTCCAGATGCTTTGCATACCTTTTAATGTGGTTATCCAGTTTGCAATGCAGGGTGGAACATATTCGCCTTGTGGTCTAATAAATCTAATTGTCTTCAAAACTTGAATTGCTCCGGAATAAAATTCAACATGCTGGCTTTCTTGGGTTATGGCACATCGTAAAGGTTTATCACCACTTACTGTCGAACCATTGACACTGTCAAATAGTTTGTCAAAAAATAACACAAACTCCGACGTACCAAGCATTGTCTGTGTCGCATATCCCTGCTTATCTAAAAAAAAGTATGAAAATTACTTCAATGTCGTATGAAAAAAATAATTCACTTACCAAGTGTAGAAAAAAAACGTAGCATGGCGGATGTTCTCGCCGAAAAGACCTGGGCTGTCAGCTTAACTTTCATCTTATTCATTTTCTGCTCATACACATGATAAGCAGATAGCTTTGGCAGATACTTGGTGTCGGGGTCTGCAGCATCTCCACGATCCGCTTCATATAATTTGACAATGTCCGACCAGCAAGCGGAAAATGTTGTTCCCTTCCATTTAAACGTGGCATTATACTTTAATAAATTATTTCTTACACATTTTAGAAGATGTGGAGAATCGTACAAAGGAATTATTTCCTCGTCACCAACAAGGAACCCTATTGTTCGATTCTCAACCCCTTCTAAAATTAGTCTTCGACTGGTTTCCTCGATTAGCCCTTTCACAGTTTTGACATTATTTGCATGTTGATCGCAAATGGTTGCGACAACATGCAAACCAATGTCTTACAGTTCCTTAATAATAATGAAGAATATCTTTTATTAAAATGTAATCCTGGACTAAGCGACATTTCGTCAAATAGAAGAGCACAATATTTTTCCTCTTCTTCCATGTGGTCAACAGCATCCAGTAGCATCTCTAAAGTGGGCTTGTTGATGCCAGGACCCAACGGGATGCGGTTCAGCAGTGCTCGTAGGCTTTTTCTCGATGGAAGGGCAAAAATGTTGCTCAAAAATCGGTACATTTTTGGACTTTGTTTCATCAAAGTCAAAGCAAAAGTTTTGTCTTCCAACGAGAAACGTCTACCTCGGGGTTTTAATTTTTGAAGCTTTAATTGTGACATGAAAAAATTTATGGTTGTATCGTTTATTCGTGACTTAAAGAGAGCACCAGACTCAGCAGCGTCAATTGCATGCTGAATGTGTTCACGGTGCAAAGCATTTTCAGCATGTAATCGACCAGCAGTTCTCTGAATGTCCCGAGCAAACACATACAACTCTCTGGCTTGAGGGGAAAGCTTATTTTTTCTTGTCACATTTAGAGGTTTCGGCAAATTTATCCCTACACCTGAAAGATACAATAAACTTAAGTTCATAGAACTGTAAGTAACTTACATAATACAATATTAGTCCTAACCTAACCTTTTTTCTATCTCGCCGTTGATTTTTTTATCAATGTACGACATGGACCCTGTAAGGAATTCCTAATCTAGATGAACATTTGCATCGATGTACAATTCTGATTACATACAATATATACTTATATAAATGTAATAAAAAAATTAGAAACGAAAGATACTCACACTGCTTACTTGTACGGTACTTTCTCCTTTGACCACATGGAAAACTAATGTTTTTTATGTCGTGGCCGCCTACCTGCTCAGTCTCAACAGAGGGTGGCCCATCTGTAAATAAATTTTGTTTCAAGTATATTAAATACAATTTTCAACATATAAATTAATATTTGTACCTTCTACAACCATACATCGCACTTCGGTTACAGACTGCGTTTCAGCTGTAGGGGGACATATTTTATATCCGGTTTCGACATTGTCTGTGGATAAATATTTAAACATTTCATAAGCCAGTAATTAACTTCAAATCACATTGTATACCTTCTGTATCCATCCAAAACTGTTCAGAGGGATACTGCACTGAAGACAAGTCATCTACCGGAATATAATCTACAAAAAATAAGAGCGCAATTAACTTGTTTCACTCATCGCTATACTTTTTTTTTTTCACCTAAATCCATGCCTCCAGCAGATGGCTGGGCTAGACAAGAATTTGTTGCTAAAATGTTCAAAAAGTTAGTTAATTCTTAGATACCTTAGATAGAAATCTTATTATTACCTATATGGGGATCAAGGAATAATGTTGGAATGCTCATTCTACGCAGTTTGGTTTTTCCTGAAGAAAGATATTTGCAGTCGTCTGTAAAATGCTTGTCGCATATGTCAAACATCCTGCAAATATCTTTCTTCTCCCTATGCAGCAAATCTGGTCTGCCCGCTGCCTGTAGCCATAATTGAAAATCCTAAATGAAATTTCATTATTACGGTGCGTAATTGCGAAACTTTTGAATCGGCGATAAATCATTCGTCTTATATTATATTCACAGATTATATTATATTATATTATGAATATTTTATAGTGTATGCATATTATTGTTAATTTGTATGAAAACTTACCGACTCTCTTCTTGTGAATCGATGCATGGGAAGCAAACTATGCTTGCACGTGCTAATACACCAATATCGTCTTCCCATTGTTGATTGACGGAAACGGCCGTTATTCACAAAGAATGGAACATAGAAGAATGGAAACTTTGATGATTGGGAATGACACAGGGGAATCACAGACAACTGGATTATTCAGTATATAATGTACATATAATGTGTCAATAATGGCAAACAGTTCTTTAAAAAATTACAGCGACCCTGTAAGCGACTACAGATTTTGGCGCCATCTATTTTGTAAAGGTCCGTACCCACACGAAACCTGGTCAATTTAAATCGTATAGAGTGCGCAGGGTATGGATTATATATAGGTATACAGATAGGCCCCTCCCTGTAAAAAACATTTGTTGCGATTGCGCGCCCTCTATCATTTTTAGGTACGTACCTTTCTTAACATAAGAACACACGAGAGTGGCGCCACTACAGCTTTTAATGTAACCACAATCCACGAGATGTCGCTATGTCGTTAAAAAAGACTGGATAGACGAAAAAAGACGGATAAAGTATAATGTAATTCAAGCTTAATCAAGCCACAGTAACTGATAGCAAAGAATATAAAGATATATTATGCCACAAAATAACTATGTTAAACAAGATACTGTACCAGGAACAATCGACATTGACAAGACATTGTTACTACTTAAGTTAAATTTTGCTGAATACAATACCTGCGGTTCGGCAATTCTGCTAATCAGGTGACGCTGTATCGCACAGCAAATGTGAAACAGGTTCTTGAGGTAAATTTTCAATGTGCAATGGAATATTGATTTTAGGAAGCATGTTTCTATTCAGAGATTTCCTTTCAGGTGGTCTCAAAGTAAGCATCGCAAACACGATAATGTACGAGCGTAGTATAACTTTTTCCAAATAAATGTGGATTTTTGGCAATTTCGACCCATTTCGACATTAATTGAAGATTACTCGAGAAGGCATGCAAACATATGTTAGGATCACAAATGTTTCGTCCACAACCAAGAATCGCACATTTCTTGTTACTTATGAATTCCGAATTCATCTGAAAAATACAAACATTTTAGATCGCAAGTTATTTTTTAATACGTATGCACTAATAATACATTTACAACCACTCAATTAATATTATTATTAGTATTATTAGGAAATACACAAAGTTGTTCACAACACCAATGGCCTAATGATTTGCCAAATTTGTGTACTAATTTTAATTATATTGTAGTGCACCCCTGGGATTTCTTTTAGTTGCATTAATGGTTCGTGACTCGAACTTTCCGCGTCTTTTCTCGTCACTGACGGTTGTCGGTACACGAATTAAACTACTCCGTTGATGTTTTAATAGTTATTTATTCAAGTATGAACTGGACGATACAATATATCTTGTGTAGTGTTGGAATGTTACTCATAGTTTTGAAAGATTACACTTTAGTGTACGAAGATTGAATGTAACACTAAGGGCCCTATAAAGCCATAATGCGCCGCTGCATGCACTTAATAGAAATTGATATTAACAATATTTAGGAAATTGGAAAAGGCGATAACAAAGGCATTAAACCAGAATTTGTTAGAAATATTACGGAAGGTACTATATTTAAGAATGATAAGAACCTTAAAAATACTGGCATCTCTATCATTAATGATATAACAGATAAAGAGGGAGAAAACCAGACAATATTGGTACTCCATCTATAAGAATCCAAGAGCTAAAATGTGTTGGCATTTATCAAATAAGGAAACTTACGATTAACGGGGAAACCTTTACTCCAGAACAATTAAAACACGATACTGTTTGACAGTAGTACAACCTTTTCCTAATAAAAGTGGATTTTTGGCTATTTCGACCCATTTCAACATTATTGACGATTACTCGGGAAGGAATGCAAACGTATTTCAGGATCTGTAATGTTTCATCCACAACCAAGAATCGTACATTTCTGGTTTATTCGGAATTCCAAATTCATCTGAAAAACACAAGCATTTTGGATAACAAGTTACTTTTTTTAAACAGGAATGCCACACATTCACGACCACTCAATTAGTAATTGTCGCCTCATTTAGTAAGTAATGTAAAAGTTTGGTATGTGGAAATACACAAAATAGTTCACTACGGCCAAATTAGAACTAAACGTGAAATTAGTAATTAACGTGAAATTAGAAGCTTGCAAAGGCTGTCTTGCGTTCGTTTTCGCTATGAAAAATAACGTAACTGCAATAAGTGTGAATGTGCGGAATCAGCAGTTATATTTAATGCGAAGAAATAACGGAGCAAAACAAATTTGAAAGCAATAATAATATATCTATAAAAAAAATGTTGGTGGCGTGAAATGTCTGGTACATTAATTAAGGCATTACATCAAAAATCTACAAAGATAAATAGTTAAATAGTCATTAGAATTAGTAACTGATTTTGTGCATGTATTTCATTTTATTATTATTAATCATCTGAAATAAACAGTATTATTATTATTATTATTATTAAAGAACAACATGTCAGGTAAAATAACACTAAACACATAGGAAAGGAAAGTCACATAATATCATTTGCAGCAAGATTAATGTATTATTATAACAAATAATCGAGGATGAAAACTCACAATTTTTTGCCGCCAACCCAAGAATTTCTGACTTGGAGAACGAAAACGAAATCCTTACAAACCGTGTGGAGAGACAACTAAACTTGGAGAGCACTTGGAGAGACAACTAAACTTGGAGAGCACTTGGAGAGACTACTAAAAAGAAGAAATGTTATTATATTTGGATTGCCTAACACCAATATATCAAACATAAACAATATGACTGCTTAAATGAAGGACTTGGCCTACACTCAGTGGCGCGTTATCCTATGGGCAAATTGGGCATTTGCCCAAATTGCAATTTGGCTTACACAATTATTAATGCAATAAAAAAATATAACACTGTACATGAGGGGCTCCAAATTCAAATTTGCCCAGGTAGTGTGACTCCACTACCTGGGCAAATTTGAATTTGGAGCCACTCATGTACAGTGTAATATTTTTTTAAAGATAATCTTTCCAAGATAGACTCATCTGGGATAATTTTAGGCAAGGTTGGGAAATTTTGGTAAAAGTAACGAGACCCGGTGGAACTTATTTGTTATAGCAAAAATAAGAAAACCCTGAGTTTTTGGAAAAAAATATTCTCTGCAATCCCCTTTTTGGCCAAAATTGAACAAACAACCCCGCAAAATTTTAATGGATATTCTCTGAACGTTGACACTAAGTACAATTTTTGTAATTTAGCTACGGATTTAAGTAGTTGAAAATAAATAAAACAACCTCCAAAAAGGGTCAGTTTACCCCTTTTTGGCAAAAAAAAGGAGTCTCTATCGAGAAATTGATATTAGCAACATTTAGGAAATTGGAAATGGCGATAACAAAGGCATTAAACCAGAATTTGTTAGAAATATTACGGAAGCTACTATATTTAAGAATGATAAGAACCTAAAAAATACTGGCATCTCTATCGTTAATGATATAACAGTTAAAGAGGGAGAAAACCTGACAATATTGGTACACCATCTAAAGAAGCCAAGGGTTAAAATCTGTTGGCATTTATCAAATATGGGAAACTTACGATTAATGGGGAAAACTTTACTCCTGTACAATTAACCTTTCGGGGAATACCAGAAGATATAACCTCAAACGACAGTGAAAATAGTTCAAACATCCCGAAACAACTGACCGACCGACTCAAAGGGCCTAAAGCGGGTTCCCAACCGCCCGGAACGGTAACGGAACGGGAACGTTAAAATATAAATTCCGTTCCGTTCCGTTGTGCATGGTTACAACTGAATGAATGATATTATATCCCGGACATTTGTGCATGCCTGCAAGTGAATGATATATTTTATGATATATGTGATGACGCCTAAAGGCTAATTCATAAATTTCTTACGCGACGCAACGTTACGCTGTGACAATGCTATCGCTATAGACATTTTCAACAGCGTATTGACGCTATTGAAAATGCCCATTGCGACAGCATTTTCACATCGTGGCGTAAGAAATCTATGAATGGGCTTTTAAGGTACAATGTACCCACTGCCGGCGCTTATTTTGCCAATTTTGTGTTTTGTTGAATATTTTCTTGCGTTAAATACATTTTCTGTGAACAGTTTTGAAATTTGAAATGAGCGAGTTACAGCCGCTGGTAGTTTTAGTTGCATAACAATTGCATTTCAGCAATGCAATTGATTCTATCGTTTTTAAACTGAACAATACAGATGCCGTTTGAAAAGCGAAAAATGAAATCACATTATAATCATAATATTAAACAGTGATAATAAAAATGAAGCTACCTGGTACGCAATAAACATGTGTATTAGGAAAACTACTAAAGCAGATAAATCAGCATATTGTATGTTGGATGAAAACTGGACGAATTAAACCACTATTTTACAAACGGAGCATAAAATCTAACATAAGGTTTGCACAACGTTCAGTCAGTCACAACATATCGAGAAATGCAAAGCTACAATTTTTAAGTCCTGCAACATCGACTGAAATATATAACATTATTTCATTAAGAAAACAAAGCAAACGAAACAAATCCAGAACTATTAAAAAAATGTATAAGTAGTTACATAACACATTTAACTTTTTAGATAAGTAAGACATTAGAGACATGAATCTTTGTTTTTCACGCTGTATAATCAAAAGATAATTTCTTGCTTAGGTTAAATGACCATTGGTGAGATGGTATGGCAGAGTTATGTTTGTATAAAACCTCTACAAGGGCTCGCCGATACCTAAGTTATACTGTTACATTTTTAACCCGAGTTTAAACCGGAATAAAAATCTTTTTCTGAAAACACTCTGTGTTATATATAATATTTTAATAGAAAAAAGATATAAAAATAGTCATGGACAACAGTAACAAATTTAAACAATCAACATTTCACGCACTCGCTGGTGCACTATTCAACAGAAACTTTCCAATTTGCAGCTGAGAATCTTGCGACGAAAAATAAACTTTTCGACTCTATAAACCAATCATATGTAACCCGTTTATCACACACATCTATGTTCACTCGAATTTTATTATCCCCAATATTGGAACTTGTAATCGACACCTAAAAACAAAAACATCAAGTTACACGTCACAAATATAGTGTAATATTTAATGTTTGCACCTTGCAGAAATCTCGTATGGGGGGTAGTTTTGTTGATTTTAAAGATCCATCTATGTGAATGTCACCGGATGTTTCGAATAAAAACGATCCTTTATGTGGTTCGTGCAGTTGGTAATTCACCCGATTGGAAGCCTGCAAATCGTTGAGTTGCACCAGTCCGATGTAATTTTCATTGAATTTGGAACCAACTTCGAGGAACTATAAATTTTCACATACAAATTTCGTAAAAGCAACATTAGAGAAACTCACAGTAATATCAATAGAATTCCCAACATGAAACTGTGGTCCATCGGACAATACGGTAGAATAGGTGTTTGTAATACTTGTGGCAACTTTACATTTGTTACTAATTTTGTAATCAGGGTTTACTGCCCAGCTATAGGGTAACATAGTTGTGCGTCCTATCTGTGAAATTGACCAAGGGCTCCAGTCAGTGCATCCTTCAAATTTGCAGCGTATCCTAAAGGTGTAGTCTTGATTTATTTTTGCATCTTCCATTAAATATTGTAAACTCGTTCCTACAATATCAATTACTAGAGAAGGAAAACGTAGAATTATTTTGATCTACCCCTATAACAATCATGGAATGTAATCGTTTCATCATTGGTTATACATCCCACAGCTAACTGCAAATGATATTCTTCAATGTCAGCGATATGTTTTTCAGCATCAAAAGCTTCCCATTTCACCAGCACAGCTCCAGCTTTTTCATTCACATCACTGATCTTAATATAAATCAAACGATAACAATGTTTTCAATTACAAATGTTTGTATAATTACCTGAACCGGTGCTATACGAGACACAGTTCCAAAATTATAGCAGAAATCAAAGAAATCGTTACGCTTCTTGTTATCGTACAGAAATGTTATGTGGGAGACATCTTTTAATTCAGGCGCCTCTGGAAGACTACCTAGTAAACAGGATTTCTTAGTAAAGTCTGCCATTTTTTTGGCTACATCAGGTGAGTTCCCCATTTCAATCAGTAGGTTCGTCTCTTGCACCCTTTCAGTTATCACAAATTGCGAAGATTTTATTGGCCCCAGCTGTTGATCTCGCATCTTTAAAAAATTAATAATAAACATTAAACCGATCACCAAATGCAAACTGTAGAACCAAAATAGTTATTAACATCCTAAGGCCGATATGAGCAAATAACAGATGAGGTTTAATATTGTAAAATCGAGGTGAAAGCCGAGAGCGGTCTAATATTTACGAATCGGTCATGTGGCGTTTTGATTTTTCATAATTATATTAAACATTTGAAGTAATTCCTTTTTTGAGAATCGGCAATGGTTGTTTGACAAACAAAAGTTGTGATGGATTGTCAAAGTGTTGCGTTTTGTAAAATTCCGGAAGATATGCGTAATGATTGATGCATGTCAGGACTTATTGTCTCTGAAGACCAGTAGCAGAAACGAAAAGGAATATCAATATTTTACTCGATTTACTTCATCAATATATTACAGAATTCTATCTAAATCGCAGAATTTAATTGATAGTCTACAGATGGCATAGACTATTTACAGACTTCCATAAAGATTCTGTTGTTTTGGGTACATTTTAAATTTTTTTCCATTCAAATAACTGGTTTTCATTGAGATTTTGTAAATTCCATAGAAATTCAAATCCCAGAGTTGTTTTGCATCTACGTCTCTAACTTTCATCGAAATTCGTCAGAATTTATAGTACATGTTATCAGGTTATTCATGTACATGTTATAGGGTATTAAAAATAAAACTTAACACGCTTTGACAGGCGATAGTAGAGATCAAAACAAGAAACAAATGCTAATAAAGCATTCAATTGTTTTCGAAATATAAAATTTCAAAATTTTAATTACACAGTCCAATTTAAATTAACCTAACCATCGAAATACCGTAAAACAAAAAATATCCTGTTAACAGTCACTAGCACCTGTCAAAGCGTGTAAAGTTTTCAGTAGTATAGTACCAATATTGTTTAGCAATTGAACTTTCATTTTATCAAACTTAAGAGAAATGTAGAGCAACGACAACATTTGTGGTACTTTAATTTCAGTAATAAATGTACATCCTTAATTTTGATTAAGTACATACATTAAGATTAAGGACGTATATTTATTACTAAAATTATAGAATTAATAAACCTTAAATGAGAAATATCACTAAACATTTATAGTCATCAATTTTAAGTTTAAACACCAGGATTCATACATTTCGCAAATGTACGTTTTTGTGTGTTGTCATGTATTCAAAAACAAAAAAAATAATCAATATCATATTTTCATTTAAAAGGGCTTTTTTCAGGGCACTTAAAATATTTATTTTTACAGCATTGTTGCCAACTTATTTCAATCTGATGTGACAATTATTTGCTGATGTAAACAAATTTGACAGGTATTTGGAATAAACAAAACAATATCACTGCCGACTATAATAACTCTTTGTTTTGAAATATTGATCTTTAAAATTTTAGCAGACATCTGGACAACGGAAAACCTGCCAGCGATATTTACATTAAATCAGTAAAATTATAGATGCTATAACAAACCATTCTTTAATTTTTCTTTTGAACATACTTTTTGAATATTCTCCGATAGAATATTTTTTCTATTCATTATGGCGATTGTAAAATCCCTTATAAGATT
Organism: Othius punctulatus; assembly: GCA_951805005.1. Taxonomy (NCBI): domain Eukaryota; kingdom Metazoa; phylum Arthropoda; class Insecta; order Coleoptera; family Staphylinidae; genus Othius; species Othius punctulatus. Next base: position 45,395,591 of record OX638146.1, read on the forward strand.
GTCTATGATAAACTCCAAATCTTTCTCAGCAGCCTCTGCACAATTCAATATTTGCTTCTCGGCAATATCCAGTTCATTTTCCAAAATTTTCAAGGAAGTCAAATACCTCCACGCATCAGCAATTGCCTCTTCTATAATAAAAGACGATCCAGCATATATTTTTGCATCTGAAACAGATTTCCTAAGATTAACAAACATGTTGTGTAAAACTTTTTAATATGTTATACTTATCGGGTATCTGGAAAAGACCATACGACAATTATGTTGGTATTTTGTATTTTATTTTTCTTCACATGGTACTATTCTGTAGCGCGCGGGGTATATTTCAACAGGGTCGAATAACATAACCAAGAAATATTGGAAATCAAATAAAAACAGGATTGAAGAGAATAACTACATGACCCGTTTGGATTTTGAGTTGCACTGCTAAAATGAGCCATAGGGATGTACTCAGCTTGTTCTAGTGTAAACATTTTGGGATAGTCTAGAAGAGAGTTTTTAACTATCGGCACACCGCTGCAGGCTGTCACATTGACAGGCAAATTGCTAAAGTGTCAGTGTTGACAACTGTAATTGGTAACTTTCGAGTGCTACCAACATAATTTGCGTACTTGTTTTTCTAGACACCCGTTATAATAATTCCATAAGAAATATAGAGGTAGCATTACTATTTTATCGAAAGAAAAGCTATAAATAAAATAATGTCATGTAATCACATTATTTTGCTATAATCGCTTAACAGCTTAATACAATGCCTGGCTATGTTTTAATTGTGAGTTTAGAAAAACAGTTTAGATCATCGAAATGATCAAAATGTTAGCGGATCACTAATACCCGGAATATGGGAATTTAATCCAATCTTTGTGAGTTCAATTTTGAAAACTTGGTTGCATATTAAAAATGCATTGCTGCAATAGTGTATGTGTATAAATCCATTAATATCATAATGATACTTCGAATTTACACTTCTTAATGCTTCAATTGTGAAATTTAGAGGGGCAATGAAAACAATATTACCTGAGTTTGTAGTATCTGGCAAGTTAATATTAATGTCTTCGTCCGGAACATTATCTTCTAGCTCTCGCTTCCTCTTACCACACGATTTCAAGAATTCTTCCGTTATGCAATCATCTTGACTTTCTTCACTATCACTGGGAACCAAGTGCTGCATTTCCGAGAAATTGTCAGTTGCATCTGGAACTAGATTTTAGAAAATCTACATAACCTTGAAATGAGGTAATTATATAACTTTTTCCAAAATTAACATCCAAACATTCATATTTGCAGTTGAAAGAGAATTTAGTTTTGTACATATATTTTTAATAACAATGAAAGAAGTAATTATTTTTTTTACATTTTTTTATTTTAACTTAAAATATAAACATTTTTCGTATCTTTATTTGAAATTTATTCCTACCATGACATATGTCATTTAGAGATAGTGTCGAGCCTGACATTACATGATCACATGTTTATACATAAATCGTCTGTTTCGACTGAACAGTGGAAAATGGCTTATAAAAACTACCGAAAATATTGTAAAGGTAGGGATGTAATGCTGCAGAAAGTATGTTGAATAAAAGTTTAGGGTTTATACACGAAATATCGATGCTTTTGGGACAATGCCATGTGAATAACACCAAAATTTAGGAGACGAAAAATATATTTATATAATATAAATATATATTTAAATGAAAAAAATTATGCACTCTCAGATTTGACAATTTAAAATAGGAATGTGTGTTTGGGAAACAATTCAGCGGACAATTGTAGACCCTGGTTTCAACCAAATCGAGTCTCGTCAGCCCAAACCAAACCAATCCGAAGTTATAGCCCCGGAGAGGTAGGCAGCTCGTTAATGCATTTTTCGAACGAGCTACATTTGTACAACATTTTTGTAAGTTAAATGAATATTGCAATTTTGTTTTAGATACAAAATTTGTATTATACATTTCAAAACTCAGATGAAACAACAAAGTTGTCATGATAAATTACAAAATTTAGTTGGAAATTACGAAATTTTCATTAGAAATTACAAGATTTTCATTAGAAATTATGAAATTCTTATTATAAATACCAATGATATTATAATATAAATTATATAATACCAAATTTTAATGTTTAATTGAAAGCAAAAGTTGAAAAAGAATCTAGTCAAAAAAGTATAATGTAATTATACCACCAACCTTAATCAAGCCACAGTAATTGATAGCAAAGATATATTATGCCACAAAATAACTATGTTAAACAAGATACTGTACCAGGAACAATCGACATTGACAAGACATTGTTATAACTTAAGTTAAATTTTGCTGAATACAATACCTGCGGTTCGGCAATTCTGCTCATCAGGTGACGCTGTATCGCACAGCAAATATGAAACAGGTTCTTGAGGTAAATTTTCAATGTGCAATGGAATATTGATTTTAGGAAGCATGTTTCGATTCAGAGATATCCTCTCAGGCGTCGAGTATTGACAGGTCTCAAAGTGAGCATCGCAAACACGATAATGTATGAGAGTAGTATGACCTTTTCCAATTAAATGTGGATTTTTGGCAATTTCGACCCATTTCGACATTAATTGAGGATTAGCCGGGAAGGAATGCAAACGTATGTTTGGATCTGAAATGTTTCGTCCACAGCCAAGAATCGCACATTTTTTGTTAGATAGGAAACTCATCTGAAAAACATAAACATTTTAGATCGCAAGTTATTTATTAAAATATGTATGCCATAATACATTTACTACCACTCAATTAATATTATTATTAGTATTATTAGGAAATACACAAAGTTGTTCACAACACCAATGGCCAAATGATTTGCCAAATTTGTGTACTAATTTTAATTATATTGTAGTGCACCCCTGGGATTTCTTTTAGTTGCATTAATGGTTCGTGACTCAAACTTTCCGCGTCTTTTCTCGTCACTGACAGTTGTTGGTACACGATTAAACTACTCCGTTGATGTTTTAATAGTTATTTCTTCAAGTATGAACTGGACGATACAATATATCTTGTGTAGTGTTGGAATGTTACTCATAGTTTTGAAAGATTACACTTTAGTGTACGAAGATTGAATGTAACACTAAGGGCCCCATAAAGCCATAATGCGCCGCTGCATGCACTTAATAGAAATTGATATTAGCAACATTTAGGAAATTGGAAATGGCGATAACAAAGGCATTAAACCAGAATTTGTTAGAAATATTACGGAAGGTACTATATTTAAGAATGATAAGAACCTAAAAAAATACTGGCATCTCTATCGTTAATGATATAACAGTTAAAGAGGGAGAAAACCAGACAATATTGGTACTCCATCTATAAGAATCCAAGAGTTAAAATCTGTTGGCATTTATCAAATAAGGGAAACTTACGATTAACGGGGAAACCTTTACTCAAGAACAATTAAGCTTTCGCGGAATACCAGAAGATATAACCTCAAACAACAGTGAAAATAGTTCAAACATCCCGAAACAACTGACCGACCAAGTCAAAGGGCCTAAAGCGGGTTCCCAACCGCCCGGAACGGGAACGTTAAAATATAAATTCCGTTCCGTTCCGTTGTGCATGGTTACAACTGAATGAATGATATTATATCCCGGACATTTGTGCATGCCTGCAAGTGAATTATATATTTTATGATATATGTGATGACGCCTAAAGGCTAATTCATAGATTTCATACGCGACGCAACGTTACGCTGTGACAATGCTATCGCTATACATTTTCAACAGCTTATTGACGCTATTGAAAATGCCCATTGCGACAGCATTTTCACATCGTGGCGTAAGATATCTATGAGTGGGCCTTTAAGGTACAATGTACCCACTACCGGCGCCAATTTTCCCAATTTTGTGTTTTGTTGAATATTTTCTTGCGTTAATACATTTTCTGCGAACAGTTTTGAAATTTGAAATGAGCGAGTTACAGCCGCTGGTAATTTTAGTTGCATAACAATTGCATTTCAGCAATGCAATTGATTCTGTCGTTTTTAAACTGTACAACATAGATTCCGTTTGAAAAGCGAAAAATGAAATCACATTATAATCATAATTTTAAACAGTGATAATAAAAATAAAGCTACCTGGTACACAATAAACACGTGTATTAGGAAAACTACTAAGGTAATTGAACCAGGAACAAGGATGTTCCATGATTGTAAAACCGGCCCTAAAACAGATAAATCAGCACATTGTATGTTGGATAATAAACTGGAAGAGTTAAACCACTATTTCACAAACGTAGCATCAAATCTAACAAAAGGTTTGAACAACGTTCAGTTAGTCACAAATATATCAAGAAACGCAGAGTTACTATTTTTAAGTCCTGCAACACCGACTGAAATATATAACTTTATTTCATTAAAAAAACAAAACAAGCTCGGGCTACGACAAAATCAATTCAGAACAATTGAACCTTGTACGCGTGCAAATGCAGATCTTTTACCAAAATTCGCTGCATAGTGCTTCTGGAAAGGTTCATTTCTTGACCACGATGCCGAATGGAAATTCCTGGATTCTCGGCCAGAGATTTCCTTACTGTGGCTATATTTTCGAGTGACCAACAAGATCGACAACGAACAATGATCAGAAGATCCATCAGCATAAATTTGGTCTCAAATTTTGTAATAAAACGCCTCACTGTCGTTTCATTTGGTGCATTATTGCGACCAAAAACTTGCCGTAATTGGCGAACTGTTTTCGCAAAACTTTCACCATTTTTGTAATGTGTTTTTACAATAATTAAACATTGTTGGTTTAAATACTTCTCCATATTCTTAAATCGCATAGTCTGTACGTGACAACTGTAAAAAAAAATCACTGTTCAACTTGTATTAACAAAATGGCGGCAAATTTTAATACAAAAAGGATATAGATAGTAATAGATATAAATAAATAAATAGTCATAGAAAACAGTAACAAATTTAAACAATCAACATTTCAAGCACTCGCTGGTGCACTATTCAACAGAAACATTCCAATTGGCGGCTGAGAATCTTGCGACGAAAAATAAACATTTCGACTCTACATCCCAATCATATGTAACCCGTTTATCACGCACATCCATGTTCACTCGAATTTTATTATCCCCAATATTGGAACTTGTAATCGACACCTTAAAACGAAAAAATCAAGTTACACGTCACAAATATAGTGTGATATTTAATGTGTGCACCTTGCAAAAATCCCGTATGGGGGGTAGTTTTGTTGATTTTAAAGATCCGTCTATGTGAATGTCACCGGATGTTTCTAATAAAAACGATCCTTTATGTGGTTCGTGCAGTTGGTAATTCACCCGATTGGAAGCCTGCAAATCGTCGAGTTGCACCAGTCCTATGTAATTTTCATTCAATTTGGAACCAACTTCCAGGAACTATAAATTTTCACATACAAATTTTGTAAAAGCAGCATTAGAAAAACTCACAGTAATATCAATAGAATTCCCAACATGAAACTGTGGTCCATCAGACAATACGGTAGAATAGGTGTTTGTAATACTTGTGGCAACTTTAGATTTGTTACTAATTATGAAATCAGGGTTCACTGCCCAGCTGTAGGGTAATAGAGTTGTGCGTCCTATCTGTGAAATTGACCAAGGGCTCCAGTCAGTACATCCTTCAAATTTGCAGCGTATCCTAAAGGTGTAGTCTTGATTAACTCTTGCATCTTTCATTAAATATTGTAAACTCGTTCCTGCAATATCAATTTACTAGAGAAGGAAAACACAGAATTATTTTGATCTACCCCTATAACAATCATGGAATGTAATCTTTTCATCATTGGTTATACATCCCAAAGCTAACTGCAAATGATATTCTTTAATGTCGGCGATATGTTTTTCAGCATCAACAGCTTCCCATTTCACCAACACAGCTCCAGGTTTTTCATTCACATCACTGATCTTAATATAAATCAAACGATAACAACGTTTTCAATTACAAACGTTTATATAATTACCTGAACCGGTGCTATACAAGACACAGTTCCAAAATTATAGCAGAAATCAAAGAAATCATTACGCTTCTTGTTATCGTACTGAATTGTTATGTGGGAGACATCTTTTAATTCAGGCACCTCTGGAAGACTACCTAGTAAACAGGATTTCTTAGTAAAGTCTGACATTTTTTTGGCTACATCAGGTGAATTCCCCATTTCAATCAGTAGGTTCGTCTCTTGCACCCTTTCAGTTATCACAAATTGCGAAGATTTTATTGGCCCCAGCTGTTGATCTCGCATCTTAAAAAAATTAATAATAAACATTAAACCGATCACCAAATGCAAACTGTAGAACCAATATAGTTATTAACATCCTAAGGCCGATATGAGCAAATAACAGATGAGGTTTAATATTGTAAAATCGAGGCGAAAGCTGAGAGCTGTATGATATTTGTGAATCGGTCACATGGCTTTTAGACTTTTTATATTTATATTAAACATTTCAAGTATTTTTTTTTGTCTCTAAAGGCTAGTAGCAGATACGAAAAGGAATATCAAGGTTTTACACTATTTAAAATTCTATCTAAATCACAGAATTTAATTGATAGACTACAGATGGCATAGACTATTTACAGACTTATATAAAGATTCTGTTGTTTTGGGTACGTTTTAAACCTTTTTTCATTCAAATAACTGGTTTTTATTGAGATTTTGTAAATTCCACGGAAATTTAAATCCCAGAGTAGTTTTGCATCTACATCTCTGACTTTCATCGAAATTCGTCAGAATTTATAGCACATGTTATAGATATATTCAGGGTGTTAAAAATAAAACTTAACACGCTTTGACAGGTGATAGTAGAGATCAAAACAAGAAACAAATGCTAATAAACCCAGGTCCAACACTCAATTGTTTTCGAAATATTAAATTTAGAAACTTTAATTATACATTCCAATTTAAATTAATCTAACCATCAAAATACCGTAAAACAAAAGTTGTCCTGTTAACAGTCATTATCACCTATCAAAGCGTCTAAAGTTTTCAGTAGTAGTAACAATACTTTTTAGTAATTGAACTTTCATTTTATCAAATTTTACTTTATTTTTACTTTTTCATTAGTTTACAAAACTTTAATTTCAGTAATAAATGTACATCCTTAATCTTAATTAAGTACATACATTCAGATTAAGGACGTACATTTATTGCTGAAATTATAGAATTAATTTAATGAATCTTAATATGAGAAATATCACATACCATTTGTTATCACTTTACACTAGGTTTCATACATTTAGCAAATGTACGTTTTTATGTGTTCGTCATGTATTCAAATAGAAAAAAGAATTAAGATCATAATTTCATTTAAAATAGCATTTTTTCAGGGCACTTAAAATATTAATTTTTACAGCATTGTTGCCAACTTATTTCAATCTGATGTGACAATCATTTGCTGATGTAAACAAATTTGACAGGTATTTGGAATAAACAAAACAAAATCACTGCCGCCTATAATAACTCTTTGTTTGCAAATATTGATCTTTAAAATTTTAGCAGACATCTGGACAACGGAAAACCTGCCACCCATATTTACATTAAAGCAATAAAATTATAGATGCTATAACAAACCATTCTTTAATTTTTCTTTTGAACTTACTTTTTGAATATTCTCTGATAGAATATTTTTTCTATTCATTATGGCGATTGTAAAATCCCTTATAAGATTGTCTATGATAAACTCCAAACCTTTCTCAGCAGCCTCTGCACTACTCAATATTTGCTTCTCGGCAATGTCCAGTTCATTTTCCAAAATTTTCAAGGAAGTCAAATACCTCCACGCATCAGCAATTGCCTCTTCTATAATAAAAGACGATCCAGCATATATTTTGCGTGAAACATCATCTGAAACAGATTTGCTAAGATTAACAAACATGTTGCGTAAAACTTTTAACATGTTATACTTATCGGGTATCTGGAAAAGACCATACGGCAATTATGTTGGTATTTTGTATTTTATTTTTCTTCACATGGTACTATTCTGTGGCGCACGGGGTATATTTCAACAGCGTCGAATAACATAACCAACAAATATTGGGAATCAAATAAAAACAGGATTGAAGAGAATAACTACATGAACCGTTTGGATTTTGAGTTGCACTGCTAAAATGAGCCTTTAGGATGTACTCATCTTGTTCTGGTGTAAACATTTTGGGATAGTCTAGAAGAGAGTTTTTAACTATCGGCCCACCGCTGCAGGCTGTCACATTGAGAGGCAAACTGCCAAAACGTCAGTGTTGACAATTGTAATTGGAAACTTACAAGTGCTACCAACATAATTGGCGTACGGGTTTTTCCAGACACCCGTTATAATAATTCCATTCAAAATGTAGAAGTAATCACATGCTCATGTAATCATGTAATCACATTATTTTGCTATAATCGCTAAATAGTCTAATACAATGCCCGGCAATGTTTTAATTGTGACTAAAAAAACATTAAACAGGGGCAATTAAAACAATATTGCCTGAGTTTGTGGTATCTGGCAAGTTAATATTAACGTCTCCATCTGGAACATCATTTTCTAGCTCTCGCTTCCTCTTATATTTACCACACGATTTGAAATTTTCTTCCTTTATGCAATCATCTTGACTTTCTTGACTTTCACTGGGAACCAAGTGCTGCATTTCCGAGCCATTGTCGGTTTTACAGACCACAGAAAATAGATTCGCTTTTACATTTGGAATTTGTTGTAAAATTTAAGAAAAAATTGAAGGTACTACAGTTTTGGAAACAATTAATCTATTTTTAAGAGTACTTTGAAACAATTAATCGGTAAAGTGGTCTTGGTATAGATACATTTTTCTAGATTTAGAATTAAATGGAACACCACTTCCTATCCTTATAGCATCAAACCAAGCATTTCTAGTCTCTTCAGAAGTTGGTAATGTGAAAAAAACTTTTGTTTTTGTAGGTTAGGTTGCTTACATCATCTTCCAACGAGAAACGCTATCTCGGGGTTTTAATCTCTGAAGCTTTAATTGTGATATGAAAAAATGTATGGTTGTATCGTTCATTCGTGATTTAAAGAGAGCACCAGACTCAGCAGCGTGAATTGCATGCTGAATGTGTTCACGGTGCAAAGCATTTTCAGCATGTAATCGATCAGCAGTTCTCTGAATATCACGAGAATTACACATACAACTCTCTGGCTTGAGCTTTAAGCAAATTTATCCCTAAACCTGAAAGATACAATAAACTTAAGTTCATTGAACTGTAAGTAACTTACATAGTACAATATTAGTCTCAGTAGACCAGAGATTCCTAACCTTTTTTCTATCTCGCCGTAGATTTTTTTATCAATGTACGACATGGACCCTGTAAAGAATTCCTAATCTAGATGAACATTTGCATCGATTTACAATTCTGATTAATTACATACAATATATACTTATATAAATGTAATACAAAGTTTAGAAACGAAATATACTCACACTGCTTACTTCTACGGTACTTTATGTCCTGGATGACATTTGTGTCTACCTGCCGAGTCTCAATGGAGGGGGGCCCATCTGTAAATAAATTTTGTTTCAAGTATATTAAATACAATGTTCAACATATAAATTAATATTTGTACCTTCTATAACCGTCCATCGCACTTCGGTTACAGACTGCGCCTCAGCTGTAGGTGGACATATCTGATTTCCGGTTTTGACATTGTCTGTGGATAAAAATTTAAACATTTCATAAGCCAGTAATTAACTTCAAATCACATTGTATACCTTGTGTGTCCATCCAAAATTGTTCAGAGGGATACTGCACTGAAGACAAGTCATCTACCGGAATATAATCTACAGAAAATAAGTACGCAAATAACTTGTTTCACTCATGGCATATACATTTGTTTACCTAAATCCATGCCTTCAGCAGGTGGCTGAACGAGACAAGAATTTGTTGCTAAAATGTTCAAAAAGTTATATAACACTTAGATACCTTAGATATAAATCTTATTATTACCTCTATGGGGATCAAGGAATAATGTTGGAATGCTCATTCTACGCAGTTTGGTTTTTCCTGACGAAAGATATTTGCAGTCGTCTGTAAAATGCTTGTCGCATATGTCAAATATCCTGCAAATATCTTTCTTCTCCCTATGCAGCAAATCTGGTCTGCCCGCTGCCTGTACCCATAACTGAAAATCCTAAATGAAATTTCATTATTACGGTGCGTAATTGCGAAACTTTTGAATCGGCGATAAATCATTCGTCTTATATTATATTCACAGATTATATTATATTATTTTATGATTATATTATAGTGTATGCATATTATTGTTAATTTATATGACAACTTACCGGCTCTCTTCTTGTGAATCGATGCATGGGAAGCAAACTACGCTTGCACGTTCTAATACAGCAATATCGTCTTCCCATTGTTGATTGACGGAAACGACCGTTATTCACAACGAATGGAACAAAGAAGAATGGAAACGAAACTCTTTGATGGAAACTATGATGATTGAGAATCACACAGGGGAATCAGTCGAAGAATATACTAAAGAATCAGTGGCACAGATCACAGGATTATTCAGTATATAATGCACATCAAAATGCACATATAACCTAAATGTGTCAATAATGGCAAACAGAGTTCTTTAAAAAATTACAGCGACCCTGTAAGCGACTACAGATTTTGGCGCCATCTAGTTTGTATTCCTCCGCACCCACACGAAACCTTGTCAATTTAAATCGTATAGAGTGCGCAGGGTAAATTATGATGCACAGATTATATATATACAGGTAAAAAACCTGTATATATAAAAAGCCTGTAAAAAAACATAGGTTGTGTTTGCGCGCCCTCTATCATTCTTAACAAAATAACACACGAGATGGCACCACAATAGCTTTTAATGTAGTTACAATCTACGAGATGGCGCTATGTCTTTAAAAGACGGGATTTATAAATAAATATTTATATATATATATATATATATATATAAATTGTTGCACTTGCTATGTTTTTATCACAAAATATTTATTGATGTATCCACATATACAATATAATAACGACTTGAAGTGAAACTCGAAAAGACTATGGCAGAAACGCTCATTTCAGTCAAATTTTGCCGTCGCGCAAGCGGTTGAACTCTTAAGACGACATAATTAAATGATTTATAAAAATCATGAACGTGTGTCTGTTTTTGAATCAATAACAGGAACATTATCTTTTTGCTTGTTGGGGTCACTGCGAAATCTGCTAATAAAACTGAAATTTGAAATCATTGCTGCCAATTGTCGTCGCTAACTTCCCACCATTGCTCGTAATCTGCGATACTGACCAAATTAAAATTCCGCCCACAGGAAACGGCAAGGATAGAATGAACCAAATTCTTTGTAAAGATGAAATGATCAGCTCTGAAATGGAAGGAGTAAAGATTAAAATCGAAAACTGCATATCCGAGGAGGAAAACGAGGATCCATTAAATGCATTTGTTGCAGCACACGGTATGTTATTGTAGTGAAATTAAATTGCATTATAACTAAACAACAACAAGTGTATACACAATTAATTTATTTTCACATAGTGTACACAATAGAATAATAATACAAATAACATCTAATTACAAATCATAAACAATACTTTACTACAATATGAATAAACTAATACCAATAATCCTTTTAAAGTAACACATGTTCCGATATTTATATCTCATCAGTACGGCTTTACCTTAATATAAATCTACGTTGACACAATAAATTAAAAAAATAATAATCAAATGTAAACCAACACACTGAACATTGAATATGACTAATTTAATAACAATATTATAATGGAAATGGAAGAACTTTATCTATTGCTGCATAATTTAGATTATTAAGGAAATTATAAATGCATTCAATAATGCAACGATCATCCATAGACACATGCTTTGACAATGACAATTATCATTCATCCTAAACAATAAACAAATAGGAAAAACATTTAATTCTAAGATAAATTTCTTTTACCATCCCTATATAATATCAAAACACAATTGTACAAATCAGACTAACTAATTGCAATTTCAATGCATGTGTCACCTCATAATAGATTTAATGATAACACCCAATTCTGATGCGGGACAAGTTGATTGAACAAAATAATATGCTACGGGTTGCTTCCATCTGCTATTAATGCCTTTGATCATGAAACACAAAGCGTGATCTGCAATTTTCCTATTCATTCCCTGCTAATAATTAACAAAACCCGAAATAGATCCCGACGGGGAATTGAAGTCTAAATATGGCATTATTGTCATCTCGTCAAACATAAGAACACAATGTCGTTGTAACGATTTCATTTTACGGCTAATTGTCGACAAATGGTTCATCATAGAATTACTAATACCTACCTCAAACTGAAACTGTGCCAACGACCTTGTTAATGTTCGTCGTGAGGGAAGGTTTAGAATATTGCCCAGAAGTGTATATGCTTTGGAGGACTTAGCGTTGGAATGTTACTTATAGTTTTGAAAGATTACACTTTAGTGTCCGAAGATTGAATGTAACTAAGGTTGAGTTAGACTGTGTAGTGTTGAACGATTAAAACATAGAGGTTCGTTTGGAAGATTGAATATGACTCTCGATTATATTTTCGGTTCCCTCAGGGTATGACAAACTGCCATTAGGGCAGACCAGAACCTTGCACGCATTAGCGAACAAACAGGTTAATTATTAATTGAGTAGTAGATAGATGAAGCTGATACATGATGTAATAAATAAAACACTAGGTTGTTTGGGATTCACGGATTTACTGATGATAACTACAACAATTGTTTCGCCATATTATTAATCAGCCTTTTGTGCCGAAATAATTGTTGGTTATTAGCAATTAATCTGTGAAACTCAAACAACCTAGTATTTTATTTACCAATTCTACTAATTTACAGGTAGCGAATGTAGTTTTATACTTACGATTAATAATTAAAACAGCAGGTAAGTTCAATAACAGCTTTGAAAAAGCTTCGAAACAATCTGTTAGCAATGGCGCCTGTTCGAAAAATTCTCTGTAAATGGCGTGATCAGACTTGATATTTGTGAACGAGACGACCGTCACGTGACTCGTATTATAGGTGTGAAAATTTTATTGGACCGTGGGGACATCTATCCACATGTGTGACAATCCTCCAGCACATTTATAAACTAAACTGGGGAGCTTTACGAGGGGATCGGGGGTCCCATATGCTTGTCAACCACCTGGTACTAACTACATTCTAAAGTTTACCTTATGAAACTCAAGTGGCCATGCACTACATTTTAATATATTACCATTTTATGATCTGATAATACCATAAATTTATGTTTTTCAGGTTTAGAACCACAAATAGGTTCTGTCAATTGCACTTTTAACTGGAACTCAGGTGAAGGCAGTGATTCAGCGGTACGTACAAGTGTAAATAAGAAGTATACAGTTTCTATAAGCACCATGTACCTATTTTCAGGACAATAATTGCATTATAAAGATAGAAGAAGAGACAGTGCAGATCAATGAAGTCACACCGTACACATGTGAAATATGTGGTGCCACCTATGATGGCCTGGCAAGTTATGAGGTGCACGTAAAGGATAAACATGCAATGTAAGAAAAATATTAATCAACCTCAACTTAATGGGTACGTAATCGGGAGAAATAAACAGTGGATATCGTCCTCCTAGAAATCACGTTTGTTGTAAATCTTTATATAGAGTGTGCCCCCTATGAATACCGCAAACTTTGTAAACTTCCTTACTTTTAATTTTTTTAACAAAGAGAGTCGTTCTTAACAAACAGTTTTGGGAGTTAACGGCCCTCACACTTGTGATACTATATACAGGGCATTAAAAAAATGCGATCTTGAATAAATATTCACAGTGTTGTTCATAAAAATTACAGTGGATTAATCTTAGTAACCGTGGTAACCCTTTGTGAAACACCTCTAAACCGCGTTTTAAATTTTTATGAATAACACTTAGGTTTAATTTTTGTCTGAGAAAAGTTGTTTAAACAACTGAAACAGTAACAAAAGAAATCCAAATATACTACGAATTACTCCACAAGAAATCCTCCATTCACTTTTCCAAGCTTTGTTTTGTGAACCCCTCAAATGATGAAATAAATCTTCAATTAAAAAAAAAATACAACTACAGTAAAAATCCAATAAATGCAACAGGCCTGATTCTATTTATCAAAAAAGACATATTTTTATTTGAAAAGTTAATTTTTTTAGTTTTGTTTTATATTCTTTTATAAATATTGTTGTTTCTTACAAAGTAATAATTATTATTGTTACATAACTTGGTGGATGACTACAATATTATTTCTACAGGCACATCGTCCACACAGAAGAAATTGCCTACAAGAGCGATAAATGCACCTTAAGTTTCATAGCAAGTGATAAATTGAAAAGGCACAAAAGGATCCACACAGGAGACAAACGTTACAAATGTGATGAATGTACATCAAGTTTTACTCGCAGTAGTACTTTCAAAACGCACAGGAGGATCCACACAGGAGAGAAACCTTACAAATGTGATGAATGCACATTAAGTTTTACTCGAAGTGATTGTTTGAAAATGCACAAGAGGACCCACACAGGAGAAAAACCTTACAAATGTGATGAATGCACATTAAGTTTTACTCAGAGTAGTAGTTTGATAAAGCACAAGAGAATCCACACAGGAGAGAAACCTTACAAATGTGATGAATGCACATTAAGTTTTACTGAAAAAGGTAATTTGAGAAAGCACAAGAGGAACCATGCAAGTGAAAAACCTTACAAATGTGATGAATGCGCATTAAGTTTCACTCAAAGTGGTAATTTGAAAAGGCACAAGAGGATCCACGCAGGTGAAAAACTTTATAAATGTGATGAATGCACATTAAGTTTTAGTGAATGTCGTGGTTTGAGAAGGCACAAGTGGAACCACACAGGAGAAAAACCTTACAAATGTGATGAATGCACATTAAGTTTTACTCAAAGTGGTAGTTTGAGAAGGCACAAGAGGAACCACACAGGTGAAAAACCTTACAAATGTGGTGAATGCACATCAAGTTTCACATCAAGTGGCAATTTGAAAAGGCACAAGAGGATCCACACAGGAAAATGACCTCACAGATGTAAAGAATGCACAGCCACTTTAAGTTTGAAAAGTCTCAAGAGGATCTACACAGGAAAAAAAAACTTACAAACTCGATTAAACCCAAACTATCGTATAGGACAGAATAGAACAATACGAACTGCGTATTTCGTAGAAACTTAAATATAGAACGGGGCTATATTCAAAATGGGCCTGCAGCAGAATGGTCAACGCCAGACAAACCTCGTGCTACTCAAGGACGCTAAACCACAGGATGACAGAAACAGTAGATCCTCTTGCGACTTTTCAAACTCTTGGTTTGATATTTTGTACGGCTTATAATTGAACTCTTTCAAGGTTTTGTACACCGAATTGTATGATATATCAAACCGTCTGGCTACATCTAAGAGCGATTCTATAGGCTGTTCCTCTATACAACATAGGATATTTAGTTTCATCTCTTGTGTTAAGACATGATTGGTTTTATTTTTTTTGTGATAACCTAAAACACAACCATCTGTCTTGAATTTGTTCCAAACATTGAGGATTGTTTTCGCACAAGGTCCATTAATGCTTTAGTTGTTGGTCCCGTACAAATCCTCATGCCCAAAACCTAACCCGCACACAGTACCCTCAAAAAGTAAATGTCTGGGTTGGAATAATTAATACGAGACTTATTGGCCCATTTTTTTATTGATGGAAATCTCAGTGCAGCAAAATTTCTGGACTTGTTGCGAGACCACATAATTTCATCACTTGTTGCGAGTCCACATAATTTCATCCATTGAGACACTGAACATTGATGAACCTTGGTTCCAAATAGATGGGGCTTCAGCACATTCTACGAATGCCGTCAGGACTTCACCCACACTTTACTTTTTATGTTGTTTTGTTTACCGTTAGAATTGTTTGAATAAATTAATATCTTCATTTTAATCTGAATTTTTGTGATTTATTTTTTGATAAAAACATAACCTCTCTGTGTAACTTATGCCAAAATTGACAGTGTAGGTTGCCTGCACTGACGCCACTAATGAGTTGTTTTTTTTAGAATTACACATAGGATATTCCTTGCGGGTAGATGCAGGCAACCAGTTATACATTGTCAATGATATGTGTAGCAAAGAAAAAAGCGCGGTATATAATATTTTAATAGAAAAAAGGATATAAAAATAGTCATGGAAAGCAGTAACAAATTTAACGTCAACATTTCACGCACTCGCTGGTGCACTATTCAACAGAAACTTTCCAATTGGCGGCTGAGAATCTTGCAACGAAAAATAAACATTTCGACTCTATATCCCAATCATATGTAACCCGTTTATCACGCACATCTATGTTCACTCGAATTTTATTATCCCCAACATTGGAACTTGTAATCGACACCTAAAAACGAAAAAATCAAGTTACACGTCACAAATATAGTGTGATATTTAATGTGTGCACCTTGCAAAAATCCCGTATGGGGGGTAGTTTTGTTGATTTTAAAGATCCGTCCATGTGAATGTCGCCGGATGTTTCGAACAAAAACGATCCTTTATGTGGTTCGTGCAGTTGGTAATTCACCCGATTGGAAGCCTGCAAATCATCGAGTTGCACCAGTCCGATGTAATTTTCATTCAATTTGGAACCAACTTCCAGGAACTATAAATTTTCGCATACAAATTTTGTAAAAGCAGCATTAGAGAAACTCACAGTAATATCAAGAGAATTCCCAACATGAAACTGTGCTCCATCAGACAATACGGTAGAATAGGTGTTTGTGATACTTGTGGCAACTTTAGATTTGTTACTAATTTTGAAATCAGGGTTCACTGCCCAGCTGTAGGGTAATAGAGTTGTGCGTCCTATCTGTGAAATTGACCAAGGGCTCCAGTCAGTGCATCCTTCAAATTTGCAGCGTATCCTAAAGGTGTAGTCTTGATTAACTCTTGCATCTTCCATTAAATATTGTAAACTCGTTCCTGCAATATCAATTTACTAGAGAAGGAAAACATAGAATTATTTTGATCTACCCCTATAACAATCATGGAATGTAATCGTTTCTTCATTGGTTATACATCCCAAAGCTAACTGCAAATGATATTCTTCAATGTCGGCGATATGTTTTTCAGCATCAACAGCGTCCCATTTCACCAACACAGCTCCAGGTTTTTCATTCACATCACTGATCTTAATATAAATCAAACGATAACAACGTTTTCAATTACAAACGTTTATATAATTACCTGAACCGGTGCTATACGAGACACAGTTCCAAAATTATAGCAGAAATCAAAGAAATCATTACGCTTCTTGTTATCGTACTGAATTGTTATGTGGGAGACATCTTTTAATTCAGGCACCTCTGGAAGACTACCTAGTAAACAGGATTTCTTAGTAAAGTCTGCCATTTTTTTGGCTACATCAGGTGAATTCCCCATTTCAATCAGTAGGTTCGTCTCTTGCACCCTTTCAGTTATCACAAATTGCGAAGATTTTATTGGCCCCAGCTGTTGATCTCGCATCTTAAAAAAATTAATAATAAACATTAAACCGATCACCAAATGCAAACTGTAGAACCAATATAGTTATTAACATCCTAAGGCCGATATGAGCAAATAACAGATGAGGTTTAATATTGTAAAATCGAGGCGAAAGCTGAGAGCTGTATGATATTTGTGAATCGGTCACATGGCTTTTAGACTTTTCATATTTATATTAAACATTTCAAGTATTTTTTTTTGTCTCTAAAGGCTAGTAGCAGATACGAAAAGGAATATCAAGATTTTACACTATTTAAAATTCTATCTAAATCACAGAATTTAATTGATAGACTACAGATGGCATAGACTATTTAC
Organism: Othius punctulatus; assembly: GCA_951805005.1. NCBI lineage: Eukaryota > Metazoa > Arthropoda > Insecta > Coleoptera > Staphylinidae > Othius > Othius punctulatus. Next base: position 45,413,461 of record OX638146.1, read on the forward strand.
AGACTTCTATAAAGATTCTGTTGTTTTGGGTACGTTTTAAACCTTTTTTCATTCAAATAACTGGTTTTTATTGAGATTTTGTAAATTCCATGGAAATTTAAATCCCAGAGTAGTTTTGCATCTACATCTCTGACTTTCATCGAAATTCGTCAGAATTTATAGTACATGTTATAGATATATTCAGGGTGTTAAAAATAAAACTTAACACGCTTTGACAGGGGATAGTAGAGATCAAAACAAGAAACAAATGCTAATAAACCCAGGTCCAACACTCAATTGTTTTCGAAATATTAAATTTAGAAACTTTAATTATACATTCCAATTTAAATTAATCTAACCATCAAAATACCGTAAAACAAAAGTTGTCCTGTTAACAGTCATTATCACCTATCAAAGCGTCTAAAGTTTTCAGTAGTAGTAACAATACTTTTTAGTAATTGAACTTTCATTTTATCAAATTTTACTTTATTTTTACTTTTTCATTAGTTTACAAAACTTTAATTTCAGTAATAAATGTACATCCTTAATCTTAATTAAGTACATACATTAAGATTAAGGACGTACATTTATTGCTGAAATTATAGAATTAATTTAATGAATCTTAATATGAGAAATATCACATACCATTTGTTATCACTTTACACTAGGTTTCATACATTTAGCAAATGTACGTTTTTATGTGTTCGTCATGTATTCAAATAGAAAAAAGAATTAAGATCATAATTTCATTTAAAATAGCATTTTTTCAGGGCACTTAAAATATTAATTTTTACAGCATTGTTGCCAACTTATTTCAATCTGATGTGACAATTATTTGCTGATGTAAACAAATTTGACAGGTATTTGGAATAAACAAAACAAAATCACTGCCGCCTATAATAACTCTTTGTTTTGAAATATTGATCTTTAAAATTTTAGCAGACATCTGGACAACGGAAAACCTGCCACCCATATTTACATTAAAGCAATAAAATTATAGATACTATAACAAACCATTCTTTAATTTTTCTTTTGAACTTACTTTTTGAATATTCTCTGATAGAATATTTTTTCTATTCATTATGGCGATTGTAAAATCCCTTATAAGATTGTCTATGATAGACTCCAAACCTTTCTCAGCAGCCTCTGCACTACTCAATATTTGCTTCTCGGCAATGTCCAGTTCATTTTCCAAAATTTTCAAGGAAGTCAAATACCTCCACGCATCAGCAATTGCCTCTTCTATAATAAAAGACGATCCAGCATATATTTTGCGTGAAACATCATCTGAAACAGATTTGCTAAGATTAACAAACATGTTGCGTAAAACTTTTAACATGTTATACTTATCGGGTATCTGGAAAAGACCATACGGCAATTATGTTGGTATTTTGTATTTTATTTTTCTTCACATGGTACTATTCTGTGGCGCGCGGGGTATATTTCAACAGCGTCGAATAACATAACCAACAAATATTGGGAATCAAATAAAAACAGGATTGAAGAGAATAACTACATGAACCGTTTGGATTTTGAGTTGCACTGCTAAAATGAGCCTTTAGGATGTACTCATCTTGTTCTGGTGTAAACATTTTGGGATAGTCTAGAAGAGAGTTTTTAACTATCGGCCCACCGCTGCAGGCTGTCACATTGACAGGCAAACTGCCAAAACGTCAGTGTTGACAATTGTAATTGGAAACTTTCAAGTACTACCAACATAATTGGCGTACGGGTTTTTCCAGACACCCGTTATAATAATTCCATTCAAAATGTAGAAGTAGCATCACTATTTTATGGAGAGAAAAGCAATAAATAAAATAATGCTCATGTAATCACATTATTTTGCTATAATTGCTAAATAGTCTAATACAATGCCCGGCAATGTTTTAATTGTGACTTTAGAAAAACATTAAACAGGGGCAATTAAAACAATATTGCCTGAGTTTGTGGTATCTGGTAAGTTAATATTTACGTCTCCGTCTGGAACATAATTTTCTAGCTCTCGCTTCCTCTTATATTTAACACACGATTTGAAATTTTCTTCCTTTATGCAATCATCTTGACTTTCTTCACTTTCACTGGGAACCAAGTGCTGCATTTCCGAGCCATTGACAGTTTCACAGACCACAGAAAATAGATTCGCTTCTACATTTGGAATATGTTGTAAAATTTAAGAAAAAATTGAAGGTACTGAAGTTTTGGAAACAATTAATCTATTTTTAAGAGTACGTTGAAACAATTCATCGGTAAAATGGTCTTGGCATAGATAAATTTTTCTAGATTTAGAATTAAATGGAACACCACTTCCTATCCTTATAGCATCAAACCAAGCATTTCTAGTCTCTTCAGAAGTTGGTAATTTGAAAAAAACTTTTGTTTTTGTAGGTTAGGTTGCTTACATCATCTTCCAACGAGAAACGCTATCTCGGGGTTTTAATCTCTGAAGCTTTAATTGTGATATGAAAAAATGTATGGTTGTATCGTTCATTCGTGACTTAAAGAGAGCACCAGACTCAGCAGCGTGAATTGCATGCTGAATGTGTTCACGGTGCAAAACATTTTCAGCATGTAATCGACCAGCAGTTCTCTGAATATCACGAGCAAACACATACAACTCTCTGGCTTGAGCTTTAAGCAAATTTATCCCTAAACCTGAAAGATACAATAAACTTAAGTTCATTGAACTGTAAGTAACTTACATAGTACAATATTAGTCTCAGTAGACCAGAGATTCCTAACCTTTTTTCTATCTCACAGTTGATTTTTTTATCAATGTACGACATGGACCCTGTAAAGAATTCCTAATCTAGATGAACATTTGCATCAATGTACAATTCTAATTAATTACATACAATATATACTTATATAAATGTAATACAATATTTAGAAAGAAAATATACTCACACTGCTTACTTCTACGGTACTTTATGTCCTGGATGACATTTGTGTCTACCTGCCGAGTCTCAATAGAGGGGGGCCCATCTGTAAATAAATTTTGTTTCAAGTATATTAAATACAATGTTCAACATATGAATTAAAATTTGTACCTTCTACAACCGTCCATTGCACTTCGGTTACAGACTGCGCCTCAGCTGTAGGTGGACATATATGATTTCCGGTTTTGACATTGTCTGTGGATAAAAATTTAAACATTTCATAAGCCAGTAATTAACTTCAAATCACATTGTATACCTTGTGTGTCCATCCAAAACTGTTCAGAAGGATACTGCACTGAAGACAAGTCATCTACCGGAATATAATCTACAGAAAATAAGTACGCAATTAACTTGTTTCACTCATGGCATATACATTTAGTTTACCTAAATCCATGCCTTCAGCAGGTGGCTGAGCGAGACAAGAATTTGTTGCTAAAATGTTCAAAAAGTTATATAACACTTAGACACCTTAGATATAAAACTTATTATTAAATCTATGGGGATCAAGGAATAATGTTGGAATGCTCATTCTATGCAGTTTGGTTTTTCCTGAAGAAAGAAATTTGCAATTTGCAATGCCCGGCAATGTTTTAATTGTGACTTTAGAATAACATTTTAGATCATCGAAATGAACAAAATGTTAGCGATTACTAATACCCGGAATATGAGAATTTAATCCAATCTGTATTGAAAATTTGGCTGCATATTAAAAATGCATTGCTGTGATAGAGCAGGTGCATAAATCCATTAATATCATAATGATACCTCGAAAGAATAGGTTTCCTAATGCTTTACTTGTAAAATTTAGAGGGGCAATTAGAACAATATTACCTGAGTTTGTGGTATCTGGCAAGTTAATATTAATGTCTCCGTCTGGTACATCATTTTCTAGCTCTCGCTTCCTATTATATTTACCACATGATTTGAAATGTTCTTCCTTTATGCAATCATCTTGACTTTCTTGACTTTCACTGGGAACAAAGTGCTGCATTTCTGAGCCATTGTCGGTTTCACAGACCCCAGAAAATAGGCTCGCTTCTACATTTGGAATATGTTGTAAATTTTTAGAAAAAATTGAAGGTACTACAGTTTTGGAAACAATTAATCTATTTTTAAGAGTAGTTTGAAAAAATTCATCGGTAAAGTGGTCTTGGCATAGATAGATTTTTGTAGATTCAGAATTAAATGGAACACCACTTCCTATCCTTATAGCATCAAACCAAGCTTTTCTAGTCTCTCCAGAAGTTGGAAATTTGAAAAAACTTTTGTTTTTGTAGGTTAGGTTGCTTACTTTGGTGTAGTATGCGTTTTTACAATTTGGAGCTTTGCATCGGTATTTGTAGACACCTGGGGGTTGCATTGTGGATATCGCAACAAAATTAACTAGTTTACACTTTGAATTTTTGCTTTATAGCCCTTATAAACAATTTTAGGTATACTTATGCAAAGTACAACATGCGATCACAAACAATGTGCCATTACTACAGTTTACTATTTTATTACAGTTTACTACATTTAAAAGTTCTCAGCGCACTCTGAGGGTCGTCCGAGAGAACTAACTCATTTTCATGTGTTTCCATTTCCCGTTATAAGTTGTCTGCGCCTATACCTTTGAATACACAGTGATCATCTGGAATTAGATTTTAGAAAATCTACATAATCTTAAAAAGAGGCAGTTACAGTTGATTAAAAAAAAATAGACAAAAACAGTTTCCTGTATTTGTGTTTTTTTGTAAGCTAACATTTATTTGAAATTTGACAATCTTTCAGAGTTGACATTCAATTTAAAACTTATACAGGGTGGCCCAACTATCCTCGCTCGGACCATTGCTGTTAGACTATTGAGGACTGAAAATTGAGGAAAACATCTGATTGGAAGTTATTGGACACTTAATGTGCTACCTTTTAAAATTATTTTCGAGTATACAGAGTGTACCATAAATCCGGGACACAAAATTTGGTCTCTTTTTTAAATGGATCACCCTGTATATTATTTCATTTTAAGAATCTGCTTTATGTGGGCTTCACAAACAGGGGAGGATGGCGAACATACAAGCGGCCCGGGAACAAACTTTTATCGGCCCATTTTGCATTCACATAAAATTGCAATAATACCATATAATCAAAATAATAATCATACTTCAAAATTTGACAAATATGTAAAAATCAAAAATACTTTACAATAAATAATTTCAAATTGAATATATTATTTTTATTTTTAAAATATATTAACATGTATTATCAGAGACATAACACCTCTGAGGATGGCTAATAAAAGCCGAAACAAATTGGGTGAAGAACATCAAATAAAAAGATTACATAACCAAGAGAAAGTACTCCCCATAAAGAAAAAATCAATATAAAGTTAAATACCGTAAGTTTTTCATAATACTTATTTATTTATTAATACAGAGGTTCCTAAAGTGTGCGTTTACTGTACTGCTTTCAATCATATTAAATAAAATATGAAAAAGATTAGGTAATTAAAATTCATGCTTTGACTAAGAAAATTTAATTATATTTTATAAAATCTTCATTAAAATTACAAAGGTTTAATAGACCCAGCAATTTTTTTTTGAATTATTGGAGTTTTATTCCGAAAGCATGTCCCTCACAAAGTTGTTAAAATGTTATTTGCAGAAAATTTATTGAACATGAAAGAAAAAAATTAATAATTAAAAATATTTAAATGTAATTTTCAACATTATTACTTTTACAAATTTTGCATTACAAATTATAATTTAAATTGTAAAATATTAATCAAAACACAAAATCGTCATTTGCATTATACAATTTATATTGAAAATTTTAATAATAATAATAATATTTACCAGCGGGAGAACCAGCGCAATATACACATAAAAATTAAAAATAAAAACTTACTAAATGAAAATGAATTTGAAACTTGATTTGAGATTTTACATGAAAGTAAAAAATGTAAATTATAAATTCCGAAACTCAATTGGAATAACAAAGTTATCATGATAAATGATAGAATTTAGTTGGAAATTATAAAATTCTTATAGTAAATACGAAAATATTAATTATAAATTTCAATGTTAAATTAAAATTTGAAATCTTTAGTATAAATTATAAAAAACTTTATCCTCAAAACATATAACTCACTAAGTTATTAATATTCTTTTGAAGACAGAAATTTGCAAAAATATTAATGCAAAATACAAAATTATGTAGAAAATTACAAAGAGACGCCATGAAGTTTTTATTGCAAATGTAAAATTTTGATATTTTATTACAAATTTCAAGTTGATCAAATCATAAAATTCTCATTGAAACATCTCGCTTGTAAACTGCAATGAATTGGAAATTACAAAAATTTCGTTAGAATTTATTAATATAATTACTAGACTTTATTCATAAATTGTAAAGATCAACGGAATCTGCGACTTTTTTAATTCTAATTTATAACGTCTTTCCCCAGAAATCATATTCCTTTCAAATGTATTAACCATTTCATAATGGCAAAAACTATAATGGATGTTGTAAAATGTTGATTAAAATGTTTTTAAATTCAACAGAAACAATGAAATTTTCGCATTTTAACTACACATTACAGAAATTTCTTCGAAAATCCTATAAATAGTAATAGCATTATGATGAATGTTACGAAGTTTTGATGATGGATTTCAGTATTTCAATAGAAATTATGGAGAATTAATTATAAATTTCAAATGTTTTAGAATTTGTAAGTTTTTATTATGAATACAATATTTCAATGGAATTAGAAAACAATCATAAAGTATAAATAAGTTTACATTAACACTATAACAAATACAATAATAAATAAGCAGATAAGTAAATAAAGACATAAATAAGTTTTATTGGAATTATGTAATTTTCGTTGTGACTTTCATCATTCATCATTCTAAATTACCAAATTGCAATAACTTTATGAAAATTTCGTTGTTATTTGATAAATTTTAAAGTATAAATAAGTTTACATTAACAGTACAACAAATACAATAATAAATAAGTTAATAAAGAAATAAATAAGTTTTATTAGAATTATGTAATTTTAGTTGTGACTTTCATCATTCATCATTCTAAATTACAAAATTGCAATAAATTTATGAAATTTTTATTGTTAATTGATAAATTTCACTGTAAAATGAAAAATATTCAACATTCGTATTATAAATTACAACATTTCAGCAGCGATTATTAAAATTTTATTGTAAATTGCCAAAATTTCACTATAAAATGCAAAATGTCATTGGCATTTCCAAAATTTGTATCGAGTTGTTAAAATGCTTATAGTTATTTGCAGAAAATTTTATGAAAATAAACTTAGGTGGAAATTACGAACTGTTCATTAGAGATTACAAAATGTTTATTAGAAATTATGAAGTACTTATTATAAATACCAAAACTTTACTACATATACATTTTCCTTACAAATTAGAAAATTTTATTAAAAATTGCAAAAAGCTAATCAAACCACAACATATTAAAATTATATTATGTCGATTGTAAATTAAATTTACAAAAGCTTCAAAATTTTCAATACATTTTTTTATTAGAAATACCAACTTTTTTATAAATTACAAAGATTAATGGAACCTGCCAATTTTTAGTTGAAAATTATAACGGCTATCTACACAATTTATATTCCTCACCAAATTATTTTATATTTCATAAAAATTTGCAAAAAATATTATGGAAACGGAAAGGATCCATGGAAAATCCTAGTTCAAAAAGGGAGCTGCGAGGCGAAAAAGTTTGGGAACCACTGTGTTAATACATATATAAACAATCTTTATTGGGCTATTGACCACATGGGGTCTTTCCGCCTTGTGTTAATACATTAAATCAAAATTATTAATAAACTTGTCGTCGGATCTGCCAAAATTCTGGGGCTTCCGGCGCAACATTCGGGATGGCTACCGGCCCACCGGGAAATTTCCCATTTTCACGTATGGCCCATCCGCCCCTGTTCACAAATCATATTTATATTTTGAGATCAGATGCAACATAGCCAATTTTTAATCAAATTTAACGAAAAATTATGGACGTGGAAAAAAAAACAACAAACCATTATTCTATTCATTCAATTTCTATGGAATATGAATATTTTGATTTAGTATGTGCATTTTTATGAAAATGAATATAAAGCGTAAGGTAGTTTTTATGGTTCACAGATTAAATCAAGACTCAATTTAGTATGTGCATTTTTATGAAAATGAATTTAAAGCGTAAGGTAGTTTTTATGGTTCACAGATTAAATCAAGACTCAATTTTATGATACTATAATTTCAATATTACATGAATTAATTTGGCACATTTGTATTGTTGCGGGAATAAAATTTAACTTGAGTTGAATGGTTGAGACATTTGATATAAAATGCTGTTCATTTTCTGTTTATACTTGAATTATAACGATTTGTAATTCATATGAAACACTAAATAAAATAATGGCCATATATTCGGCAATTTAATAGTAATTACATTCATTTTTTTTCAATAACTAAATTAAAATCAAATTCTATTTCATTCATACATGGAACAAAATGGCACATGATTTGTTTGCTACTGTATTATTTTGATAAATTTAAGCGTCGAGAGAGCCATTGCATCGACATTTCAATTTAAATTACATTCTATTACAATTAAACACGAATTAAAATGGAATACGAAATAAAATGCAAGACATTAAAATTCAATACGATTAAATTGACACATGTACATAATGGTAATAGAAAGCTTCGTTGGTCCTCGCACAGAGGGAGCCACCATGTGCACCCACGTTGTTTATTCATGCCAGAAATAATTTCGCATACGTTTCGGGCATATTTTGCTATTGTGTTTAGAAAATACACACTCATAAGGGTTTTTAAACAGAAGCAGAAGGTCTTTTGCGTAATTCCAGATGAAACAAAAGTAAGCCGCGCATGGCGACCGGTGCGCCATCTGTATGTGGTGTACCAAAGCTTCCTATTAAAATTATGTTCGTGTACAAAAATAATGATATCGAATTTTAATGTGTTGCATAAATAATTGATGTTGCATTTAAATGCATGTGTATTGTGAATGAGTGTTCAATTTTAATTAATGTATAATTTTATACATAGTATAATTTTATACAATTAATGTATAATGTATTATTAATGTATAATTTTAAAGCATCTTTCATATTGATGTAACCCATGACCGGTTGAATTTCTCTTCAGTTCCATAAATGTTCGAGGTTTGTTTACCGCAACATGTGACATCACATAACCTCATTAAAAGAAGTCTCAAGACCTTGGAGGCCATTCCTGGTGACAGCTTCTAAGTAAGATCACAAATCTAGCGAATTTTTCGCAAAGCATGGTTATTGTTATCGTTGGTGAATCGTTCTGTGGCAACTAACGAAAGAAACAACAAATATCGTTGGTAAATCGTTCTGTGGCAACTAACGAAAGAAACAACAAATGCCCAATTAATTGGGCTGATGATATATAATGAAACCAAACAACTACAAACAACAATATGCCGCGCAATTTAAAACCAGCATACTTTATAATACCTAAAACATTTTAAGAATATCAGGCTTAAGAATATCTCTGTTCAATGCATTCCTCCTGTGTGGATCTTTTTGTGCTTCTTCAATTCATTTGTTCGATTGAAACTTGAGGTGCATTCATCACATTTGTACGGCCTTTGTCCTGTGTGGATTTTCTTATGCTTTTTCAAATTACCACTTCTAGTAAAACTTACGGTGCATTCATCACATTTGTAAGGGTTTTCTCCTGTGTGGATGCATTTGTGTGCTTTCAAACAATCACCCGATGCAAAACTTAATGTGCATTCATCACATATGTAAGGTGTTTCTCCTGTGTGGATCCTCTTGTGCCTTTTCAGACTACCATTGTGAGTAAAACTTAGCGTGCATTCATCACATTTGTAAGGTGTTTCTCCTGTATGAATCCTCTTGTGCACTTTCAGATTACCGTTGTGAGTAAAACTTGATGTGCATTCATCACATTTGTAAGATTTTTCTCCTCTGTGGATCCTCTTATGCGAATTCAAACTAGCACTAACTGCAAAACTTAATGTGCATTCATTGCATTTGAAAGGTTTTTCTCCTGTGTGGGTCCTCTTGTGCTTTTTCAGACTACCACTTTCAGTAAAACTTGATGTGCATTCATCACATTTGAAAGGTTTTTCACCTGTGTGGATCCTCTTGTGTATCTTCAAACTACCATTTTGAGTAAAACTTAAGGTGCATTCATTACATTTGAAAGGTTTTTCTCTTGTGTGGATCTTCTTGTGCATTTTCAGGTTACCGTTGTGACTAAAACTTGATGTGCATTCATCACATTTGTAAGGTTTTTCTCCTGTGTGGATCCTCTTGTGCGTTTTGAAAGTACTACTGCGAGTAAAACTTGATGTACATTCGTCACATTTGTAAGGTTTGTCTCCTGTGTGGATCCTTCTGTGCTTTTTCAATTTATCACTTGCTATGAAACTTAAGGTGCATTTATCGCTCTTGCAGGTAATTTCTTCTGTGTGGATGATGTGCCTGTAGAAATAATATTGTAGTCATCCACCAAGTTATGTAACAATAATAATTATTACTTTGTAAGAAACTGCAATATTTATAAAAGAATATAAAACAAAACTAAAAAAAATAACTTTTCATATAAAAATATGTCTTTTCTGACAAATAGAATCAGGCCTGTTGCATTTATCGGATTTTTACTGTAGTTGTTTTTTTTCTTAAATTGAAGGTTTATTTCATCATTTGAAGGGTTCACAAAACAAAACTTGGAAAAGTGAATGGAGGCCTTCTTGTGGAGTAATTCGTAGTATATTTGGATTTCTTTTGTTACTGTTTCAGTTGTTTAAACAACTTTTCTCAGACAAAAATTAAAACTAACGGTGTAATTCATAAAAATTTAAAACGCGGTTTAGAGGTGTTTCACAAAGGGTTACCACGGTTACTAAGATTAAACCACTGTAATTTTTATGAACAACACCGTGAATATTTATTCAAGATCGCATTTTTTTAATGCTCTGTATATAGTATCACAAGTGTGAGTGCCGTTAACTCCCAAAACTGTTTGTTAAGAACGACTCGCTTTGTTAAAAAAATCAAAAGTAAGGAAGTTTACAAAGTTTGCGGTATTCATAGGGGGCACACTCTATATAAAGATTTACAACAAACGTGATTTCTAGGAGGACGCTATCCACTGTTTATTTCTCCCGATTACGTACCCATTAAGTTGAGGTTGATTAATATTTTTCTTACATTGCATGTTTATCCTTTACGTGCACCTCATAACTTGCCAGGCCATCATATGTAGCACTACATATTTCACATGTGTATGATGTGACTTCATTGATCTGCACTGTCTCTTCTTCTATCTTTACAATGCAATTATTGTCCTGAAAATGGGTACATGGTGCTTATAGAAACTGTATACTTCTTAATTACACTTGTACGTACCGCTGAATCACTGCCTTCACCCGAGTTCCAGTTAGAAATGCAATTGACAGGACCTATTTGTGGTTCTAAATCTGAAAAACGTAAATTTATGGTATTATCAGATCATAAAATGGTAATATATTAAAATGTAGTGCATGGCCACTTGAGTTTCATAAGGTAAACTTTAGAATGTAGTTAGTACCAAGCGGTTGACAAGCATATGGGACCCCCAGTCCCCTCGTAAAGCTCCCCAGTTTAGTTTATAGATGTGCCGGAGGATTGTCACACATGTGGATAGATGTCCCCACGGTTCAATAAAATTTTCACGCCTATAAAACGAGTCACGTGACAGTCGTCTCGTTTACAAATATCAAGTCTGATCACGGCATTTACAGAGAATTTTTCGAACAGGCGCCATTGCTATCAGATTGTTTCGCAGCTTTTTTCAAAGCTGTTATTGAACTTACCTGCTGTTTTAATTATTAATCGTAAGTATAAAACTACATTCGCTACCTGTAAATTAGTAGAATTGGTAAATAAAATACTAGGTTGTTTGAGTTTGACAGATTAATTGGTAATAACCATCAATTGTTTCGGCACAAAAGGCTGATTAATAATGATATGGTGAAACAATTGTTGCAGTTATTATCAGTAAATCCGTGAATCCCAAACAACCTAGTGTTTTATTTATCACATCATGTATCTGCTTCATCAATCTACTACTCAATTAATAATTAACCTGTTTGTTTGCTAATGCGTGCAAGGTTCTGGTCTGCCCTAATGGCAGTTTGTCATACCCTGAGGGAACCGAAAATATAATCGAGAGTCATATTCAATCTTTCAAACGAACCTCTATGTTTTAATCGTTCAACACTACACAGTCTAACTCAACCTTAGTTACATTCAATCTTCGGACACTAAAGTGTAATCTTTCAAAACTATAAGTAACATTCCAACGCTAAGTCCTCCAAAGCGTATACATTTCTGGGCAATATTCTAGACCTTCCCTCACGACGAACATTAACAAGGTCGTTGGCACAGTTTCAGTTTGAGGTAGGTATTAGTAATTCTATGATGAACCATTTGTCGACAATTAGCCGTAAAATGAAATCGTTACAACGACATTGTGTTGTTATGTTTGACGAGATGACAATAATGCCATATTTAGACTTCAATTCCCCGTCGGGATCTATTTCGGGTTTTGTTAATTATGGGCAGGGAATGAATAGGAAAATTGCAGATCACGCTTTGTGTTTCATGATCAAAGGCATTAATAGCAGATGGAAGCAACCCGTAGCATATTATTTTGTTCAATCAACTTGTCCCGCATCAGAATACCATTCTATTAACAATTATATCCCAGGTAACTGAACCATGGTCAAGCATGATCCACGATCGTACAACTGGGCCTTACTGTTGGAAGACAAACATCACACAAATAATACGAATCGGTAGCAGATGTGGGGCCCATGTTAAGACGAGAAGCACGTGCCATATTTTCAATATTGTGTTCAGTTTTGTGAAGCTGTCTTTGTTATGGTTATATGAGAATATTCATAAAAATTCTATGGTATGTTATTTGTTGTTCCCAACAGCAAATGAAACTTATACCGTGGATTTTTATTTTGGACCTCACACCGAGCATCTGTAGAGTATTGTAGGTTAGGATGCCGTAACATTTGTAATCGCATAAAAAGCAATTGATTAGGTCTTATGTGCAACCCCAACGGTCTCTTCACGGTCTCCTTACTTCACGGTCTCCTTACACCACAATCATAATTAGCGCTTAGTAATTTAATTTAACTTCAATAACATACCGTGTGCTGCATCAAATGTATTTAATGGATCCTTGTTATCCTCATCGGACTCGGATATGCAATTTTCGATTTTAATGTTTACTTCTTCCATTTCAGAGCTTATCACTTCTTCTTTAGTCACTTAATACTGTTATTAGTTACCTAATACTGTATTATTCTATTCATGTATTATTGATTTTCTATGTTTTAATATTATGACCTGTGTAAACAATTGTATATATATATATATTTTTTGTACCAATAAATTACGATTACTATTACTATTACTATATACAATAAGTAGAGCTCATTCTTTCTACTTGCAGTTTTCTGTAGGCTAAATTTTAATCTGGTCAGTGCCCTAAAAGTTAGGAAATAAAAAAAATCCGAAATTTTTCCGTATAACAAAAATGCGGTTAAAATCACATTTTAGCCAATCAGGCTCCGAGTTTATTATTACCTATCAACGGTCAAATTTTGTTTTAGGCCCCCTCCTTTTTCACTCAGAAAATCTGTATACTTTATTTTAAAAGTTTCACTTTTTTTTTAGAGATTAAAAAAAATGCCACTTTTGCCACCTTTTCTCCATCTAGGGATGTTTTAGTAGATAGAATTCTGGTAGATTTCTTTGAACGAACTAGGGGAATTCAAATTCCAACCGATGGCAACACTGAGCATAGTACTCTTCTTTGGCACTCTTATCTCGTCTGTTATAACCTCGAAAATGATTTGGTTTTGGGATTGTGTATGTTGTGTGTTAGTAACAGGTTGATTCGAGGAACTGGAGGAACTGCATAGGCCCCATAAAGCAATTTACAAGCATAGCTACAGGCTACATTTAAAATGGATTTCTCTAAATGTGAAGATGAAGTAGATTTATATCATTCAAGCATTCAGATTCAAACCGAAAGCTGCTCTACTGACGGGGAGGATCTAATCGAAGCCATCGATTCCACACATGGTACGCTTATTATTATTACGTTCAAAAGCTTTAGACAATGAAGGCAGATTTCACGTATTCGGTCAACACAGCCGTACTTACGCCGAGAATTTTCACGTAGATGGTCGCTTGGGGTATCCTGATACCCCAATGTAAAAATGTGCACGCATGGGTAAACTAAAACTACTACAAAATATCTAACAAATTATATTTAATGGCATATTGAATACAGGTAAGTTAAATCAAATTGGACAAGTTTTTGGAAATTCGTTCATGAAATCACAGTACAAAACTCTAATTTTAACTCGATTTTTAACTCTAATCCAGCAAAGATTAGACGCTTGATTTCCTGAAATTGGCCAGGAAAATTCCGAATCGATCGAATCCTGCAAGGATAAAAGCTAGACTACCTGAAATTGGCCTGGAAATTTCTGAATCGATAGGTTTTAAAAATCTAATCCTGCAAGGATTAAACGCTTGACTGCCTCAAATTGCCCACGAAAATTCCGATTCGATATCTTTTATGAGTCGAATCCTGCAAGGATTAAACCCTCGACTTTCTGAAATTAGCCAGGAAATTTTCGATTCAATCGATTTTTAACTCGAATCCTGCAAAGATTAGACGCTTCATTTCCTGAAATTAGCCAGGAACATTCCGATTCGATCGAATCCTGCAAGGATAAAAGCTAGACTACCTGAAATTGGCCTGGAAATTTCTGAATCGATAGGTTTTAAAAATCTAATCCTGCAAGGATTAAACGCTTGACTTCCTCAAATTGCCCACGAAATTTCCGATTCGATATCTTTTATGAGTCGAATCCTGCAAGGATTAAACCCTCGACTTTCTGAAATTGGCCAGGAAATTTTCGATTCAATCGATTTTTAACTCGAATCCTGCAAAGATTAGACGCTTGATTTCCTGAAATTGGCCAGGAACATTCCGATTCGATCGAATCCTGCAAGGATAAAAGGTAGACTACCTGAAATTGGCCTGGAAATTTCTGAATCGATAGGTTTTAAAAATCTAATCCTGCCAGGATTAAACGCTTGACTTCCTCAAATTGCCCACGAAATTTCCGATTCGATACCTTTTATGAGTCGAATCCTGCAAGGATTAAACCCTCGACTTTCTGAAATTGGCCAGGAAATTTTCGATTCAATCGATTTTTAACTCGAATCCTGCAAAGATTAGACGCTTGATTTCCTGAAATTGGCCAGGAACATTCCGATTCGATCGAATCCTGCAAGGATAAAAGCTAGACTATCTGAAATCGGCCTGAAAATTTCTGAATCGATAGGTTTTAAAAACCTAATCCTGCAAATCTAATCCTTGACTTCCTCAAATTGCCCACGAAATTTCCGATTCGATATCTTTTATGAGTCGAATCCTGCAAGGATTAAACCCTCAACTTTCTGAAATTGGCCATGAAATTTTCGATTCAATCGATTTTTAACTCGAATCCTGCAAAGATTAGATGCTTGATTTCCCGAAATTGGCCCGGAACATTCCGATTCGATCGAATCCTGCAAGGATAAAAGGTAGACTACCTGAAATTGGCCTGGAAATTTCTGAATCGATAGGTTTTAAAAATCTAATCCTGCCAGGATTAAACGCTTGACTTCCTCAAATTGCCCACGAAATTTCCGATTCGATACCTTTTATGAGTCGAATCCTGCAAGGATTAAACCCTCGACTTTCTGAAATTGGCCAGGAAATTTTCGATTCAATCGATTTTTAACTCGAATCCTGCAAAGATTAGACGCTTGATTTCCTGAAATTGGCCAGGAACATTCCGATTCGATCGAATCCTGCAAGGATAAAAGCTAGACTACCTGAAATTGGCCTGGAAATTTCTGAATCGATAGGTTTTAAAAATCTAATCCTGCAAGGATTAAACGCTTGACTTCCTCAAATTGCCCACGAAATTTCCGATTCGATATCTTTTATGAGTCGAATCCTGCAAGGATTAAACCCTCGACTTTCTGAAATTAGCCAGGAAATTTTCGATTCAATCGATTTTTAACTCGAATCCTGCAAAGATTAGACGCTTGATTTCCTGAAATTGGCCAGGAAAATTTCGATTCGATTGAATCCTGCAAGGATAAAAGCTAGACTACCTGAAATTGGCCTGGAAATTTCTGAATCGATAGGTTTTAAAAATCTAATCCTGCAAATCTAATCCTTGACTTCCTCAAATTGCCCACGAAATTTCCGATTCGATTACTTTTATGAGTCGAATCCTGCAAGGATTAAACCCTCGACTTTCTGAAATTAGCCAGGAAATTTTCGATTCAATCGATTTTTAACTCGAATCCTGCAAAGATTAGACGCTTGATTTCCCGAAATTGGCCCGGAACATTCCGATTCGATCGAATCCTGCA
This sequence comes from Othius punctulatus, assembly GCA_951805005.1. Classification (NCBI taxonomy): domain Eukaryota; kingdom Metazoa; phylum Arthropoda; class Insecta; order Coleoptera; family Staphylinidae; genus Othius; species Othius punctulatus. The sequence continues at coordinate 45,429,922 of OX638146.1, forward strand.
AGGATAAAAGGTAGACTACCTGAAATTGGCCTGGAAATTTCTGAATTGATAGGTTTTAAAAATCTAATCCTGCCAGGATTAAACGCTTGACTTCCTCAAATTGCCCACGAAATTTCCGATTCGATATCTTTTATGAGTCGAATCCTGCAAGGATTAAACCCTCGACTTTCTGAAATTGGCCAGGAAATTTTCGATTCAATCGATTTTTAACTCGAATCCTGCAAAGATTAGACGCTTGATTTCCTGAAATTGGCCAGGAACATTCCGATTCGATCGAATCCTGCAAGGATAAAAGCTAGACTACCTGAAATTGGCCTGGAAATTTCTGAATCGGTAGGTTTTAAAAATCTAATCCTGCAAGGATTAAACGCTTGACTTCCTCAAATTGCCCACGAAATTTCCGATTCGATATCTTTTATGAGTCGAATCCTGCAAGGATTAAACCCTCGACTTTCTGAAATTAGACAGGAAATTTTCGATTCCTTCGATTTTTAACTCGAATCCTGCAAAGATTAGACCCTTGATTTCCTGAAATTGGCCAGGAACATTCCGATTCGATCGAATCCTGCAAGGATAAAAGCTAGACTACCTGAAATTGGCCTGGAAATTTCTGAATCGATAGGTTTTAAAAATTTAATCCTGCAAGGATTAAACGCTTGACTTCCTCAAATTGCCCACGAAATTTCCGATTCGATATCTTTTATGAGTCGAATCCTGCAAGGATTAAACCCTCGACTTTCTGAAATTAGCCAGGAAATTTTCGATTCAATCGATTTTTAACTCGAATCCTGCAAAGATTAGACGCTTGATTTCCTGAAATTGGCCAGGAAAATTCCGATTCGATCGAATCCTGCAAGGATAAAAGGTAGACTACCTGAAATTGGCCTGGAAATTTCTGAATTGATAGGTTTTAAAAATCTAATCCTGCCAGGATTAAACGCTTGACTTCCTCAAATTGCCCACGAAATTTCCGATTCGATATCTTTTATGAGTCGAATCCTGCAAGGATTAAACCCTCGACTTTCTGAAATTGGCCAGGAAATTTTCGATTCAATCGATTTTTAACTCGAATCCTGCAAAGATTAGACGCTTGATTTCCTGAAATTGGCCAGGAACATTCCGATTCGATCGAATCCTGCAAGGATAAAAGCTAGACTACCTGAAATTGGCCTGGAAATTTCTGAATCGGTAGGTTTTAAAAATCTAATCCTGCAAGGATTAAACGCTTGACTTCCTCAAATTGCCCACGAAATTTCCGATTCGATATCTTTTATGAGTCGAATCCTGCAAGGATTAAACCCTCGACTTTCTGAAATTAGACAGGAAATTTTCGATTCCTTCGATTTTTAACTCGAATCCTGCAAAGATTAGACCCTTGATTTCCTGAAATTGGCCAGGAACATTCCGATTCGATCGAATCCTGCAAGGATAAAAGCTAGACTACCTGAAATTGGCCTGGAAATTTCTGAATCGATAGGTTTTAAAAATTTAATCCTGCAAGGATTAAACGCTTGACTTCCTCAAATTGCCCACGAAATTTCCGATTCGATATCTTTTATGAGTCGAATCCTGCAAGGATTAAACCCTCGACTTTCTGAAATTAGCCAGGAAATTTTCGATTCAATCGATTTTTAACTCGAATCCTGCAAAGATTAGACGCTTGATTTCCTGAAATTGGCCAGGAAAATTCCGATTCGATCGAATCCTGCAAGGATAAAAGCTAGACTACCTGAAATTGGCCTGGAAATTTCTGAATCGATAGGTTTTAAAAATCTAATCCTGCAAGGATTAAACGCTTGACTTCCTCAAATTGCCCACGAAATTTCCGATTCAATATCTTTTATTAGTCGAATCTTGCAAGGATTAAACCCTCGACTTTCTGAAATTAGCCAGGAAATTTTCGATTCAATCGATTTTTAACTCGAATCCTGCAAAGATTAGACGCTTGATTTCCTGAAATTGGCCAGGAACATTCCGATTCGATCGAATCCTGCAAGGATAAAAGCTAGACTACCTGAAATTGGCCTGGAAATTTCTGAATCGATAGGTTTTAAAAATCTAATCCTGCAAGGATTAAACGCTTGACTTCCTCAAATTGCCCACGAAATTTCCGATTCGATATCTTTTACGAGTCGAATCCTGCAATGATTAAACCCTTGACTTTCTGAAATTAGCCAGGAAATTTTCGATTCAATCAATTTTTAACTCGAATCCTGCAAAGATTAGGCGCTTGATTTCTTGAAATTGGCCAGGAACATTCCAATTCGATTGAATCCTGCAAGGATAAAAGCTAGACTACCTGAAATTGGCCTGGAAATTTCTGAATCGATAGGTTTTAAAAATCTAATCCTACCAGGATTAAACGCTTGACTTCCTCAAATTGCCCACGAAATTTCCTATTCAATATCTTTTATGAGTCGAATCCTGCAAGGATTAAACCCTCGACTTTCTGAAATTAGCCAGGAAATTTTCGATTCAATCGATTTTTAACTCGAATCCTGCAAAGATTAGACGCTTGATTTCCCGAAATTGGCCCGGAACATTCCGATTCGATCGAATCCTGCAAGGATAAAAGGTAGACTACCTGAAATTGGCCTGGAAATTTCTGAATCGATAGGTTTTAAAAATATAATCCTGCCAGGATTAAACGCTTGACTTCCTCAAATTGCCCACGAAATTTCCGATTCGATATCTTTTATGAGTCGAATCCTGCAAGGATTAAACCCTCGACTTTCTGAAATTAGACAGGAAATTTTCGATTCAATCGATTTTTAACTCGAATCCTGCAAAGATTAGACGATTGATTTCCTGAAATTGGCCAGGAACATTCCGATTCGATTGAATCCTGCAAGGATAAAAGCTAGACTACCTGAAATTGGCCTGGAAATTTCTGAATCGATAGGTTTTAAAAATCTAATCCTGCAAATCTAATCCTTGACTTCCTCAAATTGCCCACGAAATTTCCAATTCGATATCTTTTATGAGTCGAATCCTGCAAGGATTAAACCCTCAACTTTCTGAAATTGGCCAGGCAATTTTCGATTCAATCGATTTTTAACTCGAATCCTGCAAAGATTAGACGCTTGATTTCCTGAAATTGGCCAGGAACATTCCGATTCGATCGAATCCTGCAAGGATAAAAGCTAGACTACCTGAAATTGGTCTGGAAATTTCTGAATCGATAGGTTTTAAAAATCTAATCCTGCAAATGTAATCCTTGACTTCCTCAAATTGCCCACGAAATTTCCGATTCGATATCTTTTATGAGTCGAATCCTGCAAGGATTAAACCCTCGACTTTCTGAAATTAGCCAGGAAATTTTCGATTCAATCGATTTTTAACTCGAATCCTGCAAAGATTAGACGCTTGATTTCCTGAAATTAGCCAGGAAAATTTCGATTCGATTGAATCCTGCAAGGATAAAAGCTAGACTACCTGAAATTGGCCTGGAAATTTCTGAATCGATAGGTTTTAAAAATCTAATCCTGCAAATCTAATCCTTGACTTCCTCAAATTGCCCACGAAATTTCCGATTCGATTACTTTTATGAGTCGAATCCTGCAAGGATTAAACCCTCGACTTTCTGAAATTAGCCAGGAAATTTTCGATTCAATCGATTTTTAACTCGAATCCTGCAAAGATTAGACGCTTGATTTCCTGAAATTGGCCAGGAAAATTCCGATTCGATCGAATCCTGCAAGGATAAAAGCTAGACTACCTGAAATTGGCCTGGAAATTTCTGAATCGATAGGTTTTAAAAATCCAATCCTGCAAATCTAATCCTTGACTTCCTCAAATTGCCCATGAAATTTCCGATTCGATATCTTTTATGAGTCGAATCCTGCAATGATTAAACCCTCGACTTTCTGAAATTAGTCAGGAAATTTTCGATTCAATCGATTTTTAACTGGAATCCTGCAAAGATTAGACGCTTGATTTCCTGAAATTGGCCAGGAACATTCCGATTCGATCGAATCCTGCAAGGATACAAGCTAGACTACCTGAAATTGGCCTGGAAATTTCTGAATCGATAGGTTTTAAAAATCTAATCCTGCAAATCTAATCCTTGACTTCCTCAAATTGCCCACGAAATTTCCGATTCGATTACTTTTAAAAGTCGAATCCTGCAAGGATTAAACCCTCGACTTTCTGAAATTAGCCAGGAAATTTTCGATTCAATCGATTTTTAACTCGAATCCTGCAAAGATTAGACGCTTGATTTCCTGAAATTGGCCAGGAAAATTCCGATTCGATCGAATCCTGCAAGGATAAAAGCTAGACTACCTGAAATTGGCCTGGAAATTTCTGAATCGATAGGTTTTAAAAATCCAATCCTGCAAATCTAATCCTTGACTTCCTGAAATTGCCCACCAAATTTCCGATTCGATATCTTTTATGAGTCGAATCCTGCAAGGATTATAAACTATTACAGAAGCAACAATTTTGTAAGTAACACCGTGCCTATTTCTATTTTCAGTGTTGCCACCGCAGAGAGGTCTTGCGAAATTTCCGGACAATCGGAGCTCAGGTGAAGAAAGTGATCTGCAGGTGTGTACAAGAGCAGATTAGAGTTATATATTTTTAACACCTCACATTTTCAGGACAATTCTTGTATAGTGAAGACAGAAGAGGAGATGGTGCAGTTCAATGAGGTCGTACCGTACACATGTGAAACATGTAATGCTACTTACGACGGCTTAGCAAGTTACGTGGTGCATTTGGGCGATAAACATCGTGGCTATGAAAGAGATGGCAATGTCAATGAAATGTAAGAAAAATTATTAAAAACCTGAATGAATTAAATAAAACCACTTTACTTTGTTACTTCCACTAACACATTTATTTTACAAAAATAATTTAGTGACTGCAGTTTACAATTCCCTACTTTACATATGGAATATTGTGAGATTTTACCATTAATATTATTTTTACAGGAACAACATAACAGGTGATAACTTGTACAAATATGATGAATGCACCTCAAGTTTCAAGAAAGCAAGTCATTTGAAACCCAAAATGAGCAACAGAAGTGAAAATCCTTTCAAATGTAACGAGTGCATCTCAGCTTTCAAACGGAAACGTGATTTGAGGAGACACAAAATAATCCACACAGGGCAAAGACCTTACAAATGTAATGAATGCGTCTCGAGTTTCCGTCTAAAAAATAGCTTGAAGAGACACAAAATGCGCCACACTGGAGAAAGGCCTTATAAATGCGCTGAATGCATCTCAAGTTTCAGACAGACAGGTGATTTGAAGAGACACAGAATGATCCACACTGGAACAAAACCTTATAAATGTGATGACTGCACCTCAAGTTTCACTGCAGAGGGTAGCTTGAAGAAACACAAAATGAGCCACACTGGAGAAAGGCCTTATAAATGTGATGAATGCACTGCAAGCTTCACCACAACAAGTCATTTAAAGATACACAAAATGAGCCACACAGGGGAAAGACCTTATAAATGCGATGAATGCACTTCAAGTTTCACGATTGCAAGTAATTTGAAGGTACACAAAATAAGACACACAGGAGAAAGGCCTTATAAATGTGATGAATGCGCCTTAAGTTACACCACAACAAATCATTTGAAGAGGCACAAACAGAGCCACACAGGAGAAAGACCTTATCAATGTGATGAATGCACATCGAGTTTCATGCATGCAGGTGATTTGAAGAGACACGAAATGATCCACACTGGAATAAGGCCTTATAATTGTGATGAATGCGCCGCAAGTTACAATTTAAAGGCGAGGTTGAAAAAACACAAAATGAGCCACACAAGAGAAAGACTTTATAAATGTGATGAATACGCCTCAAGTTTTACTGTGAAGGCTAGTTTTAAGAAACACAAAATGAGCCACATAGGAAAAAAACCTTATAAATGTGATAAATGCACCTTAAGTTTCACCACAACAAGTCATTTGAAGAGACACATAATGACCCACATTAGAAAAAGACGTTATAAATGTGACGAATGCACCTCAAGTTACTCCACAACAAGTGCTTTGAAGAGACACAAAATGACCCACACAGGAAAAAAACCTTATAAATACGATGAATGTATCACAAGTTTTACAGAAAAGGCTAGTTTGAAAATGCACAAGAGGATCCACACAGGAGAAAGACCTTACAAATATGATGAATGCACCACAGCAAGTAATTTGAAATTACACAATATGACCCACATTAACACAAGACCTTATAAATGTGATGAAGACCCTAAGCAGCAAGAAACGTGGCAGACTAAAAAAAGCTCAAGACGGAAATCAATCCAAGAAAATAGCAAACCCGACAACAGTAAGTCCTACAACTTACGTTCAAGAGAAAAATTTAAACTACGCTGATCAACATTTGAACTGGTACACTTACAAGAACATATATAAAAAACAATTGCCTACTTTTTGAAAAACACCTTATTAAACACCCTAATTAAACAACATATCAAGAATGTCCAGAATTTTAAGCAAAAGCTCAAAAGTACTCAAAAATTAATTTCAAAAACTCAATTGAGGCGTTCTAAAACCTCAGAAAGTAAAAATGGTCATTTTTTTTTCAAGAAGAAATTTCAAGAAAATATGAAAAGTATTCCGAAATGTTTTTAAAAAACTTGATGGAAGCGTTTTAATACCTCAGAAAATGAAAAATGTCTCTCATTGCAATACAGAAATGTCCGACTACAATAAATGTATAATTATTATTATTATTATTTCCAGAAAATTGTTGGATGTTGGGACATTTTATTATTTTATTGCAATGTTAATCAATTTTAAGATCATTTCAAAGTTTATTTGAGATATTTTATGGTATTCATATTATCTTTGCTAAATTTTCTGATATATTACTAAAAAAAATATTATATTTATGATATTTATTTGTAATTTTCATGGAAAATTTGAAGCTTTCATGACATTTTTATGGTATGATTTACAAAAATTTCTGAAATTTTACTAAACATTTTGGGCTTATTAAATTTTGTGAAAAGTTTATTATATTTATTCGTAATTTTCAAGGAAAATTTGATGAAGATTATGATATGTTCATGGATTTAAATAATCATGAGTGTTCAGCAATTCATTGAAATTCTAGAAAGTTTATAGAAATGTTGAAATTATATTCTTTGTGTTATAATTTTCATGGAAACTTTGAATATTTATTTATTTTTGTTTTGCAAATTAAAAAAAATGAAACTGTTATGGGTTTTATTTTATTGCAATGTTTATCAATTTTATGATCTTTTCAAAGTTTATTTGAGATATTTTATGGTATTCATATTATCTTTGCTAAATTTTCTGATATATTACTAAAAAAAATATTATATATATGATATTTATTTGTAATTTTCATGGAAAATTTGAAGCTTTCATGACATTTTTATGGTATGATTTATAAAATTTTCTGAAATTTTACTAAAAATGTTGAGCTTATTAAATTTTGTGAAAATTGTATTATATTTATTCGTAATTTTCAAGGAAAATTTGATGAAGTTTATGATATGTTCATGGATTTAAATAATCATGAGTGGTCAGCAATTCATTGAAATTCTAGAAAGTTTATAGAAATGTTGAAATTATATTCTTTGTGTTATAATTTTCATGGAAACTTTGAATATTTATTTATTTTTGTTTTGCAAATTAAAAAACATGAAACTGTTTTGGGTTTTATTTTATTATTTTATTCCAATGTTTATCAATTTTATGATCTTTTCAAAGTTTATTTGAGATATTTTATGGTATTTATATTATCTTTGCTAATTTTCTGATATATTACTAAAAAAAATATTATATTTATGATATTTATTTGTAATTTTCATGGAAAATTTGAAGCTTTCATGACATTTTTATGGTATGATTTATAACATTTTCTGAAATTTTACTAAAAATGTTGGGCTTATTAAATTTTGTGAAAACCTTGAATATTTATTCGTAATTTTCAAGGAAAATTTGATGAAGTTTATGATATGTTCATGCATTTAAATAATCATTAAGTCAGCAATTCATTGAAATTCTAGAAAGTTTATAGAAATGTTGAAATTATATTCTTTGTGTTATAATTTTCATGGAAACATTGAATATTTATTTATTTTTGTTTTGCAAATTAAAAAAAATGAAACTGTTATGGGTTTTATTATATTATTTTATTGCAATGTTTATCAATTTTATGATCTTTTCAAAGTTTATTTGAGATATTTTATGGTATTCATATTATCTTTGCTAAATTTTCTGATATATTGCTAAAAAAAATATATTTATGATATTTATTTGTAATTTTCATGGAAAATTTGAAGCTTCCATGACATTTTTATGGTATGATTTATGAAATTTTCTGAAATATTACTAAAAATGTTGGGCTTATTAAATTTTGTGAAAAGTTTATTATATTTATTCGTAATTTTCAAGGAAAATTTGATGAAGTTTATGATATGTTCGTGGATTTAAATAATCATGAGTGGTCAGCAATTCATTGAAATTCTAGAAAGTTTATAGAAATGTTGAAATTATATTCTTTGTGTTATAATTTTCATGGAAACTTTGAATATTTATTTATTTTTGTTTTGCAAATTAAAAAAAAAGAAACTGTTATGGGTTTTATTTTATTATTTTATTGCAATGTTTATCAATATTATGATCTTTTCAAAGTTTATTTGAGATATTTTATGGTATTCATATTATCTTTGCTAAATTTTCTGATATATTGCTAAAAAAATATTATATTTATGATATTTATTTGTAATTTTCATGGAAAATTTGAAACTTCATGACGTTTATGGTATGATTTATTAAATTTTCTGAAATTTTACTAAAAATTTTAAGCTTATTAAATTTTGAGAAAAGTTTATTATATTTATTCGTAATTTTCAAGGAAAATTTGATGAAGATTATGATATGTTCATGGATTTAAATAATCATGAGTGGTCAGCAATTCATTGAAATTCTAGAAAGTTTATAGAAATGTTGAAATTATATTCTTTGTGTTATAATTTTCATGGAAACTTTGAATATTTATTTATTTTTGTATTGCAAATTAAAAAAAATGAAACTGTTACGGGTTTTATTTTATTATTTTATTGCAATGTTTATCAATTTTATGATCTTTTCAAAGTTTATTTGAGATATTTTGTGGTATTCATATTATCTTTGCTAAATTTTCTGATATATTACAAAAAAAAATATTATATTTGATATTTATTTGTAATTTTCATGGAAAATTTGAAACTTCATGACGTTTATGGTATGATTTATAAAATTTTCTGAAATTTTACTAAAAATGTTGGGCTTATTAAATTTTGTGAAAAGTTTATTATATTTATTCGTAATTTTCAAGGAAAATTTGATGAAGATTATGATATGTTCATGGATTTAAATAATCATGAGTGGTCAGCAATTCATTGAAATTCTAGAAAGTTTATAGAAATGTTGAAATTATATTCTTTGTGTTATAATTTTCATGGAAACTTTGAATATTTATTTATTTTTGTTTTGCAAATTGAAAAAAATGAAACTGTTATGGGTTTTATTTTATTATTTTATTGCAATGTTTATCAATTTTATGATCTTTTCAAAGTTTATTTGAGATATTTTATGGTATTCATATTATCTTTGCTAAATTTTCTGATATATTACTAAAAAAAATATTATATTTATGATATTTATTTGTAATTTTCATGGAAAATTTGAAGCTTTCATGACATTTTTATGGTATGATTTATAACATTTTCTGAAATTGTACTAAAAATGTTGGGCTTATTAAATTTTGTGAAAAGTTTATTATATTTATTCGTAATTTTCAAGGAAAATTTGATGAAGTTTATGATATGTTCATGGATTTAAATAATCATGAGTGGTCAGCAATTCATTGAAATTCTAGAAAGTTTATAGAAATGTTGAAATTATATTCTTTGTGTTATAATTTTCATGGAAACATTGAATATTTATTTATTTTTGTTTTGCAAATTAAAAAAAATGAAACTGTTATGGGTTTTATTATATTATTTTATTGCAATGTTTATCAATTTTATGATCTTTTCAAAGTTTATTTGAGATATTTTATGGTATTCATATTATCTTTCCTAAATTTTCTGATATATTACTAAAAAAAATATTATATTTATGATATTTATTTGTGATTTTCATGGAAAATTTGAAACTTCATGACGTTTATGGTATGATTTATTAAATTCTGGAATCTTACAAAAAAATTTGGGCAAATTAAATTTCGTGGAAATATGGCTGATTTCGTTCTCCTCAGGTGAAATACTTTCAACCTTCTATCACTTCCGCTTCTACCGGAAGTAGCCATCAACTTTGTTTTTTTTTAAATAGAACTATATGTGGATATATGGATAATATACCATCGATAAAAAAACCTCAAATTTTGTTCAATTTGGACATGCAAAAGTACATGCAAGAAGAAATCCATAAAAACTTGTTACAGAATGTCCCATAGTCTGCCGTCTAGCCGGACTAACTGGATTTTGTTACTGCAATTTCATGACTAGTAGCGTGTAGATTCGGCCCTGTAAATTGTCGCCGTTCACGTGAATTTGTTTACGTGCGGTCTATCTTGAAATTGGACTATAGACGTTGTTGAAGGCAGATTTGCAGTCTCTCTCTTGTAAAAGATCTGGAAAGGCGTAAATTTTGCTCTAACTGTAGGTTATATAGTCTGTCCAATTTCACGATAGAGTGAAGATAAACAATTTTACATGAGTGATCTGCACGTGGACACTTCAACACGGGCATACGATTGGTCGTCCCGCCGTCTCGGTAGCGGTGATCGCACGTGGGCCCTCCCAGGAAGTGTCGCAGCCGTCCCGATCCTTGACGTAGCCGCCTCGAGCTCACCACCACGAACAGCTGGAGCCACAGCGATCTTCGACTGCTACAACCTAAACCCTTTCCCATATTTTTAAGCCCTGCCGGCTTGTTGTGAAAAGTGTGTAAGGTTAAAAGGAGATTAGGTTGATAAATAAAATATTTCGAGTTTTAAATTAAATTGTTTCTATAGTAGTCTAAGAATATATTAATACACCCTCGTAAGGTCTTTCTCCAGTGTGGCCCGTTTTGTGTTTCATCAAACTGCTCTTTTCAATGAAGCTTGCAGTGCATTCATCACATTTATGGGGCCTTTCCCCGACGTGGATCATTTTGTGCCTCTTCAAATCGCCTGCTTGCGTGAAACTTGTGGTGCATTCATCACATTTATAAGGTCTTTCTCCTGTGTGGCTCATTTTGTGCGTCTTCAAATGACTTATTCTGGTGAAACTTGATGTGCATTCGTCACATTTATAAGGCCTTTCTCCGGTGTGGCTCATTTTGTGCGTCTTCAGATGACTTGCTTGCATGAAACCTAAGGGGCATTCATCGCATTTATAAGGTCTTTCTCCTGTGTGGGTCATTTTGTGTGCCTTTAAATAGCCTGCTTGCTTATAACATGAGGTACATTCATCACATTTGTAAGGCCTCTCTCCGGTGTGGCTCATTTTATGTCTCTTCAAGTTACTACTGTGCGCGTAACTTGAAGAGCATTCGTCACACTTGTAAGGTCTTTCTCCTGTATGGCGGCTCATTTTGTGTGTCTTTAAATGACTTGATGTGGTGAAACTTGAGGCGCATTCGTCGCATTTATAAGGTCTTTCTCCTGTATGGATCATTTTGTGTGTCTTTAAATCGACTGCTTGCTTAAACGCTAAGGTGCATTCATCACATTTATGAGGCCTTTCTTCGGTGTGGCTCGTCTTATGCCTCTTCATATCACCTATTTGGGTGAAACTTGAGGGGCATTCATCACATTTATAAGGCCTTTCTCCTGTGTGGTTCATTTTATGCCTCTTCAAATTACTTCTGTGCGTGTAACTTGAAGAGCATTCATCACATTTATAAGGTCTTTCTCCAGTGTGGCTCATTTTGTGTGCCTTCAAATGACTCGGTTTTGTGAAACACGAGGTGCATTCATCACATTTATAAGGTCTTTCTGCTGTGTGGCTCATTTTGGGAGTATCCGAATCATCTGCTTGCATGAAACTTGGCGAATCATCTGTTTGCACGAAACTTGGTGTTGAGGTGCTATCATCATATTTGCCCGACTTTTCATCTGTGTATGTGGTAATGTTGTGCCTGTAAAAATAATATAATTTGGTGAAATCTGACAATATTACATATGCTATGGTTATTTAAATATACAGGATGGTGCCTCGGGTAGCGCACCATAGGGATTTACATATTGAAATTTAAATCTTTCTCTAAAAATCTCCAAAACAGATACTTGTGAATAAAATCAATCAACTATATAAATAAACGCAGAACATTAACATATCATATTTGTTTTCATATAATTAGACAGAACACGTTTAAGGGTTAACACAGGGACTTGTCAACTTCATTTACACTCATTAGAGATGAATTAAATGTTATTTTCATGTGTAATAGATGTATGTAATATAGATGTAATGTATGTAATGTATGTGCCTTAGAGGTAAGGAAGGTTGTCTAACCTACCGCAACGATCACGCATAGAAGTTTAATAAAGACAGTATACACATGGCAGTTGTGTTGTTCAGTCGATTCCTAGATCCACTCCTAGATATATAACATGGCGCAGCTTAACGGACATTAAAAGGAGAAATAAAAAGTAGACGTGAAAATGAAAAGCAGAGGAATCCAACCTATTAAATTAAACGGCAATCTCAATGAGAATTGGAGACAATGGAAGCTGAGGTATGAAATATACTCCGCCGCTGTAGAATTAGACTCAAAACCAGAAAAAACGCAATGAGCACATTTACTGCATTTAATGGGCGAAGAAGCCATTGCAATCTACAATAGCTTCACATTTAGTGACTATGATAAGGACAAAATTACTGTACTAAAGAAGAAATTTAATGACTATTTCATTCCAAAAAAGAACCTAACCTACGAGAGATATAAATTCTTCACGTCCCGCCAAAATGAGGAAAGCACAGAACAGTATGTCACGTCATTGAAAAACCAAGCAAAACAGAGCGAATTCCCTGAAAATTTTAAAACGGAATTAATTAAAACGATGCTAATCATTGGGATAAAAGATGAGAAGGTTCGAGAGCAACTTCTACAACATCAAGAGTACACCCTGGAAAAAGCAATCGAGACATGTGTGTTAACCGAAACATCCAGACAGCAGCTTCAGGATATGAAACAATCAATGAGTGGAGACAAGACAAGAAATTACAAAGAAGTGGATCAAGTAAGAAATCAGAAGAAAACAACACAAAAATTCCGAGAAGATTCTTCAAGATCGAACGAAAATAGAAATTACAATCACGTACAAAGAGAAATTAAAGACTGTTCAAGATGTGGTGAATCACATCCGATAAATAAATGTCCAGCATACGGTAAAAAATGTTTAAAATGTAAAAAGGACAATCACTTTGCAAATAAATGTAGGAATAAATCTGTAAACCAAGTGAATCAATCGGATAATTGTAATGATCACTTGAGTATAGACACAATTAATAATGGAAACAAAAACCTCAATAATTTTAATCATTGCATTATAGAGTTGAGTATAGGTGAAGATGCAGATGTAAAGGCTAAATTTAAAATAGATACGGGAGCAAGTGTGAATATAATTTCCTACTTTGAATTAAAAGCGTGTAAATTTAATTTAAAAAATATTGAGAACATTAAGGAAAACTTAGTCACATTTACTGGAGATAAAATTCCTATATTGGGAAAATGTATAGATTTATACTATAATGGAAATTGTTTCAAGAAAACTTAATTCTTTGTAGACAAAAGTAATAATGGGTCAATCTTAGGTTTAAAAACATGTATTCATTTAGGAATAGTAAACATAAAAAGTGATGAGGATATTAAATTCATTAATACAGTAAATAAAAACCAAATTAAAAATTATGAAGAGTTAACCAATAGATACAAAGCTGTATTTGAAGGTATAGGTAAAACAAGTAATCCATATCACATTGAAATACAAAAACATGCAAAACCAGTAGTAAATCCAACAAGAAATGTACCTTTTGCTATACAAGATCAATTTAAAAAATGTTTAGAAAATTTAGAAAAATAAAAAATAATAGAAAAAGTTCAAGGCAGCTCAGAATGGATAAATTCATATGTACTAGTTAGAAAAAAAGATGGTTCTCTACGAATCTGCTTAGATCCAAGAGATTTAAATGAAGTTATAATAGATAGAAAATACAAAATACCAAACATGGACGAAATAACAAGAAATTTGAATGGTTCAAAAATATTCACAATATTAGATGCAGCTAGTGGATTTTGGAACATTCCATTAGATGAAAAATCTAGTAAGTTATGCACTTTTGAAACCCCTCATGGTAGATATAAATTCAATAGACTACCATTTGGTATTAAAACTGCTAGTGAAGTATTCCAAGAAACTTTTCAAGATATTTTTCATATAAAAGGTGTAGTAATCTATGTCGATGATATTTTAATTCATGCCGAGACTAAAGAAGAACATGACAAAATATTGGAAGAAGTATTTAAAATAGCTAGAGAAAAAAATGTTAAATTTAATAGAAACAAATGTAAATTTGGTCTAGATGAAGTTAAGTATTTAGGACATAAGTCTTCAAATAAAGGTATATCAATGGATGAAGATGAAATTGAAGCTATCGTAGGAATGCCCAAACCAATTAATAAAAAAGATGTCCAAAGATTCCTAGGTTTCATAACTTATGTAGGAAAACGTATTCCAAACTTATCAGAAATTACTCAACCATTAAGGGATTTAATTAAAGATAACAATATATTTTCATGGGAACACCCGCAAGAAAAAGCATTTAACGAATTAAAAAAGATAATTTCACAAGAACCAACTTTAAAGTATTTTAATCCAAGAGAGCAAATAACAATATCAGTTGATGCATCTAGCTCAGGCTTAGGAGCAGCACTTTTGCAAAATGAAAAACCATGTGCATATGCTTCTAGAGCTATGAAAGAAACTCAGCAAAGATATGCTCAAATAGAGAAGGAACTATTAGCAATATGTTTTGGCGTACAAAAGTTCTATCAATATGTTTATGGAAGAGAGTTTACAGTTGAAACCGATCACAAACCATTAATTTCCATATTCAAAAAATCATTAAACTCATGCCCAGCTAGATTACAAAGGATGCTTTTGACATTACAAAAATATAAAATAAATTTAGTTTACAAACCAGGCAAATATCTAATAATAGCTGATACATTATCACGAGCAACAGTAAATAAAGTATTCGAAGATAATTTAGAATTAAACGCTCAAGTATGCCCAATCGAAAAAAAAAAACAATTAAAGAGGACAGGTTAAAACAGTTGATAAAAGCAACTGAAGATGACGAAGAACTAAAAATGATAAAAACCTTTATTAAGGATGGATGGCCAAAGAGCATAAATAAAATGACAGTAAATTTGAAACCATTTTACAAATTAAAGCCAGAAATAACAATGGGAAGCAATAACTTAATATATATGAATCAAAGAGTCATTATACCAAAATCATGGAGAAACAAAGTCCTTGAAGACATACACACAGGTCATTTAGGTATAAATAAATGCATATCGAGAGCAAAATTTGCAGTATATTGGCCTAATATGATAACACATATAGAAAATGTAATTAATAGATGTTACGTATGTAATAAATATTCAAACTCGAATAGAAGAGAGCCTATGATAAATCATCAAATAATTAAAAAACCATGGCAAAAAATAGGAATTGACTTATTTGAAATACAAGGTGAAACATTCCTTATTGCAGTGGATTACTACTCAAAATATCCCGAAATCATGCCGTTGAACAGAAATCTAACTTCCAAAAATGTAATCAACAAATTAAAATCCATATTTGCTAGACATGGAATACCCAAAATTGTTGTATCAGATAGTGGAAGACAATCATCAGTGAAGAATATGAAACATTTTTCAAAGAATGGAATTTTCAAATAACTAAATCATCCCCATACCACCAACAATCCAACGGTTTTACAGAAAGATCAATTCAAACCATTAAGAAATTAATTAAAAAGACATTAGAAAATAAAGAAGACATATACTTAGCTTTATTAAGTTACCGTAACACCCCTGTCTATGACACCTACACACCATCTCAGATATTAATGTCACGATACTTAAGAGACAACCTACCCATTAATGAAAACAAACTAAATTCTCAAATTATAAAAAAGACAAAACTAAAGAACAAAATTGACACAAGACAAATCAAATCAAAAATTAATTATGACAAATCAGGTGTACGTTCAAACGTTGAACTTAGAAATGGAATGCAAGTTTGGTTCCACGAAAAGCCTAAAAGCATTTGGAAACTAGGAAAAATTAAGAATAAAATAAGCGAAAGAACTTACGAAATAGAAAAAGAGGATGGAAGATGTATAATAAGAAATAGTGTTTACATTAAAAACTTCAAAGGTTCAAACGAAGTGATACAACGTTCAAATTTTGTATATAATAATAATATTGTAAATGATAACAGTGCAGATGATAATATTGTAAATGACAACATTACAGATGATAATATTGTAAATGACAACATTACAGATGATTGTATTGTAAATAATAACTCTGTAGATGATAACATTGTAAAAAGAGTGAACTGTAAAAGAGTAACCAGAAAACCAAAAAGACTGTATGACTATGTAACGTAATAAGGGAGATGTAATAGATGTATGTAATATAGATGTAATGTATGTGCCTTAGAGGTAAAGAAGGTTGTCTAACCTACCGCAATGACCACGCATAGAAGTTTAATAAAGACAGAATACACATGGCAGTTGTGTTGTTCAGTCGATTCCTAGATCCACTCCTAGATATATAACATCATGCTATTCTAATTTATATTGTGGAATTTGATATTTGACTGCTCAAATAAGAAATTATTATTAGTTTCAGCAATATTTGTGGCTTCCAAACACATGAAAAGACAACAATTAAGAATTATTTAAAGACGCATGATACATTTCACTCTTTACTCATGAAGATGGCAATAAAAGCTGTCTTCGTGCAATTCAAATTTCTATTGTGGTATTTGATATTTGACTACTCAAATACTATATTATTAGTTTCAGCAATATTTTTGACATAGGCATCTTCATTTTTACTCATTAGACAATAAAATATGGCAATAAAAGTTATCTTGATGCTATTCCAATTTCTATGAATATGAATATGGCAATATTATGGGTATCGAATTCAGGCGACCGTAATAATTTTTAATTTAATTAATTAATTAATTAATAAGTTAAATAACTCAAAACTCATGCATCACTTAAAATTGCAAGATGGCGGCTCCTGCAAAACTCGTGTAATTCATAAATTCAAGATGGCGGCTCCTGCGAAACTCGCGCGTAATTCATATATTCAAGATGGCGGCTAAATTCAAATATTCAAAATGGCGTCTCCCGCGCAGATTTTAGGCAGCCCAACATACACATCGCTGGTAAGGGACTTGAGACAAATTCGACGACTATGGGGTGCAAAATCGGCCTACCGTGTTCGGCTAAGTCCACAGGGGGGTGAGAAATGTGACTTTAGATGGGGTGCAAAATCGGCCGACCGAGTTTAGCTAAGTTCACAGGGGGTGAGAAATGTGAATTTAGACCCCCATGTAAACCTTATGGGAAAATGGCCCAGAACTGTCCTAGCCTATCTACTACTGTGCATAATTTACGATTGACAAAGTAAATGCGTTTCACCCTCAATATCGTTAAATTGCACTGTTAGCATTTTTAGACTCTTATACAGGGTGTTTCAGACCACCCATTCCAGGCCTTTTTCTCGTTAATTTGACGTCTTATGGGTTCAGGGAAACAAATAGAATAACAGAAACCCACCTAAAGAATATACTAGAGGTAGTTTCGATTTCCGGAAGTTACCGGAAATAGGCGTAACTGCGCTGACCTTCAGAATTTTAAATGGCAATCTATGTCATGTGGGGCATCGTGGATAGGTATTTCAAAATAAATCAACTTTTGTAAGAAGTTATTTTTATAAAAGACATGCTTAACGAAATAAAAATTAATGTCAACGCACAAACGGTCCCGCCATTTTCTCGAAAGTTTGACGTCATAGAGGTTCAAGACAAAACATAAGATGACATAGGCCTACCTAAAGAATTTACTGGTGATAGTTTAGATTCTTAGAAATAACCGGAAGGAGCTTTTTTGATCCCGGAGCTTGCTTGCAGAATTCATAACCTGATTTGTGTGCAGATTAAAATCCGGTTTGTAGAATTGTTAACGACCGGTCAGCTTGACCGATGCATCGGCCTGAACCTTCTAAGGACCTTTCTTCATAACCGACACCTCTTTTTCCGTTGACTGCTCGGGAAAAGGCGAAGCACGAGCGGCTAAATCCGCCAGCTGAAGGTTATCGCACGTGGGCCCTCCCAGGAAGTGTCGCAGCCGTCCCGATCCTTGACGTAGCCGCCTCGAGCTCACCACCACCAACAGCTGGAGCCACAGCGATCTTCGACTGCTACAACCAAAAGCCTTTCCCGTTCAGCAACCAGGAAACGTAAGGAAATTTTGAGGCAGGTTTGCAGACAAAGAGGAAATATTTAAAGGTTGGAAACCTGTCGGTTTGTTGTAATAAGTGTGCAAGGTTGTAAGAACCAAATAATATTAAAGTCCATAATTTTACGAGTCGGAACAAAACTGCGTAAATATCATATCAGGACGC
Source organism: Othius punctulatus (assembly GCA_951805005.1). Classification (NCBI taxonomy): domain Eukaryota; kingdom Metazoa; phylum Arthropoda; class Insecta; order Coleoptera; family Staphylinidae; genus Othius; species Othius punctulatus. Next base: position 45,448,621 of record OX638146.1, read on the forward strand.
TGGCCGGCGACTCGCTGGCCCTAGCGAGGTCATTCATTTTGCTGACTTCTTAATTTTAGGCAAATGTAAATAAGCACACGATCAAAATGATGACACAAAAATAAGTCGTGGGAATACGACGAGAACTCGAAACGGCGATTGCATAATTCGGTGACATGTATGGGATTGCGTCACCTTGCAGCGGAACGCAGATTTAGCATAGGACAGGGGAAGAAGAGTAAAAACTGGGGAACAGTATACATAGAAGTGCTGAACTTAAACGAGACCAGTTATATGTACCGATCGAGACAGAACGTCACGCTGTCCGACGACGACTCATATACTTTGAACATTAACTCCTCAGGTGAATATATAACCCAAGTTTATCAAATGTAATTCACACTAACAATTCCAAAGTCAATTCCATACTAATAATGTAACCTATCTAGTGATATTACCGCGCCTTGCCGCTGCTAATGAACGAAGTTTAATAAAGGTATGAAATGTAGGGAGCCTCACGCCACTAAATGCGGAGTTGAACCTAACTGCATTTTATACCTTGTCCTGACAATATTTTCGTACTGACAAGAGAATATTGTAACATGCCTTCCTTTCCTCGTCGCAAACATTTGATAAACAGTGTGGCCTCATTAATCAATCGGTAGTTAAATAAAAAGTTGCGTCAGGAGAACATAACTTAATAATTTCGATATAAATAATTCAATGATATTTGTAATTAAATCGTATAATTAAACTTGCTCAGCGCTCCGATATTCAAGAAATCTCAGAATTATGAATGAATGAAACGAATGTTTGTATGTGCTTAAGTAGATAGAAAAGTAGAAGTAGAATAGAGCTTTATCATACTAATCTATAATCAATTTTGAATAACAATACCTATTAAAGTTTTTACGATTACATGGCTGATAATGTTGGTAGACGCGAATACTAGCAATATCTCCGAATGAGGACACATTGGGTGCTTGAAGCACTGGAATCGCTTGAAGTACTTTAATGTGAAGTTATGTGATTCGTTCCTATCAACAAGGTGGCGTTGAAATACATTGGTAGGCACCGTGCTAATGAATTTCTATGCAGTGATGACATGTATCAGATATCCTTCTCGGCACAATTTGAAGATTGTGGTGCATGAAATCGCTAAGTAACACTTTGTAATTCCAACCGCAGTGTTAATAAGTTACTCAGTTTTCAAAATAAAATAAATCATTCAAAATCAAAGAATATAATAAATTTTCAATAACTATTAAACAAATCTATTCCAAAATTTAAATAAATATAACTAAATAAATAACGTCCAATTAGAGTAACAAAATTGTCTTTTATTTACCTGTCGCTTGCATAACCTTTTAAAATGAATAAATCATATGAAATCCATGTATCTGTGTTTTACTTGCTAACAAAAATTACTAACAGACACATTACCCATAAAACGGACCAAACTGAGTTATCACGATTTTGATTTAAAAATCAAACATAACGTAGAGTACTACCACTAAATCACGAGTCAAATCAATATTACAAATTACGAGAATTTGTAAATCACGAGCCAAATCAATTACTTGAATTATAATAATTCATGTAATGAATTATTGCAGTTAAAGAAATTAAATGCATCCAATTGCATTTAAGGATGAATTGCAGTTAAATAAATGCAATGAATAATAAATATTACAAATTATGAGAATTTGTACAACACCTGGGTTCGAACCGTTACAAGGTTAAGAGGAGATTAGGTTGAATAATAAAATATTTTAGGTTTTTAAATTAAATTGTTTTTATAGCAGGCTAAGAATATATTAATACACCCCCGTAAGGTCTTTCTACAGCGTGGCTCATTTTGTGTTTCATCAGAGTACCCTTTTCAGCGAAACTTGCGGTGCATTCGTCGCATTTATGAGGCCTTTCTCCTACGTGGATAATTTTGTGTCTCTTCAAGTCACCCGTTTGCGTGAAACCTGAGTTGCACTCGTCACATTTATAAGGTCTTTCTCCCGTGTGGCTCATTATGTGAGTCCTCAAATGACTCGTTGTTTTGAAACTTGAGGGGCATGTGTAACATTTATAGGGCCTTTCTCCGGTGTGGCCCATTTTGTGTGCCTTCAAATGGCACGTTCGAGTGAAACTTAAGCCGCACTCGTCACATTGGTATGGCCTTTCTCCGGTGTGTGTTAGTTTATGTCTCTTCAAATTACTTATATGCGTGTAACTTGAAGAGCATTCGTCACATTTGTAGGGTCTTTCTCCCGTGTGTCTCATTTTGTGTGTCTTCAAATGACTTATTTTTAAGAAGCTTAAGGTGCATTCATCGCATTTGTAAGGTCTTTCTGCTGTGTGGCTCACTTTATGTGTATCCAAATCATCTGTTCGCGTTAAGCTTGAGGTGCATTCATCATATTTGCACGATTTTTCATTTGAGTGTGTGGTTATGTTGTGCCTGTAAAAATAATCTTAGTTTTTGAAATCTGACAATATTACACATGCAATAGTTATTTACATATTGAGAGGGAAATTAGTTATTTACGATATTAGTATCGTAACGTAACATATTACGATAAGGTATGGCAAAATTATCAAACAAAACCGAAGGCCGAGTTTGATAAGCCATCGAGTATTAAGCGTATTGAGTAATAGTATCGAGCGTTTAACAAAAATCCACGACGAAGTTGGCGTTGGCAATCCCAAGTTATGTCCCCAGCAGACATTTATATAACCGCCCTCTATAGGCCAAGTCGTTACGGGCACACGATCCGTATCTACAACCATAGACAATTGTGGATACATCGATTTTAGATAGTAATGCTATATAGTAAATGTTATGATGTATCTATTGTAACAACCGCTTTTATGTGATTGGTCGTTAATTAATTAATTAATAAAAGGAGGAGCTGATAATCAATGCTCTTCCAATCATGGTCCAAATTATAAGTGATTGTTGAAAGTAGCATAGGGATGCTCTTCCAATCATGGGCCAGATAAGAAGTGATTGTTGCAAGTAGCATAGGGATGCTCTTCCAATCATGGGCCAGATAAGAAGTGATCGTTGATAGTAGCATAGGGCTGCTCTTCCAATCATGGGCTGTAAGAATAGCACCAGATTATAAGTGATTGTTGATAGTAGCATAGGGATGCTCTTCCAATCTTGGGCCAAATTATAATTATCTTCAGTGGTACTTACACCGCCCTCTATCTATAGGCCAAGTCGTTACGGGCGCACGATCCGTATCTACAACCATAGACAACCCCGACCACGATGGGTACCAGGGATTTTGTCGACGCAGTTCCCGAAAAGAGACAACGATTTAGCCCTTTTTAATTATCTTCGGTGGTAGTTACACCGCCCTCTATCTGCAGGCCAAGTCGTTACGGGCACACGATCCGTATCTACAACCCTCAACCACCCCGACCACGCTGGGAACCAGGGATTTTGTCGACGCATTTCCCGAAAAGAGACAAGTTACCTATAAATACGAAACACCCATTTATCTATTCCAATAAGTAAACAAAGGCGTCTCGAACGTCCTTCGTGTTTACGAATCATTAGAGGAAGCAATCTCAGGTGTAATTGACGCCCGAACCGCGCACTTCGTACACACGCCTGTTATTGTTATATCACTTCCCGCACTAGATTCAAATTGACGGAAGATAGTGTATTCAATCAACCACAAGTTACCTAGAAATATCAAACACCCATTTACCTATTCCTAAGTAAACAAAGGCGTCTCGAGCGCCCTTCGTGTTTACGAATCATTAGAGGAAGCAATCTCAGGTGTAATTGACGCCCGAACCGCGCACTTCGTACACACACCTGTTATTGTTATATCACTTCCCGCACTAGATTCAAATTGATGGAAGATAGTGTATTCAATCAACCACAAGTTGATCGATGTGGCTTTTATTTGTTGAAAATTCATAATTACTAATGTATGAAATAAAGTTACGCACTTTTTAAAAATTTTCAAAATTGTTTTTTATTGTTCACGACAATTGTTTCGCCACACTGTGGCTTCTTCAGGTGAAGAAATGATCATTTCTTCACCTGAAGAAGCCACAGTGTGGCGAAACAATTGTCGTGAACAATAAAAAACAATTTTGAAAATTTTTAAAAAGTGCGTAACTTTATTTCATACATTAGCAACCACAAGTTACCTATAAATATCAAACACCCATTTACCTATTCCTAAGTAAACAAAGGCGTCTCGAACGCCCTTCGTGTTTACGAATCATTAGAGGAAGCAATCTCAGGTGTAATTGACGCCCGAACCGCGCACTTCGTACACACACCTGTTATTGTTATATCACTTCCCGCACTAGATTCATATTGACGGAAGATAGTGTATTCAATCAATCACAAGTTACCTATAAATATCAAACACCTATTTACGTATTCCTAAGTAAACAATGGCGTTTCGAACGCCCCTCGTGTTTACGAATCATTAGAGGAAGCAATCTCAGGTGTAATTGACGCCCGAACCGCGCACTTCGTACACACACCTGTTATTGTGATATCACTTCCCGCACTAGATTCAAATTGACGGAAGATAGTGTATTCAATCAACCACAAGTTACCTATAAATACCAAACACCCATTCACCTATTCCTATAAGTAAACAAAGGCGTCTCGAACGCCCTTCGTGTTTACGAATCATTAGAGGAATCAATCTCAGGTGTAATTGACGCCCGAACCGCGCACTTCGTACACACACCTGTTATTGTGATATCACTTCCCGCACTAGATTCAAATTGACGGAAGATAGTGTATTCAATCGACCACAAGTTACCTATAAATACCAAACACCCATTTACCTATTCCTAAGTAAACAAAGGCGTCTCGAACGCCCTTCGTGTTTACGAATCATTAGAGGAAGCAATCTCAGGTGTAATTGACGCCCGAACCGCGCACTTCGTACACACTCCGGTTATTGTGATATCACTTCCCGCACTAGATTCAAATTGACGGAAGATAGTGTATTCAATCGACCACAAGTTACCTATAAATACCAAACACCCATTTACCTATTCCTATAAGTAAACAAAGGCGTCTCGAACGCCCTTCGTGTTTACAAATCATTAGAGGAAGCAATCTCAGGTGTAATTGACGCCAGAACCGCGCACTTCGTACACACGCCTGTTATTGTTATATCACTTCCCGCACTAGATTCAAATTGACGGAAGATAGTGTATTCAATCAACCACAAGTTACCTATAAATACCAAACACCGATTACCTATTCCTATAAGTAAAAAAAGGCGTCTCGAACGGCCTTCGTGTTTACGAATCATTAGAAGAAGCAATCTCAGGTGTAATTGACGCCCGAACCGCGCACTTCGTACACACACCTGTTATTGCGATATCACTTCCCGCACTAGATTCAAATTGACGGAAGATAGTGTATTCAATCAACCACAAGTTACCTATAAATATCAAACACCCATTTACCTATTCCTAAGTAAACAAAGGCGTCTCGAACGCCCTTCGTGTTTACGAATCATTAGAGGAAGCAATCTCAGGTGTAATTGACGCCCGAACTGCGCACTTCGTACACACACCTGTTATTGTGATATCACTTCCCGCACTAGATTCAAATTGACGGAAGATAGTGTATTCAATCAACCACAAGTTTTCTATAAATACCAAACACCCATTTACCTATTCCTAAGTAAACAAAGGCGTCTCGAGCGCCCTTCGTGTTTACAAATCATTAGAGGAAGCAATCTCAGGTGTAATTGACGCCCGAACCGCGCACTTCGTACACACACCTGTTATTGTGATATCACTTCCCGCACTAGATTCAAATTGACGGAAGATAGTGTATTCAATCAACCACAAGTTACCTATAAATATCAAACACCCATTTACCTATTCCTAAGTAAACAAAGGCGTCTCGAGCGCCCTTCGTGTTTACGAATCATTAGAGGAAGCAATCTCAGGTGTAATTGACGCCCGAACCGCGCACTTCGTACACACACCTGTTATTGTGATATCACTTCCCGCACTAGATTCAAATTGACGGAAGATAGTGTATTCAATCAACCACAAGTTACCTATAAATACCAAACACCCATTTACCTATTCCTAAGTAAACAAAGGCGTCTCGAGCGCCCTTCGTGTTTACAAATCATTAGAGGAAGCAATCTCAGGTGTAATTGACGCCCGAACCGCGCACTTCGTACACACACCTGTTATTGTGATATCACTTCCCGCACTAGATTCAAATTGACGGAAGATAGTGTATTCAATCAACCACAAGTTACCTATAAATACCAAACACCGATTACCTATTCCTATAAGTAAAAAAAGGCGTCTCGAACGGCCTTCGTGTTTACGAATCATTAGAAGAAGCAATCTCAGGTGTAATTGACGCCCGAACCGCGCACTTCGTACACACACCTGTTATTGCGATATCACTTCCCGCACTAGATTCAAATTGACGGAAGATAGTGTATTCAATCAACCACAAGTTACCTATAAATATCAAACACCCATTTACCTATTCCTAAGTAAACAAAGGCGTCTCGAACGCCCTTCGTGTTTACGAATCATTAGAGGAAGCAATCTCAGGTGTAATTGACGCCCGAACTGCGCACTTCGTACACACACCTGTTATTGTGATATCACTTCCCGCACTAGATTCAAATTGACGGAAGATAGTGTATTCAATCAACCACAAGTTTTCTATAAATACCAAACACCCATTTACCTATTCCTAAGTAAACAAAGGCGTCTCGAGCGCCCTTCGTGTTTACAAATCATTAGAGGAAGCAATCTCAGGTGTAATTGACGCCCGAACCGCGCACTTCGTACACACACCTGTTATTGTGATATCACTTCCCGCACTAGATTCAAATTGACGGAAGATAGTGTATTCAATCAACCACAAGTTACCTATAAATATCAAACACCCATTTACCTATTCCTAAGTAAACAAAGGCGTCTCGAGCGCCCTTCGTGTTTACGAATCATTAGAGGAAGCAATCTCAGGTGTAATTGACGCCCGAACCGCGCACTTCGTACACACACCTGTTATTGTGATATCACTTCCCGCACTAGATTCAAATTGACGGAAGATAGTGTATTCAATCAACCACAAGTTACCTATAAATACCAAACACCCATTTACCTATTCCTAAGTAAACAAAGGCGTCTCGAGCGCCCTTCGTGTTTACAAATCATTAGAGGAAGCAATCTCAGGTGTAATTGACGCCCGAACCGCGCACTTCGTACACACACCTGTTATTGTGGAATCACTACCCGTACTAGAATCAAATCGTTGTCAGCGTCATAAGCATTTAAACATATAAACTCATTATACGTCGCGATCGCGATCGCAAATTAACGTGGCTGTATTCGCCATAACTATAATAACTAATCAAGACATTCAGTGTTACCCCCCGACATACATCATCATATTCAAATCAACATAATTCATAAAGATGATGGCTTCTTCATTTCAAATCATAAAATGAGCACATAACGTGCATATTATTGGGCAAAATAATTTAGAATCGTATAAATAGAATAGGCTGGATTAAATCTCAATAAATTGAAAACATAATGACAATATGTGGTTAAATATCGTAAACAAGAAATAAGTGGAATTATTAAAACCCCGTATAACCAGAGAGAATGATAAACGAGAAAATGAAGCTTGGTCTAATCACAAGAGTAGTTATTAATAATAATATATTATAACAGTACATAGACATTTCCGATTGAGGTAGCAGGAACTGTTATTTGACACAACTTGTAACATGTCTGACGGTGATGACTACTTGTGACAGGGGCACTTGCTGTGGTCGAGGATAGAATCACTAATTTACCTCAATCAACGTATACAATGGGGCTTCAATAATTACATTATTGTGTGGACACCGACGCAACCATGTGATTCGGGAAGATCGCGAGATACCTTTAGTAATCATGCATGCATTATTGAGGATATTCCAACATCTTTAAATAGTTCTATTTTTGATCCTTTCCCATTGTAACAATAGTAACATGTTCGTTTCGTCGTACGCCAACGAGCGCACGAGAGCACCCCAGGCTATAAATACCGTTGATCTAACTTGTTTTTTCCTGTTCCCAAATTTTCGTGATCCACCCTATCTCCGCAGAGCTACCCGGTGTCAAAATTGCACCTTGTACCAGCTCGGTATCAGTTTCGCCCCTAAAGAAGAATCACCGCTTGGACTTGACTGCTTTATCTTTAGCAGAGAAACAGTGCATTACAATTATGTTCAAGAAAAACTGATCAACCAAACAAGAAAATGACTGCGATGGAATCAAAAATTGTTGATACAGTTGATACAGCGTGTATGTCTAACACCATAAAACTATTTTATTATTTCATTAAACAAAAGAAGGTTGAGGTTTAGAATTTTCAATGCAAATTGATAACATTTAAGACTAAATAATTCAAAATTACCGCCAAATTATTCTGGTAGTGTTTTTTGGTGATATATTTTAGTGTAAATGAGGATTTTCACTTCACCCGTCTTGGACTGAAAACAGACTATAGTAAATGAATGTCGTGTGTTGACCAAGTTGACATTCACAATTAAACTCGCAATATGCAAGAACCGTAAAATCATACAGTTCATTGCGTAACAAAGTGATGGAAGCCATACAAATATTGCTGCGTATAAGCATCTACAATTTCTTGCACCAGAAATTGTGTAATAAACATACTTTTGCCGTGCACAGATTATTTAAATGTTTACTTACATTTCATCATTAGGTTCGCTTTTCATATGCTGACCATGTTTATCCTCCATATGCACCTGATAACTTGCAAAGCCATCGTAAGTAGCATTGCACATTTCACAGGTGAATGGTGTGACTGAATTGATCTGCACAGATTCGGTTTCGGTCTTCACTATGCAAGAATCCTCCTGAAAATACAGTGCTAGAAACAATCTAATTCTCATGTAGTCTTTTTTCTTACCTCTGCATTACTATCTTCATCTGATTTCGAACTGGTTGGAAAATCACTTTTCAAAACTGAAAAAAAAGCAGTAATTAGATGAGAAATAGGTAATAAATTAGGATGTTAATTCAATGTTTGCTTCATTTAGAGAATTACCTGCATAAAACGGTATGATCATCAATATATCTAAAACCGATATACAATAATCTGTTTTTTTTTGTTTATGAAGAATCACCAAAGTCGCAATTTCTCTCGAAAGTATTATACTTAATTTTTCCTGCAGAGCATAATCCGGTTGCGATAAATTTAAAATGGTCAATTAGGTTAAGTTAGGTTAGGTTAGGTTAGGTTAGGTCATTAAAAAATATGAATGTATTAACATTGGGCCTCACTTGTTTTATACACAACCGGTCTACTGATAATAACAATATTATGTAAAAATATGAGTTATACCCGTATTAAGTGTCATACCAAACAACATTCAAATCAATGTAAACGTTCTCTTTTTATAAGCAAATATGTTTTTTTTTAAATTAACTTTGAAGCTCAATACTACCTAAACCAAACGCTTTTGTATATAGATAAGTTTTGTTAAATCGTCTTCTTTTGATCCCAGTAATCTGTGGTTAAGCCTTGTCCACATAATTTAGAGACACCCTGTATATATATTTACATACAAATTTGTAACATTAACTTGGAATGTTTTTTTTATGTATTTCTTTTATTTAACGACAGCCTATTAATGCTGCTATGGCTAAATACATTGCCAAAGAGCGATCCACCTCACTTGGAAATTTGGCCTTTTATGAACTTCGTGTCATCCATATCGGGTTCTTCAACGTGCACGTACAACTAACAGTACATGGGATCGCCTGCTTCACTTCCCCTCCAAAGGAACGACGCTTTGATATTAGAGAACAATATTAGCTCAAAAATTCTCAGCCCCACGGTGTTCGACCCTTGGCACGAGAGGCAAGTGCGCTAACCTCTCAACAACCGTCGACCTTTGTAATGTTTTCATCAACTGAGAATTATTACTTACATACACTGTGCGTTCCATAAATCTCACGCTTCACCTCAACGTGTTCTGGAACATCGACTGTTAAGCTATTCTTATGGCGCTGTTTCTTTTGTGGTGTTACCGAAGCAGATGGTCCCGCAGTCCCTGCATCACGGAAACGGGCTCGCGTCCGCATTACTGTGCTTAAACTAACACCGCAAGCTTCAGCTGCTCTCTAAATACAGTAATTTCCAGTTTAAGAATATATCGGTTAAATCAATTATTTACTACAACTTACCTCCGCATTAAGTGTAATCTCGTTGGGCATTCGACGTTCAAAATAATTAAACACATTCATCAACATGTGTTGAGATTGAATATTCAGAGATTTATTTCTCAACATGATATAAACTCTTATAGTCTTATATAATATATCCTTAGACAAAATCTAACACACTTAAAAACAAACGATCGTTTCAATTTTAAGGTTAGAGAGAAAATAATAAAAGACATAAGTTTGTTTATTGAATTATTGTAATAGACATACGTTTCGTATTTCATTCAATATTTTTTTTTAATTTAAAGACAATTAAAACAAACACAAGAAATATTGACAATAAAACGTTGTTCAAAATAATTAAACACATTCATCAACATGTGTTGAGATTGAATATTTAGAGATTTATTTCTCAACATGATATCAACTCTTATAGTCTTATATAATATATCCTTAGACAAAATCTAACATACTTAAAAACAAACGATCGTTTCAATTTTAAGGTTAGCAAGAAAATAATAAAAGACATAAGTTTGTTTATTGAGTTATTGAAATCGACATACGTTTCATATTTCATTCATTTTTTTTTTAATTTAAAGACAATTAAAACAAACACCACAAATATTGGCAATAAAACGTTGTTCAAAATAATTAAACACATTCATCAACATGTGTTGAGATTGAATATTCAGAGATTTATTTCTCAACATGATGTAAACTCTTATAGTCTTATATAATATATCCTTAGACAAAATCTAACACACTTAAAAACAAACGATCGTTTCAATTTTAAGGTTAGCGAGAAAATAATAAAAGACATAAGTTTGTTTATTGAATTATTGAAATAGACATACGTTTTGTATTTCACTCAATTTTTTTTTATTTAAAGACAATTAAAACAAACACCACAAATATTGGCAATAAAACTTTGTTCAAAATAATTAAACACATTCATCAACATGTGTTGAGATTGAATATTCAGAGATTTATTTCTCAACATGATATAAACTCTTATAGTCTTATATAATATACCCTTAGACCAAATCTAACACACTTAAAAACAAACGATCGTTTCAATTTTAAGGTTAGAAAGAAAATAATAAAAGACATAAGTTTGTTTATTGTATTATTGAAATCGACATACGTTTCGTATTTCATTCAATTTTTTTTTTAATTTAAAGACAATTTAAACAAACACCACAAATATTGACAATAAAACGTTGTTCAAAATAATTAAACACATTCATCAACATGTGTTGAGATTGAATATTCAGAGATTTATTTCTCAACATGATATAAACTCTTATAGTCTTATATAATATACCCTTAGACCAAATCTAACACACTTAAAAACAAACGATCGTTCAATTTTAAGGTTAGAGTGAAAATAATAAAAGACATAAGTTTGTTTATTGAATTATTGAAATAGACATACGTTTCGTATTTCATTCAATTTTTTTTTAATTTAAAGACAATTAAAAAAACACCACAAATATTGGCAATAAAACTTTGTTCAAAATAATTAAACACATTCATCAACATGTGTTGAGATTGAATATTCAGAGATTTATTTCTCAACATGATATAAACTCTTATAGTCTTATATAATATATCCTTAGACAAAATCTAACACACTTAAAAACAAACGATCGTTTCAATTTTAAGGTTAGAGAGAAAATAATAAAAGACATAAGTTTGTTTATTGAATTATTGTAATAGACATACGTTTCGTATTTCATTCAATATTTTTTTTTAATTTAAAGACAATTAAAACAAACACAAGAAATATTGACAATAAAACGTTGTTCAAAATAATTAAACACATTCATCAACATGTGTTGAGATTGAATATTTAGAGATTTATTTCTCAACATGATATCAACTCTTATAGTCTTATATAATATATCCTTAGACAAAATCTAACATACTTAAAAACAAACGATCGTTTCAATTTTAAGGTTAGCAAGAAAATAATAAAAGACATAAGTTTGTTTATTGAGTTATTGAAATCGACATACGTTTCATATTTCATTCATTTTTTTTTTAATTTAAAGACAATTAAAACAAACACCACAAATATTGGCAATAAAACGTTGTTCAAAATAATTAAACACATTCATCAACATGTGTTGAGATTGAATATTCAGAGATTTATTTCTCAACATGATGTAAACTCTTATAGTCTTATATAATATATCCTTAGACAAAATCTAACACACTTAAAAACAAACGATCGTTTCAATTTTAAGGTTAGCGAGAAAATAATAAAAGACATAAGTTTGTTTATTGAATTATTGAAATAGACATACGTTTTGTATTTCACTCAATTTTTTTTTATTTAAAGACAATTAAAACAAACACCACAAATATTGGCAATAAAACTTTGTTCAAAATAATTAAACACATTCATCAACATGTGTTGAGATTGAATATTCAGAGATTTATTTCTCAACATGATATAAACTCTTATAGTCTTATATAATATACCCTTAGACCAAATCTAACACACTTAAAAACAAACGATCGTTTCAATTTTAAGGTTAGAAAGAAAATAATAAAAGACATAAGTTTGTTTATTGTATTATTGAAATCGACATACGTTTCGTATTTCATTCAATTTTTTTTTTAATTTAAAGACAATTTAAACAAACACCACAAATATTGACAATAAAACGTTGTTCAAAATAATTAAACACATTCATCAACATGTGTTGAGATTGAATATTCAGAGATTTATTTCTCAACATGATATAAACTCTTATAGTCTTATATAATATACCCTTAGACCAAATCTAACACACTTAAAAACAAACGATCGTTCAATTTTAAGGTTAGAGTGAAAATAATAAAAGACATAAGTTTGTTTATTGAATTATTGAAATAGACATACGTTTCGTATTTCATTCAATTTTTTTTTAATTTAAAGACAATTAAAAAAACACCACAAATATTGGCAATAAAACTTTGTTCAAAATAATTAAACACATTCATCAACATGTGTTGAGATTGAATATTCAGAGATTTATTTCTCAACATGATATAAACTCTTATAGTCTTATATAATATATCCTTAGACAAAATCTAACACACTTAAAAACAAACGATCGTTTCAATTTTAAGGTTAGAGAGAAAATAATGAAAGACATAAGTTTGTTTATTGAATTATTGAAATAGACATACGTTTCGTATTTCATTCATTTTATTTTTTATTTTAAAGACAATTAAAACAAACACCACAAATATTGACAATAAAACGTTGTTCAAAATAATTAAACACATTCATCAACATGTGTTGAGATTGAATATTCAGAGATTTATTTCTCAACATGATATAAACTCTTATAGTCTTATATAATATATCCTTAGACAAAATCTAACACACTTAAAAACAAACGATCGTTTCAATTTTGAGGTTAGAGAGAAAATAATAAAAGACATAAGTTTGTTTATTGTATTATTGAAATCGACATACGTTTCGTATTTCATTCAATTTTTTTTTTAATTTAAAGACAATTAAAACAAACACCACAAATATTGGCAATAAAACGTTGTTCAAAATAATTAAACACATTCATCAACATGAGTTGAGATTGAATATTCAGAGATTTATTTCTCAACATGATATAAACTCTTATAGTCTTATATAATATACCCTTAGACCAAATCTAACACACTTAAAAACCAACGATCGTTTCAATTTTAAGGTTAGAGAGAAAATAATGAAAGACATAAGTTTGTTTATTGAATTATTGAAATAGACATACGTTTCGTATTTCATTCATTTTATTTTTTATTTTAAAGACAATTAAAACAAACACCACAAATATTGACAATAAAACGTTGTTCAAAATAATTAAACACATTCATCAACATGTGTTGAGATTGAATATTCAGAGATTTATTTCTCAACATGATATAAACTCTTATAGTCTTATATAATATATCCTTAGACAAAATCTAACACACTTAAAAACAAACGATCGTTTCAATTTTGAGGTTAGAGAGAAAATAATAAAAGACATAAGTTTGTTTATTGTATTATTGAAATCGACATACGTTTCGTATTTCATTCAATTTTTTTTTTAATTTAAAGACAATTAAAACAAACACCACAAATATTGGCAATAAAACGTTGTTCAAAATAATTAAACACATTCATCAACATGAGTTGAGATTGAATATTCAGAGATTTATTTCTCAACATGATATAAACTCTTATAGTCTTATATAATATACCCTTAGACCAAATCTAACACACTTAAAAACCAACGATCGTTTCAATTTTAAGGTTAGAGAGAAAATAATGAAAGACATAAGTTTGTTTATTGAATTATTGAAATAGACATACGTTTCGTATTTCATTCATTTTAATTTTTATTTTAAAGACAATTAAAACAAACACCACAAATATTGACAATAAAACGTTGTTCAAAATAATTAAACACATTCATCAACATGTGTTGAGATTGAATATTCAGAGATTTATTTCTCAACATGATATAAACTCTTATAGTCTTATATAATATACCCTTAGACCAAATCTAACACACTTAAAAACCAACGATCGTTTCAATTTTAAGGTTAGAGAGAAAATAATGAAAGACATAAGTTTGTTTATTGAATTATTGAAATAGACATACGTTTCGTATTTCATTCATTTTATTTTTTATTTTAAAGACAATTAAAACAAACACCACAAATATTGACAATAAAACGTTGTTCAAAATAATTAAACACATTCATCAACATGTGTTGAGATTGAATATTCAGAGATTTATTTCTCAACATGATATAAACTCTTATAGTCTTATATAATATATCCTTAGACAAAATCTAACACACTTAAAAACAAACGATCGTTTCAATTTTGAGGTTAGAGAGAAAATAATAAAAGACATAAGTTTGTTTATTGAATTATTGAAATCGACATACGTTTCGTATTTCATTCAATTTTTTTTTTAATTTAAAGACAATTAAAACAAACACCACAAATATTGACAATAAAACGTTGTTCAAAATAATTAAACACATTCATCAACATGTGTTGAGATTGAATATTCAGAGATATATTTCTCAACATGATATAAACTCTTATAGTCTTATGTAATATATCCTCAGACAAAATCTAACACACTTAAAAACAAACGATCGTTTCAATTTTAAGGTTAGAGAGAAAATAATAAAAGACATAAGTTTGTTTATTGAATTATTGAAATAGACATACGTTTCGTATTTCATTCAATTTTTTTTAATTTAAAGACAATTAAAACAAACACCACAAATATTGACAATAAAACGTTGTTCAATATAATTAAACACATTCATCAACATGTGTTGAGATTGAATATTCAGAGATTTATTTCTCAACATGATATAAACTCTTATAGTCTTATGTAATATATCCTCAGACAAAATCTAACACACTTAAAAACAAACGATCGTTTCAATTTTAAGGTTAGAGAGAAAATAATAAAAGACATAAGTTTGTTTATTGAATTATTGAAATAGACATACGTTTCGTATTTAATTCAATTTCTTTTTTTAAATTTAAAGACAATTAAAACAAACACCACAAATATTGACAATAAAACGTTGTTCAAAATAATTAAACACATTCATCAACATGTGTTGAGATTGAATATTCAGAGATTTATTCCTCAACATGATATAAACTCTTATAGTCTTATATAATATACCCTTAGACCAAATCTAACACACTTAAAAACAAACGATCGTTTCAATTTTAAGGTTAGATAGAAAATAAGAAAAGACATAAGTTTGTTTATTGAATTATTGAAATCGACATACGTTTCGTATTTCATTCAATTTTTTTTTTAATTTAAAGACAATTAAAACAAACACCACAAATATTGGCAATAAAACGTTGTTCAAAATAATTAAACACATTCATCAACATGAGTTGAGATTGAATATTCAGAGATTTATTTCTCAACATGATATAAACTCTTATAGCCTTATATAATATACCCTTAGACCAAATCGAACACACTTAAAAACAAACGATCGTTTTAATTTTAAGGTTAGAGAGAAAATAATAAAAGACATAAGTTTGTTTATTGAATTAATGAAATCGACATACGTTTCGTATTACATTCAATTTTTTTTTTTTAATTTAAAGACAATTAAAACAAACACCACAAATATTGACAATAAAACGTTGTTCAAAATAATTAAACACATTCATCAACATGTGTTGAGATTGAATATTCAGAGATTTATTTCTCAACATGATATAAACTCTTATAGTCTTATATAATATACCCTTAGACCAAATCTAACACACTTAAAAACAAACGATCGTTTCAATTTTAAGGTTAGAGAGAAAATAATAAAAGACATAAGTTTGTTTTTTTGAATAATTGAAATCGACATACGTTTCGTATTTCATTTAATTTTTTTTTTATAAAGACAATTATGACAACCAACACCACAAACATTGACAATATAATATATTTAAACATTTTTATAACAAACTTAACACTATAATTCATATCTAACCTAATTATTGTATTCGTTGTAGACATGCCATGCCTCTGATGATGGTTTGTAAGAAACTGAAACTAGTTAGACAAAATAAAATAAATCAATAATAAAATAAAATTAAAATAATTCTACCAGTAAGTACCCGTTAAAAATACGTTAAATTAATAACTGGTAACTTATGGATAAAACCTTAAACTTAATAAAATTGGGTGTTACATAATTGAAGGACCAGGCGAGTTGTATCGCCAATGTAAATGAAAAGGTAATTAAAATTCGTAGGTTTGGAAATAACGTGGACTATAATTAATATGTAACAATAATAAATACACAACGATGTATACCGGTGAAGGAAACGAATTGAAGTCTTGTCTACTCTGCCCGCTTACAACTAATTTTTGAGTTACTGGGGTGGGGCGCAATTTGAATTATGCAGCGCGAGGGGTGGCTTGAAGATGGTCCCTGATTGGTGCGGAATTTCGTTTTGGTAAACCATGTTGCCACACTTGGTTCTTACAATCCTTGGGTAATTCCTCTATCTGGCATTTCTGAGGATTCCTAATGCGGCGCAATAAATATGTTTTGGATTTCCCGGTCGCTAATTATATTTGCCGAAGTGGCAATCCTTGCTCAATAAACAGCTTAAGGTGCCTATTAATTTTTATGCGCACCGTAATTTACTCAAGCACTTCTCGGTGAATATAATGGGCAGCTAATAGCCACTCCAGTAACTCATCTTTTCAATCTTAATACAAATGTGTCTGCTGCAATAAAAGCCAAATACCGAGAATACACTTTAAAACAGATTTGGGGTTCGACGCTGTGGAATAGCGCCGAAACATTGGGTTTTTTATATTATTTTGGGTTATTACAAATTGGGTTGGTTATAATAAGTGTGTAAGGTTAAGATAAGGTAATAACAAAACAGTTTGAGTTTTTAAATTAAATTGTTTTCATAGTCGGCTAAGAATATATGAATGCACCCTCGTAAGGCTTTTCTCCAGTGTGGCTCATTTTGTGTTTCTTCAAACTACTGTTTGCAGTAAAACTTGCAGTGCATTCGTCACATTTATACGGTCTTTCTCCTGTGTGGCTAATTTTGTGTCTCTTCAAATCGCCCCTTTGCATGAAACTTGAGACGCACTCGTCACACTTATAAGGTCTTTCTCCAGTGTGGCTCATTTTGTGTACCTTTAAATGACATGTTCGAGCGAAACTTGAGGGGCATTCATCACACATATAAGGCCTTTCTCCAGTGTGGGTTATTTCATGTCTCTTCAAATTACATTTATACCTGTAACTTGCAGAGCAGGCATCACATTTATAAGGTCTTTCACCAGTGTGGATCATTTTGTGCCTCTTCAAATCATCTATTTGCGTGAAACTTGTGGTGCATTCATCATATTTATAAGGTCGTTCTCCAGTGTGGATCGTTTTGTGTCTGATCAAATCATCTGTTTGCATGAAACTTGTGGTGCATTCATCATATTTGTACGATTTTTCATCTGTGTGTGTGGTTATGTTGCACCTGTAAAAATAATGTTATTTTTTAAAATCTGACAATATTACACGTATACTCATTTACATATAGAGGGGGAAAATAAGTTATTTACGATATTAGTATCGTAATATAACATATTACGATAGTAGTATTGTAATATAACATATTACGATAGTAGTATCGTAATATAACATATTACGATACGATACAATAAATAACTATTAACATCTTTCTCTCACAATATCTTTATTTGTATTTACATATAGCACATGCTAATTGGAAAAATGGCTGAATTCGCTATGCAATATTATGCAATATTTAACAGACTGGATTGTTCATACTGTTATACGCATCAAAATTTTGCTTGCTATGTATCTTTCAGCAGTATCAACCAGTAACCTTGTCTTATGCGGGGGCCGCACTTTGTTTCCTCTTGAGCATTCACGCATGTTACAAACATGTTACAAACATGTTAGCTATGGTACAAAACAAAATGGTGTACTATATTTCAAAACGAGACATGAATATTATGGCCAGGTGCAATTGGGAATCGCCATTTTAAATTTAAAGAGCTGCAAATATTAGATTTTTTGTAGTTTTAATTCTTCAAAACTTGTTATTGAAGTGCCGCATGATAATTGCCGCAAAATTAGATTTTTTTTAGTTTTCATTCTTCAAAACTTGTTATTGAAGTGCCGCACGAAAAAGTGTTTTGAAACGAGTTACTACACACAATACACATAAAATGCATGCAAAATATGTTATATTATATTTGTATTAACAAACAACAAAAAAGTACAAAACTCATTGCTACAAAAATGTTTATTTTTATACAGATTTTTTTTTTTAATTTATTTAGCGTATGGCATTTATAGAGCGTTCAACAAAGAGGTGTCCATTTTTCCAATTAGTGCCAACAGATGGAACTCTTTACATAAAATATTTGTGATATACGGCAAAACATCACAAAACAGTGTCAATGTAAATTGTAAATTAGGTCATTCAAAATAACTATCAAGCTTAAATCTATTATAGATATGAATTATCAAAGAGCCATTGGGTTGGGTTAGTAAGTTGTAACACCCTAAAATGGCAGTTAGTACTCATTGAAACAAACAACTTTTCTTAGTTAAATTTTTTGAATTAGAGCCCAAGTTCATAGTTATTGGCGTTCTTTTGTTTTTCGAAAAATCGTCATTACTCCCTTATGTTAAGAAATATTTAAAAAATACAAAAACGTTTAGCACGCGCTATCGGTTCACTAAAACATTTGTATTTACAATTATTTTCTATTTTATCAAATAACAAAATGGCGACCGAAGAAAAATTTCGAAACAAGATATTTTGAAAATCACTCGATTGATTTTTGAAAATAAAACATTTATGAAATCCTTAGACTATATTATAACATTTGTCTGAAACATTTTTTTCGATCTGTCCAAAAAAGTTATTACTCAAATTACAATTACAAAATAAGTTTTAACAAACTGCAACAATCATTTAAAACAAAGTAGACTAACCTTAAGTTAGGCCATTAAACAAGTTGAGGCACGTGTTTTCTACTTTGTACGTTCAAATTTAAATACTTTTTGATTTTGTTCTTCAGAAATTTCTGCTTCATCTTGAAAAGTTTCTATCACGTTTATCATTTGTGTGCGTATTTTGCATAATTTGTGTATAAAAATGCATAATTATCAAAAAAGACAAATGTTATAAGATAGTTCAAGGATTTTATAAATGTTTTATTTTCAAAAATCGATCGATTGGTTTTCAAAATATCTTGCTTAGAAATTTTTGATCGGTCGCCATTTTGTTATTTGATAAAATAGAAAATTATTGTAAATACAAATGTTTTAGAGAACCGAAAGCGCACGTTGACTGCGTTTCTATTTATTAAATATTCCTTAAAATAAGGGAGTAATGACGATTTTTCGAAAAACAAAAGAACGCCAATAACTATGAACTTGGGCTCCAATTCAAAAATGTTAACTAAGAAAAGTTGTTTGTTTCAATGAGTTCTAACTGGCATTTTCGGGTGTTACAACTTAGTATTAACACCCTGTATATGTGTACACATTTAAATATTTACATATTAAAGGTTTAGGTCTAATTTAGCTATCCATTCAAGAACAACGGCAGTGAAAATATTTTCCGGAATACCGAGGTAAGAATAGGTCAGGCTCTGCTGCTGCTGCTTTCTTCTATTCTCCTCCTTGATCCTTAACCCTTCGTGAGGGTTTTTGACGTCATCAATGTGCTGGTCCTATTTCTGCCGCCCATGTGTCCATATCTTGGGCAGCCCAATGCAGACTCTGGCCAGTGAGACGTCGCATCTGTTCCACCCATCATTTCGGTGATCATCCCGTGGTCTGCGCCCCTCGACCTCTCCCTCCACTAAGAGTCTCTCCACGCACTCTTCTACGAAACGAGGAGAATTCAATAATATATCTACATCGATGCGAAGCCCAACTTTGAGCCAGTCAAACAAGTTTGCGTGAGTTACGACATGCCTCGATGTGACACGTATGTAGTTTCAGCTCATCGCGATTCTAACTTTGAAAGTCCGACCATGGCGAGTGCATCCCTGTCTGAGCAAAGCAAGAAATTACTCGATTTGGAGGAAAAGTTTGTGATAAAATTTCTCACAAAAGAGGGGAAGAAGTCAAAGGTACAGATCATCCATTATAGATATAAATTGTCAAATTCAAGGTCAGCCAAAATGTCACAATGTATAATAATTTTGACTATACTTATAACTAGTAACTATATATATATATATATATATATATATATATATATATATATATATATATATATATATACAGAGTGAGCAACATTGATTGAAGTCAAGTTAAATTTCCCGCCGAAAAAACTGGGGAATTTCTTCGCTCCAAGTTTATTAGTAATTAAATTTACTGTAAAGTCAAAAGATTTGACAGCCCCAGTCCAGTGCCGCCCGCGTTGTATTATTATTTATTACCATTGTGCCAATTCTTCGCATATAGTTATTTTGTCTTCTGCTTCATAACCATCAGTTCTTATCAGGACTACTCTGAGTAAATCTTTGATTGCTGGTAAGTGATTTGCAGTTTTTAAGGTTATACAATTATAAAAGTTAAGTTTTGTTCTAAATTTACAGAGTTTAAGTGAAATCGCTTTTCTATTGAAATGGTTTTTACACCACAACATGATGCCTTCATCCTGAAGGCTCATTATCGAAGTGGAACACTTAATGAAGACGGGACGTGGACATATTCATTACAATCGTGTATGAATCAATTTAACGAAGCCTTCCCCGATGTCAACATTACTTACAAAATATTTATCCAGCATAAAACCCGTATTATTCACCGCTTTGAAGGAAAGAATTGTATTTGTAAGGGCAAGTCAACTGGAAGACCGTCTACCTTAACAGAAGAGATTGTTGCCGATGTCCAACAACGGCTTGAACAAAGTCCAACAAAATCTATAAGAATACTTTCAGCACAAACAGGAGGGTTCTTAATTTTAGGGTGCAAAAAAGTTATTTTTTATCATTCATGTGGTCTTTATGGCATACAAATGTTAATGTTTAAAAATCCGCTTACAGGAGTATCGTATGGGAGTTGCCGAAAAGTCGCGAAGAAAATTCTCCATTTGCACCCGTATAAGGTATCGGTAGTTCAACAACTTCACCCACTTGATTTTCAAAAAGAATTGATTATTGCAATTGGTTTAATCAGCATTTAAATGATAACGATATGCTGGACAGGACCTTTTTCACTGATGAGGCGTGGTTTCACTTATCAGGATCTGTGAACAGCCAAAATTATCGTACATGGGCTACAGAAAATCCTCATACGTTCATCGAAACAGATTTACATCCACTTAAAATTGGTGTTTGGGTAGCAATTTCGAGACGTCGGATAATTAGCCCAATATTTTTCAATGAAACAATCAATGCGGAGCGTTACCGAATAATCATCCTGGGTGCATTTCTTAATCAGGTGCATGATGATGAACAAATAATGGGTTATTTTCAGCAAGACGGAGCCACTGCTCATACTGCGTTTGCGACAATTAATTATTTAAGGGAATTTTACGATGATCGATTGATAAGCTCAGGATTATGGCCACCACGTTCACCAGACCTCACGCCGTGTGATTTTTATATTTTCGGACATTTGAAAAATAATGTTTTTAAAAATAGGATGCACAACCTAAACCAACTCCAAGAAGCAATTGAAGAAGAGATAAGAAACAACTCCAGAGCAGCTCCAATATGTTTTTGAAAATAAAAAACGTAGAATTAACATCTGCCTTGAAAACGAAGGCCGCCATTTTCAACATTTGTTGTAAACTTTTATTGTAACGTTTTAAAATATGCAATTATGATTAAATCATTTTGTTGTTGTTTTGTTTGTTGTTTGCTACGCCACTGGAAATCTAGGGGATATTCTTCTTATATTTTCAGTTATACCAACATGCGTATTTGGTTGCCTACCTATCAAACCTCAAGCATTGTTGCTCACACTGTATATAGTAACTATATAACTAGTAACAAATATGTCATTGATGCCAACATTGTTTTGAGGTTATGAGACCTATTAGTTTTTAATCATTTGAGTTGGTTTAATAACAAGAAGTAGGTACCGTTGCAATTTTTTTAGTCAATAAATTGTGAACATGAGAAATAAAGAAAAACGTTTTAAATTCATTCGAGTTGGGGAATTAAACTGGTCAAAATTAGAAACAATCATTTTAATAGTGCTGCCAAAATTAAATAGTTAAAATACCCGTTGGCGTTTCTAGTAACTTTATCAATAATGCCAACCCAATGGCACTTTGACAATTCATATCTATAATGTATTTAGTTTTATTATTATTTTTTTAAGATACTTCGTTACAGTGTATGGCAAATTTATACCTTCAGAACATATACATGAACATGATATCATATATATGAACAAGTCATATTTTGGAGTAAGCAATTCAAGCTGGGCAGAGAGTCCATAGGAGTCCATAACGGAAGATACCTATGCTAACACTGTGACAGCTTTGCACGAGTCCATCAAGGAGAAAAAACATATTAGGGATTTTTTTTTTTCAAACAATTTTATTAAAAAAAGGTCTTCAGAGTTAACCTCAAAACGCCAAATCCCAAGTTTGTTTGGAAACAAAAAAAAATCTGGAAACTGGTAAGACTTTAATTAAATTGAAACTATGTGTGGATACTACTTGGTGAAACATTGAACCTGGTAAGACTTTATTTATGTTTTTCAACTACACTACGGATTTGAGGTTTTGAGGTGACTCCGAACAACTTTTCTTAATAAAAAGTTATGCAAAACAAATTCCTTGTATGTTTGTTTACTAGAACTACAGAATTAACATTTACACTTACTGTTTCAGTGACCAAGTTTGTAATTTCGTTCATGTCTTCACATAAAAGTGGATATTATGGATCATATGTGGATCATATCGAAAGTGGATCACATGTCATCTCATGATACGATGAAGATAAATCTGCGGATGCGACACCAAAGCGTTCACTCGTTTGTTTAGTTTCATGGTACGATTGAGGTAAATTGGCGGAGGGTACCGCATTTCCCTTTAAAAAATGCCGTGTTTGTCCTAAACAGAGGGATAGTTACAACTTGGTATTTTCAAGAGAAAATTCGTACCTTCTCTCTGCGGAAAATAGTCTTCAGGAAGAAAATGCTTGGAACACACGCGCATCCATTGATTAATCTCCATGTCAATTCTTAATTTGAGCTTCCATGCTCTCAGTAAGTCTATCAGCTTGGCGTTTCCCAACTTGGTTACATATTTAACCTTCCTTTTACCTGCAGGCGGTAATCGATGGAAACTAGTGGCGTGATTTTTTTTTTTATCTTCGCTGCAGCCGGATACGATGCAAACCGTTTTACTTTTACCCCTTCTTGATTTTCTTGAATTCTTGAAACTAAAACCATAAGATTGATAACTGTACGATGAACTGCAAAAGTCGACGTATTCGATATGATTCACACACTGTCGCATAACAAACACATAAAGAACAGTTGACTGGACGGGTCAAGGCTAGTACATAAATGCCCACAGATGTGCATACCATGGATACCTCGTGGTATCCAGTTGATTCCCGTATTCAGTGCCACGCCTTGACATGGTACTGGTAGTACATGTACTGGTATATATGGTTATGTACTGGTAGTACATAAATGCCCACCGATGTGCATACCGTGGATACCTCGTGGTATCCAGTTGATTCCCGTATTCAGTGCCACGCCTTGACATGGTACTGGAGCCCGTGGGGTGACACCAACATCGTGAAAGCGGTTGTGCAGATAATAATCAGCTTGTGAGGCCATAGCGACACATTCCCGCTCTTGTAATCGAATATGTGCATACCCTACTCGCACCTGCATAGTAACATGTTCGTTCCGTCGTACACTAACGAGCGCACAAGGGACCCCGGGATATAAATACCGTTGATCTAACTTGTTTTTCCTGTTCCCAAATTTTCGTGCTTCAGCCTATCTCCGCAGAGCTACCCGGTGTCAAAGTTGCGCCTTCTACCAGCTCGGTATCACTTTCGCCCCTAAAGAAGCGTCAGCGCTTGGACTTTAGTGCTTTATCTTTAGCAGAGAAACAGTGCATTATAATTATGTTCAAGAAAAACTGATCAACCAAATAAGAAAATGACTGCGATGGAATAAAAAATTGTTGATACAGTTGATACAGCGTGTATGTCTAACACCATAAAACTATTTTATTATTTCATTAAACAAAAAAAGGTTGAGGTTTAGAATTTTCAATGCAAATTGATAAGATTTAACACTAAATCATTCAAAATTACCGCCAAATTATTCTAGTGTGTTTTTTGGTGATATTTTTTAGTGTAAATATGGATTTTCACTTTACCCGTCTTGGACTGAAAACAGCCTATAGTAAATGAATGTCGTGTGTTGACCAAGCTGACATTCACAATTAAACTCGCAATATGCAAGAACCGTAAAGAAATCATACAATTTATTGCATAAAACATGTGATGGAGCCATACAAATATTGCTGCGTATAAGCATCTACAATTTCTTGCACCGGAAATTGTACAATAAACATACATTTGCCGTGCACAGATTATTTAAATGTTTACTCACGTTTTTTCACTGGGTTCGATTTTAATATGATGAGCATGTTTGTCCTCCATATGCACCTGATAACTTGCTAAGCCATCGTAAGTAGCATTACACATTTCACATGTGAGTGCCGTGACTGAATTGATCTGCACAGATTCGTTTTCTATCTTAACTATGCAAGAATCCCCCTGAAAATACAATTCTAGAAACAATTTAATTACCTTCTAGTATTTTGCTTACCTCTGCATCACTATCTTCATCGGATTTCGAATTAGTTGGAAAATCACTTATCTCCGGTTGTAAAACTGAAGAAAAATAAACAGTAAGATTAGATCAGAAATACAGAGTGAGCAACAATGTCTGAAGTCAAGTTAAATTTCCCGCCCAAAACACTGGGGAATTTCTTCGCTCCAAGTTTATTATTAATTAAATTTACTGTAAAGTCAAAAGATTTGACAGCCCCAGCCCAGTGCCGCCCGCGTCGTATTATTATTTATTACCATTGTGCCAATTCTTCGCATATAGTTATTTTGTCTTCTGCTTCATAAACATCAGTTCTTATCAGGACTACTCTGAGTAAATCTTTGATTTCTGGTAAGTGATTTGCAGGTTTTAAGGTTATAAAATTATAAAAGTTAAGTTTTATTCTAAATTTAGAGTTTAAGTGAAATCACTTTCCTGTTGCAATGGTTTTTAAACCACAACATGATGCCTTCATCCTGAAGGCTCATTATCGAAGTGGAACACTAAATGAAGACGGAACATGGACATATACATTACAATCGTGTATGAATCAATTTAACGAAGCCTTCCCCGATGTCAACATTACTTACAAAATATTTATCCAGCATAAAACCCGTATTATTCAGCGCTTTGAAGGAAATAATTGTATTTGTAAGGGCAAGTCAACTGGAAGACCGTCTACCTTAACAGAAGAGATTGTTGCCGATGTCCAACAACGGCTTGAACAAAGTCCAACAAAATCTATAAGAAAACTTTCAGCACAAACAGGTTGGTTCTTAATTTTAGGGTGCTAAAAAGTTATTTTCTATCATTCATGCGGTCTTTATAGCATACAAATTTTAATGTTTAAATCCGCTTACAGGAGTATCGTATGGGAGTTGCCGAAAAGTCGCGAAGAAAATTCTCCATTTGCACCCGTATAAGGTATCGGTAGTCAACAACTTCACCCGCTTGATTTTCAAAAAAGAAGAAGAAAAAGATTATTGCAATTGGTTTAATCAGTATTTAAATGATAACGATATGCTGGACTGGACCTTTTTCACTGATGAGGCGTGGTTTCACTTATCAGGATATGTGAACAGCCAAAATTATCGTACATGGGCTACAGAAAATCCTCATACGTTCATCGAAACAGATTTACATCCACTTAAAATTGGTGTTTGGGTAGCAATTTCGAGACGTCGGATAATTGGCCCAATATTTTTCAATGAAACAATCAATGCGGAGCGTTACGGAACAATCATCTTGGGTGCATTTCTTAATCAGGTGCATGATGATGAACAAATAATGGGTTATTTTCAGCAAGACGGAGCCACTGCTCATACTGCCTTTGCGACAATTAATTATTTAAGGGAATTTTACGATGATCGATTGATAAGCTCAGGAATATGGCCACCACGTTCACCAGACCTCACTCCGTGTGATTTTTATCTTTTTGGACATTTGAAAAATAATGTTTTTAAAACTAGGATGCACAACCTAAACCAACTCCAAGAAGCAATTGAAGAAGAGATAAGAAACATAACTCCAGAGCAGCTCCAATATGTTTTTGAAAATAAAAAACCTAGAATTAACATCTGCCTTGAAAACAAAGGCCACCATTTTCAACATTTGTTGTAAACTTTTATTGTAACGTTTTAAAATATGTAATTATGATTAAATATTTAATTCATTTTGTTGTTGTTTTGTTTGTTCTTTGCTACGCCACTGGAAAAACAATCTAGGGGATATTCTTTTTACATTTTCAGTTATACCAACATGCGTATTTGGTTGCCTACCTATCAAACCTCAAGCATTGTTGCTCACACTGTAGATAATAAAGTAGGATGTTAATTAAATTGCTTGTTTTAGACTATTACCTCGATAAAACGGTTTGGTCAACCATATTTCTAAAACCGGTATACTAGAGCCTGATTTAATTTAAAAATCCACCAACGTCACAATTTCTTTCTAAAGTATTAGTGGCAACTCTGTTAGTGTCATTAGTGTTTTTCGAAAACGAGGTTAGGGTTCAATATGTAGTGATTTTTGTTTTAGCCAACTTAAAGCAACAGGTGGTGGATCTTTAAAACAAAATTGAGCATATGACTTAATGAAATAATAAAATGATAATAACGAGCGTACAACAAGACCACAAATACCGCCGCTAAGGAGCGATTCACCAAACATGAAAATTTTGCCTTTATGAATTTTGCTTCATCCATATCGGGGGGTTCTTTAAAGTGCATGTACAACTAACAGTCAACAGGATCGCCTGCTTTAGTTGCCCCTCCAAAGGAACGCCACTTTGATGTTAGAGTTTTAATTGCTAAAAAATTCTCGGGCCCATGGGCTTCGAACCTACGACCTCAAGGCACGAAAGTCAAGTGCGCTAACCTCTGGGCCACTGTCGACCTTTGTAATGTTTTTATTAACTGAGTACTATTACTTACATACACTATGCGTTTCATAAAATTCATGCTTCACCTCAACGTGTTCTGGAACATCGACCGATGAGTTATTCTTACGACGCCGTTTCTGTTGTGGTGTTAGTGATACAGATGTTCCTGCAGCCTCTGCATCACGGAAACGGGCACGCGTCCGCATTACTGTGCTTAAGCTAACACCGCAAGCTTCGGAGGCTCTCTAAATACAATAATTTCCAGTTAAAGAATATATGAGTTACATCAGTTAATTACCTCTGTATTAAGTGTAGTCTCGTTGGGCCTTTGACGTTGAAAATAATTAAACACATTCATCAACATGTGTTGAGATTGAATAGTCAGATGTTTATATCTCAACATGATGTAAAATCAACTCTTTAACTCTTATCTAATATAACTTTACACCAAAATCTAACACGATAAGTTCTATCACAACAATAGTTATAATTTTAAGGTTAGAGATAAAATGATAATACACATACGTTGCACTTTGTCCATTGTATTTAAAAATCGACGTACGTATCGTATTCCATTTCATTATATTACATTTATGCGAACGGCATAGATATTCAAACGCGATTGGTAGTTCGAAAATACATCAGTCGTGAACCTATACTACATACCGGGAAACACATATTATATATATACAGACAGGCAACTCTCTGTAAAAAACATTTGTCGCGTTTGCGCCCTCTATGATTTATAGGTCCGTACGATTTTCTTAACAAAAAAACACATTAGATGGCGCTACTATAGCTTAATGTAAAAAAGCGGGATTTATAAATAAATATAAATTTATGAATTTTTAAATATATATGTAATTATAATATAGTGGGAAATTTAGTCAATTAATTTAATAAGCTAAGTTGTATTGGAGCTGTAGATTTATTTTATAGTGTTTTTAAATCAATTATCATCGACGTTTTGCACTACGATTGAAAGGTTCTTCAGGATGTTTAGATTATATAACACAAATAACTTACTATAATCTTGAATTGTTGTAATAAATAAAAATCTTTATAAATAAATTTTTCAATTATTTTAAATTTTAGATTATAGTTAGTTATTTGTGTTATATAATCTAAACATCCTGAAGAACCTTTCAATCGTAGTGCGAAACGTCGATGATAATTGATTTAAAAACACTATAAAATAAATCTATAGCTAACAATACAACTTAGCTCATTAAATTAATTGACTAAACTTTCCCGCTATACAATAATTACATAAACAAATAGTAGTTATCTAAGAAAAACACTAGTATATGCATATATAACCAAATCACAAAATATATTAATAAATGTTTATAATAATAATTATGATACATGAATACATTTAAAATAGTGTGAATAAACAATAAAAAACGTAAAGAAAAACAGGACTTTTCTATAATTATAATATATAATGTGCTCTCGTGCAAACAATGTCTTCAAGATAGTGTGCAGTCGCTTCGATTGCAGGAGATTTAAATGGGTGAAACGTTAGTTCACATATTTTCCTGGGCTATTGTTTGCATTGTAGCATTGTATAACATTATTGTAATTTACATGACACTAGTATATGCATATATAAACAAATCATTAAATATATTAATAAATGTTAATAATAATTATATGATAGATGAATACATTTAAAATAGAGTGAATAAACAATAAAAAATGTAAAGAAAAACAATACTTTTCTTTACTTATAATACAAATAACTATACAATGCGCCACGTCCAATTATTAATAAAATTATGCGCTGTCAATCCATATGCAAATTGAAGGAAGATATATCCTACAAAACTAAACACTAACAAAAATTCTTTTACAAAAAACTCCAAATATATAATAATGCCCGCACAGATAACCAAATGCAGACATTTAACGAGGAACTAATGTATGACAGTTTTTGATTTTGCAAGGCCTAAATGTCGCGATCTGGTTTTTTGATATTTAACTAATGCTAGTTTTTTCACAGGATCATTAATTTTATGAAGTTCTTTTCCTTACAGTTTGTTGTTGATGTTCTGTATCCACACCACAACATAACATGGGATCAGAAGACTTAAAATTAGGTCAGCCAAATTGTGAATATGACAGTGACAAAAATTTGGAATAATTGTACAGAAATTTTATATGTAAAAAATGATACTATGTTAAAATGAGTGCAAATCTTCGGTATATAAAACCGCATAATTTGCATACATTGATTAACGTGTTTGAAGAAGTTAAAGTTGGGTTGCAGCAAATTTCCACGTGTAGATTGCCTACATTCAATATAGGAGTGAATGGGTTCCAACGTATCGGAAACCAGGTCCTGTTTACATATACTACATCCTTGTAATTTTCTCAACATGTTGCGGGCCAAATATCCTGATATGTACATATTTATACTATCCGCCAGAAAACTGGGGTTGTTTATAAATGTGAACTCATCAGAGACATTTGGGGAAACTCTCAGTTGGCGTAGGAACTTTAATCGTTATTAAGTTTTGTACAGAATTTAGTGCCCCTCTACAACCATCTTCCCCACAATTTGAAAATGAAGAATGGCGAGTCATAAGATTATTAATAATCAAAGCTTTATAAGAAGCTCTGAAGGCAGCAGGTGTTGGATTTATATTCCGAGCACCATGACTTCGGACACCAAAAAAATTTCAACGGGGTCCTGATTCAAATTTCTCGAACAAAGACATTTAATTCCCTTAGCGTGTAATTTGTTCCAGATGCTTTGCATACCTTTTAATGTGGTTATCCAATTTGCAATGCAGGGTGGAACATATTCGCCTTGTGGTCTAATAAATCTAATTGTCTTCAAAACTTGAATTGCTCCGGAATAAAATTCAACATGCTGGCTTTCTTGGGTTATGGCACATCGTAAAGGTTTATCACCACTTACTGTCGAACCATTTACACTGTCAAATAGTTGGTCAAAAAAATAACACAAACTCCGATGTACCAAGCATTGTCTCTGTAGCATATCGCTGCTTATCTAAAAAAAAGTATGAAAATTACTTCAATGTCGTATAAAAAAAATAATTCACTTACCAAGTGTATTAGCTGGGCTGCCAGCTTTCACGCTCTAATGCAGCAATGTCGTCTTCTCATTGTGCTTTACTTGATCTGTATTTATCTGTGTCTGTATTGTTGACGATTCAAACGGCAAACGGATTCAAAAGGTACATACAATCTGTCTGTATGCTACCGGCCGTTATTCACAAACAATGGAAATTATGATGATTGTGGATCACTGGATTATTCAGCACATAAAATGTGTCAATAATGGCAAACAGAGTTCTTTAAAAAATTACAGCGACCCTGTAAGCGACTACAGATTTTGGCGCCATCTATTTTGAATAGGTCCGTACCCACACGAAACCTGGTCAATTTAAATCGTATAGAGTGCGCAGGTTATGGCGGGAAATGTCTCTCAATATAAACTCCGAGGCAAATATATAACCTAGGCAACTCGCCGAACAGTAGTATTCGTATCTCTCTCTGTCACACGTAACTAATGGGCAAATGAAGTATACTTTGTACCTTTTTTATTTATAGCTAAGTTAGCTCTGTTAGGGTAGCAGTATTGTTGGTCAATGTTAAAAATCACTAGACTTGAAAAATATGACAGTATTGTTGGCCAATGTAAAATGTCACTAGACTTGAAAAAAATAGGTTATATTTAAAAAAAGAGAGGTTATAATTTATGACAGTGGGCAATGTTGCCATCAAACTCAGTATCTATTGAGTACAGAATTTATTTGCTATTTTTATTTTACAAAAACAAATCAGTCGAATTATAATATAAAATATAGATGATTATTGGTTTACTTTTTAAATAATTAAAAAACCAGCACACTTGAATGATTGAAGCAGTAATTTAATTATTTTAATATATGAATTATGCAACGCTGTAAGAAATCTGACATTTAATCAGTTTTTCACTGTCAGATCACTTTTGTTGGTGCCCATGTGTAAAACTTTATAAAACGAATAAGCATTTTTTTTCTCAAATAAACACCTGTTTCTCACCAACACCTATTTCAAATGTTGCACGAGTAATTTACGTTTAAAATCGTAACAATACTGCCCATGCGCTTTGATTTCCCTTATACAAAGAGTTTTTTTATCATGCAACTTAAGGTTAATCATTCTTATAGTTATACACTGTGTATGCATACACAGCAAAGTAAAATCAATTCTCTGTGATTCAAATATTATAGTTTACGAAGTGAACAATGTTCGGCTGAGGTTTGCAGCATTATCCATTTGAATAACTGAGCTCTTTCTTCAGTTGTACTCATTGTTCACTTCGTAAACTGAAATATTTGCCTCACAGAGAATTACTTGTATGTTGCATTTTAAAAAAGACGCTTTGATACATTGCTATCGTTATGACAGAAGTGTGTTCACATTGAAATAATTATCCCTATGTTGCACGATAAAAAAAAATCTCTGTATAAACTGTAGGCAAAACCGGCCACATGACTTTTCCTCGACTTTACCTCTCCCTTTCCTGTTTGATTATAAACGTAGCCTAGTAATGTTCTCGGAGATGGTGCTTTCAAAAAACTTTTAAGAAATCTGTAAGCTTTGGGGGACTTCTTGTACAAAGCCAAAAACAATGCTCTGCCGATTACAAAATTGTAATTTCAAAAAAGTTTGAGCTGATTGATTTAAATTTTCCAAATATTTTATAAATGCACCATTGAATGACATGTCCTTCTAACGATTCAACATGGACTTTAATTTTTGAAATAACCTTTTCTAATTTCACATATTTGATGTAAATGGGCGCCACTACCTGGGTGACCAATTTTTGCTCAGCGTCTCTTGTATACGATGGAGAGTGCCTTTCTTGAATCTCTTTACCGCAGCGTTTTTTGGTTGGGAAATATCTGCAAATAAAAACTAATCAGTACACAAGTTCAAGTAATATGAATGCAAACTTACATTGAAATAATTATCCCTATGTTGCACGATAAAAATAAACTCTCTGTATAAATTGTACGCAAAACCCGCCACATGACTTTTCCTCGACTTTACCAACATTGTGAGATAATGAAGGCTGATTCACTTCCGCTTGCGTTGGTGATTCAAGCAGTGAAGTATTGAATGAATAGCATTTCGATTTAATTTTAAACGCTCGGGCGTGCAGTACTGCGGACTTTCAAAACGAGCATCACATAATTGTACATCACAATTTTGTATTGTGAATGTAGATTCCACCATTAATCCACGTAAACCAAGTAAATTTACCTGACGTTCTACTTCTTTCGGAATATTATGCAGCCTGACCGAAAGGTCCTTAAAAATATCCCATCACATCACACAGGAATCTGGTACACGGCATCTATATAAGACACAAGAACAATTAGTCTATAAATTGATTTAAATGCCCATCATACTTACTATTTTAGAGATAAAACTTTTCACTGGGCGTCTTAAAAAAGATGAGATTAAATTTTCACAATACAGTGTGAATGCAAATGTAGGGAGGCACAATAGGTATACAGGGTGTTAATATTAAGTTGTAACACCCGAAAATTGCAGTTAGAACTCATTGAAGCAAACAACTTTTCTTAGTTATAATTTTTGAATTGGAGCCCAAGTTCATAGTTATTGGCGTTCTTTTGTTTTTCGAAAAATCGTCATTACTCCCTTATTTTAAGGAATATTTAAAAAATACGAAAACGTTTAACATGCGCTTTCGGTTCTCTAAAACATTTGTATTTACAATTATTTTCTAGTTTATCAAATGACAAAATGGCGACCGAAAAAAAATTTCTAAGCAATGTATTTTGAAAACCAATCGATCGATTTTTGAAAATAAAACATTTATAAAATCCTTGAACTATCTTATAACATTTGTCTGTTTTGATAATTATGCATTTTTATACACAAATTATGCAAAATACGCACACAAATGATAAACGTGACAGAAAATTTTCAAGATGAAGCAGAAATTTCTGAAGAACAAGATCAAGAAGTATTTAAATTTGAACGTACAAACTATAAAATAGGTGCCTCAACTTGTTTAATAGCCTAACTTAAGGTTAGTCTACTTTGTTTTAAATGATTGTTGCAGTTTGTTGAAATTTAGGCATCACAGAAAGAATACTTAAGATAGAGATGGAAATTGATAAGCCGACAGAAACAACAATACTAGTGGTATATGGACCAAACGAAGACGATACAGTGAAGGGAAAGGACGCTTTCTGGGACAAATTAACAGAAGTAACAGAAGAAACCAAAGGCCGACTGATAATACTGGGAGACTTAAATGGACGAGTAGGGGAAAAGGATGGCGAAACAGGGGAGACAATTGGTGAACATGGAGAAAATATAAGAAACAATAATGGAACAAGGATGATCGACTTCTGCATTATGAATAACTTAGTGATAACAAACACATTCTATGCACACAAAGATATACATAAGTATACGAGGGAAGTCAAAAGCAGAGGGGAAAAGTCAATAATAGACTATGTGATAATAAACAGGAACTTCAGAAATGAAGTTAACGACACCAGGGTGAGAAGAGGACCAGAAATCTTTTCGGATCACTACCTAGTGCTGTCGAAGATAGGAATAAAAGAAGAAAAAGGGGACCACAAAATAAATGGAACATGGAAAAATAATAACTCAAAGGAAAAAATTAAAATGTACAAGTTAAGAGAAGAAGAAACCGCTAAGATATATAAAGAAAGAATAGAGCTGGAAATGAATAAAATCAAAGAAAAGCTAAATAATGTGACCCTAGAACACCTGTGGAAATGTACCAAGGAAATTATCATAAAAGTGGCAAGAGAAGCTTGCGGAAGCATAAAAACAAACAAAACAAGAAAACAAACGAGATGGTGGAGCGAAGAAATCAAAGCGGAAATAAAACTGAAAAAACTACAATGGAAAAAGTACTTGGGAAACAGAAATAACGAAAATTATAGCAGATATAAAGAACAAAGAATAAAAACTAAAGAAATGGTGGACAAAGCAAAACAAAAATCGTGGGAAGAGTTTGGAAATAAAATAGAACCGGACAGACACGGAAACCAGAAATTATTTTACAAAGCACTCAGAAGAGAGAAGCAAATTAAAAACTGGTGCATAAAGTGCAAGGATGGAAGAATATTAGGAGAAGAACAAGACATCATGGCACGCTGGAAGGAATATTTCGAGGAGATACTAAATACGGAACAAAGCAATTATATAAATGGGACATATGGCACACATAGAATATAATACAGAGGAGAATAGCGAACTTGGGGAACAAGAAAAAGTAACAACAGAAGAAGTAGCAGAGGCCGTGAAAATGTTAAAACGAGGGAAAGCAGCAGGTTGTGATGAAATAACAGCAGAAATGATCATAAACCTAGGAAGCAATGGTATGGTAGTGTTAACAGCCCTATTCAATAAAGCTTGGATAGAATAGAAGATCCCCAGGGAGTGGGAGCTAGGTATAATACTACCCATACATAAGAAGGGAAACAATCGAGATTGCAGTAACTACAGGGGAATAACACTACTAAGTATAATGGCGAAACTGTATGAAAGAATTCAGGAAAAGAGACTAAAGTCGGTAATCGAAGAACAATTAGAAGAACCCCAAAGTGGATTTTGGAAAGGACGAGGAGTACAAGACCACATATTCACAATGAAACAAATAATTGAAAAGAGCAAAAACAACAACATATTTGTAGCCTTTATAGACCTCGAAAAAGCATTCGACACATACCCAGAAATGCAGTCTGGAATAGTCTTGAAAAAAGAAGAGTAAACTGAAAATTAATAGAAAGCATTAGGAGCATCTACAAAACGACAAGGAACATAGTCAGAACTGGAAACATGCAATCAGAGGAATTTGAAACGATGGAAGGTCTGAGACAAGGAGGTGTATTAAGTCCAACCCTCTTCAATATCGTCCTAGATGATATACTGAAAGAAACAAAGGAAACAACAAAAAAGCTAAAAGTGGGATATAGAAATATGGAAATGGTGAAGATAGCAGTATGCGCCTTCGCGGATGACCTAATTATATATGCTAAAAGCAAACAAGAGCTAAAATTCAACTTAGAATTATGGGAAAAAGCTTTACATGAAAAGAATCTAAGAATAAATATAAATAAAACAAAAATCATGGCACTAGGGAAAGAGGATCTGAGCGCACCCGCAAAACTAAGAGGTAGGAACGTTGAACAAGTGGAAACCTTTAAATACCTAGGAGTCAAAATTCACAAAAATGGAGAAAACAATGCAGAAATAAATGACAGATTAGAGAGCGCAACAAAACTGTACTACGCACTAAATAACACATTCCTAAGAAACAATAAAATTACAAAGAAAACAAAACTAGCAGTGTACAACACAGTATTCAAACCAATATTAATGTACGGGTGTGAAAGCTGGATAATAACTAAAAGGATAGAAAGCAGAATACAGGCCGTAGAAATGAAGTACCTAAGAAGCGTCAAAGGAATCACAAGAAGAGACAGAATCAGAAACGAAGTGGTAAGAGAGGAATTAGTAGTGGAACCGATAATAACAACGATCAAGCGGCAACAACTAAAATGGTTTGGGCACATTGTAAGGATGGAAGAAACCAGGCAGACAAAAAGGGTATGGCAGACAATAACACCCCATAAAAGGCAAAGAGGCAGACCAAAAAAATCGTGGGATGACGTAGTGAGGGACATTTTAAAAGACCGAGGACTGACCTGGAATGAGGGGAAGAAAATGGCGAAAAACCGAAAAGAGTGGGCGAAGTTCGTGCATGAACTAAGCTGAAGTAGCCTAAACACCTAACACCTTAGGGATTATATATTTATAATTGTAATTTGAATAATAACTTTTTTGGACAGATCGAAAAAAATGTTTCAGACAAATGTTATAATATAGTTTAAGGATTTCATAAATGTTTTATTTTCAAAAATCAATCGAGTGATTTTCAAAATATCTTGTTTCGAAATTTTTCTTCGGTCGCCATTATGTTATTTGATAAAATAGAAAATATTTGTAAATACAAATGTTTTAGAGAACCGATAGCGCATGCTGAACGTTTTTGTATTTTTTAAATATTTCTTAAAATAAGGGAGTAACGACGATTTTTCGAAAAACAAAAGAACTCCAATAACTATGAACTTGGGCTCCAATTCAAAAATGTTATCTAAGAAAAGTTGTTTGCTTCAATGAGTTCTAACTGCCATTTTCGGGTGTTACAACTTAGTATTAACACCCTGTATATTGTTTGCACAAAGCAAGGAACAAATATATTATACTGCCGGGCGTCATTTATAAACAATGGAAATCATAAATGCGCTATGGCAAGTTAGTAGGAAGAACGCGATAAATTTGAAAAATAAATATCGGCACCTCTGATAGCGGTCTTCCACACTATAACTCGTCTCCTGTTTTCCCATAGGCCTGTTGTAGCCCTGTTTCAGTTGTAGAAATATTAGTAAGTATTAGTAAGTAACATTTGAAGGTCCTATATTTTGGAAACAAAAGCAGAGAGTAGAAAGACTATTATATTAGACTATAAGTAGAAAAACTATATTTTGGAAACAAATTAGAAAAAATAATTATTTACATTTTCATGCCATTCTTAGTGTGCTCCTCAATTTATGCCACGAAGTTGTGGGACACTTTGTATATATACGTTGGATTTTGTAAATAATTATATACATTTTCATGCCATTCTTAGTATGCTCCTCAATTTATGCCACGAAGTTGTGGGACACTTTGTATATATACGTTGGATTTTGTAAATAATTATATACATTTTCATGCCATTCTTAGTATGCTCCTCAATTTATGCCACGAAGTTGTGGGACACCTTGTATAAACTAGTTGGATTTTGTATATGCTTCTTGAGGTCAATCAAATTATTTTTTAACTCTCCGTGACCATTGTGTCACACTAAACTCCAGGGCTCTAATGACGACGGCATTGTTAAAATTACTTTAAGCATGCCCGGCAAGTCTCAGCTTCTGTAGGTACGCTCATCAACGCTTTTCTCCAGTGTGACCAATTTTGTGTTTCTTCAAATGATTTGTTGTGGTGAAACTTGAGGTACATACATCCCATTTATATGGTTTTTCTCCTGTGGCTTTCTTTGTGTCTCTTCAAATGATTTGTTGAGGCGAAACTTGAGGCACATACATCACATTTATATGGTTTTTCTCCTGTGGCTTTCTTTGTGTCTCTTCAAATGATTTGTTGAGGCGAAACTTGAGGTGCATTCATCACATTTATAAGGTCTTTCTCCTGTGTGGAGCCGTTTGTGGGCTTTCAAATTACCTGCAGTCGTGAAACGTGAAGTGCATTCATGACATTTATAAGGTTTTTCTCCTGTGTGGCTCATTTTGTGACTCCTTAAATGACTTGTTTTTCTGAAACTTGAAGTGCATTCATCACATGTGTAAGGCCTTTCTCCGGTATGCCTCATTTTGTGTGTCTTCAAATAACTTATGTGACTAAAACTTGATATGCATTCGTTACATTTGTAAGGTCTTTCCCCTGTGTGGATCTTTTTGTGTCTCCTCAAAACATCTTTTCGAGTGAAATCTAAAGCGCACTCATCACATGTGAAAGGCTTTTCTCCAGTGTGGCTCATTTTGTGTGTCTTCAGATGATATGATTGCATGAAACTTGACGTGCATTCATCACATTTATAAGGCCTTTCGGCAGTGTGGCTCTTTTTGTGTATCTTCAAACTATTTGTTGTGGCGAAACTTGAGTTACATACGTCACATTTATAAGGTTTTTCTCCTGTGTGGCTTCGTTTGTGCCTCTTCAAATAACTTCTTGTAGCAAAACTTGAGGGGCATTCATCACATATATAAGGTTTTTCTCCTGTGTGGCTCAGTTTGTGCATTTTCAATTTACCTGAAGTCTTGAATCCTGAAGTGCATTCGTTACATTTATAAGGTCTTTCTCCTGTGTGGCTCATTTTGTGCATCTTTAAATTACGTGCAGTCGTGAAACCTGAAGTGCACTCATCACATTTATAAGGTCTTTCTCCTGTGTGGCTCATTTTGTGTATCTTTAAATTACGTGCAGTCGTGAAACCTGAAGTGCACTCATCACATTTGAAAGGCCTTTCTCCGGTGTGGCTCATTTTGTGTTTCTTCAAAGTACCTATTTGACTAAAACTTGATATGCACTCATCACAATTGTAAGGTCTTTCCCCTGTGTGGACCATTTTGTGTCTCCTCAAATGATTGTTTTGAGTGAAACGTAAGGTGCACTCATCACATTTGAAACGCCTTTCTCCAGTGTGGCTCATTTTGTGTGTCTTAAGATGAGCTGATTGCATGAAACTTGAAGTGCATTCATCACATGTATAAGGCCCTTCTCTTCTGTGGCTCATTTTGTGTGTCTTCAAATATCTTGCTTTCTTCAAACTTGAGGTGCATTCATCGCATTTGCACGATTTTTCACCTGTGTGTATAATGTTGTGCCTGTAAAAATAATATTTTGGTAAAATCTGACTACATTTCACATGTAAAGTAAGGCATTGAATGTTGGATTGAGCTTGAATGGACTGTATGAGGAGTCTGTCGTCTTCAGACTATTAAGGTGCAAAGCAAAATTTGAAAACATCAAGGGCGCATGTAAATTTAATATGCTTATACATGGGGATAGGGTGTTATAATAGTCTATTGGATATTAAGTGTTAAAAGGGTAACTTTGTAACACGTCGAGTGAAAGTTGTGGCATCCGCAGACAAATGCTGCAATCATTCAAATGTTACAAAGTCCTTTTAACACGTAATATCCATAGTATTTTTTCTACGATAGTAGAATAATAGTTTTTGGGGACAAAAATAATTTCTAAATTATTTAAATTAAATGTATTTGTGGCTACCACTTGGTGAAACATGTTCATTAAAAGGTAAATAAAACACTTGGTTGAAGTTTCACGGAATTTATAGATCAATTATAATTTCTCTTAGGAATGAAATAGAAATTTAAACTTCTTTGCATATTGCAGCAGAAGCATGGCCCTATCAATACAATAATTCATAAGTGTTGATATTTATCGGATGTGTTCTTGCTTGCAATCACTTTTCAAAGTCATGCGGTTAGTTTGCATGCATTCTAGCACATTCAGGTCTTTAATATCGTCCTTACATTTCATATTGCTTGCCGTCCCTTTCATGGTGACCATGTTTATCTTCTAGATGCATTTCGTAACTTGCCAAGCCATCATAAGTAGCATTACATGTTTCACAAGTGTACGGTGTGACTACACCGATCTGCACCATCTCCTCTTCTATCTTGACTACACAAGAATCGTCCTGAAAATGTGAGGTGTTAAAAATATATAATTCTCATTACTTCTTCTACACACCTGTAGATCCATTTCTTCACCTGAGCTACCAATGTCCATACAATTCGAAAAACTTCTCAATAGTGGTAACACTGAAGAGAAATAGGCATGGTGTTAATTCGGAAATTGTTGCCTTTGCAAAAGTATACCCAAAGAATATAGTAACTTATACTACTACTACTATACTACTACTAGAGTATACCTATAGTGAGCTAGTGAGCTATATATGTTGGCGTCACAGGGAAATCTAGTAATAAACTAGAAAATCATCTCATTATTACCGTTTTGTATGTTGTGGTCACTGCGAAATCTAGTAATAAACTAGAAAATCAAGGCATTATTATCGTTTTGTATGTTGGGGTCACTGCGAAATCTAGTAATAAACCAGAAGATCATGGCATTATTATCGTTTTGTATGTTGGGATCCCTGCGAAATCTAGTATAAAACTAGAAAATCATGGCCGACTTCCTTCTCTTGACTTCGTTTTTCTATGGACATGATGGACATCTCATTGTTCATTGATCTCATTCGCTGCTGTTGATTCACAATTCCAATAAAAAACCAGGCTCTTAGTGCCGAGGCCAAACAAATATCGGAAGAAGAAAAATCAGGCTTCTGGAAACGGCAAGGAGAAAGAACGAGTAGATGTCTGTGGAGTACTCATTCCAAAGACAATATGGCCAGCGCAGAGAACGGAGTAGTAAGGATTAAAATTGAAAACTGCACAACCGAGGAGGAAAACGTTCCATTGAATGCATCTGATGCAGCGCAGGGTATGTTACTGAAGTAAAATTAAATTGCATTATAGCTAGGCGCTGTAGTAAATGGAGTGCTGTAGTTGCACCTAACTAATTGCTTTTTATGCGAATACAAATATGTATTCATCTTTTGTGAAAATTATGTTCTCTATTATTCTTCGATCATTTTTTTATACATGTATCACGAGATATATAAGAAATTGCAGAGCTAGTTCGCCTCCATATGTTGTACTCCGGGTAACTCTTGATCCAGCATATATGTCAGTCAGGCAATACTAAATGATCTCCTTATAGCAGTTTTACATGGTCAAAGAAGTTAATGAATTTATTCATGGATAAATTCGTGAATTAATTGAAAATGTGAGGGTGTATTGCACCGTCAAATTTTTCCCAACTGTAAACTTGGAACTACTGCACTGTCGATGTGTTGCCAACTTTCGGTGTCACTTTCTTCTCATCTTGCCTCTATTAGTGTGTTAAAAATGAAAGTAGGAAAAGTAACAAAAAAACATTGTGCTGCCTTGTATGCGTAAGCAGTGGCTGCATATGTATAACACCGTGATTACACCATATTAGATATACCATCTGTGGGATTCCAATTCATTCGATTCGTGTCGAATCGTCACAATTTCTTTCGATATGTCGATTCGATTCACGGCATTCAAATCTGCCGTGATAGGGAAACGACAGTCACGAGGTGTAGAACGTGAGGGTGAAATCCTTCGACATCTCCGGTCATGCCGAACTGAGGTTCGATACTATAGTTATCTCTCTTATACACATACACAGCCTTGTTCCGTCACTATTTCTCGGTAGGGCTATATTTGGGTGTATTTGCCGACCTCGATAAATACAGCTTGAGAATATGTTACTGGATATTCCATTCATTTTTAGCTAGATATGTGTTTGTAACAATGAAGGAATCATTGTATATTCATTGTAACCTCAATCGCATT
Source organism: Othius punctulatus (assembly GCA_951805005.1). NCBI lineage: Eukaryota > Metazoa > Arthropoda > Insecta > Coleoptera > Staphylinidae > Othius > Othius punctulatus. The sequence goes on from OX638146.1 coordinate 45,490,633, forward strand.
GTAATCGCATTACAATGTGCATAAACGTAACTCTGCCAATGTTTTGAAAATATTATTGTAAAAATTAATTCATGGTTTTTTTAATCAATTTTGACTACAAAAATATAATACTTATTTACCTTTAGTAGTATTTAATAGAGAATGAATAACTTGAATTGGAATTTAGAAAGTACCTACTATATTTTGAATTAAATTTCACAAAACAATAAATGAACTGTCTCGTGCATAATCGATAACATTTCAAAATTATTAACTATAGTTACACAATTAAACGAAAGCTATAATAACCATTTAAAGTTCTTATTCAGTCATATATTGCAATAATTAAATGAAAATACAACTTAAATTTATCATTTACAATAATACACTTCCATATAATTGTCATTATCTGTCTTCCAATAATTTTCAATGCTTACTGCAGGTGAGCTTTGTAATATACTTGCGATTATCTCAAGAATTGTGTTGAATTACAAGTAAATTAACCTTTTAAAATCAGTAGCTACCTTCACGACTTTATGTGTTGATAACTTCACAGATGTTAAATGAGATGTTGCCACATAGGGTTTCGACACTCACGTTCTACAGTGAATTTGAATGCCGTGAACGCACCACTTTCGTTGTTCGTGTCGAATCGCCAGATCCTTTCGACATTCACTTCGACAATGAATTGGAATCCCACCACATGTGCACATGTCACTTTCCAGTAGGTTGGTACTAATTTAAAAACCTAAATGTAACAAGAATTCCTTAAAAAATTGCCGAAAACTTAGAGCAGGTTCTATTGCGACAATTTATTCATGAATTTATTGTCGTCAATTTTTCACGACAATTTTATGTATTACACGCAACAATAACTTCAAGGTTACAAAATTCATGCATTTCTTTGACCGTGTAAAGCAGGCATTAGACACATTCTACAATATATACATAACATAATTAGAATGCTGCAAATGTAGACGCTAAAAATGTGGAGCTCTACAACCAGCGGCAATGAAGGAAAATTCATAAAGTTATCGTGCATCCATGTATTTTTTCAGTCCACCTCGTACTTATCATCAATATCTTGAAACTTGACTGCCAACAGAAAATAGTTATTTATTTGTCGGTTGTCGCCATAAAAATTACTGCACAGGGTGAGGAGTCCAAGTGGTATATTATTTAACAGCCAAAAATACCATATTTTGCGTGAGGCACGTACAAAATTGTATGTTCATGTTTAAGCACCGTATGTTGTGGCCCAAAACAGTAGTTGTGATTTCAAGCCGCGGTAAAGTGTAAAGTAAAGTGAAAACGTTCCCTTTCCAATGTTTTCGCATGATGCAGTTACTAAGTGTACAAGATTGCCCAAGCCTCTAATATGTATCGCTGCCTGATGCGTTACACTCACTTTTTTATTTGTTCCCCGTGTCTCAGCTTGTGGCGTGTGCGAGAGTTTACCCAGCTTTACATACATTTCGTCACAAATTACATTAAACCAAAGTAATTGGAATATCAAGTATTACATATTACAGCTATTTGTTTAATAAGGCAACAAAGCAGATGATTTAATACTGCGGTTGGAAGTTTCAAAGCCGAGATGGATTCGATGCTTTGTGAATCAGCTTTATTGCCAAATTGAACATACGAATTTTTTTTTCTGATCATTCAGTTTTCATGATTATTCAACGTCAACTGGTGTGCACTACACTATCTCTTTTACTGCCTAGGCAGTAAAAATAGGACAAAATTGCTAGGCAGTAAAAGAGGCAGTGCACGCCAGTTTGTCATTTAATGTCGATCGGCGATAAATATATTACCATTTTATGACCTGATAATACCATTGATTTATTTTTTTTCAGGTTTAGAACCACAAATAAGTCCGGCGAATAGTACATCTAACTGGAACTCAGGTGAAGGCAGTGATTCAGAGGTAGCCAAACCTCTGAATCACTGTCTTCACTTCACCCATATAATTTCAGGGCAATACGATTGCATAGTAAAGGCAGAAGAAGAGACAGTGCAGATCAATGAAGTTACACCATACACATGTGAAATATGTGGTGCTACCTATGATGGCCTGGCAAGTTATGAGGTGCATTTAAAGGATAAACATGAAACGTAAGAAAAATATTAATCAACCTGTGTATCTCATAAAATGTAACTCAATGTAATGTTTACGTAAGGTATCTGGTGAAAAAATGGTGGATGGAATCCTTTAAAAAACATGTTTATTTTAAATCTAAAAACGATAATGTTCTACAGGGAATAAGTATAAAATATTAAGGTATAATTTACATAATAATTGGGCAATACTGTGGCAAATTATTGGTTGTTTTGTGTAATGAGTATAAACGAGTTATAAATAATCATATTGCAAATTCATTAATCAGTCATACGAAGAATTTACAGGATATATTTAACAAAATTGAATCTATCAAAACCTAGTTAGTGAATCCTGAAGTAATAAATGGATTGTGGCATTGGAAGGCACAATCAATGACATATTTCATGAAGTGGTGACATGCATTGAGCAGTTTTGCGGGCACGTAGAATTAGGCAATGTGTGAAGTCATTGACGTTAAATACATCTTTTATCCAAAACTAGCTAATACTTTTTGAGTCAATAGAGAAAGTCATTAAATTCAAGTTGATGTTTAATCAATGATGATGATTAATATTATTGTTACTAACAAACGCATTACTTCTAAAAGAAGTTGAAGTTGTCACAATAATGATTTAATATCAAACATAACATAAAGAAGTACTGCCATTATGCGATCACACCAAATAAAAGTAAAATAGATAAATCACGAGCCAAAAGAAATATCATAAATTATAAGAATTTATGGTTACAAGTAAAATATATCTAATTATTAAATATTGCGGAAACCGAAGTCTTACAACGCATATTGCATATTATTATTTCTGCAGGCACAATATAATCCACACAGAAGAGAATCCCTTCATGAGTGATGAATCCACGTCAAGTTTCACTGAAAATGGTAGTTCGATAATACACAAGAGGATCCACAAAGGAGAAAAACCCTGTAAGTGTGATGAATGCACATCAAGTTTCACCCAAAATGGTAATTTGACAAAGCACAAGAGGCTCCACACAGGAGAAAAGTTCTATAAGTGTGATGAATGCACCTTAAGATTCAGTCGAAAAGATAATTTGCAACCGCACAAGATCACCCACACAGGAGAAAAGCCCTATAAGTGTGATAAATGCACATCAAGTTTCATTAATACTGGTAATTTACTAGCGTATGAGTAGCGGTAATAGGCCGATTCTAGAACCTTCTCACGAATCAAGGTCGTGAGGTGATCTTTCGAATCGGCACATGACCTTGAAAGTCTCAAGGTCAGGGAGGGGGAGGTCAAGGTTATTGTAGTCTAGGTCGACGGCTCTACTGGAGCTCTGGACAATGTTGTCGCTGTGACGGTCTGAAAGTAACTGAAGTATTTTCAAGTGCATCTAGCATTATAGACAAAACTAGAGCACTAAGTCCCCACCGGGTTTCGAAAGTCTCGGTGATGGTGTCGATGTTATGACGATCAATCATGTGCGGTTAACAATATATATTATGTGTCGATGTGGTGAAGGTCAATCACATAGACAAATGCTGGGCACGACTTCTTCACCAGGTCTCGGACCATAATTGTGGCGGGTAAGGAATTTTAGACACTCACTCACATTATTGAGACCTTGGATTTCAATTTCGACACTTGATGGACACAGAGCACACCGACATCGTCATCGAGACCTGGTGAAGAAGTCGTGCCCAGCATTTGTCTATGTGATTGACCTTCACCACATCGACACATAATATATATTGCTAATCGCACATGATTGATCGTCATAACATCGACACCATCACCGAGACTTCCGAGACCCGGTGGGGACCTAGTGCTCTAGTTTTGTATAATAATATTACTGTGTCTTCTATAGATGATCAAGAATTCGTTGACACACTTAACGATGATTGTTTTAACTCAATAGATTTAACACATCCTGGTTTTGATATCCCAGTATCTTGTGAGCCTAAAAAAGCGGGGGACAATATCCCACAAAGCTTACAAGACACTGAGATTTCAAATGTGGATACTTCATTTTCACATAACGTCGGTAAGAATGATGTGTTAGAGAGTGGATTGTTAAGGCATATCCTAAATCAATCACGAATTCCAGTCCCGTCAAAACGTAATTTGAAAGTTCCTGAAACCATTACTTGCACTATTCCGGGCTCCAGTTCCACACAACCTCGTAAACGTGGCAGATATGGAGCCTATCTGCCCAAGCAAATTTATAAGAACAAGCGCAGAGAGGAGAAGTACGCTAATCTTTCCTTCAAATCGAATAAACGTGTAAGGAAGAATTTGTTGACCGATGATAACCTCTTAACAGTCAGTGATAATAATTTAACAGATGTGTCCACGGATTTAATTATTCTATCATCCCAAGAATCTTTTAACCTATCCCAAAATGTCATCACTGACCGAGGAGAGGTTAAAAATAAAATTCAAATTCTCCAGAACACGGTATTTGTTCCTAATATCCATTCTGCTATGCCCTCTAACAAACCGCAATTACTTCCTGCACCAATCCATGCAAATTCCACAATATTTAGCACTCATAATTTAAATGTCCCTTCTACTGCCCCCACTGACAAACTGCAATTACTTCCCGAGCATGAACCAATCCGAGCAAATGGTGAAGATATTCCTGAATGCTATTGTAACGCTATTAGTAACGCATGGTTGATTCAAGACAATGCGAGACTAGAAGCAGCTGAAAGTGATTTGCGTACGTGTAATGCCGCTATCTTGTCGTTGAAATCAGAAATCAATGCGCGTAATTATCATCGACCGGGTTTTCTGAAATATCCAGAGGAACTTCAATACCTGGATAAATCTCTAATAAATTTGGCAAAAAACTTACAATTTCAAGAAAAAAATTTAGAAGCACATAAAGTCAATATAGCGACATTACGCTCACTCTGTGAAAAATGAATTAAAATTATTGAGGTTTATCGATCTATCTGGTAAGAAGTGTCATATTTAAATGTTATTTGGATCGTGAAAAATCAGATGTTATACACTGGAGCTGAACGAGACAAGAGTTGTCATAGGATCAGTAGTAGCTGGGACGAGAATGGAGTAGTGAATTACCACCACATGCATCGGACTCAGCGAACCTACACTGAAGATGTCTATCCGAGAAGGAAAATGGAGTTTTCTGACGATTTGTTGGATGTTGGATCATATGTATTTGGATAGAATTACCTCTAACACCATGGATATGTGGATTGAATGCAGGACCTCTCATATGAGTATCATATATACTGTATTTGGAAACCTGACCAAAACTTATAAATTATAATAAATAATTTCATATATAAATAATATGTAAAGTTTTCATTATTTTTAATTTATGAAATAACTGTTTTAACCGTTTACAAGTATCCCAATGATGATATAAATAAAATAAATTATAAATTCTGCCAGTATCATTAAGTTCCTTGTTAAAGTGGTTGTCACAAATGAGTTCTCTAGCATTCCGAACACAAAGTGTATCCTTGCCGGTTAAAAATTTTGATAGTTTGTTAAATAAAAATTTATTTAAAAGACACAGTTCACTTTTCGGCGGTGATTGTAAAAGAGGGTTAATTATAGGACCATCAGGTTCTGGCACAACCAATGTTATGTTGTCTCTACTGCTGTCAACGAATGGTTTACGATACCTTCATATATATCTTTGTTCAAATTCATTATATAAGAAAAAATATGAATTTCTCCGAGAATTAATGAAAATAGTGCCAGAATGTGGATATACTGAATTTCCAGATGTAGAATCTCTTATCCTCACGAAGGATGTTAAAGAATATTCAATTGTAATCTTTGATTATGTGCCGCCTACTGGACATAATTTAATTAAAGATTATTTTTCACACGGTCGTCATAAAAACGTTGACTGTTTCTACCTATGTCATTACAGCGCTGTACCTAAACAATTGATTCGAGACAATTGTAATTTTTTGGTAATGTTCAGACAGGATGCCACTCATTTGAAACATATTTATGATGATAGAACTCGTAAGCGATATGACATTTGAAGAATTTAAGGAAATATGTCGAAAATGTTGGATTGCTCCTCACGATATTTTAGTAGATGACTTAGATTGTCAGAGAACAGAAGGTCGTTACCGACAAGGTTTTGATAAATACATTATCATATAAACGTGTAACTATTTATTTATTAATCAGTATCAAGTCAACAGGTTGACACAATAAGCTTAAGCTTTAGCTCCTGTCCCATAAAACGATGTAATTATTTCCCCACGATACTCATCTTTCATTTTTCCTAACACGGATTGGTTTATTGGCATGTTGTGTATGTTATCCTCGGAATAGTTAGACGTATCAAAATTTTCTATGCTTTCTTTGATGTCGTCGTAAATATTATCTGTATATACATGTAGAATTAGGGAATCTGTATCGGTATATAGCAAATTAATTTTGTCGCCATATGCAGATTTCAGAAATTTATAAAAGAAATCGTACATAACAATTTTGGATAATTCTAAAATAGCAAATCCCACATACAGCGGTTTATTGTAATTTACTTTAACGACAGACATTTCAATTGCCACCAGATTTTCACAAAATATTTTGACCGATTTTAAATTTGGTTTCGCTATAAAAGATTCCGCTCCTGGTTTCCGGTAGTGATTTTTCCAATGCGTTGATAGTTTAATATCAGCTCGGTTTTCCACATTCTCCATTGTCTTTCCGTACACAATATTATTCATACTTTTGTAATGATTTCTTTTAAAATCATTTTTAGCGTCTTGTCTTTTTTGAGTGTTAAAGTCAATATAATCTTTCATCCAACTACTTTGTTCAAATTGTAATATTCTGTAAATACGGATCAAAACCGATGCATTCTGCTAGCACTGCTTTAGATTTAAATAATGTATTACATACTTTTTTTTTACAGTACAAAATAGGAATCAATTTTGCTAATTTTGGTGTCGGTGATACGACAGACTCCGGACAAAACGGGAAATCATTATGTTCATCATGTAAGTGCTCTGGATATTCGAGGTCCACTTCTAACACTACATAGAATATGATGGCACATGTGTTTCCGTTTAGTAGTGTATCATATTTATTAGAATTGCAGGAATTCCAGATTGATACAACGGATTAAAAACACAATATAAATCATTAGAGAACGATCACAAAATAAACTCTATTTTTATTCATTCAATATATGGACAATTGGTGCGATAATTATGTAAGAATTCCCATGGTATAACAACATTGTTATTGACAAATTATTTTTTAAATCAATTCAGTATAAATCATAAATAAATAAATTATTCTATGCAATGCTCATCTCAATAATTTGGTTTTACAATTTCTTTCATACACCAATTTCCTGCAATGCGAACAATATCGTTCACCAATTTGGAGAGCAACACTATATATAAGGTCAACATTTTACTGGTCAAACAAAGACCTCAAATATTTTCAAGGCCGGATTTTTCTTTCAAGGTTGGATTTTTTTTTCAAGGTTGGATTTTTTTTTTCAAGGTTGGATTTTTTTTTTCAAGGTCAGATTTTTCCCCAAGGGCAACTTTTTTTTTCAAGGTTAACTTTTTTCACAAAGTCAACTTTTCAAGGTCAATATTTCAGAGGTCAACATTATCAAGGTCATTTTTTTCAAGGTTAACATGTCAAGGTCAACTTTTCCCCAAGCAAGCCGTTTCTTGAACCTCCTCACCGACCTTCAAGCTCGTGAAGAGGTTCTAGAATCGGCTTGCTTATTCTACTGAGCTGATTGCATGAAACTTGAAGTGCATTCATCACATGTATAAGGCCCTTCTCTTCTGTGGCTCATTTTGTGCGTCTTCAAATATCTTGCTTTCTTCAAACATGAGGTGCATTCATCGCATTTGCACGATTTTTCACCCGTGTGTATAATGTTGTACCTGTAAAAATAATATTTTGGTAAAATCTGACTACATTTCACATGAAAATTAGGGTATTGAATGTTGGATTGAGCTTGAATGGACTATATGAAGAGTCTGTCATCTTCAGACTATTAAGGTGCAAAGCAAAATTTGAAAACATCAAGGGCGCATGTAAATTTAATATGCTTATACACAGAGATAGGGTGTTATAATAGTCTATTGGGCATTAAGTGTTAAAAGGGTAACTTTGTAACACGGGGAGTGAAAGTTGTTGCATCCGCAGCGAATGCTGCAATCATTCAAATGTTACAGTCCTTTTAACACGTAATATTCATAGTATTTTTTCTACGATAGTAGAATAATAGTTTTTGGGGACAAAAATAATTTCTGAATTATTTAAATTAAATGTATTCGTGGTTACCACTTGGTGAAACATGTTCATTAAAATGTAAATAAAACACTTGGTTGAAGTTTCACGGAATTTATAGATCAATTATAATTTCTCTTAGGAATGAAATAGAAATATAAACTTTTTTGCATATTGCAGCAGAAGCATGGCCCTATCAATACAATAATTCATACGTGTTGATATTTATCGGATCTGTTCCTGCTTGCAATCACTTTTTAAAGTCATGCGGTTAGTTTGCATGCATTCTAGCACATTCAGGTCTTTAATATCGTCCTTACATTTCATATTGCTTGCCGTCCCTTTCATGGTGACCATGCTTATCTTCTAGATGCATTTCGAAACTTGCCAAGCCATCATAAGTAGCATTACATGTTTCACAAGTGTACGGTGTGACTACACCGATCTGCACCATCTCCTCTTCTATCTTGACTACACAAGAATCGTCCTGAAAATGTGAGGTGTTAAAAATATATAATTCTCATTACTTCTTCTACACACCTGTAGATCCATGTCTTCACCTGAGCTACCAATGTCCATACAATTCGAAAAACTTCTCAATAGTGGTAACACTGAAGAGAAATAGGCATGGTGTTAGTTCGGAAATTGTTGCCTTTGCAAAAGTATACCCAAAGAATATACTAACTTATACTACTACTACTATACTACTACTAGAGTATACCTATAGTGAGCTAGTGAGCTATATATGTTGGGGTCACAGGGAAATCTAGTAATAAACTAGAAAATCATAGCATTATTATCGTTTTGTATGTTGTGGTCACTGCGAAATCTAGTAATAAACCAGAATATCATGGCATTATTATCGTATTTAATGTTGGGGTCACTGCGAAATCTAGTAATAAACTAAAAGATCATGGCATTATTATCGTTTTGTATGTTGGGATCCCTGCGAAATCTAGTATAAAACTAGAAAATCATGGCCGACTTCCTTCTCTTGACTTCTTTTTTCTATGGACATGATGGACATCTCATTGTTCATTGATCTCATTCGCTGCTGTTGAATCACAATACCAATAAAAAACCAGGCACTTAGTGCCGAGGCCAAACAAATATTGGATGAAGAAAAATCAGGCTTCGGGAAACGGCAAGGAGAAAGAACGAGTAGTTGTCTGTGGAGTACTCATTCTAAAGACAATATGGCCAGCGCAGAGAACGGAGTAGCAAGGATTAAAATTGAAAACTGCTCAACCGAGGAGGAAAACGTTCCATTGAATGCATCTGATGCAGCGCAGGGTATGTTACTGAAGTAAAATTAAATTGCATTATAGCTAGGCGCTGTAGTAAATGGAGTGCTGTAGTTGCACCTAACTAAATGCTTTTTATGCGAATACAAATATGTATTCATCGTTTGTGAAAATTATGTTCTCTATTATTCTTCGATCATTTTTTTATACATGTATCACGAGATATATATGAAATTGCAAAGCTAGTTCGCCTCCATATGTTGTACTCCAGGTAACTCTTGATCCAGCATATATGTCAGTCAGGCAATACTAAATGATCTCCTTATAGCGGTTTTACATGGTCAAAGAAATTGATGAATTTATTCATGGATAAATGCGTGAATTAATTGAAAATGTGAAGGTGTATTACACAGTCAAATTTTTCCCAACCGTAAACTTGGAACTACTGCACTATCGATGTGTTGCCAACTTTCGGTGTCACTTTCTTCTCATCTTGCCTCTATTAGTGTGTTAAAAATGAAAGTAGGAAAAGTAACAAAAAAACATTGTGCTGCCTTGTATGCATAAGCAGTGGCTGCATATGTATAACACCGTGATTACACCATATTAGATATACCATCTGTGGGATTCCAATTCATTCGATTCGTGTCGAATCGTCACAATTTCTTTCGATATGTCGATTCGATTCACGGCATTCAAATCTGCCGTGATAGGGAAACGACAGTCACGAGGTGTAGAACATGAGGGTGAAATCCTTCGACATCTCCGGTCATGCCGAACTGAGGTTCAATACTATAGTTATCTCTCTTATACACATACACAGCCTTGTTCCGTCACTATTTCTCGGTGGAGCTATATTTGGGTGTATTTGCCGACCTCGATAAATACAGCTTGAGAATATGTTACTGGATATTCCATTCATTTTTAGCTAGATATGTGTTTGTAACAATGAAGGAATTATTGTATATTCATTCTAACCTCAATCGTGTATAAACGTAACTCTGCCAATGTTTTGAAAATATTATTGTAAAAATTAATTCATGGTTTTTTTAATCAATTTTGTCTACAAAAATATAATATTTATTTACCTTTAGTAGTATTTAATAGTGAATGAATAACTTGAATTGGAATTTAAAAAGTACCTACTATATTTTTAATTAAATTTCACAAAACAATAAATGAACTGTCTCGTGCATAATCGATAACATTTCAAAATTATTAACTATAGTTACACAATTAAACGAAAGCTATAATAACCATTTAAAGTACTTATTCAGTCATATATTGCAATAATTAAATGAAAATACAACTTAAATTTATCATTTACAATAATACACTTCCATATAATTGTCATTATCTGTCTTCCAATAATTTTCGATGCTTACTGCAGGTGAGCTTTGTAATATACTTGCGATTATCTCAAGAATTGTGTTGAATTACAAGTAAACAAACCTTTTAAAATCAGTAGCTACCTTCACGACTTTATGTGTTGATAACTTCACAGATGTTAAATGAGATGTTGCCACATTGGCTTTCGACACTCACGTTGTAGAGTGAATTTGAATGCCGTGAACGCACCACTCTCGTTGTTCGTGTCGAATCGCCAGACCCTTTCGACTTTCACTTCGACAATGAATTGGAATCCCACCACATGTCACTTTCCAGTAGGTTGGTATTAATTTAAAAACCGAAATGTAACTAGTATTCCTAAAAAAATTGCCAAAAACTCAGAGCAGGTTCTATTGCGACAATTTATTCATGAATTTATTGTCGTCAATTTATCACGACAATTTTGTGTATTACACGCAACAATAACTTCAAGGTTACAATATTCATGCATTTCTTTGACCATGTAAAGCAGGCATTAGACACATTCTACAATATATACATAACATAATTAGAATGCTGCAAATGTAGACGCTAAAAATGTGGAGCTCTACAACCAGCGGCAATGAAGGAAAATTCATAAAGTTATCGTGCATCCATGTATTTTTTCAGTCCACCTCTTACTTATCATCAATATCTTGAAACTTGTCTGCCAACAGAAAATAGTTATTTATTTGTCAGTTGTCGCCATAAAAATTACTGCACAGGGTGAGGAGTCCGAGTGGTATATTATTTAACAGCCAAAAATACCATATTTTGCGTGAGGCACGTACAAAATTGTATGTTCATGTTTAAGCACCGTATGTTGTGGCCCGAAACAGTAGTTGTGATTTCAAGCCGCGGTAAAGTGTAAAGTAAAGTGAAAACGTTCCCTTTCCAATGTTTTCGCATGATGCAGTTACTAAGTGTACAAGATTACCCAAGCCTCTAATATGGATCGCTGCCTGATGCGTTACACTCACTTTTTTATTTGTTCCCCGTGTCTCAGCTTGTGGCGTGAGCGAGAGTTTACCCAGCTTTACATACATTTCGTCACAAATTACATTAAACCAAAGTAATTGGAATATCTAGTATTACATATTACAGCTATTTGTTTAATAAGGCAACAAAGCAGATGATTTAATACTGCGGCTGGAAGTTTCAAAGCCGAGATGGATTCGATGCTTTGTGAATCAGCCAAGGTATTAAATGAGCTTTATTGCAAAATTGAACATATGATTTTTTTTCTGATCATTCAGTTTTCATGATTATTCAACGTCAACTGGTGTGCACTACACTGTCTCTATTACTGCCTAGGCAGTAAAAATAGGACAAAATTGCTAGGCAGTAAAAGAGGCAGTGCACGCCAGTTTGTCATTTAATGTCGATCGGCGATAAATATATTACCATTTTATGACCTGATAATACCATAGATTTTTTTTTTCCAGGTCTAGAACCTCAAATAAGTCCGGCGAATAGTACATCTAACTGGAACTCAGGTGAAGGCAGTGATTCAGAGGTAGCCAAACCTCTGAATCACTGTCTTCACTTCACCCATATATTTTCAGGGCAACATGATTGCATAGTAAAGGCAGAAGAAGAGACAGTGCAGATCAATGAAGTTACACCGTACACATGTGAAATATGTGGTGCTACCTATGATGGCCGGGCAAGTTATGAGGTGCACTTAAAGGATAAACATGAAACGTAAGAAAAATATTAATCAACCTGTGTATCTTATAAACATGTAACTCAATTTACTGTGTACGTAGAAATGGTGGTTGGTATCCTAAAAACAGATGTTTATTGGTAATCTTTATATGCACTGTGCCCCCAATGGGATACCGCAAACTTTGTAAACTTTGATATTTTTTATTTTATGAAAAAAAATATTCATTTTTAACAAGCAGTTTTGCATACCTTGGGATTGTTAACCGTACTTACTCTTGAGATACAATATACAGAGCATTCAAAAAATGTGAACTTTAGTTCACATAAGTAAAAATATTTCCCTCTGAGAAAAGTTATAATAATTTTTGTACACATACGGGGTGTTTGAAAGTTAGCCATTGATAATAATATTTTGTCCCAAATACGGACCTGTCCTCTCGTTTTACATTAAGGTTAGGAACCAGAAATTTAGAGTATGTGAAATAGTTGATGATTTTATTGATTAAAGCTGGAAAAGATCACTTAGGAAAGGAAATTCATTTATTTCTAATTTAGTGCTACCTTATTATCGAAACATCTAGATTTGACTCAAGTTAATAAGTAACAAAGTCATATGCGGAAGTACCAAATTAATTCAGTGTTACTTATTTTTTTCTGCTCTTTCCAAATATGCAAACAAAATTTTAAAATATTGATATACAGGGTGTTCTTTCGAGTCGAAACGTACTTATTAATTTTTTTAAGGCCGGACCTAGTATAAGATTTATATTTATTATGTTAATCGACACTGCAGTGGATTAACAACATATGTACCAAATATTACAAAAATTTATGGGGTGGTTCATAAGTTATGATTTATTGAAAATATGGGCAATATTAATGACTCACGCTGTATATTTGTTATGAAGAACGATAGACCCATAAAATATAGTTTATTTATAATCACCTCGGTGTGCCGCATCTACCATTACTGTATGCGCATTTCCCAATGAATCACTTTGTATATGTGGTTCTATTTATTACTGAAAGTTGAACGTAATATCTTGTTATTGTAAAATAAATCCCGGTCCTGAGAATTAAGTCGAATCCAATATATGATATTTTAGAATATTCTGATGATTTTTTCTGAGAACACATCACTCCAATGTGTAAAAGTGGTGTCAAGAGATGTCAGACCTATTTAGAGTCGGTAAAACCTTCAGAAATTATTGATGATGATTGACATTTTTTAATTCTTTTTTTAATTTTTTGCGTTTAAAAAAAAATTGAGTATATGTATTGTATTGTTTATAATCTATATTGAAGAATATTGTTTTGTTTAATTGGTTTCCTTTCCATTTAATACATTAATTCCGTTTTTCATAATGGGTAAAATTGAGGCGTTTATTTTAAAAGCAATAATAATGCATATTATTATTTCTACAGGCACAATATAATCCATACAGAAGAAACTCCCTACATAAGTGATGAATCCACATCAAGTTTCACTGAAAATGGTAGTTTGATAGTACACAAGAGGATCCACAGAGGAGAAAAGCTCTATAAGCGTGATGAATGCACTTTAAGATTCAGTCAAAGATTAAAAAGGCACAAGATGACCCACACAGGAGAAAAGCCCTATAAGTCTGTTGAATGCACATCAAGTTTTGCCGATACTAGTGATTTGAAAAAGCACAAGAAGCTCCACACAGGAGAAAAACTCTATAAGTGTGATGAATGCACCTTAAGATACAGTCGAAAAGCTTATTTGAAAAGGCACAAGTTGACCCACACGGGAATAAAGCCCTATAAGTGTGATGAATGCACATTAAGTTTCACTCAAATAGGTAACTTGAAAATGCACAAGAGGATCCACACAGGAGAAAAGCTCTATAACTGTGATGAATGCACCTTGAGATACAGTCGAAAAGCTTATTTGAAAAGACACAAGTTGACCCACACAGGAGTAAAGCCCTATAAGTGTGATGAATGCACATCAAGTTTCGCTGAGACTAGTGTTTTGAAAAGGCACAAGAGGATCCACACAGGAGAAAAACCCTATAAGTGTGATGAATGCACATCAAGTTTCACCCATAATTGTAATTTGACAAAGCACAAGAGGCTCCACACAGGAGAAAAGCTCTATAAGTGTGACGAATGCACCTTAAGATTCAGTCGAAAAGGTAATTTGGACCGGCACAAGATGATCCACACAGGAGAAAAGCCCTATAAGTGTGATGAGTGCACTTCAAGTTTCATTGACACTGGTAATTTGAAAAAGCACAAGACGATCCACACAGGAAAAAAGCTCTATAAGTGCGATGAATGCACCTTAAGTTTCAGTCGTAGTGATTATTTGACAAACCACAAGAGGAGCCACACGGGAGAAAAGCCCTATAAGTGTGATAAATGCACATCAAGTTTCACCCGAAATGTTAATTTGAAAAAGCATAAGAGGACCCACACAAGAAAAAAGTCAGTCAGAAAAAAGAAAAAAGTGTAACGAATGCACATCAAGTTTCGCTGAGACTAGTGTTTTGAAAAAGCACAAGAGGACACACAGGAGAAAAGATTTGCACTGAAAATAGAAGTTTGAAAAGGCAAGAGAATTCAAACATGAGAAAAGCTTTGTAAATGTGATAAATATCAAATTTAACTGGAATTTGGAGAGCAACAAGATAACGTGAAAGTACGATGTGGTATTTGTTTCCAGATGGTCTGGCCGATATGGAGCAAAATATTACATTTCTCAACCGAATTTCCACAGTTGCACCATTATTGATGAAATACATGTATACTTGAAGTGAATGAAATTAAAATTAATTTCACAAAACCTATATATGTGGGAGCATCTATTCTAGATATTTCTAAAACTTTCCTCTATGATCTTCATTATAATTACATTTTAAGAAAACATGAAATTGAAAACGGTCAATTATTATGCTGTGGTACTGATTCCCTAATTTGTCATTTTTTTGTTGAAAACATTTATGATCATATTAAGGAAGATAACGATAAATTTGACACTTCAGACTATCCACCAAACAATATCTATAATATACCATTAAAGAATAAAAAAGTGATGAGTTTAATGTCGGACGATTGGGTTTTCGACGCTCTACTGTACTTTCAAAACCAAGCGGCTCGTCTGTATGAATCGTGGCAGGTATTTAATATGTTTGACAAACTGATTCAGTGATGAAGTTAATTATTTTTTTGTTAAAAAAAAGACATTTGGGCATTAGACATTTGCTTCCTACCACATTGCCAGATTGTTTATTTGCTGCCGTTCCATTTTCATCTCTAGTAATTTAAACTTTACATCTGGCAACAATGTTATTTACAAAATATAACCTTAAATTGCAAACAACTTAACCTAAAAAAAAATAGAAAAGTTCCATTTCGGAAGTCAGTTATGTTTCATACATTTCATGTTGCTCAGTGTCTCTTTCAGAATGGCCATGTTCATATTCTAAATGCACCTCGTAACTTGCCAACCCATCGTAAGTGGCATTATACATTTCACATGTGTACGGTTTGAGCTCATTGAACCACAGATTATATATATATTGCAATTGTTTTTAGTAACATCCCTGACGAAGGACACAACCATATGTCCAAAAGCTTGGAAGATTAAACAAATATTGTGTTTTTATTGACCCTGGCTGAATACCCGGTTCTCTACTAAAACGGAGAACAAATTACAAAAACATATAATATATACGGCTGAGATAAAGAATTGAAAAAAATAAAATATATATATATGTATGTGTATATATATATATATATATATATATATACACATCATTACGATGGTTGTCAAAATATTTGGAGACATGGTCACATACAAATGAAATATTTTGAATGGTGGTGGCGTCTACTTCGTGATACATTTTATTAATTATAAATAAAACGCATTACTTTGTTAGTATCACATAAAACTATTTATTGATTTGTGACTAGTGTCGACTACCATACCCTGCGCACTCTATATGATTTAAATTGACCAGGTTTCGTGTGGGTACGGAGGAATACAAACTAGATGGCGCCAACATCTGTAGTCGCTTACAGGGTCGCTGTAATTTTTTAAAGAACTCTGTTTGCAATTATTGACACGTTATATGTGCTGAATAATCCAGTGATCCACAATCATCATAATTTCCATTGTTTGTGAGTACCGGCCGGTAGCATACAGACAGATTGTATGTACCTTTTGAATCGTCAACAATACAGACACAGATAAATACAGATCAAGTAAAGCACAATGAGAAGACAACATTGCTGCATTAGAACGTGCAAGCTGGCAGCCCAGGTCTTTTCGGCGAGAACATCCGCCATGCTACGTTTTTTTCTACACTTGGTAAGTGAATTATTTTTTTCATACGACATTGAAGTAATTTTCATACTTTATTTTTAGGAAAGCAGGGATATGCGACAGAGACAATGCTTGGTACGTCGGAGTTTGTGTTATTTTTTGACAAACTATCTGACAGTGTAAATGGTTCGACAGTAAGTGGTGATAAACCTTTACGATGTGCCATAACCCAAGAAAGCCAGCATGTTGAATTTTATTCCGAAGCAATTCAAGTTTTGAAGACAATTAGATATATTAGACCACAAGGCGAATATGTTCCACCCTGCATTGCAAATTGGATAACCACATTAAAAGGTATGCAAAGCATCTGGAACAAATTACACGCTAAGGGAATTAAATATTTTTGTCCGAGAAATTTGAATCAGGACCCCGTTGAAATTTTTTTGGTGGTGTCCGAAGTTATGATGCTCGGAATATAAATTCAACACCTGCTGCCTTCAGAGCTTCTTATAAAGCTTTGATTATTAATAATCTTATGACTCGCCATTCTTCATTTGCAAATTGGGAGGAAGATGGTTGTAGAGGGGCACTAAATTCTGTACAAAACTTAATAATGATTAAAGTTCCTACGCCAACTGAGATAGTTACTCCAAATGTCTCTGATTAGTTCACATTTATAAACAACCCCAGTTTTCTGGCGGACAATATAAATATGTACATATCAGAATATTTGGCCCGCAACATGTTGAGAAAATTACAAGGATGTAGTATATGTAAACAGGACCTGGTTTCCGATACGTTGGAACCCATTCACTCCTATATTGAATGTAGGCAATTTACACGTGGAAATTTGCTGTAACCCAACTTTAACTTCTTCAAACACGTCAATGTTTGCAAATTATGCGGTTTTATATACCGAAGATTTGCACTCCTTTTAACATAGTATAATTTTTTACACATAAAATTTCTTGTACAATTATTCCAAATTTTTGTCACTGTCATATTCACAATTTGGCTGACCTAATTTTAAGTCTTCTGATCCCATGTTATGTTGTGGTGTGGATACAGAACATCAACAACATACTGCAAGGAAAAGAACTTCATAAAATTAATGATCCTGTGAAAATACTAGCATTGGTGAAATATCAAAAAACCAGATCGCGACATTTAGGCCTTGCAAAATCAAAAGCTGTCATACATTAGTTCCTCGTTAAATGTCTGCATTTGGTTATCTGTGCGGGCATTATTATATATTTGGATTTTTTTGTAAAGAATTTTTTTTAGTGTTTAGTTTTGTAGGATATATCTTCCTTCAATTTGCATATGGATAGACAAGCGCATAATTTTATTAATAATTGGACGTGGCACATTATATAGTTATTTGTATTATAAGTAAGGAAAAGTATTGTTTTTCTTTACATTTTTTATTGTTTATTCACTCTATTTTAAATGTATTCATCTATCATATAATTATTATTAACATTTATTAATATATTTAATGATTTGTTTATATATGCATATACTAGTGTCATGTAAATTACAATAATGTTATACAATGCTACAATGCAAACAATAGCCCAGGAAAATATGTGAACTAACGTTTCACCCATTTAAATCTCCTGCAATCGAAGCGACTGCACACTATCTTGAAGACATTGTTTGCACGGGAGCACATTATATATTATAATTATAGAAAAGTCTTGTTTTTCTTTACGTTTTTTGTTGTTTATTCACACTATTTTAAATGTATTCATGTATCATAATTATTATTATAAACATTTATTGATATATTTTGTGATTTGGTTATATATGCATATACTAGTGTTTTTCTTGAGATAACTACTATTTGTTTATGTAATTATTGTATAGCGGGAAAGTTTAGTCAATTAATTTAATGAGCTAAGTTGTATTGTTAGCTATAGATTTATTTTATAGTGTTTTTAAATCAATTATCATCGACGTTTCGCACTACGATTGAAAGGTTCTTCAGGATGTTTAGGTTATATAACACAAATAACTAACTATAATCTAAAATTTAAAATAATTGGAAAATTTATTTATAAAGATTTTTATTTATTACAACAATTCAAGATTATAGTAAGTTATTTGTGTTATATAATCTAAACATCCTGAAGAAGCCTTCAATCGTAGTGCGAAACGTCGATGATAATTGATTTAAAAACACTATAAAATAAATCTACAGCTCCAATACAACTTAGCTTATTAAATTAATTGACTAAATTTACCATTATATTATAATTACATATATATATATATATATATTTATTTATAAATCCCGCTTTTTTACATTAAGTTGTAGTGGCGCCATCTCGTGTGTTCTTTTGTTATGAAAATGGTACGGACCTATCATGCATAGAGGGCGCAAACGCGACAAATGTTTTTTACAGAGAGTTGCCTATCTGTATATATATAATCTGTGTCGACTACTATTTGTGCAACACTTTAAAATTCGATATCATTATTTTTGTACACGAACATAATTTTAATAGTACACCTTTGGTACACCACATACAGATGGCGCACCGGTCGCCATTCGCGGCTTAGTTTTGTTTCATCTGGAATTACCCAAAAAATCTTCTGCATCTGTTTAAAAACCCCTTATGAGTGTGTATTTTCAAAACACAATAGCAAAATATGCACGAAACGTATGCAAAATCATTTCTGGCGTGAATAAATGACGTGGGTGCGCATGGTGGCGCCTAACGAAGCTTTCTATTACCATTATGTACAAGTACCAATTCAATTGTCTTGCATTTTAATTCGTGTTCAATTTTAATAGGATGTAATTTAAATTGAAATGTCGATGCTATGACTCTCTCATCGCCTAAATTTATCAAAATAATACAGTAACAAACAAATCTTGTGTCATTTTATTCCATGTATGAATGAAATAGAATGTGATTTTAATTTAGGTACTGAAAAAAAATAATGTAATTTCTATGAAAGTGCCGAATATATGGCCATCATTTTATTTAGTGTTTCATAGGAATTACAAATCGTTATAATTCAAGTATAAACAAAAAATGAACATCATTTTTAATCAAATGTCTCAACCATTCAAGTCACGTTAAATTTTAATCCTGCAACAATTTAAATGTGCCAAAATAATTCATGTAATATTGAAAGTAAAGTATCATAAAATTGAGTGTTGATTTAATCCGTGAACCATAAAAACTACCTTACACTTTAAATTCACTTTCATAAAAATGCACATACTAAATCAAAATATTCATATTCCGTAGAAATAGAATTTCATTTTACCTAACCTCAGAAACACTAATGACTAGAGTTGCTACTAATATTTTTGAGAGAAATTATAACGTTTGTGGATCTTTAATAAAAATAGATTATACATAATATCATATTCAATATCAAATAATATTTGGGGCAGCTGCTGTTGTTTGATTTCCTCTACTGTTGGTTTACTGTTTTCAACACTACTTTCCTACTATGTGAATCAATTTGTGCAACTTCAAACCTCTTGTTGTACTAACACTCGAGGTGCATTCATCACATTTATAAGGTCTTTCCTCTGTGTGAATCCTTTTATGTCTCTTCAAATGATTTGCTCGTGTGTAACTTAACGTGCATTCATCGCATTTATAAGGCCTTTCCGCTGTGTGAATCATTTTATGTCTCTTCAAATCTGATGTTGCAGCGAAATATGAGGTGCATTCGTCACTTTTGTAAAGCCTTTCCCCCTTGTGAATCAATTTGTGTCTCTTTAAATCTCCCGTTGAAATGAAACCTGACGTGCATTCATCACATTTGTAAGGTGTTTCCCCTGTGTGGATCATTTTGTGTATATGACATGACGTAGTGAAACTGAAGTTGCACTCATCAAATTTGTAAGGCCTTTGCCCTGTGTGGCTCATTTTGTGTCGGTTCAAATCACTTTTTCGAATGAAACTTGAGATGCACTCATGACATTTGTAAGGCCTTTCCCATGTGTGGATTATTTTGTGTGAGTTCAAATTAAAAGTTTTTGTGAAACTTGCGGTGCATACATCACATTTGTAAGGTCTTTCTCCAGTGTGGCTCATTTTGTGTCTACTCAAATCACCTGTTTGCGTAAAACTTGAAGAGCATTCATCACATTTATAAGGTCTTTCTCCTGTGTGGATTAGTTTGTGTCTTTTCAAACGATGTGTTGTAGTGAAACTAGAGGTGCATTCATCACATTTGTGGCACCTTTCCTCGGTGTGGATCAATTTGTGTCTCCGCAAAACACTCGTACTGAAATCTGCAGTGCACTCATCTGATTTGTACGATTTTTCACGTGTGAGAGGTGCTATGTAGAGCCTGTAAAAATAATATTGTTACAGATCAGACAATCTAACACCGGTAAAGTTTTGAATTGTTAAATTGGATTTTTTTTTAAATTCGTGCCACCTTATTCCTATATCAAAACATCTAGATTTGACTGAAATTAATAAGTAACAAAGTTGTATGCGGAAGTACCAAATGCATTCAGTGTTACTTAATCTTTTCTGCTCTTTCCAAATATGCAAACAAAATTTTAAAATAACGATGTACAGGGTGTTGTTGCGAGTCGAAATCTACTTATTAATTGTTTTAAGGCCGGACCTAGTATAAGATTTTTATTTATTATGTTAATCGAAACTAAAGTGGATAAAGAACGTACGTACCAAATATTACAAAAAATTATGGGATGGTTCATAAGTTATGATTTATTGAAAATATGGGCAATATTAATGACTCACGCTGTATATTTGTTATGAAGAACGATAGACCCATAAAATATAGTTTATTTAGAATCACTCGAGGTGCCGCATCTACCATTACTGTATGCGCATTTCCCAATGAATCACTTTGTATATGTGGTTCTATTTATTACTGAAAGTTGAACATAATGTCTTGTTAGTGTAAAATAAATCCTGGTCATGAGACTTAAGTCGAATCCAATATATGATATTTTAGAATATTCTGATAATGATTTTTTTTCTGAGAACACATCACTCCAAGTGTAAAAGTGGTGTCAAGAGATGTCAGACCTATTTAGAGTCATAAGAGGACCCACACAAGAAAAAAGTCCTACAAGTGTAACGAATGCACTTTAAGTTTCATTGGAAATGGTTCTTTGAAAAGGCACAAGAGGACACACAGGAGAAAAGATTTGCACTGAAAATAGAAGTTTGAAAAGGCAAGAGAATTCACACATGAGAAAAGCTTTGTAAATGTGATAAATATCAAATTTAACTGGAATTTGGAGAGCAACAAGATAACGTGAAAGTATGATGTGGTATTTGTTTCCAGATGGTCTGGCAGATATGGAGCAAAATATTATATTTCGCAACCGAATTTCCACAGTTGCATCATCATTGATGAAATACATGTATACTTGAAATGAATGAAATTAAAATTAATTTCACAAAACCTATATATGTGGGAGCATCTATTCTAGATATTTCTAAAACTTACCCCTATGATTTTCATTAGAATTACATTATAAGAAAACATGAAATTGAAAATGTTAAATTATTATGCTGTGACACTGATTCCCTAATTTGTCATTTTTTTGTTGAAAACATTTATGATCATATTAAGGAAGATAACGATAAATTTGACACTTCAGACTATCCACCAAACAATATCTATAATATACCATTAAAGAATAAAAAAGTGATGAGTTTAATGTCGGACGATTGGGTTTTCGACGCTCTACTGTACTTTCATAACCAAGTGGCTCGTCTGTATGAATCGTGGCAGGTATTTAATATGTTTGACAAACTGATTCAGTGATGACGTTAATTATTTTTTTGTTTAAAAAAAAGACATTTGGGCATTAGACATTTGCTTCCTACCACATTGCCAGATTGTTTATTTGCTGCCGTTCCATTTTCATCTCTAGTAATTTAAACTTTACATCTGGCAACAATGTTATTTACAAAATATAACCTTAAATTGCAAACAACTTAACCTAAAAAAAAAAATAGAAAACTTCCATTTCGGAAGTCAGTTACGTTTCATACATTTCATGTTGCTCAGTGTCTCTTTCAGAATGGCCATGTTCATATTCTAAATGCACCTCGTAACTTGCCAACCCATCGTAAGTGGCATTACACATTTCACATGTGTACGGTGTGAGCTCATTGAACCACAGATTATATATATATACAGGGTGTAACAGAAATACGTGTGTTAATTTTAAACATTGGTAGAACTTGTTATATAAAACATTTTTTCTATGTTTTTTTTCAAAATTTGCAGGTTTTTTAAATATTTTTTTGCCCCCTAATTTTGACCGAACGAGCCGTTCTCAGGTACTGTCACTATAATTGTCAAGTGAAGTTTATTTCAAAATGGCAAATTTTTCTAATCAAGAATTAACAGATATTGTGTTGGTAGCCAAGCTTTTGGAAATGCCGCAGAAACCCGTAGATTGTACAGTGCACAATATCCTGAACGTGTTTTGCCTAACAGGTAATGATCTTTATTACCTTTATAACACCGTTGCCATCACAACAAAATATTTTATCGCTGCACACCTTTAACCATAGGCGGGTACGCGTTTTAGTAGAATAACTGGAACATATTTTAAATCAGTTTAACGTTGGTTTTTGAAAAAAAAAACATAGAAAAAATGTTTTATTTAACGAGTGCTGCCAATGTTTAAAATTAACACACGTATTTCTGTTACACCCTGTATATATTGCAATTGTTTTTAGTAACATCCCTGACGAAGGACACAACCATATGTCCGAAAGCTTGGAAGATTAAACAAATATTGTGTTTTTATTGACCCTGGCCGAATACCCGGTTCTCTACTAAAAGCGAGAACAAATTACAAAAACATATAATATATACGGCTGAGATAAAGAATTGAAAAAAATAAAATATATATATATGTATGTGTATATATATATATATATACACATCATTACGATGGTTGTCAAAATATTTGGAGACATGGTCACATACAAATGAAATATTTTGAATGGTGGTGGCGTCTACTTCGTGATACATTTTATTAATTATAAATAAAACACATTACTTTGTTAGTATCACATAAAACTATTTATTGATTTGTGACTAGTGTCGACTACCATACCCTGCGCACTCTATACCATTTAAATCGACCAGGTTTCGTGTGGGTACGGACCTATACAAAATAGATGGCGCCAAAATCTGTAGTCGCTTACAGGGTTGCTGTAATATTTTAAAGAACTCTGCAATTATTGACACATTTTATGTGCTGAATAATCCAGTGATCCACAATATCATAATTTCCATTGTTTGTGAGTAACGGCCGGTAGCATACAGACAGATTGTATGTACCTTTTGAATCCGTTTGTCGTTTGAATCGTCAACAATACAGACACAGATAAATACAGATCAAGTAAAGCACAATGAGAAGACAACATTGCTGCACTAATGCCCGATTGCACCGTATGCGTTAAGGATACTTAAAATTTTAAGGTTCCTTAACGGACGAAAAACCATTGCACCGCCATCTTAAGGTTACTTAAACGCCGTAAGGACCCTTAAATTTTAAGCTCCCGACTCCGGCGGAATAACTTATTTAAGGGTTTGTCAACTGTCAGTTTAACGTATTATGAGCAGTGGATGTGTATAAAATATTACTTATTTTTCACTACATTAGCCTTTATACTGATTTTAAGATAACTAACGAACTTATAATTACAATTCGAGTGTTGAATACCTTGACTATGATTGCAATTGTTGTTAAAGCAATATTGTGAACAATTTGGTGTTTGTAGGTTAGTTTGTGTTGAATTTTGATACAGGATAATCGGGTGTATTGCGTATCAAAAAACGTTAGCAGTAACGTGTACGTTACTTGAGAGCATCACATTCGAAAGTCAGATAGAGTTATGTCATAAATGCATTTGATATTCGAATGTGATACTGTCAAGTAACGTACACGTTACTGCTCAAGTTTTTTGATACGCAATACAACAAATTGTGTGATTCGATTGAATTTAATTGAAACTTTAATATAAATAAATTACTTCTACATTCGTATATTATTCGGCATTGGTGCTTGATACATCTGCATTTCCTCTACAATTATGACATAAAATTAATTTTGTTAAAATTGAATAACATTTAAAATCAAGATAATAGTGACATTCTGGAATCCAAATTCATCGGATTTCCTTGTTTAGTTTATTTGAGAACGGATTAATTTAACAATTTGGACGACCTAAGTTTTTATAGACAGAGAGGAATCGAGGTAAAACATACCGTTGACAACTGTTTTGCGTTAAATTTTATCCGAGTGAATATAGCAGTTATTAAAATTCCCTAGAATGCTGAACGCTAAGGTCCCTTTACTAAGGAATCTGATGTCTTGTACGGTGCAACACAAAGTTAATTTTAAGGATCCTTAAAATTTAAACTTACTTAACTAAGGGTCCTTAAAACTACAAGCGGTGCAATCGGCCATAAAACGTGCAAGCTGGCAGCCCAGGTCTTTTCGGCGAGAACATCCGCCATGCAACGTTTTTTTCTACACTTGGTAAGTGAATTATTTTTTTCATACGACATTGAAGTATTTTTCATACTGTTTTTTAGA
This sequence comes from Othius punctulatus, assembly GCA_951805005.1. Lineage (NCBI taxonomy): Eukaryota > Metazoa > Arthropoda > Insecta > Coleoptera > Staphylinidae > Othius > Othius punctulatus. The sequence goes on from OX638146.1 coordinate 45,516,113, forward strand.
TAAGCAGGGATATGCGACAGAGACAATGCTTGGTACGTCGGAGTTTGTGTTATTTTTTGACAAACTATCTGACAGTGTCAATGGTTCGACAGTAAGTGGTGATAAACCTTTACGATGTGCCATCACCCAAGAAAGCCAGCATGTTGAATTTTATTCCGAAGCAATTCAAGTTTTGAAGACAATTAGATTTATTAAACCACAAAGCGAATATGTTCCACCCTGCATTGCAAATTGGATAACAACATTAAAAGGTATGCAAAGCATCTGGAACAAATTACACGCTAAGGGAATTAAATATTTTTGTCCGAGAAATTTGAATCAGGACCCCGTTGAAATTTTTTTGGTGGTGTCCGAAGTCATGATGCTCGGAATATAAATTCAACACCTGCTGCCTTCAGAGCTTCTTATAAAGCTTTGATTATTAATAATCTTATGACTCGCCATTCTTCATTTGCAAATTGGGAGGAAGATGGTTGTAGAGGGGCACTAAATTCTGTACAAAACTTAATAACGATTAAAGTTCCTACGCCAACTGAGATAGTTACCCCAAATGTCTCTGATTAGTTCACATTTATAAACAACCCCAGTTTTCTGGCGGACAATATAAATATGTACATATCAGGATATTTGGCCCGCAACATGTTGAGAAAATTACAAGGATGTAGTATATGTAAACAGGACCTGGTTTCCGATACGTTGGAACCCATTCACTCCTATATTGAATGTAGGCAATTTACACGTGGAAATTTGCTGCAACCCAACTTTAACTTCTTCAAACACGTTAATCAATGTTTGCAAATTATGAGGTTTTATATACCGAAGATTTGCACTCATTATAACATAGTATCATTTTTTACACATAAAATTTCTTGTACAATTATTCCAAATTTTTGTCACTGTCATATTCACAATTTGGCTGACCTAATTTTAAGCCTTCTGATCCCATGTTATGTTGTGGTGTGGATACAGAACATCAACAACATACTGTAAGGAAAATAACTTCATAAAATTAATGATCCTGTGAAAAAACTAGCATTAGTTAAATATCAAAAAACCAGATCGCGACATTTAGGCCTTGCAAAATCAAAAGCTGTCATACATTAGTTCCTCGTTAAATGTCTGCATTTGGTTATCTGTACGTGCATTATTATATATTTGGAGTTTTTTGTAAAGAATTTTTGTTAGTGTTTAGTTTTGTAGGATATATCTTCCTTCAATTTGCATATGGATTGACAAGCGCATAATTTTATTAATAATGGGACGTGCCACATTCTATAGTTATTTGTATTATAAGTAAAGAAAAGTATTGTTTTTCTTTACATTTTTGATTGTTTATTCACTCTATTTTAAATGTATTCTTCTATCATATAATTATTATTAACATTTATTAATATATTTAATGATTTGTTTATATATGCATATACTAGTGTCATGTAAATTACAATAATGTTTTTCAATGCTACAATGCAAACAATAGCCCAGGAAAATATGTGAACTAACGTTTCACCCATTTAAATCTCCTGCAATCGAAGCGACTGCACACTATCTTGAAGACATTGTTTGCACGGGAGCACATTATATATTATAATTATAGAAAAGTCTTGTTTTTCTTTACGTTTTTTATTGTTTATTCACACTATTTTAAATGTATTCATGTATCATAATTATTATTATAAACATTTATTTATATATTTTCTGATTTGGTTATATATGCATATACTAGTGTTTTTCTTGAGATAACTACTATTTGTTTATGTAATTATTGTATAGCGGGAAAGTTTAGTCAATTAATTTAATGAGCTAAGTTGTATTGTTAGCTATAGATTTATTTTATAGTGTTTTTAAATCAATTATCATCGACGTTTCGCACTACGATTGAAAGGTTCTTCAGGATGTTTAGGTTATATAACACAAATAACTAACTATAATCTAAAATTTAAAATAATTGGAAAATTTATTTATAAAGATTTTTATTTATTACAACAATTCAAGATTATAGTAAGTTATTTGTGTTATATAATCTAAACATCCTGAAGAAGCCTTCAATCGTAGTGCGAAACGTCGATGATAATTGATTTAAAAACACCATAAAATAAAACTACAGCTCCAATACAACTTAGCTTATTAAATTAATTGACTAAATTTCCCATTATATTATAATTACATATATATATTTATTTATTTATAAATCCCGCTTTTTTACATTAAGCTATAGTGGCGCCATGTCGTGTGGTCTTTTGTTATGAAAATGGTACGGACCTATCATGCATAGAGGGCGCAAACGCGACAAATGTTTTTTACAGAGAGTTGCCTATCTGTATATATATAAACTGTGTCGACTACTATTTGTGCAACACATTAAAATTCGATATCATTATTTTTGTACACGAACATAATTTTAATAATACACCTTTGGTACACCACATACAGATGGCGCACCGGTCGCCATTCGCGGCTTAGTTTTGTTTCATCTGGAATTACCCAAAAAATCTTCTGCATCTGTTTAAAAACCCCTTATGAGTGTGTATTTTCAAAACACAATAGCAAAATATGCACGAAACGTATGCAAAATCATTTCTGGCGTGAATAAACGATGTGGGTGCGCATAGTGGCGCCTAACGAAGCTTTCTATTACCATTATGTACAAGTACCAATTCAATTGTCTTGCATTTTAATTCGTGTTCAATTTTAATAGGATGTAATTTAAATTGAAATGTCGATGCTATGACTCTCTCATCGCCTAAATTTATCAAAATAATACAGTAACAAACAAATCATGTGTCATTTTATTCCATGTGTGAATGAAATAGAATGTGATTTTAATTTAGGTATTGAAAAATAAAATGAAATTTCTATGAAAGTGCCGAATATATGGCCATCATTTTATTTAGTGTTTCATAGGAATTACAAATCGTTATAATTCAAGTATAAACAAAAAATGAACATCATTTTTAATCAAATGTCTCAACCATTCAAGTCACGTTAAATTTTAATCCTGCAACAATTTAAATGTGCCAAAATAATTCATGTAATATTGAAAGTAAAGTATCATAAAATTGAGTGTTGATTTAATCCGTGAACCATAAAAACTACCTTACACTTTAAATTCACTTTCATAAAAATGCACATACTAAATCAAAATATTCATATTCCGTAGAAATAGAATTTCATTTTACCTAACCTCAGAAACACTAATGACTAGAGTTGCTACTAATATTTTTGAGAGAAATTATAACGTTTGTGGATCTTTAATAAAAATAGATTATACATAATATCATATTCAATATCAAATAATATTTGGGGCAGCTGCTGTTGTTTGATTTCCTCTACTGTTGGTTTACTGTTTTCAACACTACTTTCATACTATGTGAATCAATTTGTGCAACTTCAAACCTCTTGTTGTACTAACACTCGAGGTGCATTCATCACATTTATAAGGTCTTTCCCCTGTGTGAATCCTTTTATGTCTCTTCAAATGATTTGCTCGTGTGTAACTTAACGTGCATTCATCGCATTTATAAGGCCTTTCCCCTGTGTGAATCCTTTCATGTCTCTTCAAATCTGATGTTGCAGCGAAATCTGAGGTGCATTCGTCACATTTGTAACGCCTTTCCCCCTTGTGAATCAATTTGTGTCTCTTTAAATCTCCCGTTGAAGTGAAACCTGACGTGCATTCATCACATTTGTAAGGTGTTTCCCTTGTGTGACTCCTTTTGTGTCTGTTCAAATGACTTGTTGTGGTGAAACTAGAGGTGCATTCATCACATTTGTAAGGCCTTTGCCCTGTGTGGCTCATTTTGTGTCGGTTCAAATCACTTTTTCGAATGAAACTTGAGATGCACTCATGACATTTGTAAGGCCTTTCCCATGTGTGGATTATTTTGTGTGAGTTCAAATTAAAAGTTTTTGTGAAACTTGCGGTGCATACATCACATTTGTAAGGTCTTTCTCCAGTGTGGCTCATTTTGTGTCTACTCAAATCACCTGTTTGCGTAAAACTTGAAGTGCATTCATCACATTTATAAGGTCTTTCTCCTGTGTGGATTAGTTTGTGTCTTTTCAAACGATGTGTTGTAGTGAAACTAGAGGTGCATTCATCACATTTGTGGCACCTTTCCTCGGTGTGGATCAATTTCTGTCTCCGCAAAACACTCGTACTGAAATCTGCAGTGCACTCATCTGATTTGTACGATTTTTCACCTGTGAGAGGTGCTATGTAGAGCCTGTAAAAATAATATTGTTTCAGATCAGACAATCTAACACCGGTAAAGTTTTGAATTGTTAAATTGGATTTTTTTTTTAATTCGTGCCACCTTATTCCTGTATCAAAACATCTAGATTTGACTGAAATTAATAAGTAACAAAGTTGTATTCGGAAGTACCAAATGCATTCAGTGTTACTTAATATTTTCTGCTCTTTCCAAATATGCAAACAAAATTTTAAAATAATGATGTACAGGGTGTTGTTGCGATTCGAAACCTACTTATTAATTGTTTTAAGGCCGGACCTAGTATAAGATTTTTATTTATTATGTTAATCGAAACTAAAGTGGATAAAGAACGTACGTACCAAATATTACAAAAATTTATGGGGTGGTTCATAAGTTATGATTTATTGAAAATATGGGCAATATTAATGACTCACGCTGTATATTTGTTATGAAGAACGATAGACCCATAAAATATAGTTTATTTAGAATCACCTCGGTGTGCCGCATCTACCATTACTGTATGCGCATTTCCCAATGAATCACTTTGTATATGTGGTTCTATTTATTACTGAAAGTTGGACATAATGTCTTGTTAGTGTAAAATAAATCCTGGTCATGAGAATTAAGTCGAATCCAATATATGATATTTTAGAATATTCTGATAATGATTTTTTTTCTGAGAACACATCACTTCAATGTGTAAAAGTGGTGTCAAAAGATGTCAGACCTATTTAGAGTCATAAGAGGACCCACACAAGAAAAAAGTCCTACAAGTGTAACGAATGCACTTTAAGTTTCATTGGAAATGGTTCTTTGAAAAGGCACAAGAGGACACACAGGAGAAAGATTTGCACTGAAAATAGAAGTTTGAAAATGCAAGAGAATTCATACATGAGAAAAGCTTTGTAAATGTGATAAATATCAAATTTCACTGGAATTTGAAAAACAACAAGATAACATGAAAGTATGATGTGGTATTTGTTTCCAGATGGTCTGGCAGATATGGAGCAAAATATTATATTTCTCAACCGAATTTCCACAGTTGCACCATTATTGATGAAATACATGTATACTTGAAATGAATGAAATTAAAATTAATTTCACAAAAACCTATATATGTGGGAGCATCTATTCTAGATATTTCTAAAACTTTCCTCTATGATTTTCATTATAATAACATTTTAAGAAAACATGAAATTGAAAATGTTAAATTATTATGCTGTGACACTGATTCCCTAATTTGTCATTTTTTTGTTGAAAACATTTATGATCATATTAAGCAAGATAACGATAAATTTAACACTTCAGACTATCCACCAAACAATATCTATAATATACCATTAAAGAATAAAAAAGTGATGAGTTTAATGTCGGACGATTGGGTTTGCGACGCTCTACTGTACTTTCAAAACCAAGCGGCTCGTCTGTATGAATCGTGGCAGGTATTTAATATGTTTGATAAACTGATTCAGTGAAGAAGTTAATTTTTTTTTGTTAAAAAAAAGACATTTGCTTCCTACCACATTGCCAGATTGTTTATTTGCTGCCGTTCCATTTTCATCTCTAGTAATTTAAACTTTACATCTGGCAACAATGTTATTTACAAAATATAACCTTAAATTGCAAACAACTTAACCTAAAAAAAAATAGAAAAGATCCCTTTCGGAATTCAGTTATGTTTCATACATTTCATGTTGCTCAGTGTCTCTTTCAGAATGGCCATGTTCATATTCTAAATGCACCTCGTAACTTGCCAACCCATCGTAAGTAGCATTACATATTTCACATATGTACGGTGTGACCTCATTGAACTGCACAGTCTCCTCTTCTATCTTGACTATACATAAATTATCCTGAAAATGTGGGGCGTTAAAAAATATATATTTCTCATCTAGTCTTCTACTTACCTGTGGATCAATTTCTTCGTCTGAGCTGCGGATGATTGTACAATTTGAAAAACTTCTCAGTGGTGGCAATACTGAAGAGAAATAGAAATAGACGATCAGAAGTTGTTAATAAAATAATGTATTAACATCTAATGCTTCCGTCAGAGAATCATTTGAACAAAACTGTGTGATCAACAATCTTCCATTTGCAATTGTTTGTAGACTTACAGCGCCATCTACCACATGTTTATATGAACTTTTTTCAATATCCAAATTTACGGAACACGTTTAGCAAACACCCTGTATATTACGTAACAGTGAGTTTTCATTACCTAACAATGTTACAAAGAAACAAAACAAAAATGTATCAATTTGTGCTTATTTTCCATTATTACAACCGGGAGTAGAAAAAATAGCGTACACAAGTTAAGTTACATTACGTAACAGTGAGTTTTCATTACCTAACAATGTTACAAACAAACAAAACAAAAATGTATCAATTTGTGCTTATTTTTCATTATTACAACCGGGAGTAGAAAAAATAGCGTACACAAGTTGAGTTATATTACGTAACAGTGAGTTTTCATTACCTAACAATGTTACAAAGAAACAAAACAAAAATGTATCAATTTGTGCTTATTTTTCATTATTACAACCGGGAGTAGAAAAAATAGCGTACACAAGTTGAGTTATATTACGTAACAGTGAGTTTTCATTACCTAACAATGTTACAAAGAAACAAAACAAAAATGTATCAATTTGTGCTTATTTTTCATTATTACAACCGGGAGTAGAAAAAATAGCGTACACAAGTTGAGTTATATTACGTAACAGTGAGTTTCAGTAGAATTCCCCAAAAAATTGCCGAAAACTTAGAGAAAGTTCTATTGTGACAATTTATTCATGAATTTATTGTCGTCAATTTTGTGTATTACATGCAACAATAACAAAAATTCATGAATTTCTTTGACCGTGTAAATCAGGCATGAGAGAATTCAATTTTGCTTCGGTATTAATGCAATCAATCAAACGTGTCAATACATCATAATTTGTTACTTGCATACCTTTTTCATTTTTGTCTGAAGGGTAAGTAACGGTAAGTAGACTTTCCGCAGCAGGTTTTTCTCTTTGAGCGAGGGAATCTTCGAAACTCATAGAAGACTCAATATGCTGAGTTGAAGGTTCCGCAGTGTTTTCAATAACACTATCCGATAGTCCAAGGATGGTGTTTGTATTGTTTCTTCTTTGAAGCCTTTCATTTCTTTGTTGAACAATTTTTCCTGGAGGCCTGTCGGATGGTGGCAGATTTTGTGACGGAACTGCTATATTCTTGAGCCTACGGGTCTTCCTTACATCATCTAAATAAAAGAATTATATTAGTTGAGGAATGTTGGCTTAGTGTTACAAGGTTGCATGTAACAATTTTTCAATTTTTAGGTCTATAGCTTTACAGGGCAATTTGTCTATAGCTTTACAGGGCAATGTGTCTATAGCTTTACAGGGCAATTTGTCTATAGCTTTACAGGGCAATTTGTCTATAGCTTTACATGGCGATTTACCCTTTCGATTTTTCACAAGTTTGATACGTTTTTTGTGTGTTTTGTAGTAACTTTAAAGTAATTTCTTCATGTAACAGATAAAACTATTTATTTGTTTTAGCATAACATAGACGATAGTGTCAAAGCTTTGAATACAACTCGAATATTAGCAATTTAAACACTCGGATGTTGTTGGTGACTCAGCTAACCCCTCGTCAAGTAGCAACATCCTTGAATCATATAAACTTCATAATATTATCGTTATTAATATATAATATAATTTATATACAATATATATTTAATTCATTTTGTTGTTTGCTACGCCACTGGAAAAACCATCTAGGGGATATTCTTTTTATATTTTCAGTTATACCAACATGCGTATTTGGTTGCCTACATACCCAACCTCAAGCATTGTTGCTCACACTGTATATGCTATGTATTAATACAGAGTGAGCAACAATGTCTGAAGTCAAGTTAAATTTCCCGCCCAAAAAACTGGGGAATTTCTTCGCTCCAAGTTTATTATTAATTAAATTTACTGTAAATTCAAAAGATTTGACAGCCCCAGCCCAGTGCTGTCCGAGTCGTATTATTATTTATTACCATTGTGCCAATTCTTCGCATATAGTTATTTTGTCTTCTGCTTCATAAACATCAGTTCTTATCAGGACTACTCTGAGTAAATCTTTGATTTCTGGTAAGTGATTTGCAGGTTTTAAGGTTATAAAATTATAAAAGTTAAGTTTTATTCTAAATTTACAGAGTTTAAGTGAAATCGCTTTCCTGTTGCAATGGTTTTTATACCACAACATGATGCCTTCATCCTGAAGGCTCATTATCGAAGTGGAACACTAAATGAAGACGGCACATGGACATATTCATTACAATCGTGTATGAATCAATTTAACGAAGCCTTCCCCGATGTCAACATTACTTACAAAATATTTATCCAGCATAAAACCCGTATTATTCACCGCTTTGAAGGAAAGAATTGTATTTGTAAGGGCAAGTCAACTGGAAGATCTTCTACCTTAACAGAAGAGATTGTTGCCGATGTCCAACAACGGCTTGAACAAAGTCCAACAAAATCTATAAGAATACTTTCAGCACAAACAGGTGGGTTCTTAATTTTAGGGTGCAAAAAAGTTATTTTTTATCATTCATGTGGTCTTTATGGCATACAAATGTTAATGCTTAAATCCGCTTACAGGAGTATCGTATGGGAGTTGCCGAAAAGTCGCGAAGAAAATTCTCCATTTGCACCTGTATAAGGTATCGGTAGTTCAACAACTTTACCCGCTTGATTTTCAAAAAAGAATTGATTATTGCAATTGGTTTAATCAGCATGTAAATGATAACGATATGCTGGACAGGACCTTTTTCACTGATGAGGCGTGGTTTCACTTATCAGGATATGTGAACAGCCAAAATTATCGTACATGGGCTTCAGAAAATCCTCACACGTTCATCGAAACAGATTTACATCCACTTAAAATTGGTGTTTGGGTAGCAATTTCGAGACGTCGGATAATTGGCCCAATATTTTTCAATGAAACAATCAATGCGGAGCGTTACCGAACAATCATCTTGGATGCATTTCTTAATCAGGTGCATGATGATGAACAAATAATGGGTTATTTTCAGCAAGACGGAGCCACTGCTCATACTGCGTTTGCTACAATTAATTATTTAAGGGAATTTTACGATGATCGATTGATAAGCTCAGGATTATGGCCACCACGTTCACCAGACCTCACGCCGTGTGATTTTTATCTTTTCGGACATTTGAAAAATAATGTTTTTAAAAATAGGATGCACAACCTAAACCAACTCCAAGAAGCAATTGAAGAAGAGATAAGAAACATGACTTCAGAGCAGCTCCAATATGTTTTTTAAAATAAAAAACGTAGAATTAACATCTGCCTTGAAAACGAAGGCCGCCATTTTCAACATTTGTTGTAAACGTGTATTGTAACGTTTAAAGATATGTAATTATGATTAAATATTTAATTCATTTTGTTGTTGTTTGCTACGCCACTGGAAATCTAGGGGATATTCTTTTTATATTTTCAGTTATACCAACATGCGTATTTGGTTGCCTACCTATCAAACCTCAAGCTATACCACACTGTATAATAACAAACATTTAAAGTCCTTATTCCCAAATTTACTAATTTGCACATACAACCCATGTGTTAAGCATACGCAATGTTAATTTAATAAGTTAAGCATTTTTTCACAATTATGTCTTCATTATTTCAGATTAAACACAAAAGTTACGTATTAAAATAATTATAACCTATATTTCACTTACATGGTGCAGCAAAATCCTGCTTTAAAAAGTGTTTTGAACACACTTGCCTGTATTTCGACACATGATCCTCTTTCATTAGGAGATTTATTATCCAAGCCTTTCTTCTCTCCACTTTCTCTTGAACTCCGAACTCATTTGCAATGAAAACAAAAGATTTATTTGGCTGAGGAAAATAGTGAAAAGTTAATGCAGGGCTTGAGGACTTCTTTGAGTAACATCCGTACACACAGCAGTTGTTACGGCACTTTGAGACAGTTCTAATAACTTGTTCACTCATATTTGCAGCGACCATTGATGATTGCTCATGGTGCGTTGCCTTGAGTACCGGTTTCACGTATTTCGTCGAAATTCCGCCAGAGACAGGGTTGCCAGTAGCAAATAGTGAATTATACCAAAGTATCGGGTGTCTCCGGAAAAACCCGTCCGCAAATTATGTTGGTAGCACTCCCAAAGTTTCCAATTACAGTTGTCAACACTGACGTTTTGGCAGTTTGCCTGTTAATGTGACAGTATGCAGCGGCGTACTGCTAGCATTATTGAAAACCGACTTCTATACTATCCCAAAATGTTGACCAACAAGATGCGTACATCCTAATGGCCCATTTTATGAGTACAACTCAAAACCTAATTATTTGAGTTATTCTGTGCAACCCTGTTTTTATTTACATCCTCAATATTTGTTGGTTATGTTATTCGACTCGGTTGAAATTACCCCGCACGCCACTGAAGAGTAACAACTGAAGAACAATAAAATCCAAGATACCAACATAATTGGCGTATGGTCTTTTCCAGACACCCGATAAGTATAACATGTTACCAAGTCTTACGCAACATAATCTTTCTTAATCTTTGGAAATCAGATGGTGGTTCATGCAAAATATATGCTGGACTTGTATGAACTTCAATACAGTTCATTCACAAAACTCGCGTGACAAGACAAAAATCATTTTAGACTGTACTTGGTAACTAAAAATTATTTGATTTCCAATATTTGTTGGTTATGTTATTCGACTCCGTTGAAATTACCCCGCACGCCACTGAACAGTACCAACCGAAGTAAAATATATTTCAAGATACCAACATAATTGGCGTATGATATTTTCCAGACACCCGATATAATTCGCTATAGTTCATTCACAAAACTCCCGTGACATTAAACAAAAATCATTTTGGACTGTACGTGGTAACTAAAATTTACCAACTATTTCTTCTGACTGTACTTGTGTCAAACTTTTGAGTTAAGGTGCTGTTGGCGTTCACTGTCAGTTTTGGGTCGGCAAGATACACGGTAAACCTATGGCTCGTGTGATGACGGGGAGCTGTGTTTGTTTCAGAGTTTGCACCCCCTGAAGGGGGCCTTCCACTGTGGCATGAGTTCGTGTGAACGCTCTGATAAGGATTATTGTCCATCTCTGGTTCACATGGGGGCCGTCAACAAATTTGTCAAAGTGACAGATTGACTTACAATTAAATCGTTACCAACATCAAATGTTAAGTTACTATCGGCTGGTTTAGGGATTTTTATGTTAGCCAACTATATGTCATTTTAACATCGCAGGAGTTTTATTAATGTAACGTAGGTGCTTCTTAAAAGCACTAGAAAACAATAATTCTATATTGGACGAATAAGGAGGACCATAGTTCTCTTATAATTTAATCTAATCTAATCAAATATTTCTTCAAGAATAATGAAATTTATGGCCAATATACATACAAAATTACAATAAGCTACTCAACTATAACACATACATATTTATATATAAATATATATATATATATATATATATATATATATATATATATATGGTCGTCAAAACATTTGGAGACATGGTCACATACAAATGAAATATGTACTTTGAATGGTGGTGGCGTCTACTTCGTGACACATTTTATTAATTATAAATAAAACACATTACTTCGTTAGTATCACATAAAATTATTTATTGATTTGTGACTAGTTTCGACTACTATTTATGCAACATATTAAAATTCGATATCATTATTTTTGTACACGAACATAATTTTAATAGGAAGCTTTAGTACACCACATACAGATGGTGCACAGGTCGCCATTCGCGGCTTAGTTTTCTTTCATCTGGAATTACGCAAAAGACCTTCTGCTTCTGTTTGAAAACCCCTTATGAGTGTGTATTTTCAAAACACAATAGCAAAATATGCACAAAACGTATGCAAAATCATTTCTGGCGTGAATAAACGACGTGGGTGCGCATGGTGGCGCCTAACGAAGCTTTCTATTACCATTATGTACAAGTACCAATTCAATTGTCTTGCATTTTAATTCGTGTTCAACTTTAATAGGATGTAATTTAAATTGAAATGTCGATGCTATGACTCTCTCATCGCCTAAATTTATCAAAATAATACAGTAACAAACAAATCATGTGTCATTTTATTCCATGTATGAATGAAATAGAATGTGATTTTAATTTAGGCATTGAAAAAAAATAATGTGGTTTCTATGAAAGTGCCGAATATATGGCCATCATTTTATTTAGTGTTTTATAGGAATTACAAATCGTTATAATTCAAGTATAAACAAAAAATGAACATAATTTTTAATCAAGTACCTCAACCATTCAAGTCTAGTTAAATTTTAATCCTGCAACAATTTAAATGTGCCAAAATAATTCATGTAATATTGAAAGTAAAGTATCATAAAATTGAGTGTTGATTTAATCCGTGAACCATAAAAACTACCTTACGCTTTAAATTCATTTTCATAAAAATGCACGTACTAAATCAAAATATTCATATTCCGTAGAAATAGAATTTCATTTTACCTAACCTCAGAAACACTAATGACAGAGTTGCTACTAATATTTTTGAGAGAAATTATAACGTTTGTGGATCTTTAATAAAAATAGATTATACATAATATCATATTCAATATCAAATAATATTTGGGGCAGCTGCTGTTGTTTGATTTCCTCTACTGTTGGTTTACTGTTTTCAACACTACTTTCTTACTATGTGAATCAATTTGTGCAACTTCAAACCTCTTGTTGTACTAAAACTCGAGGTGCATTCATCACATTTATAAGGCCTTTCCCCTGTGTGAATCCTTTTATGTCTCTTCAAATGATTTGCTCGTGTGTAACTTAAGGTGCATTCATCGCATTTATAAGGCCTTTCCCCTGTGTGAATCCTTTCATGTCTCTTCAAATCTGATGTTGCAGCGAAATCTGAGGTGCATTCGTCACATTTGAAACGCCTTTCCCCCTTGTGAATCAATTTGTGTCTCTTTAAATCTCCCGTTGAAGTGAAACCTGACGTGCATTCATCACATTTGTAAGGTGTTTGCCCTGTGTGACTCCTTTTGTGTCTGTTCAAATGACTTGTTGTGGTGAAACTAGAGGTGCATTCATCACATTTGTAAGGCCTTTGCCCTGTGTGGCTCATTTTGTGTCGGTTCAAATCACTTTTTCGAATGAAACTTGAGATGCACTCATGACATTTGTAAGGCCTTTCCCATGTGTGGATTATTTTGTGTGAGTTCAAATTAAAAGTTTTTGTGAAACTTGCGGTGCATACATCACATTTGTAAGGTCTTTCTCCAGTGTGGCTCATTTTGTGTCTACTCAAATCACCTGTTTGCGTAAAACTTGAAGTGCATTCACCACATTTATAAGGTCTTTCTCCTGTGTGGGTTAGTTTGTGTCTTTTCAAACGATGTGTTGTAGTGAAACTAGAGGTGCATTCATCACATTTGTGGCACCTTTCCTCGGTGTGGATCAATTTGTGTCTCCGCAAAACACTTGTACTGAAATCTGCAGTGCACTCATCTGATTTGTACGATTTTTCACCTGTGAGAGGTGCTATGTAGGGCCTGTAAAAATAATATTGTTTCAGATCAGACAATCTAACACCGGTAAAGTTTTGAATTGTTAAATTGGATTTTTTTTTAAATTTGTGCCACCTTATTATCAAAACATCTAGATTTGACTGAAGTTAATAAGTAACAAAGTTGCATGCGGAAGTACCAAATGCATTCAGTGTTACTTAATATTTTCTACTCTTTAAAAATATGCAAACCAAATTTTAAAATAATTATATACAAGGTGTTGTTTCGAGTCGAAGCCTACTTATTAATTGTTTTAAGGCCGGACCTAGTATAAGATTTTTATTTATTATGCTAATCGACACTACAGTGGATAATGAACATACGTACCAAATATTACAAAAAATTATAGGGTGATTCGTAAGTTATGATTATTTGAAAAAAAATGGGCAATATTAACGAATCACGCTGTATATTGGTTATAAAGAACGATAGACCCATAAAATATAGTTTATTGTCATTAATGTATGCGCATTTCCAAATGAATCACCCTGTATTATTTTTTAATAATCGAATTACTGCTTATATTAACTTTTTAGTCTGATAGTTTTCTTACATTTCACAATGCTTTATGTCTTTTTCATAGCCACCATGTTTTTGGTCCAAGTGCACCTCGTAACTTGCCAAGCCATCGTAAGTAGCATTACACATTTCACATATGTACTTTGTGACCGCATTGCATTGCACAGTCTCCTCTTCTATCTTGACTATACATGAATTATCCTGAAAATGTGGGGTATTAAAAAATACATAATTCTCGTCTAGTCTTCAACATACCAGTGGATTATTCTCTTCCTCTGTGTTCCGGTTGTTTGTACAATTCGAATAACTTGTCTGTGGTGGTAACACTAAAAATAATGGGAATGGTTTAGATGGTAAATTGTTAATAAACTGATATATTAACATCTATTGCTACATTTGTAGAGATCGCTATTTCAGTCTTTGAAAATTTAAATTTTTTGTGAGCGTAAATAATTTTTCCCTAAAAATGTTTTCAGGAAAATGCTGGACATTGTATTAGAGATTGTTATTTAAGTCTTTGAAAATTTATCTTATATATATCTTATATATAAATCTTTGCTACAGATTTATACAGAATATATTTATACAGATTTACAAATTTAAAATTTTTGTGAGCGTGAATAATTTTACCCAAAAATTTTTTCAGGAAAATGCAAGCCATTGTTTTAGAGATCGTTATTTCGGTTTTTGAAATTTAAAAATTTTTGTGAGGGTAAATAATTTTTCCAGAAAATTTTTTTCAGGAAAATGCTGGACTTTGTTTTACAGATCGTAATTTCGGTTTTTGGAAATTTACAATTTTTGTGAGGGTAAATGATTTTTCCCAAAACTTTTGTTCAGGAAAATGCTGGACATTGTATTAGAGATGGTAATTTCGGTCTTTGAATATTTAAAAAATTTGTAAGGGTAAATAATTTTTCCCCAAAATTTTTATCAGGAAAATGCAGGACATTGTTTTACAGATCGTTATTTCGGTATTTGAAAATTTAAAGTTTTGTGAGCGTAAATAATTTTTCCCTAAAATTTTTCTAGGAAAATGCTGTACATTTTTTTGGAAATCGTTATTTCGGTCTTTGAAAATTTAAAATTTTTGTGAGGGTAAATAATTTCCCCTAAAAATTCTTTTCAGGAAAATTCTGGACATTGTTTTACAGATCGTAATTTCGTCTTTGAAAATTTAAAAATTTTGTGAGGGTAAATAATTTTTCCCAAAACTTTTTTTCAGGAAAATGCTGGACCTTGTATTAGAGATCGTTACTTCGGTTTTTGAAAATTTAAAATTTTTGTGAGGGCAAATAATTTCCCCCAAAGATTTTTTTCAAGAAAATGCTGGACATTGTGTTAAAGATCGCTATGTCGGTCTTTGAAAATTTAAAATTTTTGTGAGGGTAAATAATTCTTCCTAAAAATTTTTTCAAGAAAATGCTGGACATTGTTTTACAGATCGTTATTTCGGTCTTTGAAAATTTCAAATTTTTGTGAGGGTAAATAATTTAAACCAACATTTTTTTTCAGGAAAATGCTGGATATTGTTTTACAAATCGTTATTCCGGTATTTGAAAATTTAAAAAATTGTGAGGGTAAATAATTTTTCCCCAAAATTTGTATCAGGAAAATGCAGGACATTGTTTTACAGATCGTTATTTCGGTCTTTGAAAATTTAAAGTTTTGTGAGGGTAAATAATTTTTCCTAAAAATTTTTTTCAGGAAACTGCTGGGCATTGTATTAGAGATCGTTATTTCGGTATTTGAAAATTTAAAATTTTTGTGAGGGTAAATAATTTCCCCTAAAAATTCTTTTCAGGAAAATTCTGGACATTGTTTTACAGATCGTAATTTCGTCTTTAAAAATTTAAAAATTTTGTGAGGGTGAATAATGTTTCCCAAAACTTTTTCAGGAAATGATGGACATTGTAATAGAGATCGTAATTTCGGTCTTTGAAATTTTAAAATTTTTGTGAGGGTAAATAATTTTTCCCAAAACTTTTTTTCAGGAAAATGCTGGACCTTGTATTAGAGATCGTTACTTCGGTTTTTGAAAATTTAAAATTTTTGTGAGGGCAAATAATTTCCCCCAAAGATTTTTTTCAAGAAAATGCTGGACATTGTGTTAAAGATCGCTATTTCGGTCTTTGAAAATTTAAAAATATTTGTGAGGGTAAATTATTTTTCCCAAAATTTTTTTTCAGGTAAATACTGGACATTGATTAGAGATCGTTATTTCGGTCTTTGAAAATGTAAAATTTTTGTGAGGGTAAATAATTTCCCCCAAAATTTTTTCTAGGAAAATGCTGCACATTGTTTTAGAGATCGTTATTTCGGTCTTTGAAAATGTAAAATTTTTGTGAGGGTAAATGATTTTTCCCAAAAATATTTCTAGGAAAATGCTGGACATTGTATTAGAGATCGTTACATCGGTTTTCGAAAATTTAAGAATTTTGTGAGGGCAAATAATTTCCCCCAAAAATTTTTTTCAGGAAAATGCTGGACATTGTATTAGAGATCGTTATTTCGGTTTTTGAAAATTTAAAATATTTGTGAGGGTGAATAATTTTACCCAAAAATTTTTTTCAGGAAAATGCTGGACATTGTATTAGAGATCGTAATTTCGGTCTTTGACAATTTTAAAATTTTGTGAGCGTAAATAATTTTTCCCAAAATTTTTTTTCAGGAAAATGCTGGACATTGATTTACAGATCGTTATTTCGGTCTTTGAAAATTTGAAATTTTTGTGAGGGTAAATAATTTTTCCCAACAAATTTTTTTAGGCAAATGCTGGACATTAACGATCTCTAATACAATGTCCAGCATTTTCCTGAAAAAAAGTTTTGAGAAAAATTATTTACCCTCACAAATTTTTTATATTTTCAAAGATTTTTTCAGGAAAATGCCTGACATTGTATTAGAGATCGTTACTTCGGTTTTTGACAGATAAATAAGACTCTCCAATTAATTTATATTAGCGTTGCGCCGAGTCGAATAAATGTATTCGCTCAACTTGAATTGTTAGTTTGTATAACTCAAGTTATTAACAGCGGCAACTCGAATTGGTTGAGTGGGCTCGTGTCCAATCGTGTGCTGTCACAGCGAACATCAAGTGGATTTTTTTTGTGGTTTACCTATAAAACGCATGTATATCCCACATCGTTGCTTTTAAAAGATGGCATAATGTAGTGTACTCAAATTAAAAACGACATTTGTTAATTTTAAACAAAATTTAATAGTATTCACAACGTATTGTAAAATGAACATAACACATTAGAGCGAACGTTTAAGGCAGTTAATATGAAAAATATGTACCAGAAATATAATAACTCTATAATAATGAATGGTCTAGTTATCAAAATACATTTTCTTATAACTATAACATAAAAATAATAATAAAAATGGACAAAAGAATAAATATAATCATAAATAATAATTTTTACATATAATAATACCACCTACACTAATTGGTAGAAGGTGTAATGATAAATATATACATATAATAATAACCTATATTAAATTGTATTATAATTGTCTTTTTCACTACTACTAATTAGGAAATAACTGAAAGTATTGATCACGCAATCGACTATTTAGGAACAATATTTGGTCTAGTTTCTTCGGGTCAAGTCTATTTTTATCTGGATTTGTTAATTGTCCAGCTTTAGAGAACACTCTCTCAGGCGGAACCGAAGTGGCAGGGATGCATAAGTATTTGATGGCCAATTTACATAAATCTGGAAAGAAATGTTGATGCTGTTTCCAAAAATCTAGGGGATTATTTTTTCTGCCCAGTAGTGGAAGGTCTAAGTATTGTTTCACGGCTATCATAGATGCGGAAACTGGAGCAGTTGAAGAAACATGCTCACCTACTTTCATACTGAAGTTTTCCCATAATTCATCATCGGATTCAACATTTTCAGAATTCGGGGTAGCAGGAGCCGGATTTTTGATCTCACCAATCGGTTCGGGTTCAGTCGTTAAAATTAACTCATTAATAATCGACTGCATGGCATTTTCTGCGTTACCTTCAATGCCAAATCCCATTTTTTTGAATCGAGGATCAAGGAAACAAGATTTTGCTACGATACTATTCGTTTCCAAATGTCCTAACCGCCTGTCAAGTACATCTAACAATTTTGATTGTATACTATTGCCTGTTTGTGTTACTAATATTTTATTTCGTATTGCACTTTGTAAACCTCGAACTAATGGAATGACACAGGACAAAGTAGTATACATTTCTCGTGACAGTTCGTTCGTCATTTTTTCCAAAGGTTTTAAAAGACTAATGCAATCTGTTATAATTGTCCACTCATTTGCATTCAAGTTTTGTGGTGGCGATTCTAATAAACCCAATGTAGCTGATAATGATGATCTGGTATCCATTAATCTTTGAATCATAATTAATGCAGAGTTCCATCTTGTTGGATCATCTTGCTTCAATTTCAACTGTGGCAGACCCATCTGTTGTTGCATTTCATTTAATTTATAACTGGCTACGTTACTCGTTTTAAAATGCATAACTATACATCTGCACTTTTTTAAGATTTCAGAAAATTCGGAATTATTTATTATGGAGTCTTGAACTGCCAAATTCAAAGTATGTGCTATGCAATAGTGATTTTGTTGGCATAAATCTTCAGCTACTGCTGTTTTAATATTGGCAGCATTGTCAGTAACGATTGTTAAAATTTTGGTTGAAATGTTCCATGTATCTAACACTTCTCGCATCCTAGTAGCAATATTCATAGATGTATGTTCATTTTTGAACTCCGATGTTGATAAAATGACAGAATTCATCTTAAACTCAAAAATGAAATGAGCGGTTATAATTAAATAGTTTTTGTTACCATCCGAAGTCCACATATCAGTGGTTAAAGAGATATGGTCAATGGTATTTAGAGTTTGTTGTGTTGCATTGCGTTCTAAATTATACCTCTCCGGAAGCATTTCTTCAGATAAAACCTTTTGCGATGGTGGAATATACTCAGGACATAATTTCTTTGTGTATAACTTAAATCCTGCTTTCTCAACAATATGAAGAGGTTCGCAATCTAGAATTATCATGTCCACTAGGGTGTTGTCTATCGACTTACGTTCCACTTCTGACAGGGTGGTGGAAGTGGATGTAAATAATTGTAGCTGGCGCTTTCTCTTTGGTGCAGGAGGAGCATTTGTTGTATTAGTTGTAACTTCACACAATTGTGAAGGTGCAGGACTAATATAAGTATCAGTTGTTTCCTGGTTTGGCGATCCTGACGTGGACGGTGCAGGATGAGATCGATCGGGTTGTGCATCAGTGGATTCCAGAAACTGAACAGGATGCTTTCTTTTCAAATGCGATATGAGATTTGTCGTATTCCCGAAATGTTTGTAACTCAATTTACATAAATTGCACATAACATGTGTACCATTTGTTTCTTTATTGAAAAAGTCCCACACAAAAGACTTCTTCACAGATTCACGTAGCCGCGTCTTTTTGGAAGGCCACACTCCACTGTTCGGTCGAAAGCACACTTAAAAAAATAAGAAGGTACAAGATGTACAAGTCGCACGAAGTGTATTTATTTAGCTATTTAATGATATAAAATTTAATACATTGGCCCAGACACGTCAGGAGCACACAACTACAAAGACGCAAATCCCCTGAACGAATGTATAGCTGCGGCACAGGACAGGATAGCAAAAACTTTGATAATTCGCTACCCCGGGTATTCTCGAATGAACGAGTTGCGATTTGGAAATCGAGTAAACAGCTGCTGACTGGAGTTGGCCAACTCGAATAATCATTCGATTGAATTATTTACGATTTATGAGTTCTCGAGTCATAGGATTATTCGAGTTGGCACAGCGCTAATTTATATGGTATCCATAGTAACATCAGACACTTTCAAGTGTCCGATGTTATTCGGCTTACAAGTGAAATCAATTAAGTCAAAAACTATAAAATGTGAAAAACTGCAATTAAAGTTTTATATTCTGCTGTTACCTTTCCTACTCAGTCATTTAATTAGTTAAGAATTTGGAAGTTCGGCTACAGGACCCTATACTATACCCCTACTGAGCCTGAGATTTGTTACAATTTAGTAAAGCATCAAAATAAAACTGAAAACAGCCAAAAATTGACTTCATGTATTTCACTTGTAAGCCGACGATATTAACTGTTATTTGCCCATTTAACTATCCCTTGTTTTTTGTCATGCTTATAACCCTTATAAATTTCTTGTCGACGCATGTTCTCAGGAAAGTTCCGAGTGTCATTTAAATTGACGAGATTGATGCCTTTCTTATTGGCTGCAAACATTTCCTTGCATAACTAGAGCTGAAATTTAAATGCCCACTCAGTATATGGAACAGTTCTATCAATTGCAACTGTGCTAATGCCCATAGATGGCTATACGCTTAACTTCAATACACTTACCCTGTTTGACGTCAACTGCTTCGATTGGATCATCAATCTCCTCCTCAGAAGAGTAGTTTTCAGATTTAATCTGAATGCTTGGATGACTTAAATCCACTTCATCCTCGGACATATAAAAATCCATTTTATACCTGAATGGTGACTATTCAGATAAACAGAGCTTCTGTTAAAAAGATCAATAAATTTTGAGGTTATTTCAAATAAGATGGAGAAGCGTGTGAAGTTAGCAACGACATTTCCGACCTTTTTATTATTATTTCCGCAGTGACCCCAACAAGAAAACAAATAATGTCCCTGTTTGTGAGTCATAACTAAAGGCTGTTCATCGATTTCTTACGCGATGCAACGCAACGCTGATTACGCTGGGGCTGGGGAAACCCTGGTTATTACTACATGCATTTCTAAACATGAGGTAATACGTCGGGTAATAACTGGAAATACCCGTAGTCAAATAATGTTGGTAACAATCCAAAGTTTACAATTACCGTTGTCAACCTGACGTTGACCACAGTAACCCCAACAAGAAGAAAAATAATGTCCCTGTTCAGAACCACACCAACGGCTGTTCGTGTATTTCTCACGCGATTCAACGCAATGCTGTAGTAAGCTATATTACGTTGGGGCTGGGGACGATGGGGAAACCCTGGGTATTACTACATGTATTTCTAAACGTGAGGTAATACAGAGTGAGCAACAATGTCTGAAGTCAAGTTAAATTTCCCGCCCAAAACACTGGGGAATTTCTTCGCTCCAAGTTTATTATTAATTAAATTTACTGTAAAGTCAAAAGATTTGACAGCCCCAGCCCAGTGCCGCCCGCGTCGTATTATTATTTATTACCATTGTGCCAATTCTTCGCATATAGTTATTTTGTCTTCTGCTTCATAAACATCAGTTCTTATCAGGACTACTCTGAGTAAATCTTTGATTTATGGTAAGTGATTTGCAGGTTTTAAGGTTATAAAATTATAAAAGTTAAGTTTTATTCTAAATTTACAGAGTTTAAGTGAAATCGCTTTCCTATTGCAATGGTTTTTACACCACAACATGATGCCTTCATCCTGAAGGCTCATTATCGAAGTGGAACACTAAATGAAGACGGCACATGGACATATTCATTACAATTGTGTATGAATCAATTTAACGAAGCCTTCCCCGATGTCAACATTACTTACAAAATATTTATCCAGCATAAAACCCGTATTATTCAGCGCTTTGAAGGAAAGAATTGTATTTGTAAGGGCAAGTCAACTGGAAGACCGTCTACCTTAACAGAAGAGATTGTTGCCGATGTCCAACAACGGCTTGAACAAAGTCCAACAAAATCTATAAGAAAACTTTCAGCACAAACAGGTTGGTTCTTAGAGTATCGTATGGAAGTTGCCGAAAAGTCGCGAAGAAAATTCTCCATTTGCACCCGTATAAGGTATCGGTAGTTCAACAACTACACCCACCTGATTTTCAAAAAAGAATTGATTATTCCAATTGGTTTAATCAGCATTTAAATGATAGCGATATGCTGGACAGGACCTTTTTCACTGATGAGGCGTTGTTTCACTTATCAGGATATGTGAACAGCCAAAATTATCGTACATGGGCTACAGAAAATCCTCATACGTTCATCGAAACAGATTTACATCCACTTAAAATTGGTGTTTGGGTAGCAATTTCGAGACGTCGGATAATTGGCCCAATATTTTTCAATGAAACAATCAATGCGGAGCGTTACCGAACAATCATCCTGGGTGCATTTCTTAATCAGGTGCATGATGATGAACAAATAATGGGTTATTTTCAGCAAAACGGAGCCACTGCTCATACTGCCTTTGCGACAATTAATTATTTAAGGGAATATTACGATGATCGATTGATAAGCTAAGGAATAAGGCCAGCACGTTCACCAGAAATCACTCCGTGTGATTTTTATCTTTTCGGATATTTGAAAAATAATGTTTTTAAAAATAGGATGCACAACCTTAACCAACTCCAAGAAGCAATCGAAGAAGATATAAGAAACATAACTCCAGAGCAGCTCCAATATGTTTTTGAAAATAAAAAACGTAGAATTAACATCTGCCTTGAAAACAAAGGCCGCCATTTTCAACATTTGTTGTAAACTTTTATTGTAACGTTTTAAAATATGCAATTATGATTAAATATTTAATTCATTTTGTTGTTGTTTTGTTCTTTGCTACGCCACTGGAAAAATAATCTAGGGGATATTCTTTTTACATTTTCAGTTATACCAACATGCGTGTTTGGTTGCCTACCTATCAAACCTCAAGCATTGTTGCTCACACTGTACATGCATTTCTAAAGGTGAGGTAATACGCCGGGTAATAACTGGAAATACCCGTAGTCAAATAATGATGGTAACAATCCAAAGTTTACAATTACCGTTGACCACAGTAACCCCAACAAGAAGAAAAATAATGTCCCTGTTCAGAACCACCTAACGGCTGTTCGTGTATTTCTCACGCGATTCAACGCAATGCTGTAATAAGCTGTATTACGTTGAGGCCGAAGACGATGGGGAAACCCTGGGTATTACTACATGCATTTCTAAACGTGAGGTAATACGTCGGGTAATAACTGGAAATACCCGTACTCAAATAATGTTTGTAACCATAGATAACCCCCTTATAGATAGGCCACTCACATTGCAAATAATTTCAGACTTAGTTGTTGGCCCCGCTCCGCTATCGGCGCTGATCACAGAACGATTTTTGTTATTTGTAATAATAAATAAATATAATTTAAATTCGATAAATTCATAAAAAATAAGTTTAGAAATTTAGAAAACATAATTAATAAATAAAATATATAATCAAAGCAAATGTTGAATATGTGTACAATTTACTTGTAAACACATTTGCACTTCTTTCACTTCTTCTTTTATTGTTGAAAATGTTGATTAGCATTTGAGGAGTTATGGTACGGTAAACATTTACGATTTCTGCCATTAAGGTTGGGATTTATCAAGGACAAAATCAAGCGAATTCGGCACTTACCCGTTCACACCCAGCGCGTTTGTTAATCAATTAAATGCATTATATTATACCACAAATTAATCATAAATGTTCGAGAATTGTGCAGATATACGTTATAACGCATTTGTGTGTTTAGTTTTTTGGTAATAAATTGATGAAATACGTTATTTTTGTCCGACATAATTTTCACAGTTAGGACGGGAAATATAAGTTAAATTCAAATTTCCAATACATCTGCATAACATATAAGGGTTATGCAGAGGTAAGGTCGTAATTTGAACCAAATTTACATTCCGATGTGCATGCTGGATGTGAACGCAATAACTGGGCAAATTACATTGTAACGGCCATATTTGAAATAGAAATTAGAGAATACTGTAGTAAATAGCTAGTTTCCAGTGGTTTTTTGTTCAGCCATTGTGTCCTAGGTGGCGCAATTGCATTGCAGAATTACTATTAAGCTAGCGCTTCCAATACCACCTGCACAACTTGGATTGCAGGTGACATTGGCGGTTGGCGGTACTGTGTGGCGCACTTCATTTTTATTGTGAAGGATTTTGCTAAACGTCTATTTTTTGAATAAACGTTTTATAATAGACAATAGATTATTCCAAGTGATTTTTTCGTCGAATACTTAAAAATAATTCAACGATTTTGTTTCAACGGTTTGCGGACACATCGTCAAATGGGAATGATTGTTAGGGTACACGTAGGTACATACTAACACTAGTGCAAACTAAGGCCATCATTTTATGGCCTATGCAAGGACTGCATAGTTGCAGTCTGAGTCCAGATAAATTACATATGAGACGAACCGCTATTGCAGTCAATGTCCCCTCAGGGCATTCGTGAAGGACTGCTATAGCAGTCGCTATCTGCAAACGTGTTATTCATTACTTACAATTCTACTAAACATGCATATAATATACATTAATGAAGCATTCCTTTATTTAAGATCGTTCTAAATATATTGTTGTGAGTCTTCAAAAGAATGTTTGTATCGATTTGCTATTTACCATGTTTTATTGTCTATCAATAATATACTCAATAGGAGGTACATCGTCGAATTGAAGGGAAATATTATTTGGCTGGAAAACATGGTGATCGCTGTAAGTCGGTGCTATGACTTGATGCTGCTACCGTGGGTGCTCTTGGCACACCACAAGTTAATGTCACTGGTATTTAAATTTTCAATTAGATTCACCCTAAGGGATTAAATAATAAACCTCAAACCATTATTTTCAGAGCTCGGATTTATATGCACGAAAAACTTTCTAACTACCATACGTATCGATATTCGCAGGTTTTGATTTTTTTTATGAAATAATACAACCTAATGTAAATATAATTAATAATAAACAAATTTATAAACCAAAACTAAATAAATATTTTTATTGGTAATTACAAACATTTCATTGACTGTCCTCTAATTTATTATTAATTACTTATAATTTATTAACATTAACAAGTTGTACACCTGGACGCCTAAATGTATGTCAACATAATAATCTGGATAGTGATTAGACATTCTGACTTTTTTCTGACTTTCACACAGTATCTACATGTTAATTCCCTCTAATTACCTACCGTAAACAATTGAAAAACAAAACAGGTTCATTATTAGAAACAACACAATAACAACTGAATGTAAAAAAAATATATAAACTGAATATAAAAGCTCCATTTTTGTCTATTGCATTATTCAATCTTCCCAGCATTGATGCTACTTAAACTTCTGTATAGTTTCGAGTTAATTCTTTCCACCCTTCTTGAATTCTTTCTCATAGCTGTTCAACATTTTCCTGTTTAACAGGAATTATTGCCACTATTCATTTTGTTTACAATCAAACCCCACACATATTCGATGTGGTTCAAATCCGGACTGTGTGAAGGCCAAGGCAGAACTCGCATATCTTGATACTGCATCCAACTGAAATCATTCTATGTAGCTGCTGTTGAAACTCATATGGTCGAAATACCCCTTGGGTTAATTTGTTGTAAAAGTTGTGTACTTTCGGCAAAAATCGATTTTGAAAATTGAAAATTTCAATTTTTAATTAGATTTTGCTCGGTTGATAGTACTGTTTTTAAATTTTTGTAAATCTCAAAAAAATATTTAAAAAATCGATTCCGGGTTACGAGTACGATAAGGCTAGAAAATATACTTTATGATAATATTTGATACTTCTATGTCTAGGGGGTTCAAGCTACCCTTAGCACTAAAGGAAAGGGGGCTCGTCACAGATCCCGGCCTGGGGTCCCGACCAGAATGTGGGGGCCATGGTGAAAACAAATGTTTTCTTTTTTCTTCTCATAATAGAGTCGTTATTGCGTATGTAAGACACCTTGAAATTGGATATTTATAATCAAATAATATACAGGTAGTGGTAGGACAAAGTAAATTAGAATTGTTAAATTACTTTTCACGCAAATTTTGTGCAATATTTCAAAAATTAGAAGTAATTCTCAGACTACCTTTTATTTATTAACCTGAATACATAAATGTTAATTCGTATAAAAACTGATAAATAATAAATAAAAATTCCAATTATTTCGTAAACCAGAAGTAGAAATTTAATGTTCATACTTTAATCTTATAAAATTAAACATTCTGAACAAAAGAGTTTCTATGTAGGTGTAACATATTCTAAAAGTAAATATATATTGTAGTTTTGAAGAAAATAGGCATGTGCCTGATTCCGCATTTCGTTCAATTTCCAGTCCAAAGTCCAGTTTGGCCAACACCGACAAATGTTTACAGAGTACGAGCGGTACGAGTGAGTGAGTCAGCCACTGGTGGCTGGCTGTTTTTTTTTTCATGACCTTGGTGATAGAATGGATGTATAACGCGCCTATGTACGCACGAAAGTTATATGTATGTATATACTAGTTATCGCCAGAGAGCGCCACTTCCTCGACAATATCCGTCTGTCCTTTACTATAGGTCATTCTTTGTTCACAAAATCGCAACCTTAACTCTTCCAATGTATGCAGTCTTCTTTGGAAGACTCTATCTTTTAAATATCCAAAAATTGAGTGGAGTTAGATCTAGAGAGCGTGGCGGCCATCGTCCTTGACTAATTAGTCTATTATCAAAAAATTCGACAGGCTAACGTTGCTCTGGCTGCATCAGCTGTTGCACCGTCTTGTTGGAAATATCCGTTCTGCAATTCTTCATCATCTAATAGGTCTATGAAAGACTGGACAATTTGTTGCCGATATCTCTCACCGTTTATTGTGTCATGAAAGAATATAGGCCCAATTATTCTGAGGCGAGACACAGCCAACCAAATTCCAACCTTCTGAGGATGTAGTGGTGTTTCCACAAAAATATGAGGGTTTTCAGCATACCAGCATCTATAGTTTTGTGAATTAACATATCCTGATAGGTGGCACCAAGCCTCATCACTGAAAAATGGTTATCCTCAACGCAATCGGCGTTGAGGATACTCTGGCAACAATTCTTGCACCACTGAGACCCCATAAGGGTGTAAATTCAATCTTTTCTCACAATTCTAAGACAGGTGCTCGAGGTAATACTTCGAGTCGTTCACGAACATCTGCAACAACCTCTCCTAACACCCTGATAATAGCAAACACAAAGTTTGAATACAAAGTTTTGAAGTTGTAATACATACAGCTGAATTAAAAAAAAAATGGAAATGTCAATAGACACGTTTAATTCCACTTTTGTTATATTTTGAAGAGATATGAGCAACAATCAGGGGTTTCGTTTTACAAAAAAATTGTCTGGTGAACCACCAACATGCCACCATGCCAGCAAACATGACAACAGCTTCAAGGTACCCTTCAGCGAGTACACGAACATGAAAGGCACGGTGGATTTTGTCCTCGCACTGCTAATGTGTTACGCCATCCTTTTGCCTGGCATGGCTCATCTTCTGTAAGTACGCACCTCAATGCTTTTTTCCAGCGTGTCTCCGTTTGTGTCTGTCCAAATCACTTGTTGTGGTGAACCTTGAGGTGCATTCATCACATTTATAGGGCCTCTCTCCGGTGTGTCTCATTTTGTGTGTCTTTAAATTACCCATTTGTGTGAAACTTGAGGTGCATTCATCACATTTGTAAGGTCTTTCCTCTGTGTGCTTTAATTTGTGTCTCCTCAATTCTGCTGGTGTCGCGAAACCTAACGTGCATTGATCACAAATGTAAGGCCTTTCTCCCGAGTGTCTCATTTTGTGTCTCTTCAAAGCTCCTATTTGAATGAAACTTGAGGTGCATTCATCACATTTGTGACGCCTTTCCCCTGTGTGGATCAATTTGTGTCTGCCCAAATCTCCAGTCGTAGTGAAATCTGAGGTGCATTCATCACATTTGTAAGGTTTTTCACCTGTATGGATCACTTTGTGTCTTCTCAAATCTCTTCTGGTATTGAAACCTGAGGTGCACTCATCACATTTATAACGCCTTTCTCCAGTGTGGGTCATTTCGTGTCTCTTCAAATTACTCTTTTCAGTGAAACTTGAGGAGCATTTATCACATATGTAAGATCTTTCTGCTCTGTGGGTCGTTTTATGAGTCTTCAAAGCACATTTTTGAGTGAAACTTGAAGTGCATTCATCACATTTATAAGGCGTTTCTCCATTGTGACTCGATTTGTGTGTCTTTAAATGACTTGTTCTGCTGAAAGTTAAACTGCATTCATCACATTTATAAGGCCTTTCTCCAGTGTGTGTCATTTTGTGTCTTTTCAAATTACACTTTTTAGTGAAACTTAAAGTGCAGTCATCACATTTATAAGGCTTTTCTCCAGTGTGGCTCATATTGTGTCTCTTCAAATTAACCTTTTCATTGAAACTTAAAGTGCAGTCATCACATTTATACGGCCTTTCTCCAATGTGGCTCATTTTTTGTGTTTTTAAATAACTTGCTCTGGTGAAAGTTGAGGTGCATTTGTCACATTTGCACGATTTTTCATCGGTGTGTTTAGTTATATCGTACCTGCAAAAATAATAATATTGGTAAAATCTGACAATATTCCACATATAAAGTATGTAACAGATCGAACCCAGGTGTTGTACAAATTCTCATGATTTGTAATATTTATTTGTCATTGCATTTATTTAATTTCTTTAACTGCACATTACATGAATTCTTATAATTCAAGTACAGAGTGAGCAACAATGTCTGAAGTCAAGTCAAATTTCCCACCCAAAAATCTGGGGAATTTCTTCGCTCCAAGTTTATTATTAGTTAAATTTACTGTAAAGTCAAAAGATTTGACAGCCCCAGCCCAGTGCCGTCCGAGTCGTATTATTATTTATTACCATTGTGCCAATTCCTCGCATATAGTTATTTTGTCTTCTGCTTCATAAACATCAGTTCTTATCAGGGCTACTCTGAGTAAATCTTTGATTTCTGGTAAGTGATTTGCAGATTTTAAGGTTATAAAATTATAAAAGTTAAGTTTTATTCTAAATTTACAGAGTAGTGAAATCGCTTTCCTGTTGCAATGGTTTTTACACCACAACATGATGCCTTCATCCTGAAGGCTCATTATCGAAGTGGAAGACTAAATGAAGACGGAACATGGACATATTCATTACAATCATGTATGAATCAATTTAACGAAGCTTCCCCGATGTCAACATTACTTACAAAATATTTATCCAGCATAAAACCCGTATTATTCAGCACTTTGAAGGAAAGCATTGTATTTGTAAGGGCAGGTCGACTGGAAGACCATCTACCTTAACAGAAGAGATTGTTGCCGATGTCCAACAACGGCTTGAACAAAGTCCAACAAAATCTATAAGAAAACTTTCAGTACAAACAGGTTGGTTCTTAATTTTTGGGTGCAAAAAAGTTATATTTTGTCATTCATGCGGTCTTTATGGCATACAAATTTTAATGTTTAAATTCGCTTACGGGAGTATCGTATGGGAGTTGCCGAAAAGTCGCGACGAAAATTCTCCATTTGCACCCGTATAAGGTATCGGTAGTTCAACAACTTCACCCACTTGTTTTTAAAAAAGAATTGATTATTGCAATTGGTTTAATCAGCATTTAAATGATAACGATATGCTGAACAGGACCTTTTTCACTGATGAGGCGTGGTTTCACTTATCAGGATATGTGAACAACCAAAATTATCGTACATGGGCTACAGAAAATCCTCATACGTTCATCGAAACAGATTTACATCCACTTAAAATTGGTGTTTGGGTAGCAATTTCGAGACGACGGATAATTGGCCCTATATTTTTCAATGAAACAATCAATGCGGAGCGTTACCGAACAATCATCCTGGATGCATTTCTTAATCAGGTGCATGCTGATGCGTTTGCGATAATTAATTTAAGGGAATTTTACGTTCATCGATTGATAAGCTCAGGATTATGGCCACCACGTTCACCAGACCTCACGCCGTGTGATTTTTATCTTTTCAGACATTTGAAAAATAATGTTTTTAAAAATAGGATGCACAACCTAAACCAACTCCAAGAAGCAATTGAAGAAGAGATAAGAAACATAACTCCAGAGCAGCTCCAATATGTTTTTGAAAATAAAAAACGTAGAATCTGCCTTGAAAACGAAGGCCGCCATTTTCAACAATTGTTGTAACGTTTAAAAATATGTAATTATGATTAAATATTTAATTCATTTTGTTGTTGCTTTGTTTGTTGTTTGCTACGCCACTGGAAATCTAGGGGATTTTCTTTTTATATTTTCAGTTATACCAACATGCGTATTTGGTTGCCTACCTATCAAACCTCAAGCATTGTTGCTCACACTGTAATATTTGAGTCTTGTAAACTTTTGTCTTGTGATTTAGTGATACCATTATGTTTAATTGTTGAGAAGATTATCGTGACAACTTCATTTGGGACGTTTGACACATGAGTAATGTGTCTGTTAGTAATTTTTGTTAGTGAGTAAAACAGAAATATATATACCGGACTTTTTTTTCCTTATTACACATATGATGGACAATGTATAACTGGTTGCCTGCATCTACCCGCAAGGAATTTCTTATGTGTAATTCTAAAACAAAAAAAAACAACTCATTAGCGGCGTCGGTGCAAGCAACCTGTCAATTTTGGCATATGTTACACATAGAGGTTAGGGTTTTTGAAGACACGCAGAGTATTCGTAATGTATTGTGGATTTATGCCATTACATGCAGTACGTATACGGCCTTTCAATTCATCTACGTTATGTATTTGTACGTCATTAAAAATTTTACTTTTCAGGTAACCCCAAAGAAAATAATCATTTGTTGACATATCAGCTGATCTTGATACATTACGAATACTCTCGTGTATTGTCTTGAATAAAAACATAACCTCTCTGTGTAATATATGCCAAAATTGACAGGTTGCCTGCACCGACGCCGTTAATGAGTTGATTTTGTTTTTTTAGAATTACACATAGGAAATGCCTTGTGGGTAGATGCAGGCAACCAGTTATACATTGTCAATCATATGTGTAAAAACGAAAAAAAAGCCCGGTATATATATATATATAGTTAGGTAAAAGTCCTTAGTCATTTAGTAACTAATCTATGAACAACCTTCAATTATGACTCTGAATAGGGACATTATTTCTGTTCTTGTTGGGGTTACTGTGGTCAACGTCAGGTTGACAACTGTATTTGTAAACTTTGGAGTGTTACCAACATTAATTGAGTACGGGCAGATCGGGTAGAATTCGGCCTGGCCAAAAGAAAAACTTTATTTTTATTACTTATTCCTAGCTTTGGAGCCTAGTTTGGGCCTATCATCAGGGAGATGTAATGTAGAAAATATTGGAAATAGAAATCATCGCACATGGTTAGGTTTCTTTTATTCTGTTACTCACGGAGACTAAATAAAAAAATATATCTGTATAATAATTGGAATAACATTGCTTTCATCAGAGCTCTCCTTGCTTACAATCACTTTTTAAAGTCATGAGGTTAGTTTGCATGCATTCTAGCACATTCAGGTTTTTAATATTCTCCTTACGTTTCATTTTGCTTGCCATCTCGTTCATGGTGACCATGTATGTCTTCTAAATGTACCTCGTAACTCGCCAAGCCATCATAAGTAGCATTGCATGTTTCACATGTGTACGGTGTGACCACACCGATCTGCACCATCTCCTCTTCTATCTTAACTACACAAGAATCGTCCTGTAAACGTGAGGTGTTAAAAATATATAATTATCATCTGGTCTTCTACACACCTGCAGATGACTTTCTTCACCTGACCTCCGGTTGACCATACAATTAGAAAAATTTCTCAATGGTGGTAACACTGAAAATAAATTGGCATGGTGTTAGTTCAGAAATTGTTGCCTGTGTACAATGAGTTTTTAAATTTCGCTGAATATAGGCATAAAATTCGTAAGTTTTGCAACTCGCTGGCGCTCGCCTGTTACCTTTCTGTGCTCGCCTGTAAATTTCAGGTAACAGTCGAGCATTGTACAATGTTTTATGGAGATTTGAATCGCAATATATTTATATTTAATAATAGTATATTCTGAAATTAGTTTATAATGCATAGGATTACGACATGAGTGAAAGGTTAGGTTAGGTGAAATTAGTTAGGTTAGGTGAAATTATCCAATTTCACGAATGCCATAATCCGGAATTATAAACGAATTTCATGTACTATTTTGTAGTCGACTAGAGGATTATAAATTTCTGATAAATAATTTTATTAACACTGGAGGCTTTTACTTCGTGATACATTATGTACAAATAAATAATGCAATTTTTTACTTTGTAGGTATCACCGTTTATTAAAATAAAATATATTTTTTACCTTTGTAGGTATCACTGTTTATTAAAATAAACGGTGATACCTACAAAGTAAAAAATTGCATTATTTATTGATAAATATTTGTTCAAAACCAAGAACAAGATTGCTCGAACCCTTGGATCTGCATCAGGACCTGATAGTGGACAGATTAGCATTGTTTCTTCAAGAAGCGATTGTATTTTTTCTGCAGCTAGAGCAGCAACGTCAATATATGACAATATCCGGCAATTCCAATTGTACTATTCATATTAATATCAATAAATCTGATTAATCTTTGACTGTGCTAATTTTGTGGTTATGGCAACTTTATATCACACTTTACGGCACGAGGATATAAAGTTGGTGCTTATGCATGAATTTCTCTATAACAAACTTAGCATTATGAAGCTAGTCGACAACAAAATCCATTGCAGTAGTGTAACGCAGTAACTAAAATGTTCTATCAAGAAAAACTTTTAAAATCTGACAGATAGTTTTATTAATTTTATTTATTAAACGATTTCGTTTAATAAAAAAATATCCTAAACTAGTATCCTAAACTTCAAATGGTATCTCCCTAGCATAAATCAAAAGAGCACCTAAATTGATTGATTTAGTACAAGTGTCAGCTAATTTAGAAATATAGATATTCCCGATGAAATTCTTCACGAAGCTGAAGAAGCTGACAGAAAATTTTGCCAGTGAAGTTCAGAAGCCATCATGCCCTTAGGAAATGGAGTTGAAGACTTCCTCAAAGATATCAGACGTATCATAAAATATATGTTGTCATGGTATCCATGTCAACAGCCCGTTTTAATTTTTACACGGTCTAGCCCGTTTTAATTTTTACACGGTCTAGCCCATTAAAAATCTTATAACCCATAGAGACAGGGCTAAATAAACAGTTCTTCACTATTCAAATCAAATGCCCATAATTCTTCTTACCGAACTAGCACATAAAGGAACCCATTGCCATTAGGGACGGAGCTTAATAAAAATATGTTTATGATTCAAAATTGCATAAAAATAATGTATGTCCTCTTCACATGTAAAATCTCATTTACTGTCATATAGACTGACTAGGTAAGACAATGTTACCTGTAATAGTCCAGTCATATTAGCCTCAAAAAGTAGTTTTAGCGGAAATAAATTATATACAGGGTGTGCAAACATGAAATAACGTATGCATGATCACATTCTACGTCGAAATGAGAGAATAAACTATTCACAAATTTCTTCTCGTTTTCGAGTTAGCCGAGTTTAAACGTTGGGTAAATAGAATAATTTATTTATTAAGAATGGCAAGGGCCTTGGAATGAAAAACAAGTAAGTACAATTATGTCATTAGAAAATTGACCGCTTTGTTTACAGATAATTGATAGCAACATGTCGCAACTGAATTAGTTTGTTGAATGAAATTAATTCAATAGAACAGTTCGTATAGAGTGTTTTTAATGCTGTTGAAGATATCCACAATTGGCAGATTTTTCAAGACTTTTACAATTCTTCAATACTTCATTCAAACTTGTATTCGTTACCAAGGCGACCACTTTGAACAATTCTTATAATTTTGTTACAGTTTCATCCACTTTGAAAATGGATGAAATATTATTATTATTATATTTTTTATTTATTTAAATTGAAACTATGTGTGGATACTACTTGGTGAAACATTATGATTAAGTTAAATCAAACACACAATTGTTTCGGCCTCACGACCATTCTCAAGAGTACAGAGATACTAAAATTAAAATTTAACAAATGTGCAATATATACTAAGCCAGAAAAATTTTACAACATGGCAATAAATGAATTACAGTCTTGGTTTTTCCGAACGGATGCCGCATAACAAAGGCGTATTATCAAAGATTAACTGTTCATTCACAATATTATCCCTATTAGTGACCGCTTTTCGAATTTCTAGGATTTCGAGTAAATCCAGCCGTCTCCCTTTGTGTCCGGTGTGCATTACCTCCAGGCTGTCATTTCTGAAGAAATGATTATTCACAATGCAATGATGCGCTAATCATATATAATTATATTTTTTATTTAAGTACTTCTGATAAGGAAGAAATAAAACAATAAAAAGTATAATTCTTATTATGTTTTACATTATTTGTCATGATTTTATTTTTGTTCGCCTGGGTACTTTCCATAATGCAGTTTTGGGGAAGGTCTAAATTCACTTTTTATC
Source organism: Othius punctulatus (assembly GCA_951805005.1). Classification (NCBI taxonomy): domain Eukaryota; kingdom Metazoa; phylum Arthropoda; class Insecta; order Coleoptera; family Staphylinidae; genus Othius; species Othius punctulatus. Next base: position 45,550,783 of record OX638146.1, read on the forward strand.
ACCTTCACCGCGATTTTGAGGCCTATGTTATTCTTATTAATGATTCTTTTTACCTAATTTTTATACTCGGTTAACTCAGAACGAGAGAGTTTATGTGAAATATTATCTGACTATGTGAAATCTGCCTTCTATATAATTGCTATTCTATATAATTTTCTATTCTATATAATCTAAAAATATTGAACTTAATAATAATAAGCATACCCTGTATGGGGATTGCCTCGATTAGATCCTCATCGCCAGATGAGCAGTTTTCAGTTTTAATCTGAATGCTTGAATAATTTGAATCTGTTTCATCTTCACATTTATAGAAATCCATTTTAAATGTAGCCTGTAGCATTACTTGTAAGCTGCTTTATGGTGCCTATGCAGTTCCTCGCTATACAAATCAAACTCCGGTTACATATACATACTAATCACTTTTGAGGTTATATCTATGGTTATATCCACAAAAATAGAGCTATGACAGGCAGTGTTGCCAGCATTTTTTTTTTGTAGCGGTAGAACTTGCGTAAAATGATGGTAGATGTCAGCACCACAGTGGAAAAATGATAACAAACATGAGGCATGGAGTACATTCCGAAACGAAGGATGAAAAACCTAAATTTGTACCCAAAACCGTAAACTCACGGTAAATTACCGGGTGTCTAAAAAAACACCATACGCCAATTATGTTGGTATCTTGCATTTTATTTTTCTTCAGTTGGTACTACTCAGTGGCGTGCAGGGTAATTTCAAAGGGGTCGAATAACATAACCAACAAATATTGGGATCAAATAAAAACAGGATTGAAGAGGATTATTCCATGATATGTTTAGGTTTTGACTTGCACCCAAAAAATGAGCCATTAGGATGTATGCATCTTGTTCCGGTGTGAACATTTTAGGATAGTCAAGTCAAGAAGACGGATTTTAATGCTCTCGGCACACCGCTGCTAGCTGTCACATTGACAGCCAAACTGCCAAACCGTCAGTGTTGACAACTGTAATTAGAGACTTTGGAGTGTTACCAACATTATTTGAGTACGTGTGTTTTTAGACCCCAGTTATTAAGGCAGATCATAGATTTCTTATGCTACGCAATGATAATGCTGCCGGCATGAGCATTTTCAACAGCGTATTGACGCTGTTGAAAATGCCCATAACGATAGCATTGTCACCTCGTAGTATTCGGTGTTGACAACTGTAATTAGAGACTTTGGAGTGTTACCAACATTATTTGGGTACGGGTGTTTCTAGACACCAGTTATTAAGGCTGATTTATAGATTTCTCTTGCTACGCTATGATAATGCTATCGCCATGAGCATCTTAAACAGCGTATTGACGCTGTTGAAAATGCCCATAGCGATAGCATTGTCACAGCGTAGTATTGCATCATGTAAGAAATCTATGAATGGGCCTTTACCCGACGTTTACCCTCACGTTTAGAAATTCATATAGTAATACCCAGGTTTTCCCCATCGTCCCCAGCCCCAGCGTAATAGAGCTTACTACAGCGTTGTGTTGCATCGCTTAAGAAATCGATGAATAGCCTTTAGTTAAGACTCTGAATAGGGACATTATTTTTGTTCTTGTTGGGGTTACTGTGGTCAACGTCAGGTTGACAACTGTAATTGTAAACTTTGGAGTGTTACCAACATTAATTGAGTACGGGTACTCCGAACAGGTACATTATTTGTTTCCTTGTTGGTGTCGCTGTAGAAACAGTAATAAACATGGTCCGAAAAAGTACCAGTCAACTGTCAATGTCGTTGCTAACTTCTCACATTACTCCATCCTATTTGCTATAACCTCAAAATTGACTTATCTTTTTATACCTGGAGCTCTATAGGAACTGAATAATCACCTCTGGTATAAAATGGATTTTTATAAGTCCGAAGATGATGTACATTTAATTGATCCAAGCATTCAGATTAAAACTGAAAACTATTTTTCTGAGGAGATTGATGTACCAATCGAAGCAGTTGATTCCAAACAGGGTAAGTGTATTGAAATTAAATTGAGAAGCAGTTTAAAAATTGCCAAATCATGTAGCACAAGTCAAGTGCTATCCTTAAAATTTAGTACAAATAAAGCACTTGGTTAAGTTTCACAAATTTTTAATAGAAAAACTACAATTGTTCCGGTCTCACGACCATTATCAAGAGTGTATAAGAGAATTGTCTGCAAGAGAATTGTTGAGTTTTTCTTTTCAAAATTTGTGAAACTTAACAAAGTGCGTTATTTATACTAATTTAAAGATTAATATCTTAATCTTACACCAGTTAATACACCAAGTATTAACCACCGATTCATAGAATCTAAATACTTAAAATTGTTGTTTTTTTTTAAATAATGACATTAAATATTCAAAACAGATTGTGTAATGCATTATATTGATCATTGCGAGTGTCGCATATTTGATTTTTTTTTGCTAATCGCATCGTCATATATTTCATTCTCGACCTTTTTGCAACCGAAGTGGGTTGCAAAACCCACCTGGTTGGCTGGGTTTTCTTTTTGACATGTTGGACAGACTGATTCAGTGATGCGACGGAAGTTAATTATTATATCAATAATTTATCGATTTTGTGTCTATTAGACATTTGCTTCCTACCACATTGTCAGATTTATATTTTTCACTACTAGCTTTTAAAGATACCATTGTTTATTTTTTTTTTACTACATATTCGATTGAACTAATTAAATGTTTTTCAAGATATTATTTTTCATGGAAATAGATTTGGCAGATACTTGTTTAAACTCCATTATTATAATTTGTTTAATAACGGCATAATTTTCATTTTCTTTCCTGCCGTTCCATTTTCATCTCTAATAATTTAAACCTTACATCTGGCAACAATGTTATATAAAAAATATAACTTCAAATTGAAAACAACTTAACCTAAAAAAAATGACAAGTTCCATTGGGGAATTCAGTTATTTCTGAAACACTACCAACAAAATTACTAGATATTCATAGACTCCCCTGACGCAAAAACATCGTTAATGGAGAGTATATGTGGATTAGCGCTTGTTTCAGCGCTATTCCACAGCGTCAAACCCCAAATCTGTTTTAAAGTGTATTCTCAGTATTTGGCTTTTATTGCAGCAGACACATTTGTATTAAGATTGAAAAGACGAGTTATTGGAGTGGCTATTAGCTGCCCATTATATTCACCGAGAAGTGCTTGAGTCAATTACGGTGTGCATAAAGATCAATAGGCACCTTAAGCTGTTTATTGAGCAAGGATTGCCACTTTGGCAAATATAATTAGCGACCGGGAATCCAAAACATATTTATTGCACCGCATTAGGAATCCTCAGAAATGCCAGATAGAGGAATTACCCAAGGATTGTAAGAACCAAGTGTGGCAACATGGTTTACCAAAACGAAATGCCGCACCAATCAGGGACCATCTTCAAGCCACCCCTCGCGGTGCATAATTCAAATTGCGCCCCACCCCAGTAACTCAAAAATCAGTTGTAAGAGTGCAGAGTAGACAAGACTTCAATTCGTTACCTTCACCGGTATACCTCGTTGTGTATTTATTATTGTTACATATTAATTATAGTCCACGTTATTTCCAAATCTACGAATTTTAATTACCTTTTCATTTACATTGGCGATACAACTCGCCTGGTCCTTCGATTACGTAACAAGGTTCTATTGTGACAATTTATTCATGAATTTGTTGTCGTCAATTTATTCACGACAATTTCGTGTATTACACGAAACAATAACTTCAAGGTTACAAAATTAGGTAAAACAGGTATAAAAGTTTCCCTTACTTCATTTCATTTACAAAATTCATTAAAGTTACTAGATTTGGTTACCCATGTTAAAAAAAAAGGACTACCTATCCAATGATGCCACACATGCCATATGTTCCCGTTTTATATTCTGCTGTGTGCAGTTACAGTTATGACTACTTTCGGTAACTTCCGGAAAACTAATCCGTCTCTATAACATTCTTGAGGTAGGCTTATATTAGGAATCGTTAGAAATTCCAGATAGAGGAATTACCCAAGGATTGTAAGAACCAAGTATGGCAACATGGTTTGCCAAAACGAAATCTCTATAACATTCTTGAGGTAGGCTTATATTATGCTATTTTTTTCCGCTGAACCTCTAAGACGTCAAATTACCGAGAAAAAGGCCTGGGACGGGTGGTCTAAAACACCCTGTACATACTAGGAACTAATTACAGAGCGTTAAAAAAAGTGGTGTCCAAGTTTCCAATTAGTGATAGGAAATATCAGTTGGACCAGGAAATGCAATCAACGCATACAACAAATTAAGCGAAAACATAAAATCAAGTAGCGTCAAAAAATTTAAGCAAGAAGTAACAGCATTACTGCTGTCAAATGCTTCAGAATAAAACCAGCTCCAATAACATTAGCCCGGAAGCAGTCCAAATTGGTCAGCTGTTCGTGACGAAGAGTGGAGTTTTTTTTACATTGTATTGAATTATGTATAAATGTGTACTTATGTTAATAAACATTTCTGAAAGAAAAAAAAATGAGTACTGTTTTCTATTGTTTTCAGAAACAAATCTCGTAAATTAAGAATTGATGCTGGGGTCAAAACAATCCCCAACGCATTAGGTCTCCAGATAGATTTGCGGTCTTTATTTGGGGCTACTTTTACACCAGGGACACATCTATAACTTCATGAAGGAGAAGTAAGGTATTCTTATACAGAGTGAGCAACATTGATTGAAGTCAAGTTAAATTTCCCGCCGAAAAAACTGGGGAATTTCTTCGCTCCAAGTTTATTATTAATTAAATTTACTGTATTATATTTATGACGCCCGCGTCGTATTATTATTTATTACCATTGTGCCTATTCCTCGCATTTCGTTATTTTGTTTTCTGCTTCATAACCATCAGTTCTTATCAGGACTACTCTGAGTAAATCTTTGATTTCTGGTAAGTGATTTGCAGTTTTTAAGGTTATAAAATTATAAAAGTTAAGTTTTGTTCTAAATTTACAGAGTTTAAGTGAAATCGCTTTTCTATTGAAATGGTTTTTACACCGTAACATGATGCCTTCATCCTGAAGGCTCATTATCGAAGTGGAACGCTTAATGAAGACGGGACGTGGACATATTCATTACAATCGTGTATGAATCAATTTAACGAAGCCTTCCCCGATGTCAACATTACTTACAAAATATTTATCCAGCATAAAACCCGTATTATTCACCGCTTTGAAGGAAAGAACTGTATTTGTAAGGGCAAGTCAACTGGAAGACCGTCTACCTTAACAGAAGAGATTGTTGCCGATGTCCAACAACGGCTTGAACAAAGTCCAACAAAATCTATAAGAAAACTTTCAGCACAAATAGGTTGGTTCTTAATTTTAGGGTGCAAAAAAGTTATATATTATCATTCATGTGGTCTTTATGGCATACAAATTTAAATGTTTAAATCCGCTTACGGGAGTATCGTATGGGAGTTGCCGAAAAGTCGCGAAGAAAATTCTCCATTTGCACCCGTATAAGGTATCGGTAGTTCAACAACTTCACCCGCTTGATTTTCAAAATAGAATTGATTATTGCAATTGGTTTAATCAGTATTTAAATGATAACGATATGCTGGACAGGACCTTTTTCACTGATGAGGCGTGGTTTCACTTATCAGGATCTGTGAACAGCCAAAATTATCGTACATGGGCTACAGAAAATCCTCATACGTTCATCGAAACAGATTTACATCCACTTAAAATTGGTGTTTGGGTAGCAATTTCGAGACGTCGGATAATTGGCCCAATATTTTTCAATGAAACAATCAATGCGGAGCGTTACCGAACAATTTCTTAATCAGGTGCATGATGATGAACAAATAATGGGTTATTTTTAGCAAGGCGGAGCCACTGCTCATACTGCGTTTGCTACAATTAATTATTTAAGGGAATTTTACGATGATCGATTGATACGCTCAGGAATATGGCCACCACGTTCACCAAACCTCACGCTGTGTGATTTTTATCTTTTCGGACATTTGAAAAATAATGTTTTTAAAAATAGGATGCACAACCTAAACCTACTCCAAGAAGCAATTGAAGAAGAGATAAGAAACATAACTCCAGAGCAGCTCCAATATGTTTTTGAAAATAAAAAACGTAGAAATAACATCTGCCTTGAAAACGAAGGCCGCCATTTTCAACATTTGTTGTAAACGTGTATTCTAACGTTTAAAAATATGTAATTATGATTAAATATTTAATTCATTTTGTTGTTGTTTGCTGCGCCACTGGAAATCTAGGGGATATTCTTTTTATATTTTCAGTTATACCAACATGCGTATTTGGTTGCCTACCTATCAAACCCCAAGCATTGTTGCTCACACTGTAAATACAAAGTGAGCAACAATGTCTGAAGTCAAGTTAAATTTCCCGCCCAAAAATCTGGGGAATTTCTTCGCTCCAAGTTTATTATTAATTAAATTTACTGTAAAGTCAAGAGATTTGACAGCCCCAGCCCAGTGCCGTCCGAGTCGTATTATTATTTATTACCATTGTGCCAATTCCTCGCATATAGTTATTTTTGTCTTCTGCTTCATAAACATCAGTTCTTATCAGGACTACTCTGAGTAAATCTTTGATTTCTGGTAAGTGATTTGCAGGTTTTAAGGTATGAAATTATAAAAGTTAAGTTTTATTCTAAATTTACAGAGTTTTAAGTGAAATGGCTTTTCTATTGAAATGGTTTTTACACCACAACATGATGCCTTCATCCTGCAGGCTCATTATCGAAGTGGAACACTAAATGAAGACGGAACATGGACATATTCATTACAATCGTGTATGAATCAATTTAACGAAGCTTCCCCGATGTCAACATTACTTACAAAATATTTATCCAGCATAAAACCCGTATTATTCAGCGCTTTGAAGGAAAGAATTGTATTTGTAAGGGCAAGTCGACTGGAAGACCATCTACCTTAACAGAAGAGATTGTTGCCGATGTCCAACAACGGCTTGAACAAAGTCCAACAAAATCTATAAGAAAACTTTGAGCACAAACAGGTTGGTTCTTAATTTTTGGGTGCAAAAAAGTTATATTTTGTCATTCATGCGGTCTTTATGGCATACAAATTTTAATGTTTAAATCCGCTTACGGGAGTATCGTATGGGAGTTGCCGAAAAGTCGCGAAGAATATTCTCCATTTGCACCCGTATAAGGTATCGGTAGTTCAACAACTTCACCCTCTTGATTTTCAAAAAGAATTGATTATTGCAATTGGTTTAATCAGCATTTAAATGATAACGATATGCTGAACAGGACCTTTTTCACTGATGAGGCGTGGTTTCACTTATCAGGATATGTGAACAACCAAAATTATCGTACATGGGCTACAGAAAATCCTCATACGTTCATCGAAACAGATTTACATCCACTTAAAATTGGTGTTTGGGTAGCAATTTCGAGACGTCGGATAATTGGCCCAATATTTTTCAATGAAACAATCAATGCGGAGCGTTACCGAACAATTTCTTAATCAGGTGCATGATGATGAACAAATAATGGGTTATTTTCAGCAAGACGGAGCCACTGCTCATACTGCGTTTGCTATAATTAATTATTTAAGGGAATTTTACGATGATCGATTGATACGCTCAGGGTTATGGCCACCACGTTCACCAGACCTCACGCCGTGTGATTTTTATCTTTTCGAACATTTGAAAAATAATGTTTTTAAAAATAGGATGCACAACCTAAACCTACTCCAAGAAGCAATTGAAGAAGAGATAAGAAACATAACTCCAGAGCAGCTCCAATATGTTTTTGAAAATAAAAAACGTAGAATTAACATCTGCCTTGAAAACGAAGGCCGCCATTTTCAACATTTGTTGTAAACGTGTATTCTAACGTTTAAAAATATGTAATTATGATTAAATATTTAATTCATTTTGTTGTTGTTTTGTTTGTTCTTTGCTACGCCACTGGAAAAACAATCTAGGGGATATTCTTTTTATATTTTCAGTTATACCAACATGCGTATTTGGTTGCCTACCTATCAAACCTCAAGCATTGTTGCTCACACTGTAAATATCTACATTAAATTTGCTTAGAGTCAATTTATTATATCGTGAAGTTATTAGCTCAAACTTCTACAGAAAACTTCTAAAAACCATGTTGTAGAAGAGCAATTCAAGACCTATTTTATGTAACACCCTATACATACGTTAAGAATATCCTGCTTCTGTGGTTATGCTCCTCACTACTTTCCTACTGCGTGGATCAATTTGTGCTTCCTAAAATGTCCTGGTGACGTGAAACCTGAGGTGCATTCGTCAGATTTGTGAGATCTTTTCCCTGTGTGGATCATTTTGTGTGTCTTCATATCACGTGTTGTGGTGAAACTTAAGGTGCATTCATCACATTTGTAAGGTTTTTCTCCTGTATGGATCCTTTTGTGTGTCGTCAAATGTCCCGATGTAGTGAAACCTGAGGTGCATTCATCACATTTGTAAGGTCTTTCCCCTGTGTGGATCATTTTGTGTGCCTTCAAACTACCCATTTGAGTGTAACTTAAGTTGCATTCGTCACATTTGTAACGCCTTTCTCCTGTGTGGATCAATTTGTGTCTCCTTAAATATTCTGCTGAAATGAAACCTGAGGTGCACTCATCACATTTATAAGGCCATTCCCCTGTGTGGGCCATTTTGTGTCTATTCAAACTACCTATTCTGGTGAAACCTGAGGTGCATTCATCACATTTGTAAGGTTTTCCCCCTGCGTGGATCATTTTGTGTGTCTTCATACTAAATGCTGTAGTGAAACTTAAGGTGCATTCATCACATTTGTAAGGTTCGTCCTCTGTGTGCATTAATTTGTGTCTCCTCAATTCTCCTGGTGAAATGAAACCCGACGTGCATTGATCACATTTGTAAGGCCTTTCTCCTGTGTGTCTCACTTTGTGTCTCTTCAAAGTTCCTGTTTGGGCGAAACTTAAGGTGCATTCATCACATTTGTAACGCTTTTCCCCTGTGTGGATCAATTTGTGTCTGCTCAAATCTCCTGCTGAAGTGAAACCTGACGTGCATTCATCACATTTGTAAGGTCTTTCCCCTGTATGAATCATTTTGTGTGTCTTCATACTAGATGCTGTAGTGAAACTTGAGTAGCACCCATCACATTTGTAAGGCCTTTCACCTGTGTGGATCATTTTGTGTCTTCTCAAATCACTACTAGTATTGAAACATGAGGTGCACTCATCACATTTATAAGGCCTTTCCCCTGTGTGGATCATTTGGTGCGTCTTCCAATGACTTTTTGTGATGAAACTTGAATTGCATTCATCACATTTGTAAGGTCTTTCCTCTGTGTGGAGAAGTTTGTGTTTCTTCAAAGCATCTTTTTCAAAGAAACTAGTGGTGCACTTATCACATTTGTAATACCTTTCCCCTGTGTGATTCCTTTTGTGTCTGTTCAAATGACTTGTTGTGGTGAAACTAGAGGTGCATTCATCACATTTGTAAGGCCTTTCCTCTGTGTGGATCATTTTGTGTTTCTTCAAAACACTCGTAGAGAAATCTGAAGTGTACTCATCAGTTTTGTTCGATTTTTCATCTGTGAGAGGTGCTATGTAGACCCTGTAAAATTAATATTACTTAAAATCAGACAATATTACACAGGCGTCATTCCATGTCAAGTGGACCACTCTTGAAAATATTCCCCGTCCGACCATCTCCAATTTTGATGAAAATTAATATGGACGTATATACTCCGTCCCATTTTTATTTTTAACTAAGAAAAGAAGAATAAAAATGACCTGACGGTGAAAAAAAAAAGTCAGATTTCTAACAATGTTGCCTAATTCATATATTAATATAACTAAATTATTGCTTTCAAGTGTGCTAATTAATTAGATTTATGCTTCAAGTAAACCAATCATCAATTTGGAACGCCGTTTTACTATTTATTCAACAAAATCTTCATGTGACCCACGGAATGACCCACCTGTAAAGTGTTGAATGTTAAATTGAACTACAATGGTCCATAGCAGGGTCCCCAACTATATGCGTCGACTGATAGTTCATTTGAAAGCTAACTTAATTTGCAATACAACGGTGAATCAATTTAAAAAATCTGTCGATTAGTTTTCAAGAAATAATTTTTTTTAACAAGAAAAAAAAAATTATCGGAATCCTGTTAACAGCACTGAGCTTAAAAGGCCCTTATGCACCTGCACCACAATGTGAAAATATTAAATTATGATCGGAATGCTGTTAACACCACTGAACTTAAAAGGCCCTTATGCAACTGCACCACAATGTGGAAACAAAGACAAAATAAGAAACATTTAAATTCATTTGCAACGTAGGTACATGTGGATGTCATTTTTAATCGTTAACATGGAGAGGGTAGCATTTGTTGCGTCAATGTCATCTACTACAGACGTTTAATGTCAGCAACAAAATTCTGAAGGTAGTTTCCAAATAACCAATAATAAAGAGCACGAACTTTCTGGTTTCAGGTTTTCAGATTTCCAGGAATAGTAATGCCTGTTTTACACGGTCAAAGAAATTCATGAATTTAGTAACCTCAAAGTCATCGTTGCGTGTAATACACAAAATTGTCGTGAATAAATTGACGACAATAAATTCATGAATAAATTGTCGCAATAGAACCTGCTCTAAGTTTTCGGCAACTTTTTGGAGAATTCTACTTACATTTCGGTTTTTAAATAAATACCAACCTACTGGAAAGTTACATGTGCACATGGTTTATCTAACATGGTGTAATCATTGTGTAATACATATGCAGCTACTGCTAACGCATACAATGTAGCACAATGTTTTTTTGTTATTTTTCCTACTTTCACTTTTAACACACAAATAGAGACAACATGAAAGTAATACTGAAAGTTGGCAACACATTGACAGTGCAGAAGTTCAAAGTTTACAGTGGGCAAAAATTTGACCGTGTAATACGCCTTCACATTTTCAATTAATTCACGAATTTATTAATGAATAAATTCATCAATTTCTTTGACCATGTAAAACCGCTAGAAGTGTACATTTAATAATATTTTAATAAAAATTAGTACTGCCTGACGTTTATTATAGTCGTTGGCCAATAAATGTGTTGTTGCTAGGCAACTTTTACTAGCGCGCTTACAAGATCATGTTGCAGGTTTGACAAAAAAAATAATGTAAAAGTATTTTTTTATAGGAAAGGATATTAGTTGACATACATACCGGGCTTTTTTTTCGTTTTTACACATATGATTGACAATGTATAACTGGTTGCCTGCATCTGCCCGCAAGGAATTTCCTATGTGTAAATCTAAAAAAAAATAGTCGACTCATTAGCGGCGTCGGTGCAAGCAACCTGTCAATTTTAGCATATGTTACACAGAGAGGTTATGTTTTTATTCAAGACAATACACGAGAGTATTCGTAATGAATCAAGATCAGCTGATATGTCAACAAATGATTATTTTCTTTGGGGTTTCCTGAAAAGTAAAATTTTTAATGACGTACAAATACATAACGTAGATGAATTGAAAGGCCGTATACGTACTGCATGTAATGGCATAAATCCACAATACATTACGAATACTCTGCGTGTCTTCAAAAACCCTGTCGTGTATTGCCTTGAATAAAAACATAACCTCTATGTGTAACATATGCCAAAATTGACAGGTTGCTTGCACCGACCCGCTAATGAGTTGATTTTTTTTTTTAGAATTACACATAGGAAATTCCTTGCGGTATAAAAAAAAAAGCCCGGTATAATTGTTTACATTGAAGCTTGAAGCAATGAACGAAACCATTTCAGAATGATTGCTTATATAACTTCTTTGAATCACGTGGTTTGTCTGAACGCGTACTAGCAGAGGCAGGTTCTCAATAGTTTTCTTACATTTCGCACTGCTTTACGTTTTTGTCATCGCCGCCGTGTTTATTTTCTAAATGCACCTCGTAACTTGCCAAGCCATCGTAAGTAGCATTACACGTTTCACATGTGTATGGTGTGACCTCATTGAATTGCACAGTTTCCTCTTCTATCTTGACTATGCATGAATTGTCCTGAAAATGTGGGGTATTAAAAAATATGTAATTCGCATCTAATCTTCTACATACCTGTGGATCACTTTCTACATCTGAGCTCCGGTTGTTTGTACAATTCGAAAAACTTGTTTGTGGTGGTAACACTACAAAGAACGGGAATGATTTAGATCGTAAATTGTTAATAAACTGATATATTAACATCTATTGCTACATTTGCAGTTGGTTGTATACTTGCCAGATTGTTATAGCAATTTGAGCAACATTTTAGAGCAGGGCTGGGCAACCTCCGGCCTAAGAAAATATTGCGGTACTGATTGGTGCCACACAGTAATCTAGGCTGATTTAAAATAAAACACAACCGATATAATTGATGTATGTTATATCATTAATGGCACCAGCACTAATTGGTACACCTACACTAATTGGTAGAAGGTGTAATGATATATGTATATATATATATATATATATATATATATATATATATATATATATATATATATATATATATATATATATATATATATATATATATATATATATATATATATATATATATATACAGAGTGAGCAACAATGTCTGAAGGCAAGTTAAATTTCCCGCCCAAAAAACTGGGGAATTTCTTCGCTCCAATTTTATTATTAATTAAATTTACTGTAAATTCAAAAGATTTGACAGCCCCAGCCCAGTGCCGTCCGAGTCGTATTATTATTTATTACCATTGTGCCAATTCTTCGCATATAGTTATGTTGTCTTCTGCTTCATAAATATCAGTTCTTATCAGGACTACTCTGAGTAAATCTTTGATTTCTGGTAAGTGATTTGCAGGTTTTAAGGTTATAAAATTATAAAAGTTAAGTTTTATTCTAAATTTACAGAGTTTAAGTGAAATCGCTTTCCTGTTGCAATGGTTTTTACACCACAACATGATGCCTTCATCCTGAAGGCTCATTATCGAAGTGGAACACTAAATGAAGACGGCACATGGACATATTCATTACAATCGTATATGAATCAATTTAACGAAGCCTTCCCCGATGTCAACATTACTTACAAAATATTTATCCAGCATAAAACCCGTATTATTCAGCGCTTTGAAGGAAAGAATTGTATTTGTAAGGGCAAGTCAACTGGAAGACCGTCTACCTTAACAGAAGAGATTGTTGCCGATGTCCAACAACGGCTTGAACAAAGTCCAACAAAATCTATAAGAAAACTTTCAGCACAAACAGGTTGGTTCTTAATTTTAGGGTGCAAAAAAGTTATTTTTTATCATTCATGTGGTCTTTATGGCATACAAATGTTAATGTTTAAATCCGCTTACAGGAGTATATGGGAGTTGCCGGAAAGTCGCGAAGAAAATTCTCCATTTGCACCCGTATAAGGTATCGGTAGTTCAACAACTTCACCCGCTTGATTTTCAAAAAAGAATTGATTATTGCAATTGGTTTAATCAATATTTAAATGATAACGATATGCTGGACAGGACCTTTTTCACTGATGAGGCGTGGTTTCACTTATCAGGATCTGTGAACAGCCAAAATTATCGTACATGGGCTACAGAAAATCCTCATACGTTCATCGAAACAGATTTACATCCACTTAAAATTGGTGTTTGGGTAGCAATTTCGAGACGTCGGATAATTGGCCCAATATTTTTCAATGAAACAATCAATGCGGAGCGTTACCGAACAATTTCTTAATCAGGTGCATGATGATGAACAAATAATGGGTTATTTTCAGCAAGGCGGAGCCACTGCTCATACTGCGTTTGCTATAATTAATTATTTAAGGGAATTTTACGATGATCGATTGATACGCTCAGGATTATGGCCACCACGTTCACCAAACCTCACGCTGTGTGATTTTTAACTTTTCGGACATTTGAAAAATAATGTTTTTAAAAATAGGATGCACAACCTAAACCAACTCCAAGAAGCAATCGAAGAAGAGATAAGAAACATAACTCCAGAGCAGCTCCAATATGTTTTTGAAAATAAAAAACGTAGAATTAACATCTGCCTTGAAAACGAAGGCCGCCATTTTCAACATTTGTTGTAAACTTTTATTGTAACGTTTTAAAATATGCAATTATGATTAAATATTTAATTCATTTTGTTGTTGTTTTGTGTGTTCTTTGCTACGCCACTGGAAAAATAATCTAGGGGATATTCTTTTTACATTTTCAGTTATACCAACATGCGTGTTTGGTTGTCTACCTATCAAACCTCAAGCATTGTTGCTCACACTGTATATATGTCATTAATGGTTAAGTAAAATTCAAAGTTCAGACAGCTGTAATAAAATAAATCAGCCGAGACGCACTCCGCACCTCGAGGGAGCTTGTAGAGCGTCCTCGGTGAATTTTCCAGGAAATCCAGAAGTTGGACTTTTCCCGCAATAAATGAAATAAGTGAGACACAGGTGCATACAGAGCGATACAGGGGGCGCCAATGATAACATTATTAAATAATCCAGTGTTAATATAACTACTAGGTACTAGTACTAGGATAAATATATTGCAATACTGTAGAATGATTTCAATATTATGACCTCCACCAACAAATTCTTAAAGCAGCATTGACTTGAAATTTACTAAGTAGGCCAAATGGCCTGTTTTCATGTATAATTTTGTGCGACATTATTTTAAAAAAACTTATACAATTTGACTTGTGTGCAATACTATTTGACTATTTAAAAACTGCTATACAATTTGACTTGTGTGCAATATTATTTGACTATTTGAAAACTGCTATACAATTTGACTTGTGTGCAATATTATTTGACTATTTGAAAACTGTTATTCAATTTAACTTCAATACGCTTACCCTGTTTGGAATCAACTGCTTCGGTTGCATCGTCAATCTCCTCCTCAGATGAGTAGTTTTCAGTTTTAGTCCGAATGCTTGGATGACTTAAATCTACTTCATCTTCGGACATATCAAAATCCATTTTATACCTGAATGGTGACTATTCAGTTCCTTACTATATAAATAGAGCTACATTTAAAAAGATCAATCAATTTTGAGGTTATTTCAAATAGGATGGAGAATTGTGAGAAGTTAGCTATGTTTTCGGGCTTTGTCTTATTACTATTCCCCAGGTACCCCAACAAGAAAATAAATAATGTTCCCTGTTCAGAGTCATAAGTCATACCTTAAGGTTGTTCATGGATTTCGTACGCAATGCAAAGCAACGCGGTGGTAAGCCTTACTGTGTAAATAGAGCCCAAATACAGCTTCAGTTGTAAAAAAATCAATCAATTTTGAGGTTATTTAAATGGGATGGAGTAGTGTGAGAAGTTAGCCACAGATTATATATATACAGATAGGCCACTCTCTGTAAAAAACATTTGTCGCGTTTGCGCCCTCTATGATTTGCAGGTCCGTACCATTTTCTTAACAAAAGAACATACGAGATGGCGCCACTCGAGCTTAGTGTAGCCAAAATTCACGAGATGGCGCTATATCGTTAAAAAAAGCGGGATTTATAAATAAACATGTATATGTAATTATAATATAGTGGGAAATTTAGTCAATTAATTTAATAAGCTAAGTTGTATTGGAGCTACAGATTTATTTGATAGTGGTTTTTAATCGATTATCATCGACGTTTCGCACTTCGATTGAAGGCTTCTTCAGGATGTTTAGATTATATAACACATATAACTTACTATAATCTTGAATTGTTGTAATAAATAAAAATCTTTATAAATAAATTGTCCAATTCCTTAAAAATTTTAGATTATACTAAGTTATTTGTGTTATATAATCTAAACATCCTGAAGAACCTTTCAATCGTAGTGCAAAACGTCGATAATAATTGATTTAAAAACACTATAAAATAAATCTATAGCTAATCTATATCTATAGTTGTAGTATACAACTTAGCTCATCAAATTAATTGACTAAACTTTCCCGCTATACAATAATTACATAAACAAATAGTAGTTATCTCAAGAAAAACACTAGTATATGCATATATAAACAAATCACTAAATATATTAATAAATGTTTATAATAATAATTATGATACATGAATACATTTAAAATAGTGTGAATAAACAATAAAAAACGTAAAGAAAAACAATACTTTTCTTTAATTATAAAATATTATGTGCTCCCGTGCAAACAATGTCTTCAAGATAGTGTGCAGTCGCTTCGATTGCAGGAGATTTAAATGGGTGAAACGTTAGTTCACATATTTTCCTGGGCTATTTGCATTGTAGCATTGTATAACATTATTGTAATTTACATGACATTAGTATATGCATATATAAACAAATCATTAAATATATTAATAAATGCTAATAATAATTATATGATAGATGAATACATTTAAAATAGAGTGAATAAACAATCAAAAATGTAAAGAAAAACAATACTTTTCTTTACTTATAATACAAATAACTATACAATGTGCAACGTCCAATTATTAATAAAATTATGTGCTTGTCAATCCATATGCAAATTGAAGGAAGATATATCCTACAAAACTAAACACTAAAAAAAATTCTTTACAAAAAACTCCAAATATATAATAATGCCCGTACAGAAAACAAAATGCAGATATTTAACGAGGAACTAATGTATGACATGTTATTGATTTTGCAAGGCCTAAATGTCGCAATCTGGTTTTTTGATATATAACTAATGATAGTTTTTTCACAGGATCATTAATTTTATGAAGTTCTTTTCCTTGCAGTATGTTGATGTTCTGTATCCACACCACAACATAAAATGGGATCAGAAGACTTAAAATTAGGTCAGCCAAATTGTGAATATGACAGTGACAAAAATTTGGAATAATTGTACAAGAAATTTTATGTGTAAAAAATTATACTATGTTAAAATGAGTGCAAATCTTCGGTATATAAAACCGCATAATTTGCAAACATTGATTAACGTGTTTGAAGAAGTTAAAGTTGGGTTGCAGCAAATTTCCACGTGTAAATTGCCTACATTCAATATAGGAGTGAATGGGTTCCAACGTAACGGAAACCAGGTCCTGTTTACATATACTACATCCTTGTAATTTTCTCAACATGTTGCGGGCTAAATATCCTGATATGTACATATTTATATTGTCCGCCAGAAAACTGGGGTTGTTTATAAATGTGAACTCATCAGAGACATTTGGGGAAACTTTCTCAGTTGGCGTAGGAACTTTAATCGTTATTAAGTTTTGTACAGAATTTAGTGCCCCTCTACAACCATCTTCCCCACAATTTGAAAATGAAGAATGGCGAGTCATAAGATTATTAATAATCAAAGCTTTATAAGAAGCTCTGAAGGCAGCAGGTGTTGGATTTATATTCCGAGCACCATGACTTCGGACACCACCAAACAAATTTTCAACGGGGTCCTGATTCAAATTTCTCGGACAAAAATATTTAATTCCCTTAGCGTGTAATTTGTTCCAGATGCTTTGCATACCTTTTAATGTGGTTATCCAATTTGCAATGCAGGGTGGAACATATTCGCCTTGTGGTCTAATAAATCTAATTGTATTCAAAACTTGAATTGCTTCGGAATAAAATTCAACATACTAGCTTTCTTAGGTTATGGCACATCGTAAAGGTTTATCACCACTTACTGTCGAACCATTTACACTGTCAAATAGTTTGTCAAAAAGTAACGCAAACTCCAATGTACCAAGTCTCTGTCGCATATCCCTGCTTATCTAAAAAAAAGTATGAAAATTACTTCAATGTCGTATGAAAAAAATAATTCACTTACCAAGTGTATTAGCTGGGCTGTCAGCTTTCACGCTCTAATGCAGCAATGTCGTCTTCTCATTGTGCTTTACTTGATCTGTATTTATCTGTGTCTGTATTGTTGACGATTCAAACGGCAAACGGATTCAAAAGGTACATACAATTTGTCTGTATGCTACCGGCCGTTACTCACAAACAATGGAAATTATGATGATTGTGGATCACTGGATTATTCAGCACATATAATGG
This sequence comes from Othius punctulatus, assembly GCA_951805005.1. NCBI lineage: Eukaryota > Metazoa > Arthropoda > Insecta > Coleoptera > Staphylinidae > Othius > Othius punctulatus. The sequence continues at coordinate 45,568,753 of OX638146.1, forward strand.
GTCAATAATGGCAAACAGAGTTCTTTAAAAAATTACAGCGACCCTGTAAGAGACTACAGATTTTGGCGCCATCTACTTTGTATTCCTCCGTACCCACACGAAACCTGATCAATTTAAATCGTATAGAGTGCGCAGGGTATGAAGTTAGCTACGTTTGCGGGCTTTGTCTTATTACCAAAGACTTATTACTATTCCGCAGGAACCCCAACAAGAAAATATATAATGTCCCTGTTCCCTGTTCAGAGTCATAACTAAAGGCTGTTCATGGTTCATGATTTTTTACGCGATGCAACACTACGGTGCAATAAACCTCATACAGAATATACTTTAAAGGATAAGTTTTTAAAGAAAAACTTTTTAAATAAGTTCTGCCGCAAAAAAAATATTTGGTAACACTGCCTGTCATAGCTCCCTTAACCTCAAAAGATTTGCCCAAACCATAGAAAATATATACTCTCAAACGTGATTACTTTTTGAGTTGAGTTTAAAGGTTTACAAGGTACTGCATAGGCACCATAAAGCAGCTTACAAGTAAAGCTACAGGCTACATTTAAAATGGATTTCTATAAATGTGAAGATGAAGCAGATTTAAATCATTCAAGCATTCAGATTAAACGTGAACAGTGCTCTTCTGACGAGGGGGATCTAATCGAGGCAATCGATTCCAAACAGGGTATGCTTATTATTATGTTCAAAAGTTTGAAATTAAACAATTATATTGAAAATATAATATAGGTGGAAAGACCCCATATGGGGTCGATAGCCCAATAAAGATCGATTATATATATATATATATATATATATATATATATATATATATATATATATATATATTGAAAGCAGATTTCACATAGTCGGATAATATTTCACATAAGTCAAAAACCCTGGAATGGTACTCAAAGGCGAGTGTTTCTGTGTATTCAACACCATGGACAATATTTGCGATAACTTATTAATTCCCTATTACTTTTAAATTTTTGACTACTAAATGTTTAATTTAACCATATTTCGTGTAATTTTTTAAAAATTTACAATCTGTATGTAGCCATTCAGAAAGTAACGAGTTTTGCTATCTGTGAGTGCCATTATTTTGATGCCACATTTACAAGGCTTGTTTTGTACAGTGTAAGCAACAATGCTTGAGGTTTGATAGGTAGACAACCAAACACGCATGTTGGTATAACTGAAAATGTAAAAAGAATATCCCCTAGATTATTTTTCCAGTGGCGTAGCAAAGAACACACAAAACAACAACAAAATGAATTAAATATTTAATCACAATTGCATATTTTAAAACGTTACAATAAAAGTTTACAACAAGTGTTGAAAATGGCGGCCTTCGTTTTCAAGGCAGATGTTAATTCTACGTTTTTTATTTTCAAAAACATATTGGAGCTGCTCTGGAGTTATGTTTCTTATCTCTTCTTCGATTGCTTGTTGGAATTGGTTTAGGTTGTGCATCCTATTTTTAAAAACATTATTTTTCAAATGTCCGAAAAGATAAAAATCACACGGAGCGAGGTCTGGTGAACGTGCTGGCCTTATTCCTTAGCTTATCAATTGATCATCGTAAAATTCCCTTAAATAATTTATTGTCGCAAAGGCAGTATGAGCAGTGGCTCCGTCTTGCTGAAAATAACCCATTATCATCATGCACCTGATTAAGAAATGCACCCAGGATGATTGTTCGGTAACGCTCCGCATTGATTGTTTCATTGAAAAATATTGGGCCAATTATCCGACGTCTTGAAATTGCTACCCAAACACCAATTTTAAGTGGATGTAAATCTATTTCGATGAACGTATGAGGATTTTCTGTAGCCCATGTACGATAATTTTGGCTGTTCACATATCCTGATAAGTGAAACCACGCCTCATCAGTGAAAAATGTCCTGTCCAGCATATCGTTATCATTTAAATGCTGATTAAACCAATTGCAATAATCAATTCTTTTTTGAAAATCAAGTGGGTGTAGTTGTTGTACTACCGATACCTTATACGGGTGCAAATGGAGAATTTTCTTCGCGACTTTTCGGCAACTCCCATACGATACTCCTATAAGCGAATTTAAACATTAAAATTTGTATGCCATAAAGACCGCATGAATGATAAAAAATAACTTTTTTGCACCCTAAAATTAAGAACCAACCTGTTTGTGCTGAAAGTTTTCTTATAGATTTTGTTGGACTTTGTTCAAGCCGTTGTTGGACATCGGCAACAATCTCTTCTTTTAAGGTAGACGGTCTTCCAGTTGACTTGCCCTTACAAATACAATTATTTCCTTCAAAGCGCTGAATAATACAGGTTTTATGCTGGATAAATATTTTGTAAGTAATGTTGACATCGGGGAAGGCTTCGTTAAATTGATTCATATACGATTGTAATGAATATGTCCATGTGCAGTCTTCATTTAGTGTTCCACTTTGATAATGAGCCTTCAGGATGAAGGCATCATGTTGTGGTGTAAAAACCATTGCAACAGGAAAGCGATTTCACTTAAACTCTGTAAATTTAGAATAAAACTTAACTTTTATAATTTTATAACCTTAAAACCTGCAAATCACTTACCAGAAATCAAAGATTTACTCAGAGTAGTCCTGATAAGAACTGATGTTTATGAAGCAGAAGACAAAATAACTATATGCGAAGAATTGGCACAATGGTAATAAATAATAATACGACTCGGACGGCACTGGGCTGGGGCTGTCAAATCTTTTGAATTTACAGTAAATTTAATTAATAATAAACTTGGAGCGAAGAAATTCCCCAGTTTTTTGGGCGGGAAATTTAACTTGACTTCAGACATTGTTGCTCACTCTGTATATACATTCGGAACTTATACCGGCTACGAATACTTATTAACATTTCTGCATTTCAATGTGCAATTGACCGGATAGTAGCAGTTACGGACTAAAAACTAACAGAAATATAACTAAAGTCAATTTTGACATACTCATAACATTGATGAATATACAGGGTGCTTCATTTTACTTGCAATTTTATTTAATTTAAACCTTCATCTACATTCTACATAATTTTTTAAACCTCTATTTCCACCTCGTGTAATTAGCTTCTGCATTCCATCTTCACAGAATCATCCGCCTGATGTAATAACTAAGTTTGGTTGCATACCTAGTCTATTATGAATTGACATGGGTTTTCTAAAACTGAACATAGGAATTTAATTCCCATGTTCAACAAAATACAAGACTCACTGTATACTTCTACGAAGGCAACAATTTCTGAACTAACACCATGCCAATTTCTTTTCAGTGTTACCACCATTGAGAAGTTTTTATAATTGTACAGATAACCGGAGCTCAAGTGAAGAATTTGATCTACAGGTGTGTAGAAGACCAAATGAGAATTATATATTTTTAACGCCTCACATTTTCAGGACGATTCTTGTGTAGTCAAGATAGAAGAGGAGACGGTGCAGTTCAATAAGGTCGCACCATACACATGTGAAACATGCAATGCTACTTACGATGGTTTGGCGAGTTACGAGGTACATTTAGAAGACAAACATGGTCACAATGAAAGGGGCGGCAAGCAATATGAAATGTAAGGAGAATAATAATAACCTGAATGCGCTAGAATGCATACAAACTAACTAATTTAACTAACCTAACGAGTGTCATAGCTATTACAACAGTCGCAATAAAGTATAAATATCAAGTCGCTCTAAGCAATTTATTATTCATGTGGCCGACTATAGGATCTTTAAAGCAAGTAACCGATATACAATGTGCACAAGTGAAATAGAGATTAAAGATAATATATTTTAAAATTTGTACTACGCACCGATACACGTACTAACGCGTAGGAAACTTTGTTCAAATATTGAAAAGTCGTCAGCAAAAATAAAGTGCGTTCCCCGTTAATAGTTTGAAGATATCCGACTCCTGATACTGTCCATTCAAGTTCAACCCAACATTCAATACCCTACTATGTGGAATATTGTCAGATTTTATCAATAATATTATTTTTACAGGCACAACATAACTATACACACTGGTGAAAAATCGTGCAAATGTGACGAATGCACCTCAAGTTTGAAGACACACAAAATGAGCCACACTGGAGAAAGGCCTTATAAATGTGATGAATGCGCTTCAAGTTTCGTGCAAAAATGTCATTTGAAGAGTCACAAAATGATCCACACTGGAGGAAGACCTTATAAATGTGATGAATGCACTCTAAGTTACACTAAAAATAGAAATTTGAAGAGACACAAAATGATCCACACTGGAGAAAGACGTTTTAAGTGTGATGAATGCACATCAAGTTTTTTTGAAAAGTGCCGTTTGAAGGCACACAAAATGAGCCACACTGGAGAAAAACCTTATAAATGTGATGAATGCACTTCAACTTTCATGCGCACAGCTACATTGAACAGACACAAAGCGAGCCACACTGGAGATAGACCTTATAAATGTGATGAATGCACCTTAAGTTTTATAGAGAAGTATAATTTTAAGAGACACAAAATGAGCCACACTGGATATAGACCTCATAAATGTGATGAATGCACTTCAAGTTTCAAGCAACTAACTAGTTTGAAGAGACACAAATGGAGCCACACTGAAGAAAGACCTTATAAATGTGATGAATGCACCTCAAGTTTTTTAGAAAAGTGCCGTTTGAAGACACACAAAATGAGCCACACTGGAGAAAAACCGTATAAATGTGATGAATGCACCTCAAGTTTTATTGAAAAGTGCCGTTTGAAGGCACACAAAATGAGCCACACTAGAGAAAAACCTTATAAATGTGATGAATGCACTTCAAGTTTCATGCACACAGCTACATTGAAGAGACACAAAGCGAGCCACACTGGAGATAGACCTTATAAATGTGATGAATGCACCTCAAGTTTTTTTGATAAGCGTCATTTGACGAACCACAAAATGAGCCACTCTGGAGAAAGACGTTATAAGTGTGATGAATGCACTTCAAGTTTCAAGCAACCATTTAGTTTGAAGAGACACAAAGGGAGCCACGCTGAAGAAAGACCTTATAAATGTGATGAATGCACATCAAGTTTTTTTGAAAATAACCGTTTGAAGACACACAAAATGAGCCACACTGTAGAAAAACCGTATAAATGTGATGAATGCACTTCAAGTTTCAAGCAACTATTTAGTTTGAAGAGACACAAACGGAGCCACACTGAAGAAAGACCTTATAAATGTGATGAATGCACCTCAAGTTATACCAAAACAATTGATTTGATAAGACACCAAATGAGCCATACAGGAAAAAGCATACTTTTGTCGTCGTCATTAGAGCCTTGGAATTTAGTGTGCCCCAGTGGTCACGAAGAGTTAAAAAGTAATTTGATTGAGCACAAGAAGTAAATATAAAATCCATCGATCTCCGACTTGAACAGTGACCTAGACATTGTCTTCATCGACTTTGACAAAGTTAATCATAGACTGCTAATGGAAATAGCAAACCAAAAATGCAGGTACATATCAATAATTAAAAAAAAAACGTGTATTGGAATCGGAAAGCCATAATACACGGACAACGGACAAGTGATGAAAATCAGCAATGGAGTTAGACAAGGATGCACACTGTTATCAGTACTGTTCAATATGTATTCAGAATGCATAGTTAAAGAAGATTTAAGATACACCCTTGCCTAATCCTTCAATCATAAGTTCGCATCTTTTGGTTTCACCATGATATTATCAATCAAGATTCAAGAGAGTTTAAGTATAGTTACAATGCTTAGTATGAATTTAGTTGGTTTGTTTACAACGTAGGTTGGTATATTGAGAGATCATCATTTTATCAAGAAATGTATCATAATTGAGATGCATATCATGCAGAAAAAACGAACCCAGGTGTTGTACAAATTCTCATAATTTGTAATATTTATTAAGAGACAAATGGATGAGAGACATGATTAAGAGAGGGTGCCTGGCTAACCATAGCAAAGTCCGGGCGCAAACCGGAAATGCCCAGAATGTTCAGGCGCAAACTTCACATTTTATAAACTCGGCAAAACGCAAACCATCGTACTGAACAGAATGGAAATATACAAACTGCGTATTTCATAGAAACGTAAAATATCGAACACGGCTATATCCAGAATGGGTCTAGAGCAGAATGTTCAGCGCCGGACAAACATAGTGCTACTCAAGGCCGCAAAATTGTAACAGGATGACAGGAACCAGAGGATATCGTCACGTTAATAGAAATTTATGGTGTCGCCAGGACCGTGTTACCAATACACCGCTGATAATTATTCATTGTAATACTTTAATATTCAAAGCTCCGATTACTAATAAAAGTAATGAGTTGTTCGTTTATATCTTAAAAGAATTGTATTAATTTAAAAAATCCATATTACAATTAATAGTTTCCTTAACTGGAAATATTAAAATTGATGACTTGTATCACTAAATTATCACTCTATAACTTTTAATTATTATTTTATATCCAACATCATTCAAACAGTAACTAATGGATTGTTATTTTTCATTCAATATTCACTTAATTGTCCATTTCAGTATCCTTGAAAGGTTGAAAAGCAACAATGGGCCTGGCTGCATGAGAGGGCCATACATTCGTCCCTAATCGCCCTTATGTTACGATGCGTTTGGAAATCCACACCGCCTCGCAATCCAGTGTGGATTTATACCTCCGCTGACATCTGCACTCCTGGTACCTAAATTCTGTTTTTGACCAGTTTGGGATTTCACTCGTTTGGGTTCTAGCGCGTTTGCACGTTAAGGCGTTTGGGATCGTCTAGCTTGCCAGATGTGTTTCTTGTGAATTACTCGGTTTGGGTTTGAACCGGTTTGCTTTTCGCCTGATTTGGGAATTGCCATTCCGTGGCCGAACATTCTGGCGCATGAATTTCCTGTGTTACACGGGGTCCCTTAAGTGATACTAATTTACGTTGTGTTTGATTTTGAAATCACTGTCGTGTCAACAGATTAGTTCGTTTTATGGGTAATGTGTCTGTTAGTAATCTTTGTTAGTAAGTAAAATACATATATATATATACAGGGTGATTCATTGGGAAATGCGCATACAGTAATGGTAGATGCGGTACATCGAGGTGATTCTAAACAAACTATATTTTATGGGTCTATCGTTGTTTCCGATAAGATCTTTCCTCTTTGTGGATCCTTTTGTGTGACTTCATATTAGATGTTGTGGTGAAACTTAATGTGCATTCACCACATTTGTAAGGTCTTTCCCCAGTGTGGATCAATTTGTGTCTCCTCAAATCTCCCGGTGAAGTGAAACCTGACGTGCATTCATCACATTTGTAACGCCTTTCCCCTGTGTGGGTCAAAGTGTGTCTCCTCAAATCTCCCGTTGAAGTGAAACCCAAGGGGCATTCATCACATTTGTGAGGTCTTTCCCCTGTATGGATCATTTTGTGTGTCTTCATGCGATGCGCTGTAGAGAAACTTGAGTTGCACACATCACATTTGTAAGGTCTTTCCCCTGTGTGGGTCATTTTGTGTGCCTTCAAATGGCTCATTGTAACGAAACTTGAGTTGCATTCATCACATTTGTAAGGCCTTTCCCCTGTGTGGGTCCTCTTGTGTCTCTTCAAATTAAATGTTGATGCGAAACTAGAGGTGCATTCATCACATTTGTAAGTCTTTTTCTCTGTGTGGATCATTTTGTGTGTCTTCAAATGAGGTGCTATAGTGAAACTTAGGTTGCATTCGTCACATTTGTAAGGCCTTTCCCCTATGTGTGTCGTTTTGTGTCTATTCAAATTACCTATCTGAGTGTAACTTGAGGTGCATATATCACATTTGTGAGGTCTTTCCCCTGTGTGGATCAATTTGTGTCTCTTTAAATCTCCTGGTGAAATGACACCTAAGGTGCATTCATCACATTTGTAACGCCTTTCCCCTGTGTGGGTCTTTTTCTGTCTCCTCGAAACTTTCGTAGTGAAATCTGAAGTGCACTCATCGGATTTGTACGACTTCTCACCTGCAAGAGGTGCTATGCTGAGCCTGTAATAATAATAATACGTTTATTCATACTAATACAAATAGTATGCATAAGTTAATACAATTACATACATGTTAAAATTCAAATTCAAATTAAACACATCAATATTACATACTAAAATCTTGAAATCTGTTAGACAAACATTCATCCGCACTATATAGTGCCTTCTTACAAAGATAGGTTTTAATATGCTTATTTCTGGGTAGGGATTTCAAAGTCTCTGGCAGTGCAATATTAAACTGTAAAAGCCCAAACTGTACGGCTTTTACAGTTTAATATTATTTGAAATCAGAAGATATTACACCTATAAAGTTTTTAATGTTAAATTGAACTTAAATGGTCTATAGCAGGGGTCTTAAACTTTTTTAGCAGGAAGGCCATATATGCACCTTTCAAGTGGGTCCTAGTTTACCTATACAGGGTGTTAAAAAATAAACCACCCAAATCGCGATTTCCACCCACCAGATGGCGCTTATTTAGGGTTAAAAGAAATTACTAAATCTGGCAACTAAGCTAACATTTACAAGGTGTACCTAAATGATTGTTGTTACGTAATCACTTCAATTCAATTGTGCAGCCTTTCAAATTTGTATACCGTACTATTTAAGAACTGTCGCTGTCAACCATACCTGTCAACTGTCAAACAAAATAATAACAGTAGTTTGTCAAAATGTACAGTCATACTCACATAAATCTAGTACCAAAAATTAGGTTACAATAGCAATTTTATATGGCAATGTCAAATTGTTTGTACTAGATTTATGTGAGCATGACTTTACATTGATCAGAAGAACACTTTTATTGTTGAGGCTTACTTTCGTAATGGACGATTTGAAAGTGGAGAATGAATTTATTCAATTCCGGAGTACTTTCGGGGGTTTCAACAAAAGTTCCCTGACCACCAATTTGAATACTCTTTTTTTTGTCAATACATATTTCACGAATAGTGCACTGTTTTAGGGAAACTGGTAGTGTCCAGAAAAGGAAATCCTCATGCAGACCCTCAGTATCAGGAGAGGTTGTTGCAGATATTCGTGAACGACTCGAAGTAAGCCCTCAAAAGTCAATCCGTAAATTGGCTATGCAAGCTGGAATTCCTTCGAGCATCTGCCATAGAATTGTGAGAAAGAGGTTGAATTTACACCCTTATAGGGTCTCAGTGGTGCAAGAATTGTTGCCAGTGGATCCTCAACGCCGATTGTGTTATTGCCGATGGTTTATGGAAAATTTAAATGACGAACGATTGCTCGATTTAACATTTTTCATGACAACTGTGTACATTTAATATTTATTTCAGTAAAAATTAGTACTGCCTGACATTTATTATCGTTGGCCAATAAATGTGTTACTACTTTTACTCGCACGCTTATTAGTTCGATAACCGAATATTATAATACAGTAAAGTAATTCTTTTATAAAAATTGATATTAATCGAAATTTCATTGTTTTCATTATTATAGATTCAAATATTTCCTTCAGATTTTTGCTTATAATAACTATTTTAAATCAAGCGGATGCGTACTAGCAGAGGCAGCTTGTTAATAGTTTTCTTACATTTCACATTGTTTAACGTCTTTTTCATAGCCACCATGTTTATGGTCCAAGTGCACCTCGTAACTTGCCAAGCCATCGTAAGTAGAATTACACGTTTCACATATGTACTTTGTGACCTCATTGCATTGCACAGTCTCCTCTTCTATCTTGACTATACATGAATTATCCTGAAAATGTGGGGTATTAAAAAATAGATAATTCTCATCTAGTCTGCTACATACCAGTGGATCACTTTCTTCATTTGAGCTCCGGTTGTTTGTACAATTCGAAAAACTTGTCTGCAGTGGTAACACTAAAAGGAATGGGAATGGTTTAGATAGATAGAACACGTATAGAGGGTTGATTTTCTTTTGCCGGCAGTAATTCCATAGACGTAACATTTGCTGTTTCGTCTATGTCTTGATTGGAACCGATATCACTTAATATTATCATCCTGTATCGTGTTTATTTATATAATGGTATGTATGTATTGTGTCCAAAAATCGTGGCCATTTAAACGATATGTATTATACATGCACGATCATTATGCAACAGAGTTGGATGGGTTTTCTTTTTGTCATATTGGACAAACTGATTCACTGATGCAACAGGAGTTAATTATTTTTTTGTATCGATGTCTATTAGATATTTGCTTCGTACCACATTGTCAGATTGATTATTTATTGCCGTTCCATTTTCATCCCTAATAATTTAAACTTTACATCTGGCAACAATATAACCTCAAACTGAAAACAACTTAATATTCAGGTGTATTGCATATCAAAAAAAACTTTAGCATTAACGTGTACGTTACTTGAGAGCATCACATTCGAATGTGTGTTACATTTATGTCATAAATGCATCTGACAAGTTACTGCTAATGTTTTTTGGTACGCAATACACTTGAATATTGTATATTGACAGACCCTTTAAGAATAACATACATAAATTTCATTGAGCGACACACTTTTTATGATTGTTTAAAATATTAAGGGTTGATTTAGTACTCTCCCGCGGCAAATTGGAAAGTGCCACTTATACATTATATTGACAGTCCCTTCCAGACTAACACATAAATTTCATTACGCGACAGATTAATGCACACTTTTTATGATTGTATAAAATATTAATGGTTGCTTTACTATTTCACTATTTGAAAACTGATTTTCAATTTAACATAAATACGCTTACCAGGTTTGCCATCAACTGCCTTGATTAGATCCTGAATCTCCTCGTCAGAAGAGTAGTTTTCAGTTTTAATCTGAATGCTTGGGTGAATTAAATCTATTTCATCTTCGGATTTACAAAAATCCATTTTATGACTGTATGGTATCTGTACAGTTCTTGACTAATGAAATAGAGCTTCAGTTCTTATAAAAACAAAACAGCAATTTTTAGGTTATTTTTGAGTTATTTCAATGGAAGAGCTTAGAACACAGAATATATATATTAATAGAATAATATTAGAACAATGTGTGAGAAGCTTGAGAAGTTAGCAGCGAGCAGCGATATTTTCTGGCTCAGTTTATCAGTTAAATTACCATAATATGCTATTGTATTTTTATGATATATTGTTCAGATAGCACTGTTACACCTTTATTACATACTTAATTGAAATTTGAAACTAACCGTACGCAAATTAGGTTGGTAACACTACAAAGTTTCCAATTACAGTTGTGAACACTGATGTTTTGACCGCACGCCACTGTACAATACAAACTGTAGAAAAATAAAAGATACTAACATAATTAGCTTAAGGTCTAGTAAGTGGGTAATTTATGTTGGCAACACTGAATGGAGTGTGTTGGTTGGTCACACAACTTTCATTGATTTTTTACTTACATTTTATTCGAACTATCTACAAGTAATACAATATAATATATATATATTAAATATATTTCATAAAGAGTATCCTCCCAGTGATATTCTATCATCCGTTGTAAGTGGCGCTGAATGTATGTTCTAAGAAACTGCATAAGCAGCTAACTACTACTACTAAATACAACATTGAACAACATTGCTGACAACATGACAACATTGAAAATGGATTTTTTTACATCTGAAGATAAAACAGATTTAAAACATACAAATGTTCAAATTAAAACTGAAAATTACTTTCCCAAGGAGGCGATTGAAGATCTAAATAATGCTGGTGATTCCATACAAGGTATGTTTATTAAATTTAATGGTGGAGTACATTGTACTGCATGAGATCAATAGAATGAGTGTAACATAGAAGGCAGTGAACAATCAAGTAAACTACTTCAAACCAGAGAGAAGGCTCGAGTATTGATTGTACAATGTACGGTGTAAAATTAATACTTGATTAGTTTTACTTTGAGCTTGTGAAAGGAAAAATAATTGACACACATTTAACACTCACAAAAAACATCTTTTTAATTAAATGCACATTTCGGATGCGGTACGACCATTTTCAGTAACATATAAATATGTACTTAAAAACTAAATACAATTTTAGCGCTTTATATACATTCATAAAGTTGTTCGAGCATGGTAAACCATTCATGGCTCCTATGGGTCATTAGTCAACTAAGTCCTTCTTGGACCCATTACGGGAGGCTATACAAGTAGCTAGTATTTGTGTTAGGTATAAAATGTTTACAAATTTTAATACAGTTTAGCACTGGGTTTGATAATGGAGATAAATTGTTATTTAATAGTCATGGTTGGATTTTTTTTTCATATAAATGGATTCCCAAGTATTGAGGTTCTTGTTTGCACAGGATTTTAGTAATTTCACGTTTTCCCTATTGAAACTATGGCCAGTGTCGAAATGATGAGCTGTTTACGCCGATTTTTCTGTGTTGTGTGCTTTTACATGATGTAGATCCATAAAATCTTGGATAAACCAAGAGGAATGTAGAAATAAAGTTTAAAGAACATCTACATCATGAACATACATCTACTGAGTTTGTACAGTCATGCTCACATAAATCTAGTACAAAAAAATTTACATTGGTATATATAATTGCTATTGTAACCTAATATCTTGTACTAGACTTATGTGAGCATGACTGTACATCATTTTTGTATGAAATCCCTGTTTTATACGTATATACAGGGTGTCCCAATTATGTTACTCAACATAGAGATCTTGAAAACGGCAAGAGATACCGAATTTGTAATATAGGACAAAATAATTATGAAGCCAAGGCCTACTTTTTAAATTTGAATGGTTTGCCCGACCTTGTGCAAAAACAAAAAAAATGCATTTTTAATTTTAAACTCTAGCTCCTTTAATCGAATTTATATTGAATCGATATATTATCATTATTAAGACCATCCATTTTTTGAGTCGAAATCAAATGTGTTATTAAAACTGACGAACCATTCATCGCTAGCACCGTCACATTAGTGCCCTACTTGTCAATTACTCATATAACCCCTTGCCTCTTTTCATTAGATTTGCGGCCAATTAGAGGTTTATTTAATTGTAAAACCGAAAAACTGAGTTCAGGTGAAGATAGTGATCCAGAGGTAAGTACAGACCAGCTGAGAATTTGCTTGTTTCTAGCAAGTTACATTTTCAGGGTAATGATTGTATGGTGAAGATAGAAGAGACATCTGTGCATACCAATGCAGTCACACCATACACATGTAAAACGTGTAACTCTACTTACGATGGCTTGGCAAGTTATGAGGTACACTTAGAGGATACACATGGTCAACATATAAGCAACAGTGGGCACTGCACTACACATATGTAAGAAAATTATTAATCAAACTGAAAAAAATAATCAAGCACTAAAAACATAATTTATCTGGTTGTTTGGAACACCCTGTATATTTTTGCTGGGAATTAATAAAAATGGGAGTGGTTGTGTTTTGAAACAATGCTCTTCTTATTTATATGGGACATTGATATTATGTGAAAGTGAAACAATGTACAAAAACCATTCATTTTCAATTCAATATTCAAAATGTCACAAGAATAATATTTCCGCATCAGATTTCACTAAACACTATTATTTTTACAGGCACATCACAAACACTGCAGAAAGACCCTACAAATATGATGAATGCTTCTCAAGTTTGAATAAAGGGGTTGATCCGGAGAGTCACAACATGACACACACTAGAGAAAAGCCGTACAAATGTGATGAATGCGCCTCAACTTTCACTCGAAGAGATCATTTAAAGAGTCACAAGATGACACACACAGGAGAAAGGCCCTACAAATGTGATCAATGCACCTCCAGTTACACACTCAGTGCTACTTTAAAGACCCACAAGATGACACACACAGGAGAAAGGCCCTATAAATGTGATGAATGCTCCTCAAGTTTCACCCATATGACTTCTTTAAGAAATCACAAGATGACACACACAGGAGAAAGGCCCTACAAATGTGATCAATGCACCTCAAGTTACAAACTCAGTGCTAGTTTAAAGACCCACAAGATGACACACACAGGAGAAAGGCCATATAAATGTGATGAATGCGCCTCAAGTTTCACCCATAAGACTTCTTTAAGGAATCACAAGATGACACACACAGGAGAAAGGCCCTACAAATGTGATGAATGCACCGCCAGTTACACTCAACGTGTTCAGTTAAAGAGTCACAAGATGACACACACAGGAGAAAGGCCCTATAAATGTGATGAATGCGCCTCAAGTTTCACCCATAAGAATTCTTTAAAGAAACACATGATGACGCACACAGGGGAAAGGCCCTATAAATGTGATGAATGCACATCAAGTTTCACAATCAGTGCTTCTTTAAAGACCCACAAGATGACGCACATGGGGGAAAGGCCGTACAAATGTATTGTATGCTCCTCAAATTTCACTCAAAGAGCTCATTTAAACAGTCACAAGATGACACACACAGGAGAAAAGCCCTATAAATGTGATGAATGCACCGCAAGTTTCACTAGAAATGCTTATTTAACAAAGCACAAGAAAACCCACACTGGAGAAAGGCATCTGGAAAGTGCAAAAAATGAATGCGCCTCAAGTTTAATTGAAAATCCATTTATATAGAACCACATGATTACACACACGCAGGGCAACCGAGGGAAGTTTTCAGCCTGAGGAGCACGACGGTACCCACTTAAAAAACCACAATTCCTTTGTTTAATAAAAAAAAAGTCGTATCAAACATATATTAATTTATAATCCTCCTAAATACCACTCGAGCTGAATTAATTTTATTATTAACTACTATAGAATCTCTTTAGGTCAGTTGGTCTCGTCAAATTGAGAATCGACACACTCAAAAAATTTAAAACAATAAATAGGCGGCTATTTATCCAGTTCCTGTGATAACATAATTGCGACAACATAATTGACCTTTTTAAATTATAACCGCAAAACAAAATGACTTAGTGCGTAACTATACTCTATTTAGTAACTAGGAGGAGCTATTCAAATTTGGAGCACGAATGCCTACACCTGTGATTGGCTGAAAGCATGCCCATTTCACGAGGCACCACAACGCTGTTTTTAACGCATATAACCTCAATTCGAAGCATCCGTCAGTCTTATTTTCTTAATATCCCGTGAAATTTTGCAAGTAAACAATCAGTTCTGTTCAGAACTTATTTTCGCAGTGTTAATAGTTCATTTTGCTTATATTATTGTGATGGATTCTGAACCCAGTACAAGGTCAGCAATGTTTTCACGTTCACCTCCAAAAAAGCGCTCGCGGTTGGATTTGGGTCATTTATCTTTATTCGAAAAATCTGTGTCTTAGTATCTGACAGAGTAACCAAGAAATATGCCCCTTTATCTTCAATGTCGTCTATGCACATTTTGGTGAATTCTTCACACCGACATGCCCCAGATATACCTATTATTTGAGCAACTTTCTTCATCAAATATATCCTATCTTCTGCCTCCGCCAAAAATTTTTTGCCTTCGGGGTGTAAGTTCGGGATTTCCCTTTGAGGTATGCAATTAGCTTCACGAATCTATAATATTATAAAAATAAACATGCCTATATAATGTATGTCATTCAGGTATAATAAATAAATAAAACACCTCGAAATGTCCAAATTTTCATAGGCTTGTAGGTTAGCTTTATGACTTGGTAAAAACTGAGTAAAAATGACTCGGCCCGGAGTCATTCAGGGCCTGGAGTTCAGTGGGCAATCCATTACTTCGCCCACTTGTACAGTAAATGACGATTATATTATATTTGATTCGTTTTAAAAAAAAAAACTAGTGATTATATCCAGAATGGGTCTAGAGCAGAATGTTCAGCGCCAGACAAACATAGTGCTACTCAAGGCCGCTTAAGCAAAAATTGTAACAGGATGACAGAAACCACAGGATATCGTCACGTTAATAGAAATTTATGGTGTCGCCAGGACCGTGTTACCAATATACCGCTGATAATTATTCATTGCAATACTTTAATATTTAAAGCTCCGATATCTAATAAAAGTAATGAGTTGTTCGTTTATATCTTAAAAGAATTATATCAATTTAAAAACTCCATATTACAATTAATAGTTTCCTTAACTGGAAATATTAAAATTGATGACTTGAATCACTAAATTATCACTCTATCACTTTTAATTATTATTTTATATCCAACATCATGCAAACGGTAACTAATGGAATGTTATTTTTCATTCAATATTAAGTTAATGGTCCGTTTCAGTATCCTTAAAAGGCTGAAAAGCAACAACCTGGCTGTATGAGAGGGCCGTACATTCGTCCCTAATCGCCCTTATGTTACGATGCGTTTGGAAATCCACACCGCCTCGCAATCCGGTGTAGATTTATACCTCCGCTGACATCTGCACTCCTGGTACCTAAATTCTGTTTTTGACCAGTTTGGGATTTCACTCGTTTGGGTTCTAGCGCGTTTGCACGTTAAGGCGTTTGGGATCGTCTAACTTGCCAGATGTGTTTCTTGTGAATTACTCGGTTTGGGTTTGAACCGGTTTGCTTTTCGCCTGATTTGGGAATTGCCGTTCCGTGGCCGAACATTCTGGCGCATGAATTTCCTGTGTTACACGAGGTCCCTTAAGTGATACTAATTTATGTTGCGTTTGATTTTGAAATCACTGTCGTGTCAACAGATTAGTTCGTTTTATGGGTAATGTGTCTGTTAGTAATCTTTGTTAGTAAGTAAAATACACATATATATATATATATATATATATATATATATATATATATATATATATATATATATATATATACAGGGTGATTCATTGGGAAATGCGCATACAGTAATGGTAGATGCGGTACATCGAGGTGATTCTAAATAAACTATATTTTATGGGTCTATTGTTGTTTCCGATAAGGTTTTTCCTCTTTGTGGATCCTTTTGTGTGACTTCATATTAGATGTTGTGGTGAAACTTAATGTGCATTCATCACATTTGTAAGGCCTTTCATCTGTGTGAATCATTTTGTGTCTCTTCAAATTACCCATCTGAGTGTAACTTGAGGTGCATACATCACATTTGTGAGGTCTTTCCCCAGTGTGGATCAATTTGTGTCTCTTTAAGTCTCCTGGTGAAGTGAAACCTAAGGTGCATTCATCACATTTGTAACGCCTTTCCCCTGTGTGGGTCTTTTTCTGTCTCCTCAAAACTCTCGTAGTGAAATCTGAAGTGCACTCATCGGATTTGTACGACTTTTCACCTGCAAGAGGTGCTATGCTGAGCCTGTAATAATAATAATACGTTTATTCATACTAATACAAATAGTATGCATAAGTTAATACAATTACATACATGTTAAAATTCAAATTCAAATTAAACACATCAATATTACATATTAAAATCTTGAAATCTGTTAGACAAACATTCATCCGGACTATATAGTGCCTTCTTACAAAGATAGGTTTTAATATGTGTATTTTTGGGTAGGGATTTCAAAGTCTCTGGCAGTGCATTGTACAGTTTGGGCTTTTACAGTTTAATATTATTTGAAATCAGACGATATTATACCTATAAAGTTTTTAATGTTAAATTGAACTTCAATGGTCTACAGCAGGGGTCTTAAACTTTTTTAGCAGGAAGGCCATATATGCACCTTTCAAGTGGGTCCTAGTTTACCTATACAGGGTGTTAAAAAATAAACTACCCAAATCGCGATTTCCACCCACCAGATGGCGCTTATTTAGGCTTAAAAGAAATTACTAAATCTGGCAACTAAGCCAATTTACAAGGTGTACCTAAATGATTGTTGTTATGTGATCACTTCAATTCAATTGTGCCGCCTTTCAAATTTGTATACGGTACTATTTAAGAACTGTCACTGTCAACCATACCTGTCAACTGTCAAACAAAATAATAACAGTAGTTTGTCAAAATGTACAGTCATACTCACATAAATCTAGTACAAAAAATTAGGTTACAATAGCAATTTTATATGGCAATGTCAAATTATTTATACTAGATTTATGTGAGCATGACTGTACATTGATCAGAAGAACACTTTTATTGTTGAGGCTTACTTTCGTAATGGACGATTTGAAAGTGGAGAATGAATTTATTCAATTCCGGAGTACTTTCGGGAGTTTCAACAAAAGTTCCCTGACCACCAATTTGAATACTCTTTTTTTTGTCAATACATATTTCACAAATAGTGCACCGTTTTAGGGAAACTGGTAGTGTCCAGAAAGGGAAATCCTCATGCAGACCCTCAGTATCAGGAGAGGTTGTTGCAGATGTTCGTGAACGACTCGAAGTAAGCCCTCAAAAGTCAATCCGTAAACTGGCTATGCAAGCTGGAATTCCCTCGAGCATCTGCCATAGAATTGTGAGAAAGAGGTTGAATTTACACCCTTATAGGGTCTCAGTGGTGCAAGAATTGTTGCCAGTGGATCGTCAACGCCGATTGAGTTATTGCCGATGGTTTATGGAAAATTTAAATGACGATCGATTGCTCGATTTAACATTTTTCATGACAACTGTGTACATTTAATATTTATTTCAGTAAAAATTAGTATTGCCTGACATTTATTATAGTCGTTGGCCAATAAATGTGTTACTACTTTTACTCGCACGCTTATTAGTTCGATAACCGAATATTATAATACAGGTATGATAAAAAATATTGTACAGTAATTCTTTTATAGAAATTGATATTAATCGAAAATTCATTGATTTCATTATTATAGATTAAAATATTTCGTTCAGATTTATGCTTATAATAACTTTTTTAAATCAAGCGGATGCGTACTAGCAGAGGCAGGTTGTTAATAGTTTTCTTACATTTCACATTGTTTAACGTCTTTTTCATAGCCACCATGTTTATGGTCCAAGTGCACCTCGTAACTTGCCAAGCCATCGTAAGTAGAATTACACGTTTCACATATGTATTTTGTGACCTCATTGCATTGCACAGTCTCCTCTTCTATCTTGACTATACATGAATTATCCTGAAAATGTGGGGTATTAAAAAATAGATAATTCTCATCTAGTCTGCTACATACCAGTGGATCACTTTCTTCATTTGAGCTCCGGTTGTTTGTACAATTCGAAAAACTTGTCTGTGGTGGTAACACTAAAAGGAATGGGAATGGTTTAGATAGATAGAACACGTATAAAGTGTTGATTTTCTTTTGCCGGCAGTAATTCCATAGACGTAACATTTGCTGTTTCGTCTATGTCTTGATTGGAACCGATGTCACTTAATATTATCTTCCTGTATCGTGTTTATTTATAGAATGGTATGTATGTATTGTGTCCAAAAATCGTGGCCATTTAAACGATATGTATTATACATGCACGATCATTATGCAACAGAGTTGGATGGGTTTTCTTTTTGTCATGTTGGACAAACTGATTCACTTATGCAACAGGAGTTAATTATTTTTTTGTATCGATGTCTATTAGACATTTGCTTCGTAACACATTGTCAGATTGTTTATTTATTGCCGTTCCATTTTCATCCCTAATAATTTAAACTTTACATCTGGCAACAATATAATCTCAAACTGAAAACAACTTAATATTCAAGTGTATTGCATATCAAAAAAACTTTAGCATTAACGTGTACGTTACTTGACAGCATCACATTCGAATGTGTGTTGCATTTATGTCATAAATGCATCTGACAAGTTACTGCTAATGTTTTTTGGTACGCAATACACTTGAATATTGTATATTGACAGACCCTTTAAGAATAACATACATAAATTTCATTGAGAGACACACTTTTTATGATTGTTTAAAATATTAAGGGTTGATTTAGTACTCTCCCGCGGCAAATTGGAAAGTGCCACTTATACATTATATTGACAGTCCCTTCCAGACTAACACATAAATTTCATTAAGCGACAGTTTAATGCACACTTTTTATGATTGTATAATATATGAATGGTTGCTTTACTATTTGATTATTTGAAAACTGATTTTCTATTTAACATCAATACGCTTACCAGGTTTTGCATCAACTGCCTTGATTAGATCCTGAATCTCCTCGTCAGAAGAGTAGTTTTCAGTTTTAATCTGAATGCTTGGGTGAATTAAATCTATTTCATCTTCGGATTTACAAAAATCCATTTTATGACTGTATGGTATCTGTACAGTTCTTTACTATTTAAATAGAGCTTCAGTTCTTATAAAAACAAAACAGCAATTTTTAGGTTATTTTTGAGTTATTTCAATGGAAGAGCTTAGAACACAGAATATATATATATTAATAGAATAATATTAGAACAAAGTGTGATAAGCTTAGTTAGCAGCGAGCAGCGATATTTTCTGGCTCAGTTTATCAGTTAAATTACCATAATATGCTATTGTATTTTTATGATATATTGTTCAGATAGCACTGTTGCACCTTTATTACATACTTAATTGAAATTTGAAACTAACCGTACGCAAATTAGGTTGGTAACACTACAAAGTTTAAATTGCAGTTGTGAACACTGATGTTTTAACCGCACGCCACTGTACAATACAAACTGTAGAAAAATAAAAGATACCAACATAATTATCGTATGGTCTAGAAAGTAGGTAATTTATGTTGGGAACACTGAATAGAGTGTGTTGGTAGTTGGACACACAACATTCATTGGTTTTTTTTCTTACATTTTACTCGAACTATCTACAAGTTATACAATATAATATATATATTAACTGTATTTCATAAAGAGTATCCTCTAGTGATATTC
The DNA here is from genome assembly GCA_951805005.1 of Othius punctulatus. NCBI lineage: Eukaryota > Metazoa > Arthropoda > Insecta > Coleoptera > Staphylinidae > Othius > Othius punctulatus. Next base: position 45,589,384 of record OX638146.1, read on the forward strand.
TATAATCCGTTGTAAGTGGCGCTGAATGTATGTTCTAAGAAACTGCATAAACAGCTAACTACAACTACTAAATACTACTAAATACAGCTAACTGACAACATTGAAAATGGATTTTTTTACATCGGAAGATAAAACAGATTTAAAACATGCAAATGTTCAAATTAAAACTGAAAATTACTCTCCCAAGGAGGCGATTGAAGATCTAAATAATGCAGGTGATTCCATACAAGGTATGTTTATTAAATTTATTGGTGTAGTACATTGTACTGCATGAGATCAATAGACTGAGTGTAACACGGAAGGCAGTGAACAATCAAGTAAACTAGTTCAAACCAGAGAGAAGGCTCGAGTCTAATGTACAGTGTAAAGTTAATACTTGATTAGTTTTACTTTGAGCTTGTGAAAGGAGAAATAATTGACACACATTTAACACTTTCACAAAAAACATTTTTATAACTAAATGCACATTTCCGATGCGTTACGACCATTTTCAGTAACATATTCTTCTTCTTATGTTGCCATCTCTAGTTAGAGGTTGGCGACCAATAATTTGAACTGCTCTCGGTTTTGGGCTGCTCTAAATAGGGATTCTGCGTCTCGGATGCCCGTCCATGCTCTAATGTTGCGGAGCCACGACATCTTCTTCCGCCCGATGCCTCGTTTCCCCTCTATCTTTCCCTGCATTATGAGTCTGAGAAGTTCGTATCTGCGTCCTCTGCACACGTGTCCGAGATATCCGGTTTTGCGCTGCTTTATAATAGCGAGGAGTTCTCGATCTCTTCCCGCTCTTCTGAGAACCTCTTCATTAGTAATGTGGGCCGAGTAGTAACATATAAATAGGTACTTAAAAACTAAATACAATTTTAGCGCTTTATATACATTCATAAAGTCGTTCGAGCATGGTAAACCATTCATGGTTCCTATGGGTCATTAGTCAACTGAGTCCTTCTTGGACCTATTACGGGAGGCTATACAAGTAGCTAGTATTTGTGTTAGGTATAAAATGTTTACAAATTTTAATACAGTTTAGCACTGGGTTTGATAATGGAGCTAAATCGTTATTTAAAAGCCATGGTTGGATTTTTTTCATATAAATGGATTCCCAAGTATTGAGGTTCTTGTTTGCACAGGATTTTAGTAATTTCACGTTTTCCCTATTGAAACTATGCCCAGTGTCGAAATGATGAGCTGCTAACGCCGATTTTTCTGTGTTGTGTGCTTTTGCATGATGTAGATACATCAAATCTTGGACAAACCAAGAGAAATGTAGAAATAAGGTTTAAAGAACATCTACATCATGGACATACATCTACTGAGTTTGTACAATCATGCTCACATAAATCTAGTACAAAAAATTTGACATTGCTATATAAAATTGCTATTGTAACCTAATATCTTGTACTAGACTTATGTGAGCATGACTGTACATCATTTTTGTATGAAATCCCTGTTTTATACGTATATCAGGGTGTCCCAATTATGTTACTCAACATAGGGATCTTGAAAACAGCAAGAGATACAGAATTTGTAATATTGGACAAAATAATTATGAAGCCAAGGCTTACTTTTTAAATTTGAATGGTTTGCCCGCCATTGTGCAAAAACAAAAAAAATGCATTTTTAATTTTAAACTCTAGCTCCTTTAATCGAATTTATATTGAATCGATATATTATCATTATTAAGATCATCCATTTTTTGAGTGGAAATCAAATGTGTTATTAAAACTGACGAACCATTCATGGCTAGCACCGCCACATTAGTGCCCTACTTGTCAATTACTCATGTAACCCCATGCCTCTTTTCATTAGATTTGCGGCCAATTAGAGGTTTATTTAATTGTAAAACCGAAAAACCGAGTTCAGGTGAAGATAGTGATCCAGAGGTAAGTACAGACCAGCTGAGAATTTGCTTGTTTCTAGCAAGTTACATTTTCAGGGTAATGATTGTGTGGTGAAGATAGAAGAGACATTTGTGCATACCAATGCAGTCACACCATACACATGTAAAACGTGTAACGCTACTTACGATGGCTTGGCAAGTTATGAGGTACACTTAGAGGATAGACATGGTCAACATGTAAGCAACAGTGGGCACTGCACTACACATATGTAAGAATATTATTAATCAGACTGAAAAAAATAATCGATCACTAAAAACATAATTTATCTGGTTGTTTGGAACACCCTGTATATTTTTGCTGGGAATTAATAAAAATGGGAGTGGTTGTGTTTTGAAACAATGCTCTTCTTATTTATATGGAACATTGATATTATGTGAAAGTGAAACAATGTATAAAAACCATTCATTTTCAATTCAATATTCAAAATGTCACAAGAATAATATTTCCGCATCAGATTTCACTAAACGCTTTTATTTTTACAGGCACATCACAAACACTGCAGAAAGACCCTACAAATATGATGAATGCTTCTCAAGTTTGAATAATGGGGTTGATCCAAAGAGTCACAACATGACACACACTAGAGAAAAGCCATACAAATGTGATGAATGCGCCTCAACTTTCACTCGAAGAGATCAATTAAAGAGTCACAAGATGACACACACAGGAGAAAGGCCCTACAAATGTGATCAATGCACCTCCAGTTACACACTCAGTGCTAGTTTAAAGACCCACAAGATGACACACACAGGAGAAAGGCCCTATAAATGTGATGAATGCTCCTCAAGTTTCACTCATATGACTTCTTTAAGAAATCACAAGATGACACACACAGGAGAAAGGCCCTACAAATGTGATCAATGCACCTCAAGTTACAAACTCAGTGCTAGTTTAAAGTTCCACCAGATGACACACACAGGAGAAAGGCCCTATAAATGTGATGAATGCGCCTCAACTTTCACTCGAAGAGATCATTTAAAGAGTCACAAGATGACACACACAGGAGAAAGGCCCTACAAATGTGATCAATGCACCTCCAGTTACACACTCAGTGCTAGTTTAAAGACCCACAAGATGACACACACAGGAGAAAGGCCCTATAAATGTGATGAATGCGCCTCAAGTTTCACCCATAAGACTTCTTTAAGGAATCACAAGATGACACACACCGGAGAAAAGCCCTATAAATGTGATGAATGCACCGCAAGTTTCACTAGAAATGCTAATTTAACAAAGCACAAGAAAACCCACACTGGAGAGTCGTCTGGAAAGTGCAAAAAATGAATGCACCTCAAGTTTAATTGAAAACCCATTTATATAGAACCACATGATTACGCACACGCAGGGCAACCGAGGGAAGTTTTCAAGCCCGAGGACCACGACGGTCCTGGCCCCACTTAAAAAACCAGAATTCCTTTGTTTAATAAAAAAAAAGTCAAACATATATTAATTTATAATCCTCCTAACTACCACTCGAGCTGAATTAATTTTATTATTAATCAAACTATAGAATCTCTTTCGGTCAGTTGGTCTCGTCAAATTGAGAATCGACACACGGGAAAAATTTAAAACAATAAATAGGCGGCTATTTATCCAGTTCTTGTGGTATTACCTGCGACAACATAATTGACATTTTTAAATTATAACCGCAAAACAAAATGACTTGGTGCGTAACTATACTCTATTTAGTAACTAGGATGAGCGATTCAAATTTGGCGCACGAATGCCTACACCTGTGATTGGCTGAAAGCACGCCCATTTGTGAAATGGGCGTTGGTGCCTTGTGAAAAAAATTTGGTGCGGTTTGGTGCCTTCACAAGGCACCAAAATACTGATTTTAACGCATATAACCTCAATTCGAAGCATCCGTCAATCTTATTTTCTTAATATCCCGCGAAATTTTGCAAGTAAACAACCAGTTCTGTTCAGAACTTATTTTCGCAGTGTTAATAGTTCATTTTGCTTATATTATTGTGATGGATTCTGAACCCAGTACAAGCTCAGCAATGTTTTCACGTTCACCTCCAAAAAAGCGCTCGCGGTTGGATTTGGGTCATTTATCTTTATTCGAAAAGTCTGTGTCTTAGTATCTCACAGAGTAACCAACAAATATGCCCCTTTATCTTCAATGTCGTCTATGCACATTTTGGTGAATTCTTCACACCGACATGCCCCAGATATACCCATTATTAGAGCAACTTTCTTCATCAAATATATCCTATAATCTGCCTCCGCCTAAAATCTTTTGCCTTCGGGGTGTAAGTTCGGGATTTCCCTTTGAGGTACGCAATTAGCTTCACGAATCTATAATATTATAAAAATAAGCACATGCCTATATAATGTATGTCATTCTGGTGTAATAAATAAATAAAACACCTTGAAATGTCCAAATTTTCATAGGCTTGTAGGTTAGCTTTATGACTTGGTAAAAACTGAGTTAAAATGACTCGGCCCGGAGGGCCTCGTAGGCCAAACTTCAGTAGGCAATCCATTACTTCACCCACTTGTACAGTAAATGACGATTATATTATATTTAATTCGTTTAAAAAAAAAAACTAGTGATTATATCCAGAATGGGTCTAGAGCAGAATGTTCAGCGCCGGACAAACATAGTGCTACTCAAGGCCGCTTAAGCAAAAATTGTAATAGGATGACAGGAACCAGAGGATATCGTCACGTTAATAGAAATTTATGGTGTCGCCAGGACCGTGTTACCAATACACCGCTGATAATTATTCATTGCAAAACTTTAATATATAAAGCTCCGATATCTAATAAAAGTAATGAGTTGTTCGTTTATATCTTAAAAGAATTATATCAATTTAAAAACTCCATATTACAATTAATAGTTTCCTCAACTGGAAATATTAAAATTGATGACTTGAATCACTAAATTATCACTCTATCACTTTTAATTATTATTTTATATCCTACATCATGCAAACAGTAACTAATGGAATGTTATTTTTCATTCAATATTCAGTTAATGGTCCGTTTCAGTATCCTTTAAAGGTTGAAAAGCAACAATGGACCTGGCTGTATGAGAGGGCCGTACATTCGTCCCTAATCGCCCTTATGTTACGATGCGTTTGGAAATCCACACCGCCTCGCAATCCGGGTGGATTTATACCTCCGCTGACATCTGCACTCCTGGTACCTAAATTCTGTTTTTGACCAGTTTGGGATTTCACTTGTTTGGGTTCTAGCGCGTTTGCACGTTAAGGCGTTTGGGATCGTCTAGCTTGCCAGATGTGTTTCTTGTGAATTACTCGGTTTGGGTTTGAACTGGTTTGCTTTTCGCCTGATTTGGGAATTGCCGTTCCGTGGCCGAACATTCTGGCGCATGAATTTCCTGTGTTACACGAGGTCCCTTAAGTGATACTAATTTATGTTGCGTTTGAATTTGAAATCACTGTCGTGTCAACAGATTAGTTCGTTTTATGGGTAATGTGTCTGTTAGTAATCTTTGTTAGTAAGTAAAATACATATATATATATATATATATATATATATATATATATATATATATATATATACAGGGTGATTCATTGGGAAATGCGCATACAGTAATGGTACATGCGGTACATCGAGGTGATTCTAAATAAAGTATATTTTATGGGTCTATCGTTGTTTCCGATAAGGTCTTTCCTCTTTGTGGATCCTTTTGTGTGACTTCATATTAGATGTTGTGGTGAAACTTAATGTGCATTCATCACATTTGTAAGGTCTTTCATCTGTGTGAATCATTTTGTGTCTCTTCAAACTACTCAATTGAGTGAAACCTGAGGTGCATACATCACATTTGTGAGGTCTTTCCCCTGTGTGGATCAATTTGTGTCTCCTCAAATCTCTCGGTGAAGTGAAACCTGACGTGCATTTATCACATTTGTAAGGCCTTTCATCTGTGTGAATCATTTTGTGTCTCTTCAAACTACTCAATTGAGTAAAACCTGAGGTGCATTCATCACATTTGTGAGGTCTTTCCCCTGTGTGGATCATTTTGTGTGTCTTCATGCGATTCGCTGTAGCGAAACTTGAGTTGCACACATCACATTTGTAAGGCCTTTCCCCTGTGTGGGTCATTTTGTGTGTCTTCAAATGGTTCATTATAACGAAACTTGAGTTGCATTCATCACATTTGTAAGGCCTTTCCCCTGTGTGGGTCCTCTTGTGTCTCTTCAAATTAAATGTTGATGCGAAACTAGTGGTGCATTCATCACATTTGTAAGGCTTTTTCCCTGTGTGGATCATTTTGTGTGTCTTCAAATGAGGTGCTATAGTGAAACTTAAGTTGCATTCGTCACATTTGTAAGGCCTTTCCCCTCTGTGTATCGTTTTGTGTCTATTCAAATTACCCATCTGAGTGTAACTTGAGGTGCATACATCACATTTGTGAGGTCTTTCCCCTGTGTGGATCAATTTGTGTCTCTTTAAATCTCCTGGTGAAGTGAAACCTAAGGTGCATTCATCACATTTGTAACGCCTTTCCCCTGTGTGGGTCTTTTTCTGTCTCCTCAAAACTCTCGTAGTGAAATCTGAAGTGCACTCATCGGATTTGTACGACTTCGCACCTGCAAGAGGTGCTATGCTGAGCCTGTAATAATAATAATACGTTTATTCATACTAATACAAATAGTATGCATAAGTTAATACAATTACATACATGTTAAAATTCAAATTCAAATTAAACACATAAATATTACATATTAAAATCTTGAAATCTGTTAGACAAACATTCATCCGGACTATATAGTGCCTTCTTAAAAATGATAGGTTTTAATATGCTTATTTCTGGGTAGGGATTTCAAAGTCTCTGGCAGTGCATTGTACAGTTTGGGCTTTTACAGTTTAATATTATTTGAAATCAGACGATATTACACCTATAAAGTTTTTAATGTTAAATTGAACTTCAATGGTCTATAGCAGGGGTCTTAAACTTTTTTAGCAGGAAGGCCATATATGCACCTTTCAAGTGGGTCCTAGTTTACCTATACAGGGTGTTTAAAAATAAACCACCCAAATCGCTATTTGCACCCACCAGATGGCGCTTATTTAGGCTTAAAAGAAATTACTAAATCTGGCAACTAAGCCAACATTTACAAGGTGTACCTAAATGATTGTTGTTATGTGATCACTTCAATTCAATTGTGCCGCCTTTCAAATTTGTATACGGTACTATTTAAGAACTGTCACTGTCAACCATACCTGTCAACTGTCAAACAAAATAATAACAGTAGTTTGTCAAAATGTACAGTCATACTCACATAAATCTAGTACAAAAAATTAGGTTACAATAGCAATTTTATATGGCAATGTCAAATTATTTATACTAGATTTATGTGAGCATGACTGTACATTGATCAGAAGAACACTTTTATTGTTGAGGCTTACTTTCGTAATGGACGATTTGAAAGTGGAGAATGAATTTATTCAATTCCGGAGTACTTTCGGGAGTTTCAACAAAAGTTCCCTGACCACCAATTTGAATACTCTTTTTTTTGTCAATACATATTTCACAAATAGTGCACCGTTTTAGGGAAACTGGTAGTGTCCAGAAAGGGAAATCCTCATGCAGACCCTCAGTATCAGGAGAGGTTGTTGCAGATGTTCGTGAACGACTCGAAGTAAGCCCTCAAAAATCAATCCGTAAATTGGCTATGCAAGCTGGAATTCCCTCGAGCATCTGCCATAGAATTGTGAGAAAGAGGTTGAATTTACACCCTTATAGGGTCTCAGTGGTGCAAGAATTGTTGCCAGTGGATCCTCAACGCTGATTGAGTTATTGCCGATGGTTTATGGAAAATTTAAATGACAATCGATTGCTCGATTTAACATTTTTCATGACAACTGTGTACATTTAATATTTATTTCAATAAAAATTAGTACTGCCTGACATTTATTATAGTCGTTGGCCAATAAATGTGTTACTACTTTTACTCGCACGCTTATTAGTTCGATAACCGAATATTATAATACAGTAAAGTAATTCTTTTATAGAAATTGATATTAATCGAAATTTCATTGTTTTCACTATTATAGATTAAAATATTTTGTTCAGATTTGTGCTTATAATAACTTTTTTAAATCAAGCGGATGCGTACTAGCAGAGGCAGGTTGTTAATAGTTTTCTTACATTTCACATTGTTTAACGTCTTTTTCATAGCCACCATGTTTATGGTCCAAGTGCACCTCGTAACTTGCCAAGCCATCGTAAGTAGAATTACACGTTTCACATATGTACTTTGTGACCTCATTGCATTGCACAGTCTCCTCTTCTATCTTGACTATACATGAATTATCCTGAAAATGTGGGGTATTAAAAAATAGATAATTCTCATCTAGTCTGCTACATACCAGTGGATCACTTTCTTCATTTGAGCTCCGGTTGTTTGTACAATTCGAAAAACTTGTCTGTGGTGGTAACACTAAAAGGAATGGGAATGGTTTAGATAGATAGAACACGTATAAAGTGTTGATTTTCTTTTGCCGGCAGTAATTCCATAGACTTAACATTTGCTGTTTCATCTATGTCTTGATTGGAACCGATGTCACTTAATACTGATACTTAATTAATAGATAATATTATCTTCCTGTATCGTGTTTATTTATAGAATGGTATGTATGTATTGTGTCCAAAAATCGCGGCCTTTCAAAAGTTAACGATATGTATTATACATGCACGATCATTATACAACAGAGTTGGCTGGGTTTTCTTTTTGTCATGTTGGACAAACTGATTCAGTGGTGCAACGGGAGTTAATTATTTTTTTGTATCGATGTCTAGTAGACATTTGCTTCGTACCACATTGTCAGATTGTTTATTTATTGCCGTTCAATTTTCATCCCTAATAATTTAAACTTTACATCTGGCAACAATATAACCTCAAACTGAAAACAACTTAATATTCAAGTGTATTGCATATCAAAAGAACGTTAGCAGTAACGTGTACGTTACTTGACATTCGTACGTTGCATCACATTCGAATGTGTGTTGCATTTATGTCATAAATGCATCTGACAAGTTACTGCTAATGTTTTTTGGTACGCAATACACTTGAATATTGTGTATTGACAGACCCTTTAAGAATAACATACATAAATTTTATTGAGCGACACCCTTTTTATGATTGTTTAAAATATTAAGGGTTGATTTAGTACTCTCCCGCGGCAAATTGGAAAGTGCCACTTATACATTATATTGACAGTCCCTTCCAGACTAACACATAAATTTCATTAAGCGACAGTTTAATGCACACTTTTTATGATTGTATAAAATATGAATGGTTGCTTTACTATTTGATTATTTGAAAACTGATTTTCTATTTAACATCAATACGCTTACCAGGTTTGGCATCAACTGCCTTGATTAGATCCTGAATCTCCTCGTCAGAAGAGTAGTTTTCAGTTTTAATCTGAATGCTTGGGTGAATTAAATCTATTTCATCTTCGGATTTACAAAAATCCATTTTATGACTGTATGGTATCTGTACAGTTCTTGACTAATGAAATAGAGCTTCAGTTCTTATAAAAACAAAACAGCAATTTTTAGGTTATTTTTGAGTTATTTCAATGGAAGAGCTTAGAACACAGAATATATATATTAATAGAATAATATTAGAACAAAGTGTGATAAGCTTGAGAAGTTAGCAGCGAGCAGCGATATTTTCTGGCTCAGTTTATCAGTTAAATTACCATAATATGCTATTGTATTTTTATGATATATTGTTCAGATAGCACTGTTGCACCTTTATTACATACTTAATTGAAATTTGAAACTAACCGTACGCAAATTAGGTTGGTAACACTACAAAGTTTAAATTGCAGTTGTGAACACTGATGTTTTAACCGCACGCCACTGTACAATACAAACTGTAGAAAAATAAAAGATACCAACATAATTATCGTATGGTCTAGAAAGTAGGTAATTTATGTTGGGAACACTGAATAGAGTGTGTTGGTAGTTGGACACACAACATTCATTGGTTTTTTTTCTTACATTTTACTCGAACTATTTACAAGTTATACAATATAATATATATATTAACTGTATTTCATAAAGAGTATCCTCTAGTGATATTCTATAATCCGTTGTAAGTGGCGCTGAATGTATGTTCTAAGAAACTGCATAAACAGCTAACTACAACTACTAAATACTACTAAATACAGCTAACTGACAACATTGAAAATGGATTTTTTTACATCTGAAGATAAAACAGATTTAAAACATGCAAATGTTCAAATTAAAACTGAAAATTACTCTCCCAAGGAGGCGATTGAAGATCTAAATAATGCAGGTGATTCCATACAAGGTATGTTTATTAAATTTATTGGTGTAGTACATTGTACTGCATGAGATCAATAGAATGAGTGTAACATAGAAGGCAGTGAACAATCAAGTAAACTAGTTCAAACCAGAGAGAAGGCTCGAGTCTAATGTACAGTATAAAGTTAATACTTGATTAGTTTTACTTTGAGCTTGTGAAAGGAGAAATAATTGACACACATTTAACACTTTCACAAAAAACATTTTTATAACTAAATGCACATTTCCGATGCGTTACGACCATTTTCAGTAACATATAAATAGGTACTTAAAAACTAAATACAATTTTAGCGCTTTATATACATTCATAAAGTCGTTCGAGCATGGTAAACCATTCATGGTTCCTATGGGTCATTAGTCAACTGAGTCCTTCTTGGACCTATTACGGGAGGCTATACAAGTAGCTAGTATTTGTGTTAGGTATAAAATGTTTACAAATTTTAATACAGTTTAGCACTGGGTTTGATAATGGAGATAAATCGTTATTTAAAAGCCATGGTTGGATTTTTTTCATATAAATGGATTCCCAAGTATTGAGGTTCTTGTTTGCACAGGATTTTAGTAATTTCACGTTTTCCCTATTGAAACTATGCCCAGTGTCGAAATGATGAGCTGTTAACGCCGATTTTTCTGTGTTATGTGCTTTTGCATGATGTAGATCCATAAAATCTTGGATAAACCAAGAGGAATGTAGAAATAAGGTTTAAAGAACATCTACATCATGAACATACATCTACTGAGTTTGAACAGTCATGCTCACATAATTCTAGTACAAAATATTTGACATTGCTATATAAAATTGCTATTGTAACCTAATATCTTGTACTAGACTTATGTGAGCATGACTGTACATCATTTTTGTATGAAATCCCTGTTTTATACGTATATACAGGGTGTCCCAATTATGTTACTCAACATAGGGATCTTGAAAACGGCAAGAGATACCGAATTTGTAATATTGGACAAAATAATTATGAAGCCAAGGCTTACTTTTTAAATTTGAATGGTTTGCCCGCCATTGTGCAAAAACAAAAAAAATGCATTTTTAATTTTAAACTCTAGCTCCTTTAATCGAATTTATATTGAATCGATATATTATTATTATTAAGTCCATCCATTTTTTGAGTGGAAATCAAATGTGTTATTAAAACTGACGAACCATTCATGGCTAGCACCGTCACATTAGTGCCCTACTTGTCAATTACTCATATAACCCCTTTCCTCTTTTCATTAGATTTGCGGCCAATTAAAGGTTTATTTAATTGTAAAACCGAAAAACCGAGTTCAGGTGAAGACAGTGATCCAGAGGTAAGTACAGACCAGTTGAGAATTTGATTGTTTCTAGCAAGTTACATTTTCAGGGTATTGATTGTGTGGTGAAGATAGAAGAGACATTTGTGCATACCAATGCAGTCACACCATACACATGTAAAACATGTAACGCTACTTACGATGGCTTGGCAAGTTATGAGGTACACTTAGAGGATACACATGGTCAACATATAAGCAACAGTGGGCACTGCACTACACATATGTAAGAAAATTATTAATCAGACTGAAAAAAATAATCGATCACTAAAAACATAATTTATCTGGTTGTTTGGAACACCCTGTATATTTTTGCTGGGAATTAATAAAAATTGGAGTGGTTGTGTTTTGAAACAATGCTCTTCTTATTTATATGGAACATTGATATTATGTGAAAGTGAAACAATGTATAAAAACCATTAATTTTCAATTCAATATTCAAAATGTCACAAGAATAATATTTCCGCATCAGATTTCACTAAACACTATTATTTTTACAGGCACATCACAAACACTGCAGAAAGACCCTACAAATATGATGAATGCTTCTCAAGTTTGAATAATGGGGTTGATCCAAAGAGTCACAACATGACACACACTAGAGAAAAGCCATACAAATGTGATGAATGCGCCTCAACTTTCACTCGAAGAGATCATTTAAAGAGTCACAAGATGACACACACAGGAGAAAGGCCCTACAAATGTGATCAATGCACCTCCAGTTACACACTCAGTGCTAGTTTAAAGACCCACAAGATGACACACACAGGAGAAAGGCCCTATAAATGTAATGAATGCGCCTCAAGTTTCACCCATAAGACTTCTTTAAGAAATCACAAGATGACACACACAGGAGAAAGGCCCTACAAATGTGATCAATGCACCTCAAGTTACAAACTCAGTGCTAGTTTAAAGTTCCACCAGATGACACACACAGGAGAAAGGCCCTATAAATGTGATGAATGCGCCTCAACTTTCACTCGAAGAGATCATTTAAAGAGTCACAAGATGACACACACAGGAGAAAGGCCCTACAAATGTGATCAATGCACCTCCAGTTACACACTCAGTGCTAGTTTAAAGACCCACAAGATGACACACACAGGAGAAAGGCCCTATAAATGTGATGAATGCGCCTCAAGTTTCACCCATAAGACTTCTTTAAGGAATCACAAGATGACACACACCGGAGAAAAGCCCTATAAATGTGATGAATGCACCGCAAGTTTCACTAGAAATGCTAATTTAACAAAGCACAAGAAAACCCACACTGGAGAAAGTCGTCTGGAAAGTGCAAAAAATGAATGCACCTCAAGTTTAATTGAAAACCCATTTATATAGAACCACATGATTACGCACACGCAGGGCAACCGAGGGAAGTTTTCAAGCCCGAGGACCACGACGGTCCTGGCCCCACTTAAAAAACCAGAATTCCTTTGTTTAATAAAAAAAAAGTCGTATCAAACATATATTAATTTATAATCCTCCTAACTACCACTCGAGCTGAATTAATTTTATTATTAATCAAACTATAGAATCTCTTTCGGTCAGTTGGTCTCGTCAAATTGAGAATCGACACACGGGAAAAATTTAAAACAATAAATAGGCGGCTATTTATCCAGTTCTTGTGGTATTACCTGCGACAACATAATTGACATTTTTAAATTATAACCGCAAAACAAAATGACTTGGTGCGTAACTATACTCTATTTAGTAACTAGGATGAGCGATTCAAATTTGGCGCACGAATGCCTACACCTGTGATTGGCTGAAAGCACGCCCATTTGTGAAATGGGCGTTGGTGCCTTGTGAAAAAAATTTGGTGCGGTTTGGTGCCTTCACAAGGCACCAAAATACTGATTTTAACGCATATAACCTCAATTCGAAGCATCCGTCAATCTTATTTTCTTAATATCCCGCGAAATTTTGCAAGTAAACAACCAGTTCTGTTCAGAACTTATTTTCGCAGTGTTAATAGTTCATTTTGCTTATATTATTGTGATGGATTCTGAACCCAGTACAAGCTCAGCAATGTTTTCACGTTCACCTCCAAAAAAGCGCTCGCGGTTGGATTTGGGTCATTTATCTTTATTCGAAAAGTCTGTGTCTTAGTATCTCACAGAGTAACCAACAAATATGCCCCTTTATCTTCAATGTCGTCTATGCACATTTTGGTGAATTCTTCATACCGTCATGCCCCAGATATACCCATTATTAGAGCAACTTTCTTCATCAAATATATCCTATCTTCTGCCTCCGCCAAAAATCTTTTGCCTTCGGGGTGTAAGTTTGGGATTTCCCTTTGAGGTATGTAATTAGCTTCACGAATCTATAATATTATAAAAATAAGCACATGCCTATATAATGTATGTCATTCAGGTGTAATAAATAAATAAAACACCTTGAAATATCCAAATTTTCATAGGCTTGTAGGTTAGCTTTATGACTTGGTAAAAACTGAGTAAAAATGACTCGGCCCGGAGGGCCTCGTAGGCCAAACTTCAGTGGGCAATCAATTACTTCGCCCACTTGTACAGTAAATGACGATTATATTATATTTGATTCGTTTAAAAAAAAAAAACTAGTGATTATATCTAGAATGGGTCTAGAGCAGAATGTTCATCGCCAGACAAACATTGTGCTACTCAAGGCCGCTTAAGCAAAAATTGTAATAGGATGACATAAACCAGAGGATATCGTCACGTTAATAGAAATTTATGGTGTCGCCAGGACCGTGTTACCAATACACCGCTGATAATTATTCATTGTAATACATTAATATTTAAAGCTCCGATATCTAATAAAAGTAATGAGTTGTTCGTTTATATCTTAAAAGAGTTATATTAATTTAAAAAATCCATATTACAATTAATAGTTTCCTTAACTGGAAATAATAAAATTGATGACTTGTATCACTAAATTATCACTCTATCACTTTTAATTATTATTTTATATCCAACATCATTGAAACAGTAACTAATGGAATGTTATTTTTCATTCAATATTCAGTTAATGGTCCGTTTCAGTATTATTTAAAGGTTGAAAAGCAACAATGGACCTGGCTGTATGAGAGGGCCGTACATTCGTCCCTAATCGCCCTTATGTTACGATGCGTTTGGAAATCCACACCGCCTCGCAATCCGGTGTAGATTTATACCTCCGCTGACATCTGCACTCCTGGTACCTAAATTCTGTTTTTGACTAGTTTGGGATTTTACTCGTTTGGGTTCTAGCGCGTTTGGGATCGTCTAGCTTGCCAGATGTGTTTCTTGTGAATTACTCGGTTTGGGTTTGAACCGGTTTGCTTTTCGCCTGTTTTGGGAATTGCCGTTCCGTGGCCGAACATTCTGGCGCATGAATTTCCTGTGTTACACGAGGTTCCTTAAGTGATACTAATTTATGTTGCGTTTGATTTTGAAATCACTGTCGTGTCTACAGATTAGTTCGTTTTATGGGTAATGTGTCCGTTAGTAATCTTTGTTAGTAAGTAAAATACATATATATATATATATATATATACAGGGTGATTCATTGGGAAATGCGCATACAGTAATGGTAGATGCGGTACATCGAGGTGATTCTAAATAAACTATATTTTATGGGTCTATCGTTGTTTCCAATAAGGTCTTTCCTCTTTGTGGATCCTTTTGTGTGACTTCATATTAGATGTTGTGGTGAAACTTAATGTGCATTCATCACATTTGTAAGGTCTTTCATCTGTGTGAATCATTTTGTGTCTCTTCAAACTACTCAATTGAGTAAAACCTGAGGTGCATTCATCACATTTGTGAGGTCTTTCCCCTGTGTGGGTCCTCTTGTGTCTCTTCAAATTAAATGTTGATGCGAAACTAGTGGTGCATTCATCACATTTGTAAGGCTTTTTCCCTGTGTGGATCATTTTGTGTGTCTTCAAATGAGGTGCTATAGTGAAACTTAAGTTGCATTCGTCACATTTGTAAGGCCTTTCATCTGTGTGAATCATTTTGTGTCTCTTCAAATTACCCATTTGAGTGTAACTTAATGTGCATTCATCACATTTGTAAGGTCTTTCCCCAGTGTGGATCCTTTTGTGTCTCTTCAAACTACTCAATTGAGTGAAACCTGAGGTGCATACATCACATTTGTGAGGTCTTTCCCCTGTGTGGATCAATTTGTGTCTCTTTAAACCTCCTGGTGAAGTGAAACCTGAGGTGCATTCATCA
Organism: Othius punctulatus; assembly: GCA_951805005.1. Classification (NCBI taxonomy): domain Eukaryota; kingdom Metazoa; phylum Arthropoda; class Insecta; order Coleoptera; family Staphylinidae; genus Othius; species Othius punctulatus. The sequence goes on from OX638146.1 coordinate 45,605,118, forward strand.
CATTTGTAACGCCTTTCCCCTGTGTGGGTCTTTTTCTGTCTCCTCAAAACTCTCGTAGTGAAATCTGAAGTGCACTCATCGGATTTGTACGACTTCTCACCTGCAAGAGGTGCTATGCTGAGCCTGTAATAATAATAATACAAATAGTATGCATAAGTTAATACAATTACATACATGTTAAAATTCAAATTAAACACATCAATATTACATATTAAAATCTTGAAATCTGTTAGACAAACATTCATCCGGACTATATAGTGCCTTCTTACAAAGATAGGTTTTAATATGTGTATTTCTGGGTAGGGATTTCAAAGTCTCTGGCAGTGCATTGTACAGTTTGGGCTTTTAAAGTTTAATATTATTTGAAATCAGACGATATTATACCTATAAAGTTTTTAATGTTAAATTGAACTTCAATGGCCTATAGCAGGGGTCTTAAACTTTTTTAGCAGGAAGGCCATATATGCACCTTTCAAGTGGGTCCTAGTTTACCTATACAGGGTGTTAAAAAATAAACCACCCAAATCGCGATTTCCACCCACCAGATGGCGCTTATTTAGGCTTAAAAGAAATTACTAAATCTGGCAACTAAGCCAACATTTACAAGGTGTACCTAAATGATTGTTGTTATGTGATCACTTCAATTCAATTGTGCCGCCTTTCAAATTTGTATACGGTACTATTTAAGAACTGTCACTGTCAACCATACCTGTCAACTGTCAAACAAAATAATAACAGTAGTTTGTCAAAATGTACAGTCATACTCACATAAATCTAGTACAAAAAAATAGGTTACAATAGCAATTTTATATGGCAATGTCAAATTGTTTGTACTAGATTTATGTGAGCATGACTGTACATTGATCAGAAGAACACTTTTATTGTTGAGGCTTATTTTCGTAATGGACGATTTGAAAGTGGAGAATGAATTTATTCAATTCCGGAGTACTTTCGGGAGTTTCAACAAAAGTTCCCTGACCACCAATTTGAATACTCTTTTTTTTGTCAATACATATTTCACGAATAGTGCACTGTTTTAGGGAAACTGGTAGTGTCCAGAAAGGGAAATCCTCATGCAGACCCTCAGTATCAGGAGAGGTTGTTGCAGATGTTCGTGAACGACTCGAAGTAAGCCCTCAAAAGTCAATCCGTAAATTGGCTATGCAAGCTGGAATTCCCTTGAGCATCTGCCATAGAATTGTGAGAAAGAGGTTGAATTTACACCCTTATAGGGTCTCAGTGGTGCAAGAATTGTTGCCAGTGGATCCTCAACGCTGATTGAGTTATTGCCGATAGTTTATGGAAAATTTAAATGACGATCGATTGCTCGATTTAACATTTTTCATGACAACTGTGTACATTTAATATTTATTTCAGTAAAAATTAGTACTGCCTGACATTTATATAGTCGTTGGCCAATAAATGTGTTACTACTTTTACTCGCACGCTTATTAGTTCGATAACCGAATATTATAATACAGTAAAGTAATTCTTTTATAGAAATTGATATTAATCGAAATTTCATTGTTTTCACTATTATAGATTAAAATATTTCGTTCAGATTTCTGCTTATAATAACTCTTTTAAATCAAGCGGATGCGTACTAGCAGAGGCAGGTTGTTAATAGTTTTCTTACATTTCACATTGTTTAACGTCTTTTTCATAGCCACCATGTTTATGGTCCAAGTGCACCTCGTAACTTGCCAAGCCATCGTAAGTAGAATTACACGTTTCACATATGTACTTTGTGACCTCATTGCATTGCACAGTCTCCTCTTCTATCTTGACTATACATGAATTATCCTGAAAATGTGGGGTATTAAAAAATAGATTATTCTCATCTAGTCTGCTACATACCAGTGGATCATTTTCTTCATTTGAGCTCCGGTTGTTTGTACAATTCGAAAAACTTGTCTGTGGTGGTAACACTAAAAGGAATTGGAATGGTTTAGATAGATAGAACACGTATAAAGTATTGATTTTCTTTTGCCGGCAGTAATTCCATAGACGTAACATTTGCTGTTTCGTCTATGTCTTGATTGGAACCGATGTCACTTAATACTGATACTTAATTAATAGATAATATTATCTTCCTGTATCGTGTTTATTTAGAGAATGGTATGTATGTATTGTGTCCAAAAATCGCGGCCATTCAAAAGTTAACGATATGTATTATACATGCACGATCATTATGCAACAGAGTTGGATGGGTTTTCTTTTTGTCATGTTGGACAAACTGATTCACTGATGCAACAGGAGTTAATTATTTTTTTGTATCGATGTCTATTAGACATTTGCTTCGTACCACATTGTCAGATTGTTTATTTATTGCCGTTCCATTTTCATCCCTAATAATTTAAACTTTACATCTGGCAACAATATAACCTCAAACTGAAAACAACTTAATATTCAAGTGTATTGCATATCAAAAAAACTTTAGCAGTAACATGTACGTTACTTGACAGCATCACATTCGAATGTGTGTTGCATTTATGTCATAAATGCTTCTGGCAAGTTACTGCTAATGTTTTTTGGTACGCAATACACTTGAATATTGTGTATTGACAGACCCTTTAAGAATAACATACATAAATTTCATTGAGCGACACACTTTTTATGATTGTTTAAAATATTAAGGGTTGATTTAGTACTCTCCCGCGGCAAATTGGAAAGTGCCACTTATACATTATATTGACAGTCCCTTCCAGACTAACACATAAATTTCATTAAGCGACAGTTTAATGCACACTTTTTATGATTGTATAAAATATTAATGGTTGCTTTACTATTTGATTATTTGAAAACTGATTTTCTATTTAACATCAATACGCTTACCAGGTTTGGCATCAACTGCATTGATTAGATCCTGAATCTCCTCCTCAGAAGAGTAGTTTTCAGTTTTAATCTGAATGCTTGGGTGAAATAAATCTACTTCATCTTCGGATTTACAAAAATCCATTTTATGCCTGTATGGTATCTGTACAGTTCTTTACTATTTAAATAGAGCTTCAGTTCTTATAAAAACAAAACAGCAATTTTTAGGTTATTTTTGAGTTATTTCAATGGAAGAGCTTAGAACACAGAATATATATATTAATAGAATAATATTAGAACAAAGTGTGCTTCAGAAGTTAGCAGCGAGCAGCGATATTTTCTGGCTCAGTTTATCAGTTAAATTACCATAATATGCTATTGTATTTTTATGATATATTGTTCAGGTAGCACTGTTACACCTTTATTACATACTTGATAGAAATTTGAAACTAACCGTCAGCAAATTAGGTTGGTAACACTACAAAGTTTCCAATTGCAGTTGTGAACACTGATGTTTTAACGCACGCCACTGTACAATACAAACTGTAGAAAAATAAAAGATACCAACATAATTATCGTATTGTCTAGAAAGTAGGTAATTTATGTTGGGAACACTGAATGGAGTGTGTTGGTAGTTGGACACACAACGTTCATTGTTTTTTTTTTCTTACATTTTACTCGAACTACAAGTTATACAATATAATATATCTATATTAACTGTATTTCATAAAGAGTATCCTCTAGTGATATTCTATAATCCGTTGTAAGTGGCGCTGAATGTATGTTCTAAGAAACTGCACAAGCAGCTAACTACTACTACTAAATACTACTAAATACAGCTAACTGACAACATTGAAAATGGATTTTTTTACATCTGAAGATAAAACAGATTTAAAACATACAAATGTTCAAATGAAAACTGAAAATTACTCTCCCAAGGAGGCGAATGAAGATCTAATTAATACAGGTGATTCCATACAAGTTATGTTAATTAAATTTAATGGTGGAGTATATTGTACTGCATGAGATCAATAGAATGAGTGTAACACGGAAGGCAGTGAACAATCAAGTAAACTAGTTCAAACCAGAGAGAAGGCTCGAGTATTGATTGTACAATGTACAGTGTAAAGTTAATACTTGATTAGTTTTACTTTGAGCTTGTGAAAGGAGAAATAATTGACACACATTTAACACTTTCACAATAAACATTTTTTCAATTAAATGCACATTTCGGATGCGTTACGACCATTTTCAGTAACATATAAATAGGTACTTAAAAACTAAATACAATTTTAGCGCTTTATATACATTCATAAAGTCGTTCGAGCATGGTAAACCATTCATGGTTCCTATGGGTCATTAGTCAACTGAGTCCTTCTTGGACCTATTACGGGAGGCTATACAAGTAGCTAGTATTTGTGTTAGGTATAAAATGTTTACAAATTTTAATACAGTTTAGCACTGGGTTTGATAATGGAGCTAAATCGTTATTTAAAAGCCATGGTTGGATTTTTTTCATATAAATGGATTCCCAAGTATTGAGGTTCTTGTTTGCACAGGATTTTAGTAATTTCACGTTTTCCCTATTGAAACTATGCCCAGTGTCAAAATGATGAGCTGTTAACGTCGATTTTTCTGTGTTGTGTGCTTTTGCATGATGTAGATCCATAAAATCTTGAATAAACCAAGAGGAATGTAGAAATAAGGTTTAAAGAACATCTACATCATGAACATACATCTACTAAGTTTGTACAGTCATGCTCACATAAATCTAGTACAAAAAATTTGACATTGCTATATAAAATTGCTATTGTAACCTAATATCTTGTACTAGACTTATGTGAGCATGACTATACATCATTTTTGTATGAAATCCCTATTTTATACGTATATACAGGGTGTCCCAATTATGTTACTCAACATAGGGATCTTGAATACGGCAAGAGATACCGAATTTGTAATATTGGACAAAATAATTATAAAGCCAAGGCCTACTTTTTAAATTTGAATGGTGTGTCTGCCATTGTGCAACAACAAAAAAAATGCATTTTTAATTTTAAACTCTAGCTCCTTTAATCGAATTTATATTGAATCGATATATTATTATTATTAAGTCCATCCATTTTTTGAGTGGAAATCAAATGTGTTATTAAAACTGACGAACCATTCATGGCTAGCACCGTCACATTAGTGCCCTACTTGTCAATTACTCATATAGCCCCTTTCCTCTTTTCATTAGATTTGCGGCCAATTAAAGGTTTATTTAATTGTAAAACCGAAAAACCGAGTTCAGGTGAAGACAGTGATCCAGAGGTAAGTACAGACCAGTTGAGAATTTGATTGTTTCTAGCAAGTTACATTTTCAGGGTATTGATTGTGTGGTGAAGATAGAAGAGACATTTGTGCATACCAATGCAGTCACACCATACACATGTAAAACATGTAACGCTACTTACGATGGCTTGGCAAGTTATGAGGTACACTTAGAGGATACACATGGTCAACATATAAGCAACAGTGGGCACTGCACTACACATATGTAAGAAAATTATTAATCAGACTGAAAAAAATAATCGATCACTAAAAACATAATTTATCTGGTTGTTTGGAACACCCTGTATATTTTTGCTGGGAATTAATAAAAATGGGAGTGGTTGTGCTTTGAAACAATGCTCTTCTTATTTATATGGAACATTGATATTATGTGAAAGTGAAACAATGTACAAAAACCATTCATTTTCAATTCAATATTCAAAATGTCCCAAGAATAATATTTCCGCATCAGATTTCACTAAACACTATTATTTTTACAGGCACATCACAAACACTGCAGAAAGACCCTACAAATATGATGAATGCTTCTCAAGTTTGAATAAAGGGGTTGATCCAAAGAGTCACAACATGACACACACAGGCGAAAAACCTTACAAATGTGATGAATGCGCCTCATGTTTCACTCGAAGAGATCATTTAAAGAGTCACAAGATGACACACACAGGAGAAAGGCCCTACAAATGTGATCAATGCACCTCAAGTTACAAATTCAGTGCTAGTTTAAAGACCCACAAGATGACACACACAGGAGAAAGGCCCTATAAATGTGATGAATGCTCCTCAAGTTTCACCCATATGACTTCTTTAAGGAATCACAAGATGACACACACAGGAGAAAGGCCCTACAAATGTGATGAATGCACCGCCAGTTACACTCAACGTGTTCAGTTAAAGAGTCACAAGATGACACACACAGGAGAAAGGCCCTATAAATGTGATGAATGCGCCTCAAGTTTCACCCATAAGAATTCTTTAAAGAAACACATGATGACACACACAGGAGAAAGGCCCTACAAATGTGATGAATGCACCGCCAGTTACACTCAACGTGTTCAGTTAAAGAGTCACAAGATGACACACACAGGAGAAAGGCCCTATAAATGTGATGAATGCGCCTCAAGTTTCACGCATAAGAATTCTTTAAAGAAACACATGATGACGCACACAGGGGAAAGGCCCTATAAATGTGATGAATGCACATCAAGTTTCACAATCAGTGCTTCTTTAAAGACCCACAAGATGACGCACATGGGGGAAAGGCCGTACAAATGTATTGTATGCTCCTCAAATTTCACTCAAAGAGCTCATTTAAACAGTCACAAGATGACACACACAGGAGAAAAGCCCTATAAATGTGATGAATGCACCGCAAGTTTCACTAGAAATGCTTATTTAACAAAGCACAAGAAAACCCACACTGGAGAAAGTCGTCTGGAAAGTGCAAAAACTGAATGCACCTCAAGTTTAATTGAAAACCCATTTATATAGAACCACATGATTACGCACACGCAGGGCCGCCGAGGGAAGTTTTCAAGCCCGAGGACCACGACGGTCCTGGCCCCACTTAAAAAACCACAATTCCTTTGTTTAATAAATAAAAAGTCGTATCAAACATATATTAATTTATAATCCTCCTAAATACCACTCGAGCTGAATTAATTTTATTATTAACTACTATAGAATCTCTGTAGGTCAGTTGGTCTTGTCAAATTGAGAATCGACACACTCAAAAAATTTAAAACAATAAATTGGCGGCTATTTATCCAGTTCTTGTGGTATTACCTGCGACAACATAATTGACCTTAAATTATAACCGCAAAACAAAATGACTTGGTGTGTAACTATAAATGGTGCCTATAAAATGTCGCCGTCTTACTAAAAGTTGATCATGAATGGATATTACCACAAAATGCAGTGATATTTAGAACTGCTACACATAGTTTTTACTGATAATTTACAGATTATAAAATGTATGGTTATAAAAAATCATTGACAAGTAAAAAGCAGTGACTTTGCTTTTTAATTTCAACTCGACTACGATTATATTAAAAGTTTATTTCGTAGATTTTTTAGGTTATTTATAATGAAAAATAATAGCATAAAAGTGATAGCGGCCTTTATTCTAATGTAAGTTTTGAACAACTGTTCAACGAATTTTAACACAACTGTTATCCAATAGTTTAGAAGAATAATTTACATTAACAAAATATTAAATTAAAGTGACATCGTCGTGAAGATAGTGGCGACATTTTCTTATTGCCACCACTGTACACCGCTTCTCTTCGATGGCGCTGCCTAAATAAGTACGCCTACTATAGTTTAAGACATTTTGTTTGGAAATGATTACTTAAATAGTCAAAACAGTCACGAATCATTAAATATTTTAAACTAAATGCATTATATATGAATTGTCAAAGTGCCATAGGGTTGGCATTATTGATAAAGTAACAAGGAACGCCAATGGGTATTTTAACTATATAATTTTGGCGGCAATATTAATATGATTATTCCTTGTGCTCTCATAACCTCAAAACACATGTTGACATAAATGACATATTTGTTACTAGTTTTTTTACAAGTACACTGTCAAAATTATTATACAGTGTGATCATTTTGGCCGACCTTGAATTTGACAATTCATATCTATAATGAATTATCTGTATGTGATACTAACCAAGTAATTTGTTTTATTTGTAACATTTCATACAATATGAGTTATCTGCTGTTTTATCTTGTGCACATTGAAATCAGATTTTTGAAGAAATTTCGAGTATCAAGTATGTTAATCATAAAGATTTTCTCCTGTATAACTCGTCATACTTATACCACCTCATCGTGCTACCGTTGATTGAATATTGTATAGATAACTCACCTTATGGGCTTATACGAGACCGCAAAATAGGCAGGATAATAGGAGGCGCAGATTAGTTACAAGGCGTTCCATGAGGGAGCGCTTTTGGGCGCTCTTAGTTACAGCTTCCTACAATAGCACAGTATTCTTCAGTACCAACTAACGGACAAATTCAAACTTTAAATTTCAAAGTTATGTTCCCACATAAATGTGACCGCCGATTTCACTCATATTACTAATATATCAATCAACTGCGACGGTGCCGACATGGCGCAAATTGCACTGAGACACAAGAGATTGAGAGATTTCTGTCGCTAATAATACGTGTGCGTATTACTTGTGTCAAAAAACAAGAAACAATTCATGCGGAATTGCATTCTTTAGATTTCCAGTAAAAAATGAATTGCGATGTCGTGAGTGGGTGTTAAACAGTGGTAATAAAAATCTACTTGTATTCGAAATCGAGGAATTAAATTCGAAACTAATCTGAGAAAAACATTTTTCGAACTCCAGCTTCAGGGATGCAAATGCTCGACATAAGAGACTGAATTGGAATGCCGTACCAGTTGGGTGGAAAGCCCCAGGTAAATAATAAATTAATACTATTTTTGGATTTTCGATGTTGTGGAGTTTTATAGTTTGTGGGAAAATGCAAAATATAAAGAAAACTGTAATGATTTGTATTTCCTACATAAATAAATAATTTTACAATTGCTACAAAATAAATAACATTTTTCTATCGGTAAGTTAATACTTACTTATTAATTTATACATGATCAAGTTTTTTGTAAAACTAATAAAACCACAAAATTATATATTCAACAAAGATTTTTCATTCTTCTTCATCTATTTTTATTTTTTGGTTAAAGATAAATACTAATCAAAAGTATATTTAGATATGGAGGAATTACATGAACCACAACCAACAACATCAAACGACATGAGAACTTATTCGAGGAAAAGGAAATTAAATGAAGAAACAAGTCCTTCGAAGCAGTCAACATTTGTAAGGTTCCCAAAGAAAAACAAATATTCAACAAACAATAACAGCGGAAATTCTAGCGATAGCAGTAGCACTTCAGTAGTAGACCCTAGAGTTATAAATATGGACAGCCCGAAAAATTCTCCACGTAAAGAAAAAATGCAAAAAACTATCGATAGATTAAGGAATAAGTTACGTTTGAAATCAAATGCAAATTACAGGTTAAAAAAAAAATTGAGAGCATTATCATCGAAAGCATCGTTAAATAGTTTATTATATAAATCAACTTCATCTGTTAAAACACTTGTATATATGCAGTGCTTTCATAAAAATAGAACTGGGTGGACAAAATCCGAAAAACAAGTAGCCTTGTCAATATATTACAAATCTCCCAGTGCTTATAAATATTTACAAAGATCGTTAAAATGTGCATTGCCAGGCGTATCAACCATTCAACGTTGGTTGAAAATTTTCAATTTGCAGACAGGATTAGATACAACTTTAATTGAAAAATTAAAAATTAAATTAAAAACAATGACGCTAGCTGAAAAACAATGTGTTTTAATGTGTGACGAAATTATTTTAAAAAGAGGACTCAATTATAATCATTTCCATGACCTGGTAGAGGGTTATGAAGATTTTGGTTCTCTTGGGAGGAATAGTAACCATGGTAACCATGGACTAGTTTTTTATGCAAGAGGTCTATTTTGCAAATGGAAAATCCCATTATGTTATTTGTAACGGTCCAAAAATAGCGTTGGCAGAAAGCGGCATTTTAATAATTAACGGACGTATGGACCTGCACGGTAGGCAACCATGCTTGCATTTTTTTTGTTGTGGTGACGCGTCTCCCCGGTGAGCGATTTTTAAATTCACCGGCGGAAGCGCCGCCACGAGGCAGAACTAAATTGACTCGTGCCCAAGTTAGATCGTGCCAGAAGAACCGTTGCAGATAAGGTATATCACCATCCGTTTTACGGGAATAATCAACGGTTCTCAGCTAACCACCCTTGAGGGGGATTGAGGCATCGACTGGAGGGCAGAGAACACGCTCATAACACCGGAGTAAGTAGTTATTCCTCCTCCTCTTCGTGAAGCCACGTGTCCGGCCATTTTGATTAAGGCCATGTGTTTTGTAGACGTTTGGCGACGGGCTAGACAGCTCGGCCAGAACATTCCTGGCTGGAGGCCGCGAGCGAGCACCAGGTCTACGACGCAAGCCGTCGCCCTTCCGGAGCTGTAGCAGTCACCAGCGACGACCACCAGAAAACACAGGCCAGATAAACCCAGATATAAATTCCAGATAATATAATTCTTTTTGTGTGCTCGATTGAGCCATTTTTGCTGATTATTGTTTTGTGTGAAAATTGCGTCGACGTGTTTCGTATCGTACGTGTTTTGCGCTAGTGTACGAGAAAGGTCGCTCCCTCTGCCCTTTCAATCGCGCGATTAGGAGCTTATGTTATTCGGCCGAATAGGGTAAACCCTGCGCGAAAGGGTGGCGCTCGGAGGTATTTGTTTTCAGGAGCGCAGGACACGGCGTCCGTCTTGATTTGTGTGAATAAACGCCGACATTTTACCATACCAAACTCACACCTGCTATTTTTTGCTCCCCCCAGGTTTTCTCTTTACAGTTTTCTATATTCATTTCAGTTACAGTTTTCTTTCTCACTTATCTCATTTACAGTTTTCTCTTCTCACTGTGAGATTTAAATCTGGTGGTGTTGACGCCAAACGGTCAGCGTTGTGACAGTTCGTGATTTCTGAACTTCGCTGACTGTCTGCCGTCCACCCACGCAGGTAGGGTGGAACCTCCCTTGCGACGAAGTAGCAACGAGGTAAAATTACGTGGAGCCTTTTTTAACCCCCCCCCCCACTCTCTGACACCGAGAGCCTGGCCCTCGTCACTACTTCAAAGGGACCCTCCACTCGCTCCACGGCCTAACGCGCCGACTGCCCTTCAGGTACGTCACATATTATATTTCATCGGGGCCAACAAAAGGTAAAATTTTAGAAAAACTAATTCCATTGGTTCTCGAAAAATCATTTTCGTTAGGTTTAGTTCCGCGCGTGTTTGTTTGCGACCAGGAAACGAATAATCGTAATGCGTATAAGGCACTTGGTGCAACAGCTGAAAAACCATATATGGTAGTCAAAGATAAAATAGTTAATTTATGTTACGATACCCCGCACTTATTAAAAAGCCTTCGAAATAATTTCATGAATCCTCGATTGAAAACAATTATACATGGCAAAGTTGTGTCTTGGAAAGATATTACTGATACATATGATATCGATAAAAAGAGCGATGTAGCAAGAGGAATGCTTAAAATTAGCGAAAAACATATAAATCCATCTAGCTTTCAAAAAATGCGTGTAAAATATGCTGCACAAATTTTCAGTAATTCTACTGCAGCTGCAATTTTAACTGCAGCTGCAACAAATGAACTAAAAAGTCCATCTGCAGTAAACACCGCATTGTTTTTAAAAACCATTAACAATATGTTTGATGCACTTAATAGCAGAGTTGTTAACGACTACAATCCTTTCAAATGTGGCCTATCAATAATTCGTCCTTTGCCTGAAAAAACATTAATCGAGAGTATTTTAAAAATTTAAAGTTTTTCGAAAACGACAAAGAAAGGACCAATATTGCTTGTGTGGATGGTTTTTGCTGGACCATACAATCGATTTTACTTTTGTGGAAATCGCTACAAACCGAGGGTTATAAATTTTTATTAACATCGAGAATCAACCAGGATCCTATTGAAAATTGTTTTTCAGTGATCAGAAATCGATGTGGATATAATGCCCATCCAACGGTCCACGAATTTAGAATTGCATTGCAACACAATATGCACATAAGGCTTCAAATGTCAAGTGAAGCATCAAACTGTGAAATGGATGATGACGAACCATTACAATTCGAAAATATATCGGAACAAAAGGAACTCCCAACGTTACGAAACAGTGATGTACCAAGTACTTCTACCGACGTAATCGAATTTTCAGAAGTTAACAAAGAAGATCATGAAATAAATACAAATACGGAAGGGATTAAAATGAATATAAATTGTTTGGAAACGCAAACAGTTGCTTATGTAGCGGGGTATTTAATTTTCAATTTTTTTAAGAAAAATACTTGCACAAACTGCGCAAAAGAATTTAAAAAATCGGAAAAACTTAATGTTGATAAGAAAGAACTATTTATTATAAATAAAGATTATGGACACGACGAGGATTGTATCAGCTATTTGTGCCGACCCACCGATTATTTTTTTGAAATTGTTCATTTTTTATTTCATCAATTTAATTTTTATTATCATAAATTTAAATCGCAAATTTCAATTGTCAAAAATATTAAAAAAATACTTGATAGAAGCTGTTAATAGCAAATATAACTGGCTGGATCAAAAACATAAATGTAACGGACACAGATATGAAATCTTAAATAAAATTATAAAAATAAAACTGTTCCGGGCATTGAAGTGGGAAATTAAAAATAAGGAAAATCGGCCAACAAATAATGTGAAATCACATAGAAAAATTAACATTCTCTCCCAAAATTAGCTTACGATTACTTTATTCGGTCCCTAGGCATTTGTTAAATTTGGTATATTTAAAGCATACAGATTGGTTGTTAAAAATAAAAATTAAATACGGTGGAAAAATGTTTTAAGATTTCTGATTTCAAGTACAAATTCTATTTTTAATAAAATAAAATAATAATAATATTATGTATTATGCTTTAATACAAAAAAATCAAGCTTCAAAACCACGGCGATTTTAACCATTAAGATTTTAGCCTAATGTAATATTTTTTAACTATTAACATTTGGAAAATTTTTGTCAACGTAATCTTTAATAGAGTTTAGCATTTAAATATGTCTCTATTTTTATATCTTTTATATATTGATATCCTAGTAAGGCAATATTCATTGACGTATTGTTTATTGGCGTAATGTTTATTAGCGATTAGCATTTGGAAATTTGTCTGTGTTTGTACCTTTTTTCTGATACATTGTTTTCTCTTTTAATAAACTGTAGTCTCTAGTGATTGTATGTTAATAATATATGTTTATAATATATAGTTTAAACAGTTCGAATGATAATAAATATTATTAAAATTTAATTTCATTTTATTGTACATTTAATTAACTGATTAAATCGATATACCCGGCATAGAGCCATTCATAATGTTTTATTGGAAGTTAAGTTACTAGTATAGTTCAAATGGCGCTCACGTTATATTGGCGTCGTCTTGCGAAAGCTTTGCCGTTTGCTATCCCAACCATTTATCGCTTATCAGCGGCGGCAGCACCTACCATGTGGTGTTTTCGGTCATTTGGTGTGCGGGGAAATGAGGGGGCATCTTCGGAGAGACTCGCAATATTACACAGCGGTGAGCCGTCTATACAATATATCAGTCAACGGTGCTACTTTTCAAATTTCCAGGGAAACATGAGATTCATCACATTTATAAAGCTTTTCTTATATGCGAATCCTCTTGTGCATTAAGTTAAAACAAATGAAGATGTTTGTTAAACAATTAGTAGACTTTTGAAATTGTAATATCTGTTGCCTTTGCACGATGAATTAATTGATATTGTATATGCTATGACACTGTATTACTGAAGCATTCCGATTACCGCGGGTCCGGACTATCACGACACTACTGTAGTATGATGTGTGAAACTTGATGTGCATTCGTTACATTTGTAAGGCTTTTCTCATGTGTGGATCTTCTTGTGCCTCTTCAAATAACCAATTCCTGTGAAAGTTGCTGTGCATTCATCACATTTGTAAGGCTTTTCCCCACTGTGAATCCTCTTGTGCGTTTTCAAACCACTATTTTGCGTGAAACTTGATTTGCATTCATCACATTTGTAAGGTTTTTCTCCTGTGTGGGTCCTCTTGTGTTGTTTTAAACCAGTAATTTCTATGAAACTTGATGGGCATTCATCGCATTTGTAAGGCTTTTCTCCACTGTGAATCCTCTTGTGTGTTTTCAATGTACTACTTTGCGTGAAACTTGATTTGCATTCATCACATTTGTAAGGTTTTTCTCCTGTGTGGGTCCTCTTGTGTTGTTTTAAACTATTACTTCCTGTGAAACTTGATGTGCATTCATCACATACATAGGGCTTTTCTCCCGTGTGGGTCCTCCTGTGCTTTTTTAAACAACCACTTTGATTGAAACGTAAGTTGCATTCATCACACCTATAAGGCTTTTCTCCTGTGTGGGTCCGTTATCAAGTTACACTTTACAGTGAAACTTGAGGTGCATTCATCACACTTGTAGCGCTTTTCTCCTGTGTGGGTCATCTTGTGCTGTTGCAAATTACCACTTACAGTGAAACTTAAAGTGCATTCATCACACTTATACGGCTTTTCTCCTGTGTGGGTCCTCTTGTGCTTTTTCAAATCACCAGTTGATGTGAAACTTGATGTGCATTCATCACACTTGTAGGGCTTTTCTCCTGTGTGGGTCATCTTGTGCCTTTTCAAACTACCATTTTGATTGAATCCTAAGCTGCATTCGTCACACTTATAGGGCTTTTCCCCTGTGTGGATCCTCGTGTGCTTTTTCAAATTACCAATTGATGCGAAAGTTGATGTGCATTCATCACACTTATAGGGCTTTTCTCCAGTGTGGATCCTCTTGTGTGTTATCAAACTACCATATTCAGTGAAACTTGAAGTGCATTTATCAGTCATGTAGAGATTTTCATCTGTGTGGATGATATTGTGCCTGTAGAAATAATAATATGCAGTCATCCGACAAGTTATGTAACATTAATAAGTGCAACTTCGTAAGAAACTACAATATTAATAAAATAATACGCACCTTCCGGAAACGTAATTTGCCTACAAGTGTCAAAAGTCATAATGGGTGGTCTACATATTATTTATGTGTGCCTATTTTATTATAATATACCTAACGGTAATGTTTGTTTTGTAATATAAAGTTATAATCGTATTATTCAATGTGCCCGTAATGCAGCCCAAAATGGCTATAACTCTTAACTGAAATGATATTTAAAAAAACTCTTATATGTCAAACGGTGAATTAAAAACATTCTTGACATGCTTTTCTTGGAGTACCATGCTCAAAACAGAGTAACCGATTTCGCTACATGTAAGTTTTTTTTTTTATTGAAATGTTGAAAGAATGACATTTTTTTCAAAAAATCAAAAATAAGAAAGTTTGTGGTATTCATCGGGGGCACAATGTATATAGAAATTTACAATAAACATGTTTTCTAGGATTCCATCGACCATTTTACCTTCAGATTTACGTACACATTAAATTGAGTTACATTTTATGAGATACACAGGTTGATTAATATTTTTCTTACATTTCATGTTTTTCCTCCAGGTGCACCTCATAACTTGCCCGGCCATCATACGTAGTATCACAAATTTCACATGTGTACGGTGTGACCTCATTGATTTGCACTGTATTTTCTTCCGTCTTTACTTTGCAATCATATTGCCCTGAAAGTATATGGGTGAAGTGAAGACAGTGATTCAGAGGTTTGGCTACCTCTGAATCACTGCCTTCACCTGAGTTCCAGTTAGATGTACAATTCACATATCCACTTATTTGCGGTTCTAAGCCTGAAAAAAATAAATTTATGGTATTATCAGATCATAAAATGGTAATATATTTTTCGCCGATCGACATTTAAGGCCAAACTTGTGCACTGCCCCTTTTACTGCCTAGTAATTTTGTCGCGCTTTTACTGCCTAGTGCTCTCGGAATCTCTCGTACTGCACACTCGGGTTTATATACGATAATTAATTGCAAATTTGGTCTCCTCAAATTGCCATGACGAACACTCGATAACTTAAAAACAGTAAATAGTCGGCTCTTTCTTGTGGTATTACTTAGGGCATTAAAGAAAAACAATGTAAAGTATCTTTAAATTTAATAAACACACCTGGTTTGGAATCGACTGTATTAGGTAGATTGTCACCGTCTTCATTGGAAGAGTCGTTTTCAGTTTTAATCTGAATACTTGTATGATTTAAAACTACTTCATCTTCAGATTTACAAAAATTCATTGTCCATCTGTCGCTTTTCACAGCTTACTGTATGGTTGCCAGCCAGTTCCTACTATGCAAATTGAGCCTCACTCGCCTCACTTTCAAAAAATGATCAATTAGTCTTCACTGATAGTAACTTTATGAAATACAATTGATGCACACTTCTGTATTTATTATAGATGTTAAATAACAACTTTATTATAATTATGTTAATATTCAAATCAGTCAACTTTGAGGTTATATCAGATGATGCCATGAATAACAAACAATTAAATAAATTAAGTGTAAATCATTGTGTTTGGAACACTGATCTGTATATTATACTGTATAATACAGTATAATACAATCGATACATCGATACGATCTGTATCAATGATACAGATCACTGGTTTGGAATCAGCAATAATATGTTATTATTGGTTATCTATGAGCAATAACTTTGATGTTTTTCGATTATATTTGATAATATTATTACTACTTAATATTATCGTTTTTAATTTCAAACAAACGGGCTATATGCCTCATTAACTTATGCCTTATAAAGTACAAATAATGTACGCTTAGGTAATAGAATTATTATAAGTAGATATAAGATTAAGAAACAACAATCCACTATTACTGTATTTTATATTAGAATTAAATAAAATATAACAGGGACATTATTTTTTTCCCAGTTTGCGTCCCTGCGTAATCTGGTAATAAACTGATAACTTATTTTTACATTACTAACCAAATCTAGTAACTTTTATCTTGTGTTACCAACTTTCAAGTATGGAAACTTTTGCATTGTAAGAAGGGCGATTGTTCGAGGTTATGTTGAAATGTCAAAGTCACAAATAATAATGTTGAAAATATCTTGTGAATATGTTGTTTTGAATCTTGCCTAATAGTTTTGCACCTATGTTTGCTCAGAAAGATAGCCGAGTTAAATTAATTGAAAAAGTGGTAATAAAATTGATTGATTGTGCTGGGCCTATTTTAAATCTTTATTACCAATCCGCCAGTTAGCTCAAAAAGAAGTAAACCAGTCAGTACCAATCGCATTTACGAAATATTCCTAATGGATACTCACCCAAAAATCAAATTCGACTATATTATCCGATATTACATACTGGATAAAGTTATGGCTTAGCTACCAGCCAACTTTTACGAATGTAAACAGATGTTTAATACCCTGAAACCGATTCGTTCCAAGTTTATTATTATTTCATGCTACAAATCGTACATCGTTCTTTGAAATATTATACGTCTGAACCAAGTTAGGGCATAAGTTTTAATTTCCACAGCCACCTTCGAAGGACTTTTTTAATGAACGTATGATACTTCTCACTATCATTACAATACATAAAACAAGAATAGTTAACAGATCAAATAAGAACCTATTTAAATAACAAATACTGCAATAAAATAAATTGAACTATCAAAATATTATAAAAC
Organism: Othius punctulatus; assembly: GCA_951805005.1. Taxonomy (NCBI): domain Eukaryota; kingdom Metazoa; phylum Arthropoda; class Insecta; order Coleoptera; family Staphylinidae; genus Othius; species Othius punctulatus. Next base: position 45,622,586 of record OX638146.1, read on the forward strand.
ATGAGTGATCTGCTTTAATAAATTAAATTCAATCATATGGATTTTCTCCTGTATGACTCTTCATGCAAATGTAAAATTAAGTTACGTGTAAATAGCTCAAATTGCATATGCTCAATTATAAGGTTTTTCTCCAGTTTTTATTAATAACGTACATGGATGAAGTGCACATAAGACATTTAAGACGCTCTCTCTGCGTGGAACATCATATGCGCCTCTAGCTGGTATTTTTGGATGAACCATTTTACATTTATAGAATGACAAGTTTGAAAGGGTCATCTTGCTGCTGTTCATATTTCAAGCGAAACTTGAGATGCATTCATCACATTTATAAAGCTTTTCTCTCGTGTTTTTCTAAGCTACCACTTTGATTAAAACTTAAGGTGCATTTATCATATTTGTAAGGTTATTCTCCTGATTGGATCCTCTTTTGCATTTTGAAATAAGCACTTGATGTGAAGCTTAATGTGCATTCGTCACATTTGTAAGGTTTTTCTCCTGTGTGGATCCTCTTATGTATTTTCAAATAATGACTTGATGTGAAACTTGTTGTGCACTCATCACATGTGTAAGGTTTTTCTCCTGTGTGGATCCTCTGGTGCTTTTTCAAACCATCATTTCTAGCGAAACTCAATGTGCATTCATCACATTTGTAAGGTGTTTCTCCTGTGTGGATCCTCTTATGTATTTTCAAATAATGACTTGATGTGAAACTTGTTGTGCATTCATCACATGTGTAAGGTTTTTCTCCTGTGTGGATCCTCTTGTGCTTGTTCAAACTACCTATTTGAGTAAAACTTGATGTGCATTCATCACATTTGTAACGTTTTTCTCCTGTGTGGATCCTCTTGTGTATGTACAAATTATGACTTGCTGTGAAACTTGATGTGCATTCATCACATTTGTAAGGTCTTTCTCCCGTGTGGAACCTCTTATGCGTTTTCAATCCATAACTTGCTCGGAAACTTGATGGGCATTCATCACATTTGTAAGGTTTTTCTCCTGTGTGAAACCTCTTGTGCGATTTCAAAAGACACTTGAAAGTGAAACTTGATGGGCATTCATCACATTTGTAAGGCTTTTCTTCTGTGTGAATCCTCATGTGCCTTTTCAAATTATCACTTGCTCGGAATCTTAATGGATATTTATCACATTTGTAAGCTTTTTCTCCAGTATGGATCCTCTTGTGTATTTTCAAATCATGAAAACTTAATGTGCATTCATCACATTTGTAAAGTTTTACTTCTGTATGGATCCTCTTGTGGTTTATCAAATCACCATTTCTAGTGAAACTTAATGTGCATTTATCACACTCGTGAAGTTTTTCTCCTATGTAAATCGTCTTGTGCTTTCTCAAACTGTAACTTGCCGTGGAACTTGTTGTGCATTCATCGCTCTTGTAGGTATTTCCTCCTGTATGGATGATGTTGTACCTGTAGAAATAATATTGTAGTAATCCCCAGAGATATGTAACAATAATAAGTACTGTTTTGTAAGAAACTGTAATATTTATAAAAGAATATAAAACAGAACTAAAAAACATATTTTCAAATAAAAGTATGTCTTTGACTTCGTAGTGGGAGAATCGGCGTTATAGGTGGATGGTTTTTAAGGGAATCGTTGTGCTAGTTTCTAGCAACTTCTGCCCCTTGAACGTAACCGTAGGAATATTACGTAAGAAAGGGTAGGGGTTATACCTCTGTAGCATGCAATTATGTAAAAATAATTCCATATGAAAACATTCAATGGCAGTCGCCCTCAGGTCAGAATGTTATTATTTTTATTGCTAGCAATACATAATAAACAATGGTTAAATAACTTTATCAGAATTTTTGGGATAGGCAGGGCATTTTGAAATTTAACGCAGTTTAACAAATTGGTGCCTGACGGGTTTTAAGTTTGAAACAACTAACTTTCTTATTTACGGACTAATTATGTTCATTTTGGTGGCATTGTAAAGACAAAGTACAATCTACTAAATTGGTTCGTAAATAAGAAAGTTACAGTTGTAGAAAACTTAAAACCTGAAACCCGGAAGTGAAAACAATAGTCTGTACTCACAATGGATGGGCTACCTACATATTATTTATGTGTTTTATTTTATTATAATATATTTAAAAGTAATAGTACATTACAAGCGAAGTGGGAAGTGTTTTACTACTGGCGAGGGTGCAAAAGCTAAATTGCGACGCAGTATGAGACTTCCTTCGAGCTTTGTTTGCTATTTTATCTAAAATCACTGGTTTGTACTCATCTATTAAATCACAATTTGATTGATAGATAAAAGTTGAAACATTTTTTTTTTTTTTTTTTTTAATTTAGTTTAACACTGATCACCGGAGGTTATAAATAGGTAATCGGTGTATTAACAGCGGACACAATTTTCGCCTGCCAATCATGTTATGTTGGCGTCCATGATATTTTTTCGGCAACGATGCCAAATCTTTTTCACTAAACATGCTCAACATGTGTGTATAACCAAACTTCTTTGACGTTTAACTTGTTACATTTGATCGATTATTACAGTGCTTATTTTGCCATTGTAGATGTTTAACCATAACCACAAGATTGATATCTGTACGATAAACGGCAGAAAAGTCGACGAATTTGATACAAACCGCGCACTGTCGCAACAGCTGATTGCAGCCATTTTTAAATACCCAGAACAGCTGGCAACCTTGTAAAATTTTGCCATCATTATTATAATTATTATTTTGATGACGTGAATGCCAGTTTAGAAAAATCAGGGTATAATAATTTAAATTTTACATCCGGCAACAATGTTATTTAAATATATAATCTTAAATTGAAAACTTAACCTAAAATTTTTTGACAAGTTCCATTGGGGAATTCAGTTATTTCCTAAACACTACCAACAAAATTACTAGATATTCATAGACGCCCCTGATGCAAAAACATCGTGTATGGAGAGTAATAATTTTAACCTTTAATATTAATAATGTAATAACCTTTCTAACATTAGTCTACTTTAAGAATTTAATGGTGGTTGTTTTGATTCTCAGAAATTACCGGGAGTATGCATAACTGCACTCAAATTTTTTTAAGTATTATACGTCTGAACCAAGTTAGGGCATAGGTTTTAATTTCCACAGCCACCTTCGAAGGACTTTTTTAATGAACGTATGATACTTCTCACTATCATTACAATACATAAAACAAGAATAGTTAACAGATCAAATAAGAACCTATTTAAATAACAAATACTGCAATAAAATAAATTGAACTATAAAAATATTATAAAACATGAGTGATCTGCTTTAATAAATTATATTCAATCATATGGATTTTCTCCTGTATGACTCTTCATGCAAATGTAAAATTAAGTTACGTGTAAAAAGCTCAAATTGCATATGCTCAATTATAAGGTTTTTCTCCAGTTTTTATTAATAACGTACATGGATGAAGTGCACATAAGACATTTAAGACGCTCTCTCTGCGTGGAACATCATATGCGCCTCTAACTGGTATTTTTGGATGAACCATTTTACATTTATAGAATGACATGTTTGAAAGGGCCTTCTTACTGCTGGTCATATTTCAAGCGAAACTTGAGATGCATTCATCACATTTATAAAGCTTTTCTCTAGAGTTTTTCTAAACTACCACTTTGATTAAAACATAAGGTGCATTTATCATATTTGTAAGGTTATTCTCCTAATAGGATCCTCTTGTGCATTTTGAAATAAGCATTTGATGTGAAGCTTAATGTGCATTCATCACATTTGTAAGGTTTTCTTCTGTGTGGATCCTCTTGTGCTCTTTTAAACCATCATTTCTAGCTAAACTTAATGGGCATTCCTCACATTTGTAAGATTTTTCTCTTGTGTGGATCATCTTATGTGTTTTCAAATAATATTTTGATGTGAAACTTGTTGTGCATTCATCACATGTGTAAGGTTTTTCTCCTGTGTGGATCTTCTTGTGTTTGTTCAAACCACTACTTACTGTGAAACTTGATGTGCATTCATCACATTTGTAAGGTCTTTTTCCTGTGTGAAACCTCTTATGCGTTTTCAAAAGACAGTTGAAAGTGAAACTTAATGTGCATTCATCACATTTGTAAGGCTTTTCTTCTGTGTGGATCCTCATGTGCCGTTTCAAATTATCACTTGCTCGGAAACTTGATGGACATTCATCACATTTGTAAGCTTTTTCTTCTGTATGGATCCTTTTGTGTATTTTCAAATCATTAAAACTTAATGTGCATTCATCACATTTGTAAAGTTTTACTTCTGTATGGATCCTCTTGTGGTTTTTCAAATCACCATATTTAGTGAAACTTGATGTGCATTTGTCACATGTGTAACGTTTTTCTCCTGTGTGGATCCTCATGTGCCTTTTCAAAGTATCACTTGCTCGGAATCTTAATGGACATTTATCACATTTGTAAGCTTTTTCTCCTGTATGGATCCTCTTGTGTATTTTCAAATCATGAAAACTTAATGTGCATTCATCACATTTGTAAAGTTTTACATCTGTATGGATCCTCTTGTGGTTTATCAAATCACCATTTCTAGTGAAACTTAATGTGCATTTATCACACTCGTGAAGTTTTTCTCCTATGTAAATCGTCTTGTGCTTTCTCAAACTGTAACTTGCCTTGGAACTTGTTGTGCATTCATCGCTCTTGTAGGTATTTCCTCCTGTATGGATGATGTTGTACCTGTAGAAATAATATTGTAGTAATCCCCAGAGTTATGTAACAATAATAAGTACTGTTTTGCAAGAAACTGTAATATTTATAAAAGAATATAAAACAGAACTAAAAAACATATTTTCAAATAAAAGTATGTCTTTGACTTCGTAGTGGGAGAATCGGCGTTATAGGTGGATGGTTTTGAAGGGAATCGCTGTGCTAGTTTCTAGCAACTTCTGCCCCTTGAACGTAACCGTAAGAATATTACGTAAGAAAGGGTAGGGGTTATACCTCTGTAGCATGCAATTATGTAAAAATAATTCCATATGAAGACATTCAATGGCAGTTGCCCTCATGTCAGAATGTTATTATTTTTATTGCTAGTAATACATAATAAACAATGGTTAAATAACTTTATCAGAATTTTTGGGATAGGCAGGGCATTATGAAATTTAACGCAGTTTAACAAATTGGTGCCTGACGGGTTTTAAGTTTGAAACAACTAACTTTCTTATTTACGAACTAATTATGTTCATTTTGGTGGCATTGTAAAGACAGAGTACAATCTACTAAATTGGTTCGTAAATAAGAAAGTTACAGTTGTAGCAAACTTAAAACCTGAAACCCGGAAGTGAAAACAATAGTCTGTACTCACAATGGATGGGCTGCCTACATATTATTTATGTGTTTTATTTTATTATAATATATTTAAAAGTAATAGTATATTACAAGCGAGGTGGAAAGTGTTTTACTACTGGCGAGGGTGCAAAAGCTAAATTGCGACGCAGTATGAGACTTCCATCGAGCTTTGTTTGCTATTTTATCCAAAATCACTGGTTTGTACTCATCTATTAAAACACAATTTGATTGATAGTTAAAAGTTGAAACATTTAATTTGATTTTTTTTTTAATTTAGTTTAACACTGATCACCGGAGGTTATAAATAGGTAATCGGTGTATTAACAGCGGACACAAGGTGTATTAACAGCGGACACAATTTTCGCCTGCCAATCATGTTATGTTGGCGGCCATGACATTTTTTCGGCAACGATGCCAAATCTTTTTCACTAAACATGCTCAACATGTGTGTATACCCAAACTTCTTTGACGTTTAACTTGTTACATTTGATCGATTATTACAGTGCTCATTTTGCCATTGTAGATGTTTAACCATAACCACAAGACTGATATCTATACGATAAACGGCAGAAAAGTCGACGTATTTGATACAAACCGCGCACTGTCGCAACAGCTGATTGCAGCCATTTTTAAATACCCAGAACAGCTGGCAACCTTGTAAAATTGTGCCATCATTATTATGATTATTAATTTGATGACGTGAACGCCAGTTTAGAAAAATCAGAGTATAATAATTTAAATTTTACATCTGGCAACAATGTTATTTAAAAAATATAATCCCAAATTGAAAACTTGACCTAAAAAAATTTGACAAGTTCCATTGGGGAATTTAGTTATTTCCTAAACACTACCAACAAAATTACTAGATATTCATAGACGCACCTGATGCAAAAACATCGTGTACGGAGAGTAATAATTTTAACCTTTAATATTAATAATGTAATAACCTTTCTAACATAAGTCTACTTTAAGAATTTAATGGTGGCTGTTTTGATTCTCAGAAATTACCGGGAGTATGCATAAGTGCACTCAACTTTTTTTAAGTATTATACGTCTGAACCAAGTGTAACGGTCCGAAAACGTCTTTGGCAGAAACTGCATTTTAATAATTAATTGGCGTATAGACCTGCACTGTAGACAACCGTGCTCGCACTTTTTTGTTGTGGTGACGCGTTTCCCATGTGTGCGATTTTTAAATTCTCCGGCGAGCAGCCGCCATCGGCAGAACTCAGCTACCTCGTGTCCAGTACGGCCGTGCCAGAAGAACCGTTGAGATAAGGTGTACCACCATCCGGTTTACGGGATAACCAACGGGGACTCAGTTAACCACCCTTGAGGGGATTGAGGCACCAGATACAGGGCAAGGGACTTCCAAACGCTCATAACACCTGAGTAAGTAGTTAAGCCCGATATTTCTTTTCCTTTTCGTGAAGCCACGTGTCCGGCCATTGTTACTAAGGCCATGTGCTTTGCAGGCGTTTTGTTACGGGCTAAGTAGCTCGGCCAAACCATTCTTGGCTGGAGGCCGCGATCATCTTGGCTGGAGGCCGGAATCGAGCGCTAGGCGTCCACGACGCAAACCGCCGCCCTTCCGGAGCTGTAGCCAGCCGCCAGCGAAGACCACCAGGAACACAGGCCAGATATCCAGAGATATATATATATAGATATTGATACATTTTTTTTTGTGGTCTCAATTGAGCCAGACCTCCGTTTAATTCCTTATTGACATATCGTTTATTCTTTTGTGTAAGAGTTGCGTTTACGTGTTGCGCGCCGTACGTGCTTTGCGCTTGTTTAAGAGAAAGGTCGCTCCGTCGGCCCTTTGAATCGCGCGATCAGGAGCTTGCTATATTCGGCCGAATAGAGTGAACCCTGCGTGAAAAGGTTGCGTGCGGAGGTATTTATTTCAGGAGCGCAGACACGGTGTCCGTCGTTTGTGTGAATAAACGCCGATATTTTACACTACAAAACTCACACCTGTTATTTTTTGTTCCCCCCACGTTTTCTCGATCGGGCATTTATTTCAGTTTCAGTTTTCTATTCTCACTGCGAGATTTAAATCTGGTGGTGTTGGCGCCATATGGTCAGCGTTGTGACAGTTCGTGATTTCTGAACTTCGCTGACTGTCTGCCGTCCACCCACGCAGGTAGGGTGGAGCCACCCTTTGCGACGAAGTAGCAACGAGGTAAAATTACGTGGAGCCTTTTTTTAACCCCCTCCCACTCTCTGACACCGAAAGCCTGGCCCTCGTCACTACTTCGAAGGGACCCTCCACTCGCTCCACGGCCTAACGCGCTGATTGCCCTTCAGGTACATCACACAAGTTAGGGCATAGGTTTTAATTTCCACAGCCACCTTCGAAGGACCATTTTAATGAACGTATGATACTTCTCACTATCATTACAATACATAAAACAAGAATAGTTAACAGATCAAATAAGAACCTATTTAAATAACAAATACTGCAATAAAATAAATTGAACTATAAAAATATTATAAAACATGAGTGATCTGCTTTAATAAATTATATTCAATCATATGGATTTTCTCCAGTATGACTCTTCATGCAAATGTAAAATTAAGTTACGTGTAAAAAGCTCAAATTGCATATGCTCAATTATAAGGTTTTTCTCCAGAGTTTTTATTAATAACGTACATGGATGAAGTGCACATAAGACATTTAAGACGCTCTCTCTGCGTGGAACATCATATGCGCCTCTAACTGGTATTTTTGGATGAACCATTTTACATTTATAGAATGACAAGTTTGAAAGGGTCATCTTGCTGCTGTTCATATTTCAAGCAAAACTTGAGATGCATTCATCACATTTATAAAGCTTTTCTCTCGTGTTTTTCTAAACTACCACTTTGATTAAAACTTAAGGTGCATTTATCATATTTGTAAGGTTATTCTCCTGATTGGATCCTCTTGTGCATTTTGAAATAAGCACTTGATGTGAAGCTTAATGTGCATTCATCACATTTGTAAGGTTTTCTCCTGTGTGGATCCTCTTGTGCTTTTTTAAACCATCATTTCTAGCGAAACTTAATGTGCATTCGTCACATTTGTAAGGTTTTTCACCTGTGTGGATCCTCTTATGTATTTTCAAATAATGACTTGATGTGAAACTTGTTGTGCATTCATCACATGTGTAAGGTTTTTCTCCTGTGTGGATCCTCTTGTGCTTGTTCAAACTACCTATTTGAGTAAAACGTGATGTGCATTCATCACATTTGTAACGTTTTTCTCCTGTGTGGATCCTCTTGTGTATGTACAAATGATGACTTGCTGTGAAACTTGATGTGCATTCATCACATTTGTAAGGTCTTTCTCCCGTGTGGAACCTCTTATGCGTTTTCAATCCATAACTTGCTCGGAAACTTGATGGGCATTCATCACATTTGTAAGGTTTTTCTCCTGTGTGAAACCTCTTGTGCGATTTCAAAAGACACTTGAAAGTGAAACTTGATGGGCATTCATCACATTTGTAAGGCTTTTCTTCTGTGTGGATCCTCATGTGCCTTTTCAAATTATCACTTGCTCGGAATCTTAATGGACATTTATCACATCTGTAAGCTTTTTCTCCTGTATGGATCCTCTTGTGTATTTTCAAATCATGAAAACTTAATGTGCATTCATCACATTTGTAAAGTTTTACTTCTGTATGGATCCTCTTGTGGTTTATCAAATCACCATTTCTAGTGAAACTTAATGTGCATTTATCACACTCGTGAAGTTTTTCTCCTATGTAAATCGTCTTGTGCTTTCTCAAACTGTAACTTGCCGTGGAACTTGTTGTACATTCATCGCTCTTGTAGGTATTTCCTCCTGTATGGATGATGTTGTACCTGTAGAAATAATATTGTAGTAATCCCCAGAGTTATGTAACAATAATAAGTACTGTTTTGTAAGAAACTGTAATATTTATAAAAGAATATAAAACAGAACTAAAAAACATATTTTCAAATAAAAGTATGTCTTTGACTTCGTAGTGGGAGAGTCGGCGTTATAGGTGGATGGTTTTGAAGGGAATCGCTGTGTTACTGTCTAGCAACTTCTGCCCCTTGAACGTAACCGTAGGAATATTACGTAAGAAAAGGTAGGGGTTATACCTCTGTAGCATGCAATTATGTAAAAATAATTCCATATGAAAACATTCAATGGCAGTCGCCCTCAGGTCAGAATGTTATTATTTTTATTGCTAGCAATACATAATAAACAAAGGTTAAATAACTTTATCAGAATTTTTGTGATAGGCAGGGCATTTTGAAATTTAACGCAGTTTAACAAATTGGTGCCTGACGGGTTTTAAGTTTGAAACAACTAACTTTCTTATTTACGAACTAATTATGTTCATTTTGGTGGCATTGTAAAGACAAAGTACAATCTACTAAATTGGTCCGTTAATAAGAAAGTTACAGTTGTAGCAAACTTAAAACCTGAAACCCGGAAGTGAAAACAATAGTCTGTACTAACAATGGATGGGCTGCCTACATATTATTTATGTGTTTTATTTTATTATAATATATTTAAAAGTAATAGTACATTACAAGCGAAGTGGGAAGTGTTTTACTACTGGCGAGGGTGCAAAAGCTAAATTGCGACGCAGTATGAGACTTCCATCGAGCTTTGTTTGCTATTTTATCCATAATCACTGGTTTGTACTCATCTATTAAAACACAATTTGATTGACAGATAAAAGTTGAAACATTTAATTTAAATTTTTCTTTAATTTAGTTTAACACTGATCACCGGAGGTTATAAATAGGTAATCGGTGTATTAACAGCGGACACAATTTTCGCCTGACAATCATGTATTAAATCATGTTATGTTGGCCGCCATGATATTTTTTCGGCAACGATGCCAAATCTTTTTCACTAAACATGTGTGTATAACCAAACTTCTTTGACATTTAACTTGTTACATTTGATCGATTATTACAGTGCTTATTTTGCCATTGTAGATGTTTAACCATAACCACAAGATTGATATCTGTACGATAAACGGCAGAAAAGTCGACGAATTTGATACAAACCGCGCACTGTCGCAACAGCTGATTGCAGCCATTTTTAAATACCCAGAACAGCTGGCAACCTTGTAAAATTGTGCCATCATTATTATGATTATTATTTTGATGACGTGAATGCCAGTTTAGAAAAATCAGAGTATAATAATTTAAATTTTACATCCGGCAACAATGTTATTTAAAAAATATAATCTCAAATTGAAAACTTAACCTAAAATTTTTTGACAAGTTCCATTGGGGAATTCAGTTATTTCCTAAACACTACCAACAAAATTACTAGATATTCATAGACGCCCCTGATGCAAAAACATCGTGTATGGAGAGTAATAATTTTAACCTTTAATATTAATAATGTAATAACCTTTCAAACATAAGTCTACTTTAAGAATTTAATGGTGGTTGTTTTGATTCTCAGAAATTACCAGGAGTATGCATAACTGCACTCAACTTTTTTTAAGCATTATACGTCTGAACCAAATTAGGGCATAGGTTTTAATTTCCGCAGCCACCTTCGAAGGACTTTTTTTATGAACGTATGATACTTCTCACTATCATTACAATACATAAAACAAGAATAGTTAACAGATCAAATAAGAACCTATTTAAATAACAAATACTGCAATAAAATAAATTGAACTATAAAAATATTATAAAACATGAGTGATCTGCTTTAATAAATTATATTCAATCATATGGATTTTCTCCTGTATGACTCTTCATGCAAATGTAAAATTAAGTTACGAGTGTAAAAAGCTCAAATTGCCTATGCTCAATTATAAGGTTTTTCTCCAGTTTTTATTAATAACGTACATGGATGAAGTGCACATAAGACATTTAAGACGCTCTCTCTGCGTGGAACATCATATGCGTCTCTAACTGGTATTTTTGGATGAACCATTTTACATTTATAGAATGACATGTTTGAAAGGGTCATCTTGCTGCTGGTCATATTTCAAGCGAAACTTGAGATGCATTCATCACATTTATAAAGCTTTTCTCTCGTGTTTTTCTAAGCTACCACTTTGATTAAAACTTAAGGTGCATTTATCATATTTGTAAGGTTATTCTCCTGATTGGATCCTCTTGTGCATTTTGAAATAAGCACTTGGTGTGAAGCTTAATGTGCATTCATCACATTTGTAAGGTTTTCTCCTGTGTGGATCCTCTTGTGCTTTTTCAAACCATCATTTCTAGCGAAACTTAATGTGCATTCGTCACATTTGTAAGGTTTTTCTCCTGTGTGGATCCTCTTGTGTATGTACAAATGATGACTTGCTGTGAAACTTGATGTGCATTCATCACATTTGTAAAGTTTTTTCTCCTGTGTGGATCCTCTTGTGTATGTACAAATGATGACTTGCTGTGAAACTTGATGTGCATTCATCACATTTGTAAGGTCTTTCTCCCGTGTGGAACCTCATATGCGTTTTCAATCCATAACTTGCTCGGAAACTTGATGGGCATTCATCACATTTATAAGGTTTTTCTCCTGTGTGAAACCTCTTGTGCGATTTCAAACGACTCTTGAAAGTGAAATTTGATGGGCATTCATCACATTTGTAAGGCTTTTCTTCTGTGTGGATCCTCATGTGCCTTTTCAAATTATCACTTGCTCGGAATCTTAATGGACATTTATCACATTTGTAAGCTTTTTCTCCTGTATGGATCCTCTTGTGTATTTTCAAATCATGAAAACTTGATGTGCATTCATCACATTTGTAAAGTTTTACTTCTGTATGGATCCTCTTGTGGTTTATCAAATCACCATTTCTAGTGAAACTTAATGTGCATTTATCACACTCGTGAAGTTTTTCTCCTATGTAAATCGTCTTGTGCTTTCTCAAACTGTAACTTGCCGTGGAACTTGTTGTGCATTCATCGCTCGTGTAGGTATTTCCTCCTGTATGGATGATGTTGTACCTGTAGAAATAATATTGTAGTAATCCCCAGAGTTATGTAACAATAATAAGTACTGTTATGTAAGAAACTGTAATATTTATAAAAGAATATAAAACAGAACCAAAAAACATATTTTCAAATAAAAGTATGTCTTTGACTTCGTAGTGGGAGAATCGGCGTTATAGGTGGATGGTTTTGAAGGGAATCGCTGTGCTAGTTTCTAGCAACTTCTGCCCCTTGAACGTAACCGTAAGAATATTACGTAAGAAAGGGTAGGGGTTATACCTCTGTAGCATGCAATTATGTAAAAATAATTCCATATGAAGACATTCAATGGCAGTTGCCCTCATGTCAGAATGTTATTATTTTTATTGCTAGCAATACATAATAAACAATGGTTAAATAACTATATCAGAATTTTTGTGATAGGCAGGGCATTTTGAAAATTAACGCAGTTTAACAAATTGGTGCCTGACGGGTTTTAAGTTTGAAACAACTAACTTTCTTATTTACGAACTAATTATGTTCATTTTGGTGGCATTGTAAAGACAAAGTACAATCTACTAAATTGGTTCGTAAATAAGAAAGTTACAGTTGTAGCAAACTTAAAACCTGAAACCCGGAAGTGAAAACAATAGTCTGTACTCACAATGGATGGGCTGCCTACATATTATTTATGTGTTTTATTTTATTATAATATATTTAAAAGTAATAGTACATTACAAGCGAAGTGGGAAGTGTTTTACTACTGGCGAGGGTGCGAAAGCTAAATTGCGACGCAGTATGTGACTTCCATCGAGCTTTGTTTGCTATTTTATCCAAAATCACTGGTTTGTACTCATCTATTAAAACACAATTTGATTGATAGATAAAAGTTGAAACATTTAATTTGTTTTTTTTTTTAATTTAGTTTAACACTGATCACCGGAGGATATAAATAGGTAATCGGTGTATTAACAGCGGACACAATTTTCCCCTGCCAATCATGTTATGTTGGCGGCCATGACATTTTTTCGGCAACGATGCCAAATCTTTTTCACTAAACATGCTCACATGTGTGTATAACCAAACTTCTTTGACGTTTAACTTGTTACATTTGATCGATTATTACAGTGCTCATTTTGCCATTGTAGATGTTTAACCATAACCACAAGATTGATATCTGTACGATAAACGGCAGAAAAGTCGACGAATTTGATACAAACCGCGCACTGTCGCAACAGCTGATTGCAGCCATTTTTAAATACCCAGAACAGCTGGCAACCTTGTAAAATTGTGCCATCATTATTATGATTATTATTTTGATGACGTGAACGCCAGTTTAGAAAAATCAGGGTATAATAATTTAAATTTTACATCTGGCAACAGTTATTTAAAAAATATAATCTCAAATTGAAAACTTAACCTAATAAAATTTGACAAGTTCCGTTGGGGAATTCAGATATTTCCGTAACACTACCAACAAAATTACTAGATATTCATAGACGCCCCGATGCAAAAACATCGTGTATGGAGAGTAATAATTTTAACCTTTAATATTAATAATGTAATAACCTTTCTAACATAAGTCTACTTTAAGAATTTAATGGTGGTTGTTTTGATTCTCAGAAATTACCGGGAGTATGCATAACTGCACTCAACTTTTTTAAGTATTATACGTCTGAACCAAGTTAGGGCATAGGTTTTAATTTCCACAGCCACCTTCGAAGGACTTTTTTAATGAACGTATGATACTTCTCACTATCATTACAATACATAAAACAAGAATAGTTAACAGATCAAATAAGAACCTATTTAAATAACAAATACTGCAATAAAATAAATTGAACTATAAAAATATTATAAAACATGAGTGATCTGCTTTAATATATTATATTCAATCATATGGATTTTCTCCTGTATGACTCTTCATGCAAATGTAAAATTAAGTTACGTGTAAAAAGCTCAAATTGCATATGCTCAATTATAAGGTTTTTCTCCAGTTTTTATTAATAACGTACATGGATGAAGTGCAGATATGACATTTGAGACGCTCTCTCTGCGTGGAACATCATATGCGTCTCTAGCTGGTATTTTTGGATGATCCATTTTACATTTATAGAATGACATGTTTGAAAGGGTCATCTTGTTGCTGTTCATATTTTAAGCGAAACTTGAGATGCATTCATCACATTTATAAAGCTTTTCTCTCGTGTTTTTCTAAGCTACCACTTTGATTAAAACTTAAGGTGCATTTATCATATTTGTAAGGTTATTCTCCTGATTGGATCCTCTTGTGCATTTTGAAATAAGCACTTGATGTGAAGCTTAATGTGCATTCATCACATTTGTAAGGTTTTCTCCTGTGTGGATCCTCTTGTGCTTTTTTAAACCATCATTTCTAGCGAAACTTAATGTGCATTCGTCACATTTGTAAGGTTTTTCTCCTGTGTGGATCCTCTTATGTATTTTCAAATAATGACTTGATGTGAAACTTGTTGTGCATTCATCACATGTGTAAGGCTTTTCTCCTGTGTGGATCCTCTTGTGCTTGTTCAAACTACCTATTTGAGTAAAACGTGATGTGCATTCATCACATTTGTAACGTTTTTCTCCTGTGTGGATCCTCTTGTGTATGTACAAATGATCACTTGCTGTGAAACTTGATGTGCATTCATCACATTTGTAAGGTCTTTCTCCCGTGTGGAACCTCTTATGCCTTTTCAATCCATAACTTGCTCGGAAACTTGATGGGCATTCATCACATTTGTAAGGTTTTTCTCCTGTGTGAAACCTCTTGTGCGATTTCAAAAGACACTTGAAAGTGAAACTTGATGGGCATTCATCACATTTGTAAGGCTTTTCTTCTGTGTGGATCCTCATGTGCCTTTTCAAATTATCACTTGCTCGGAATCTTAATGGACATTTATCACATTTGTAAGCTTTTTCTCCTGTATGGATCCTCTTGTGTATTTTCAAATCATGAAAACTTAATGTGCATTCATCACATTTGTAAAGTTTTACTTCTGTATGGATCCTCTTGTGGTTTATCAAATCACCATTTCTAGTGAAACTTAATGTGCATTTATCACACTCGTGAAGTTTTTCTCCTATGTAAATCGTCTTGTGCTTTCTCAAACTGTAACTTGCCGTGGAACTTGTTGTGCATTCATCGCTCTTGTAGGTATTTCCTCCTGTATGGATGTTGTACCTGTAGAAATAATATTGTAGTAATCCCCAGAGTTATGTAACAATAATATGTGCTATTTTGTAAGAAACTGTAATATTTATGAAAGAATATAAAACTAAAAAAAATATTTTTCAAATAAAAGTATGTCTTTGACTTCGTAGTGGGAGAATCGGCGTTATAGGTGGATGGTTTTGAAGGGAATCATTGTGCTACTTTCTAGCAACTTCTGCCCCTTGAGCGTAACCGTAAGAATATTATGCAATATTCTGTAGCATGCAATTATGTAAAAATAATTCCATATGAAAACATTCAATGGCAGTCGCCCTCAGGTCAGAATGTTATTATTTTTATTGCTAGCAATACATAATAAACAAAGGTTAAATAACTCTATCAGAATTTTTGGGATAGGCAGGGCATTTTGAAATTTAACGCAGTTTAACAAATTGGTGCCGGACGGGTTTCAAGTTTGAAACAATTAACTTTCTTAATTACGAACTAATTATGTTCATTTTGGTGGCATTGTAAAGACAAAGTACAATCTACTAAATTGGTTCGTAAATAAGAAAGTTACAGTTGTAGCAAACTTAAAACCTGAAACCCGGAAGTGAAAACAATAGTCTGTACTCAAATGGATGCGCTGCCTACATATTATTTATATGTGTTTTATTTTATTATTATATATTTAAAAGTAATAGTATATTACAAGCGAGGTGGAAAGTGTTTTACTACTGGCGAGGGTGCGAAAGCTAAATTGCGACGCAGTATGAGACTTCCATCGAGCTTTGTTTGCTATTTTATCCATAATCACTGGTTTGTACTCATCTATTAAAACACAATTTGATTGATAGATAAAAGTTGAAACATTTAATTTAAATTTTTCTTTAATTTAGTTTAACACTGATCACCGGAGGTTATAAATAGGTAATCGGTGTATTAACAGCGGACACAATTTTCGCCTGACAATCATGTATTAAATCATGTTATGTTGGCCGCCATGATATTTTTTCGGCAACGATGCCAAATCTTTTTCACTAAACATGTGTGTATAACCAAACTTCTTTGACGTTTAACTTGTTACATTTGATCGATTATTACAGTGCTTATTTTGCCATTGTAGATGTTTAACCATAACCACAAGATTGATATCTGTACGATAAACGGCAGAAAAGTCGACGAATTTGATACAAACCGCGCACTGTCGCAACAGCTGATTGCAGCCATTTTTAAATACTCAGAACAGCTGGCAACCTTGTAAAATTGTGCCATCATTATTATGATTATTATTTTGATGACGTGAACGCCAGTTTAGAAAAATCAGGGTATAATAATTTAAATTTTACATCTGGCAACAATGTTATTTAAAAAATATAATCTCAAATAGAAAACTTAACCTAAAATAATTTGACAAGTTCCATTGGGGAATTCAGTTATTTCCTAAACACTACCAACAAAATTACTAGATATTCATAGACGCCCCTGATGCAAAAACATCGTGTATGGAGAGTAATAATTTTAACCTTTAATATTAATAATGTAATAACCTTTCTAACATAAGTCTACTTTAAGAATTTAATGGTGGTTGTTTGATTCTCGGAAATTACCGGGAGTATGCATAACTGCACTCAACTTTTTTTCAAGTATTATACGTCTGAACCAAGTTAGGGCATAGGTTTTAATTTCCACAGCCACCTTCGAAGGACTTTTTTAATGAACGTATGATACTTCTCACTATCATTACAATACATAAAACAAGAATAGTTAACAGATCACATTAGAACCTATTTAAATAACAAATACTGCAATAAAATAAATTGAACTATAAAAATATTATAAAACATGAGTGATCTGCTTTAATAAATTATATTCAATCATATGGATTTTCTCCTGTATGACTCTTCATGCAAATGTAAAATTAAGTTACGTGTAAAAAGCTCAAATTGCATATGCTCAATTATAAGGTTTTTCTCCAGTTTTTATTAATAACGTACATGGATGAAGTGCACATAAGACATTTAAGACGCTCTCTCTGCGTGGAACATCATATGCGTCTCTAGCTGGTATTTTTGGATGAACCATTTCACATTTATAGAATGACAAGTTTGAAAGGGTCATCTTGCTGCTGTTCATATTTCAAGCGAAACTTGAGATGCATTCATCACATTTATAAAGCTTTTCTCTCGTGTTTTTCTAAGCTACCACTTTGATTAAAACTTAAGGTGCATTTATCATATTTGTAAGGTTATTCTCCTGATTGGATCCTCTTGTGCATTTTGAAATAAGCACTTGATGTGAAGCTTAATGTGCATTCATCACATTTGTAAGGTTTTCTCCTGTGTGGATCCTCTTGTGCTTTTTTAAACCATCATTTCCAGCTAAACTTAATGGGCATTCCTCACATTTGTAAGATTTTTCTCTTGTGTGGATCATCTTATGTGTTTTCAAATAATATTTTGATGTGAAACTTGTTGTGCATTCATCACATGTGTAAGGTTTTTCTCCTGTGTGGATCTTCTTGTGTTTGTTCAAACCACTACTTACTGTGAAACTTGATGTGCATTCATCACATTTGTAAGGTCGTTTTCCTGTGTGGAACCTCTTATGCGTTTTCAAAAGACAGTTGAAAGTGAAACTTAATGTGCATTCATCACATTTGTAAGGCTTTTCTTCTGTGTGGATCCTCATGTGCCGTTTCAAATTATCACTTGCTCGGAAACTTGATGGACATTCATCACATTTGTAAGCTTTTTCTTCTGTATGGATCCTTTTGTGTATTTTCAAATCATTAAAACTTAATGTGCATTCATCACATTTGTAAAGTTTTACTTCTGTATGGATCCTCTTGTGGTTTTTCAAATCAACATATCTAGTGAAACTTGATGTGCATTTGTCACATGTGTAACGTTTTTCTCCTGTGTGGATCCTCATGTGCCTTTTCAAAGTATCACTTGCTCGGAATCTTAATGGACATTTATCACATTTGTAAGCTTTTTCTCCTGTATGGATCCTCTTGTGTATTTTCAAATCATGAAAACTTAATGTGCATTCATCACATTTGTAAAGTTTTACTTCTGTATGGATCCTCTTGTGGTTTATCAAATCACCATTTCTAGTGAAACTTAATGTGCATTTATCACACTCGTGAAGTTTTTCTCCTATGTAAATCGTCTTGTGCTTTCTCAAACTGTAACTTGCCGTGGAACTTGTTGTGCATTCATCGCTCTTGTAGGTATTTCCTCCTGTATGGATGATGTTGTACCTGTAGAAATAATATTGTAGTAATCCCCAGAGTTATGTAACAATAATAAGTACTGTTTTGTAAGAAACTGTAATATTTATAAAAGAATATAAAACAGAACTAAAAAACATATTTTCAAATAAAAGTATGTCTTTGACTTTGTAGTGGGAGAATCGGCGTTATAGGTGGATGGTTTTGAAGGGAATCGCTGTGCTAGTTTCTAGCAACTTCTGCCCCTTGAACGTAACCGTAAGAATATTACGTAAGAAAGGGTAGGGGTTATACCTCTGTAGCATGCAATTATGTAAAAATAATTCCATATGAAGACATTCAATGGCAGTTGCCCTCATGTCAGAATGTTATTATTTTTATTGCTAGTAATACATAATAAACAATGGTTAAATAACTTTATCAGAATTTTTGGGATAGGCAGGGCATTTTGAAATTTAACGCAGTTTAACAAATTGGTGCCGGACGGGTTTCAAGTTTGAAACAACTAACTTTCTTAATTACGAACTAATTATGTTCATTTTGGTGGCATTGTAAAGACAAAGTACAATCTACTAAATTGGTTCGTAAATAAGAAAGTTACAGTTGTAGCAAACTTAAAACCTGAAACCCGGAAGTGAAAACAATAGTCTGTACTCACAATGGATGGGCTGCCTACATATTATTTAAATGTGTCTTATTTTATTATAATATATTTAAAAGTAATAGTATATTACAAGCGAGCTGGGAAGTGTTTTACTACTGGCAAGGGTGCGAAAGCTAAACTGCTAGGCAGTATGTGACTTCCGTCGAGCTTTGTTTGCTATTTTATCCATAATCACTGGATTGCGCTTATCTATTAAAACGCAATTTGATTGACAGATATAAGTTGAAACATTTAGTTTGATGTAAATAATAATTTATGAAGTAATGTAAGCGAGCTCGGGTAGTAAAATGGAGCTATGCATTCCACTCCGAGATAAAAGAAGCTGCTAGTAAAGCAATCCAAAATTTGCTGCCCCTCTAAAAGAACAAAACTCGTTATGAAAAGGTGAATAGTGCATTCATGGACTGGTATTCTTGGACTGGTATCTAAAATGGTGGGTAGTATTAAGCCGAGAAAACGTGGTGCTCTCTTATTTTATTGATTAATTTCAAACTAAAAAACCATCCACTTTATGGACAACCAACTCCATGTTATGAAGTACAAATGTTACTACAGATCATCCATTAAGTAAATAGTTGTAGAGCATTCAAGTAGTGCATTCAAGTGCCTTGTCCGGTCTCTCTGACATTGGCGAATGCGTGCCGGTCCTCCGCCAGCCTAAAGAGTTGTTAGGCGTTTTGGATCCCAGTCCATTCACGGATGTTCCTTAGCCAGTACATTTGTTTTCTGCTGATACTACGCCGGCCTTCAATTTTCCCCTTCAATATGAGACGGAGTAGGTTATACTTCTGCCCCCTCAAGACATGTCCAAGGTAGCTGGCTTATCTGCATTTGATGTTAGAGAGTAGCTCACGATGCGTATTTGCTCTTTGTAGCACTTCATTGTTTGTCACTTTGTAGCATCCTTCTATGCAACCACATCTCAAATGCTTCTAAGCGATTCGTAGTAACCACGTGTTAGCCACTACCATCCCTGTTTCTAGGCAGAACTCATAGAGTCTATCACCCCGTTCGTTGCTTTCTCCCAAGCCGTGTTCTCCTACAATATCAGCACGGCGTCCTCGTCTGATTTTAGCATTAAAATCGCCAGTTATTATGGTTATATTGTCGTTGGGAAGTGTTTTAAGGATACCTCCGATTGATGTGTATACTATGAATGAATGCATTCAAAGATTGGAAAAGTGTGTGCTGAATGGAGGCCTCCTCGTGGAGTAATTTGAATTTACTTTGTTACTGTTTCAGTTTTTTAAACCATTTTTCTCAAACAAAAATTAAAACAACATATCTACTTAAGATCACATTTTTTTGATGCCCCGTACATCGTATCGGAAATGTGAGTACTCAACTCCAAAGGTATGCAAAACTGTTTGTTAAGAATGACTATTTAAAAAAATCAAAAATAAGGAAGTTTACAAGTTTGTAGTATCTCATTGGGGGCACACTTATTAAAAGATTTACAATAAATATGTTTTGTAGGAGGACGCTATCCACCGATTTTTCTCATAATCTACATACCCATTAAATCGAGTTAAATTTCATTAGATACTTAAGTTGAATAATATTTTTCTGATATTTCATACACAATAAACATGTTTTCGAGGAAGATGTCATTCATTATTTCTTCTCCAGATCTACGTACCCATTAAATTGAGATATTACATTTGATAAGATACACAGGTTGATTAATATTTTACTTACATTTCATGTTTTTCCGCCAAGTGCACCTCATAGCTTGTCAGGCCATCATACGTAGCACTACATATTTCACATGTGTAGGGTGTGACTTCATTGATCTGCACTGTCTCCTCTTCCGTCTTTACAATGCAATCATTGTTCTGAAAATAGGTAAATGGTGCTTCGGATAATTCTCATATGCACTTTTACCTACCTCTAAATCAGCGCCTTCAACTGAGTTCCAGTTAGATGTGCAATTGACAGAACCTATTTGTGGCTCTAAACCTGAAAACATAAATTTATGGTATTATTAGATAATAAAATGGTAATATATTCATAAGTAGCACATGTCCACTTGGGTTTTAACTAATTTATAATGAAACTTGATAATAACTAACATAATGAGTAGTAAGGAGGAAAAGAATAACGACAACCAAGAAACGGAAAACATCAATAACGGTATAGAAGAAGATGAACTTAGAGAAGCCATAAAGGACACGAAGACGAGAAAGGCACCTGGACGAGATCAAATAACAACAGAAATGGTTAAGTATATGGGAAGGATAGGCAATAAAACTCTACTAAAAATAATGAATGCAGCATCGGAACAGTAAACAATACCCACAGACTGGCAAGTGGCACTAATAGTGCCAATATTTAAAAACGGAAACAGAATGGACTGTAGTAACTATAGAGGGATTACGTTGATTAGTACTGGGATGAAATTATTAGAGAAAATTATAAATGAACGCAATAGTAGATAACAGCTTAGAAGAGGCACAAAGCGGTTTCAGAAAAGAGACAGAAATTCGACAAAAGTACATATTTGGGATTAATAGATCTAGAAAAAGCATTTGATATGGTAACAAGAGACAAGGCATGGAAAATATTAAAGACAAGAGGTGTTGACATCAAAACAATTAGAATCATACAGGAAATATACGACAGAAATACAAACGCAATTATATACAAAGGCCTAACTTCGGAAACATTTAAAACAAGTAACGGACTAAGTCGAGGCCCGACACTATTAACCATCTATATGGACCAGATAATGAAAAGTACAAAGAAGGAAATAGTACAAGCAAACATGGGATTCAGAAACCTGCAGAAAATCAAAATATCGGAGGGAGCTTTTGCAGACGACGTAGTAGTAATAGCTGACAATGCAAGAAATCTACAACATAATTTGAGAATTTGGAATGAGAATCTAAAGAAATACTAAATGAAAATAAATTACATTAAGGGCCGGTTTTACAATCATGGAACATCCTTGTTCCTGGTTCAATTATCTAGGATACAATTGTTGAAACAATTGTATCCTACGTAATTGTACCAGGAACAAGGATGTTCCACGATTGTAAAACTGGGCCTTAGACGAAAGTTATGGTGATAGGAAGTAAGGAAAAGTTAGACGTACATAAAGTTACCCCTTTAATTTCACTTCAATAACATACCGTGTGCTGCATCAAATGCATTTAATGGATCCTCTTCCTCCTCGGATATGCAGTTTTCGATTTTAATCTTTACTTCTTCCTTCTCGGAGCTGATCATCTCATGTTCAGAACAAGTAGAGCTCATTCTCTTTCCTTGCCGTTTCTTGTGGGCTGAATTTTATTCTGGTCAGTGCCTTAGTACTGAAGTTGTGCTCATAGATAACCTCCTTAGTTGTGTTGTGCTGAAGCGAATGAGAACGAAGTTGTGCTGAAGCGAATGAGAACGTTTTAGAAGAATGCTGAGAACAAGAAGTTATCGACGTAATCACCAACGAGAAATTCGCGGATTGCAGTTTTAGTTTTATTCCAGATTTCGCAGTGACTCCAACAAGCAAGAAGATAATGTTCCTGTTATTGAATCAAAAAGAGAAATATCCCTGTTAGTACACGTTCCGTTCTCGTTTATCGTGTATGTGGGGTTCCCGTTCCCGTTCCGTTCCCGTTCCTGGACGATTGTGAAGTCGTCTACGTAATGTCTACGTCTAATTACTAATTGCAACGTTAATTACTAATAGAGTGGTTGTGAATGAAGCTTAAGACGCCATAATTCGTTTATTGTACTTAATAAAAATCATGTAACGTGTGTCGGTTCTTGAATCAATAACAGGAACATTATCTTTTTGTTTGTTGGAGTCACTGCGAAATCTGAAACTTGAATTCCGCGAATACTTCGTTGGTATGTCTACGTCTAATTACTAATTGCAACGTTAATTACTAATTGAGTGGTTGTGAATGAAGCTTAAGACGCCATAATTCGTTTATTGTACTTAATAAAAATCATGTAACGTGTGTCGGTTCTTGAATCAATAACAGGAACATTATCTTTTTGTTTGTTGGAGTCACTGCGAAATCTGAAACTTGAATTCCGCGAATACTTCGTTGGTATGTCTACGTCTAATTACTAATTGCAACGTTAATTACTAATTGAGTGGTTGTGAATGAAGCTTAAGACGCCATAATTCGTTTATTGTACTTAATAAAAATCATGTAACGTGTGTCGGTTCTTGAATCAATAACAGGAACATTATCTTTTTGTTTGTTGGAGTCACTGCGAAATCTGAAACTTGAATTCCGCGAATACTTCGTTGGCAATGTTGTCGATAACTTCATATTCATCATATTCTTGTCATATTCTTTGTTTACTTCTTGTTCCCACCATTCCTTCAACACGTTCTCTCATTCGCTTCAGCACTTGGGCACTGATCAGAATAAAATTCAGCCCACAGGAAACGGCAAGGAAAGAATGAGCTCTACTCATTCTAAATATGAAATGATCAGCTCCGAGAAGCAAGAAGTAAAGATTAAAGCGGAAAACTGCATATCCGAGGAGGAAGAGGATCCATTTGATGCAGCACACGGTATGTTATTGAAGTGAAATTAAAGGGGTAACGAGACCGCAGAGTGTTGTTGTGGTTGCACATAAGACCTAATCAATTGCTTTTTATGCGAATACAATTTTTCAGCATTCTATCTACAATACTTACGATACTCTGGTGTGCATCCCAAGATAAAAATCTACGGTGTAAGTTTCATCTGCTGGTGGGAACAACAAATAAGTTACCCTTGAATTTCTATGAATATTCTCACATAACCATAACTGACAGAGAAAAAGCTCCACAGAACTTAACACCTTATCAAAAATACGCCCCGCACTTCTCCGCTTAACATGGGTCCCACACCTGCTACTGATTTGTGTTTATCTTTCAACAGAATATTTTGTGCCTAAATGTCATGTAGTTAGAGCGAACTTATTGCATTGGTTCCCACTTTTGAACCCTTATTGCATTGGTTCCCACTTTTGAACCTATTTGACCTACCGTTTAAAGTTTAAAGTTTTTGAAGACCAGTTGAGCTTAGACTTAGGCCCGTATCTATAGCCTATAGTTGAGCATGTTCAACTCAAGTTGTAAATTTGGTTGCGCATTCTCTATAAACGTTTAGGCACCAAACGCAACCAAGAATACGCAAAAATATGACTAGAGTCTAATTCATGCTCAAGTACTGACTATACATGTAGATATACCATATACACTGTACTATATGTACATGTACTATACTATGTACAGAGTGAGCAACAATGTCTGAAGTCAAGTCAAATTTCCCGCCCAAAAATCTGGGGAATTTCTTCGCTCCAAGTTTATTATTAATTAAATTTACTGTAAAGTCAAAAGATTTGACAGCCCCAGCCCAGTGCCGTCCGAGTCGTATTATTATTTATTACCATTGTGCCAATTCCTCGCATATAGTTATTTTGTCTTCTGCTTCATAAACATCAGTTCTTATCAGGACTACTCTGAGTAAATCTTTGATTTCTGGTAAGTGATTTGCAGGTTTTAAGGTTATAAAATTATAAAAGTTAAGTTTTATTCTAAATTTACAGAGTTTAAGTGAAATCGCTTTCCTGTTGCAATGGTTTTTACACCACAACATGATGCCTTCATCCTGAAGGCTCATTATCGAAGTGGAACACTAAATGAAGACGGAACATGGACATATTCATTACAATCGTGTATGAATCAATTTAACGAAGCCTTCCCCGATGTCAACATTACTTACAAAATATTTATCCAGCATAAAACCCGTATTATTCAGCGCTTTGAAGGAAAGAATTGTATTTGTAAGGGCAAGTCAACTGGAAGACCGTCTACCTTAACAGAAGAGATTGTTGCCGATGTCCAACAACGGCTTGAACAAAGTCCAACAAAATCTATAAGAAAACTTTCAGCACAAACAGGTTGGTTCTTAATTTTTGGGTGCAAAAAAGTTATATTTTGTCATTCATGCGGTCTTTATGGCATACAAATTTTAATGTTTAAATTCGCTTACGGGAGTATCGTATGGGAGTTGCCGAAAAGTCGCGAAGAAAATTCTCCATTTGCACCCGTATAAGGTATCGGTAGTTCAACAACTTCACCCACTTGATTTTCAAAAAGAATTGATTATTGCAATTGGTTTAATCAGCATTTAAATGATAACGATATGCTGAACAGGACCTTTTCACTGATGAGGCGTGGTTTCACTTATCAGGATATGTGAACAACCAAAATTATCGTACATGGGCTACAGAAAATCCTCATACGTTCATCGAAACAGATTTACATCCACTTAAAATTGGTGTTTGGGTAGCAATTTCGAGACGTCGGATAATTGGCCCAATATTTTTCAATGAAACAATCAATGCGGAGCGTTACCGAACAATCATCCTGGATGCATTTCTTAATCAGGCGCATGCTGATGAACAAATAATGGGTTATTTTCAGCAAAACGGAGCCACTGCTCATACTGCCTTTGCGACAATTAATTATTTAAGGGAATATTACGATGATCGATTGATAAGCTAAGGAATAAGGCCAGCACTTTCACCAGAAATCACTCCGTGTGATTTTTATCTTTTCGGACATTTGAAAAATAATGTTTTTAAAAATAGGATGCACAACCTAAACCAACTCCAAGAAGCAATCGAAGAAGAGATAAGAAACATAACTCCAGAGCAGCTCCAATATGTTTTTGAAAATAAAAAACGTAGAATTAACATCTGCCTTGAAAACGAAGGCCGCCATTTTCAACATTTGTTGTAAACTTTTATTGTAACGTTTTAAAATATGCAATTATGATTAAATATTTAATTCATTTTGTTGTTGTTTTGTTCTTTGCTACGCCACTGGAAAAATAATCTAGGGGATATTCTTTTTACATTTTCAGTTATACCAACATGCGTGTTTGGTTGCCTACCTATCAAACCTCAAGCATTGTTGCTCACACTGTACTATACTATATATGTCTATACTATGTACTATACTATGTATATACTATACTATATACTATGTATGTACTATCCTATGTACTATACTATGTAGATACGGGCCTTACTATCGGTTTACTTAAATGAAATTGAAACAAAAGTACGGAGTCAAAATTTTTTAAAAAAATACAGAAGATATATGGTACATTCATTAATAACGTATTAAAATTGTAATGTGATTATGCAACTCGTTAAATTGTCATTGCGGAAAGTCTTCTCAAAAGTATGGCATTTCACACGTATTGTCACTGCGCTTTAACTTGACCTGATGTGACTTTTTGCTGTTACAATATTATTCAACCAAATTAAAAACGATAAAAGAAATGCAGTAACCCTCAAATGATGTGAAAATTTGGCATAAATTCTATTCAACTTATTTATTAATAATGTTTTTGTAATGTCGTGCTAAGTTCGTTAATATCAATCAAATCGTAAAACTTTTTCAAACATATCTTCATTATGTTCGAAAAAGTGGTACGATTTGATTGATATTAACGAACTTAGCACGACATTACAAAAACATTATTAATAAATTATCTTCATTATGTTCGAAAAAGTGGTACGATTTGATTGATATTAACGAACTTAGCACGACATTACAAAAACATTATTAATAAATTAACTCAGAAAACAATTAAATAATGTATTTTGAACAACACACGTTAGATATTGCTGCAATTTAAACAGTTATTGTCGGCGCGTAGTAAGTAAAGACGAGAAATTGGTATCGCCGTACTCATATTGCGCCAGAGCGGCATTTAAATGGACACGTGTATTTGATGCGTGATAGAAAATAAACCACTGTAAATACGCTGTTCAATTCAAATCTAAATATAATCGGTACCGTTCATGCCACTTGTTATATTATTACGAATAATGATAATACCATAAATGTATGTTTTCAGGTTTAGAACCACAAATAGGTTCTGTCAATTGCACTTCTAACTGGAGCTCTGATGAAGACAGTGATTTAGAGGTAGGTAAAAGTGTAAATGAGAATTATACGAAGCACCATGTACCTATTTTCAGAAAAATGATTGCATTGTAAAGACGGAAGAAGAGACAGTGCAGATCAATGAAGTCGCAGCCTACACATGTGAAATATGTAGTGCTACGTATGATGGCCTGGCAAGTTATAAGGTGCACTTGGAGGAAAAACATGAAACGTAAGAAAAATATTAATCAACCTGTGTAAATCATCAAATATAATATCTCAATTTAATGGGTACGTAGATCTGGAGAAGAAACAATTAATGACATCCTCCTGAAAAACATGTGTATTCTACGTAATTCCAAATATTGTGTATGTTTTGGCACATTGCTTGGGTACTTACATACCCAGATTATTTCATTGATCTCTTATAATAAGATTGATTCTTTCATTGATCTCTTATAATTAGGTTTTGTTGAATTGTTTTCCACGTCCATGATTTTTCGTTAATTTGATAAAAATGTGAATAACTTGGCAACATTGCATCTGATCTCTGAAATTAAAAATGTTTGTGAAGCCCACATGAAGCAGATTCTGAACATGGAAGAATATACAGGGCGATCCATTTAAAAAAGGGACACAATGTTGTGTCCTGTACACTCTGTACACTCAAACATAATTTCAAAAAATAGCACATCAAGTGTCCAATAACTTCCAATCAGTTTTTCCTTTAATTTTCATTATTCTAGCAGCAATGCTCCGAGCGAGGATAGGGGGGCCACCCTGTATGGATTCTTGATCTTTACCAAGTTTAATAATAATCCATTCCTGACAATAATGACAATGGCATGGGTGGAAAGTTATATTTCTATCCCATGGGTGGGAAACGATAAATATCACCAACTATTGAACTACAACTATTGGAACAGAAAACAAAAATTAAGAGGGTTACTGATTAAAGAAAAATGCAACCACAGTACGACATTGAATTCCACGCAATCTACGTAATCTGGAGAAGAAACAATGAATGGTATCCTCCTGGAAAACATGTTTAATGTAAATCTTTATATAGAGTGTGCCCCGATGAATACCGCAGACTCTGTAAACTTCCTTACAATCATCATAGTAATATATGAATTCTTAACCTTTACCAGGTTTGAAAAGAAACCATTCCTGACAGCAATGACAATCTAATGGGTGGAAAATGACATTTCTATCCCACGGTTGAGAAACAACAAATGTTGCCAACTATTGAAAACTTTATTTTTCAATAGAATTTGCATTAATATTTATAGCAACATCTTTGTACTTTGTAACATGAAGGAGGTTTTCCCGTAAAGGATGGCTTTTTAGTTTAACCTAAATCAGTGAAATAAGTGAGCACCAGTTTTCTCGGACTTCACATGAGGCACCATTTTAGAAGAACACCAGTCCATGAATGCACTATAGACCTTTTCGTAGTGAGTTTTGCTCTTCTTGGGGGCCAGAAAATTCTCGCCTGCTTTAGTGACGGCGTCTTTTAACTCTGCTGGACTATAGACCTATGCTTTAGTGACGGCGTCTTTTAACTCTGCTGTACTATAGACCTTTTCGTAGTGAGTCATGCTCTTCTTGGGGGCCAGAATATTCTCGTCTGCTTTAGTGACGGCGTCTTTTAACTCTGCTGGAGTGCCTAGCTGCATTTCACTATCCGAAGTCGCTGACATTACTTCATGAATTATTATTTTTGTAATACCTATTCGTAAACACTCAATGAACTCTATAGGCTGTGTTTTCGTGTAATGTTTGCATATAGTAGCAATAACGAGAGGTGGCTCATGATTCATCAGTTTGGAATGTATAGTTCAAATTTTCATGTACAATTTAGGCCATTAGTTCAGTGGCTTCTTATATAAATGTCAGATATGATTGTACATGCTTTATAGGTTATGTGAATATAGATATTAAAAATGTCATACTTCAGTAGTACCGCACCAAAGTATTGGCTTTGGATAATTTCCAAGAGCACAGAGGCGACTTTATGAAAATTTCGACAAAAATGGGCGCTGTATATTTTAGGCCCGTATCTATAGTCCGTACTTGAGCTTGAGTTCGACTTAAGTCGTATATTTGGTTGCGTTTGGTTCATAAACGTTTATAGAAAACACGCAACCAAATATAAGACTTGAGTCGAACTCAAGCTCAAGTACGGACTATAGATACGGGCCTTAGAGACTTTCCATGTGCTTTCCAAGGTAAACAATAGGCAGGCACACACGTAGGGAATTTTCAACCGATCTGTCCCGTCGTCCGCATCTGGCATCTCTGACACGCCCATCTGAGCCAGATCGGCGTGACAGAGATGCCAGATGTGGACGACGGGACAGATCGGTTGAAAATTCCCTACGTGTGCCTGACTATTACGTTATCTATATAACTTTGACACCGACAGAATAACTAAAATATTGAATAAATGAAGACATGTTTCGACGGGTTATATTTGAAACGTACAGCAGATGTATGAGATATGTCTCATCTTATTTAAGCGTTTTAAGGCACATATAAATAATATGTAGGGTACCCAACTATGTTGACTATTGACTATTGTTTTCTCTTCCGGGTTTCGGGTTTTAAGTTTGCAACAACTATAACTTTATTATTTACGAACCAATTTTGTATTTTGTAGATTGTACTTGTCTTTACAATGACACCAAAATGAACATAATTGGTTCGTAAATAAGAAAGTTGGTTGTTGGTTTTATAACTCTACTAAGGGCATGACTATAATAATATTTTTACAGGCACAACATCATCCACACAGAAGAAAATCCCTACAAGAGCGATGAATGCACAACAAGTCTTACAACGAGCGATGGTTTGAAAGAGCACAAGAAGATCCAAACAGGAGACAAACCTTACACATGTAATGAATGCACATCAAGTTTCACATCACGTTATTATTTGAAGAAGCACAAGAGGATCCACAAAGGCGAAAAACCTTACAAATGTAATAAATGCACATCAAGTTTCACTGAAACTAATGATTTGCAAAGGCACAAGAGGACCCACACAGGAGAAAAACCTTACACATGTGATGAATGCACATCAAGTTTTGCTGAATATACTAGTCTGAAAATGCACAAGAGGATCCACACAGGAGAAAAACCGTACAAATGTAATGAATGCACATCAAGTTTTGCTCAAAATACTAGTCTGAAAAACCACAAGAGGACCCACACAGGAGAAAAACCTTATAAATGTGATGAATGCACATTAAGTTTTACTCAGATAGGTCATTTGAAATCACACAAAAGGATCCACACAGGAGAAAAACCGTACAAATGTGATGAATGCACATCAAATTTCACAGTAAGTAGTTCTTTGAGAAAGCACAAGATGATCCACAGAGGAGAAAAACCTTACAAATGTGACGAATGCACGTCAAGTTTTACAGCAAGTGATGGTTTGAAAACGCACAAGAATAACCACACAGGAGAAAAACCATATAAATGTGATGAATGCACATCAAGTTTCACATCAAATGATTATTTGAAAAAGCACAAGAGGATCCACACAGGAGAAAAACCTTATAAATGTGATAAATGCACGTTAAGTTTCATAGTAAGAAATAGTTTGAAGAAGCACAAGATGATCCACACAGAAGAAAAACCTTACAAATGTGATGAATGCACATCAAGTTTTACTCGGAGAGGTAGTTTGAAATCGCACAAGAATAACCACACAGGAGAAAAACCTTATAAATGTGACGAATGCACATCAAGTTTCGCATCAATTGATTATTTGAAAAAGCACAAGAAGAACCACACAGGAGAAAAACCTTACAAATGTGATAAATGCACATCAAGTTTTACATCACCTAGTCATTTTAAAAGGCACAAGAGGATCCACACACGAGAAAAACGTTACAAATGTGATGAATGCACATCAAGTTTTACTCGAAGTGATCATTTGAAATCGCACAAGAGGATTCACACATGAGAAAAGCCCTACAAGTGTGATGAATGCACCTTAAGTATCATTGTAATTAGTAGTTCGAAAAAGCAGAAGAGGATGTCACCGGAGAAAAGCGAGCATTTGTTTACTGATGGAAATATGTAATTGGTGGTAATTTGTGGGTTGATGGATAGAATTAACACTACCGTGAATTTATAATGAAACTGACTTATTAAAATTTAATTCGTAAACATGAAGGCGAGCCTCTGCCAGCCTTTGTTTACTGATGGAAATAGGTAATTGGTTGTTTATTAATTTATGGTTT
Source organism: Othius punctulatus (assembly GCA_951805005.1). Taxonomy (NCBI): domain Eukaryota; kingdom Metazoa; phylum Arthropoda; class Insecta; order Coleoptera; family Staphylinidae; genus Othius; species Othius punctulatus. The sequence continues at coordinate 45,654,026 of OX638146.1, forward strand.
ATTAAATACATTTTTTTCTGTCAATTTGAATCTCGTGCCGAAATCGATTTCACAACAAATATTTTTAGAGCTGCGCTCCCAAAAAAATCACAAATAGCAAATCGCCAGTGCATGAACTAGGCTTTACTTGATACTTAATAAATATCTACTAGTTAGTAATAACATAAATTGTTGCAGCCATGATATGATGCTTAATTGCTGGGAAGCCAACCCTATTGATAGACCAACATTTTCACAACTGGATGAGAAATTGCACCGCATTGGGAATCCTCAGAAATTCCAGATAGAGGAATTACCCAAGGATTGGATGAGAAAATCGGAATTCTACTAGAGGACAGATGTTTCGGCGCTATTCCACAGCGTCGAACCACAAATCTGTTTTAAAGTGTATTCTCGGTATTTGGCTTTTATTGCAGCAGACACATTTGTATTAAGATTGAAAAGACGAGTTACTGGAGTGGCTATTAGCTGCCCATTATATTCACCGAGAAGTGATTGAGTAAATTACGGTGCGCATAAAGATCAATAGGCACCTTAAGCTGTTTATTGAGCAAGGATTGCCACTTCGGCAAATATAATTAGCGACCGGGAAATCCGAAACATATTTATTGCACCGCATTAGGAATCCTCAGAAATTCCAGATAGAGGAATTACCCAAGGATTGTAAGAACCGAGTGTGGCAACATGGTTTACCAAAACGAAATGCCGCACCAATCAGGGACCATCTTCAAGCCACCCCTCGCGGTGCATAATTCAAATTGCGCCCCACCCCAGTAACTCAAAAATTAGTTGTAAGAGTGCAGAGTAGGCAAGACTTCAATTCGTTACCTTCACCGGTATACATTGTTGTGTATTTATTATTGTTACATATTAATTATAGTCCACGTTATTTCCAAACCTACGAATTTTAATTACTTTTTCATTTACATTGGCGATACAACTCGCCTGGTCCTTTGATTACGTAACAACAGTGTTAAACAAGTAAAAATACACTTCCTTGGCCACTACTTTCGCATTAAATATTTACAATTATTATTTTTCAGGATTACATAGACCGTAATGACCCCTATTTGGTGATGAATACCAATCGCTTGGAGTCGGGACAAAGTGATTTTGGCAAAGTTCACTCCGCCTAATTTCCAAAATCTTTCTTCGCCTCAACATTATGTCAATGAACATATCGGCGAAAAAGGCCATCCCGATGGATTGATGTGCATGAAACCGCAAATCTTCAGTCCCAGAGATGCTGAAAATTAAGTGATCACATTTGACATCGACGGAAAATCTGAGGACAGCGAAAGTGCCGAACAGTCTCCAATGTTGCGCACGTTTAGCGAATCGGATACGGAAGAAGTACCTTCACCTGTAGTGCCCAACAGTACAGAGTGAGCAACAATGTCTGAAGTCAAGTTAAATTTCCCGCCCAAAAAACTGGGGAATTTCTTCCCTCCAAGTTTATTATTAATTAAATTTATTGTAAATTCAAAAGATTTGACCGCCCCAGCCCAGTGCCGCCCGCGTCGTATTATTATTTATTACCATTGTGCCAATTCTTCGCATATAGTTATTTTGTCTTCTGCTTCATAAACATCAGTTCTTATCAGGACTACTCTGAGTAAATCTTTGATTTATGGTAAGTGATTTGCAGGTTTTAAGGTTATAAAATTATAAAAGTTAAGTTTTATTCTAAATTTACAGAGTTTAAGTGAAATCGCTTTCCTGTTGCAATGGTTTTTACACCACAACATGATGCCTTCATCCTGAAGGCTCATTATCCAAGTGGAACACTAAATGAAGACGGCACATGGACATATTCATTACAATCGTGTATGAATCAATTTAACGAAGCCTTCCCCGATGTCAACATTACTTACAAAATATTTATCCAGCATAAAACCCGTATTATTCAGCGCTTTGAAGGAAATAATTGTATTTGTAAGGGCAAGTCAACTGGAAGACCGTCTACCTTAACAGAAGAGATTGTTGCCGATGTCCAACAACGGCTTGAACAAAGCCCAACAAAATCTATAAGAAAACTTTCAGCACAAACAGGTTGGTTCTTAATTTTAGGGTGAAAAAAAGTTATTTTTTATCATTCATGCGGTCTTTATGGCATACAAATTTTAATGTTTAAATCCGCTTATAGGAGTATCGTATGGGAGTTGCCGAAAAGTCGCGAAGAAAATTCTCCATTTGCACCCGTATAAGGTATCGGTAGTTCAACAACTTCACCCGCTTGATTTTCAAAATAGAATTGATTAATGCAATTAGTTTAATCAGCATTTAAATGATAGCGATATGCTGGACAGGACCTTTTTCACTGATGAGGCGTGGTTTCACTTATCAGGATATGTGAACAGCCAAAATTATCGTACATGGGCTACAGAAAATCCTCATACGTTCATCGAAACAGATTTACATCCACTTAAAATTGGTGTTTGGGTAGCAATTTCGAGACGTCGGATAATTGGCCCAATATTTTTCAATGAAACAATCAATGCGGAGCGTTACCGAACAATCATCCTGGGTGCATTTCTTAATCAGGTGCATGATGATGAACAAATAATGGGTTATTTTCAGCAAGACGAAGCCACTGCTCATACTGCCTTTGCGACATTTAATTATTTAAGGGAATATTACGATGATCGATTGATAAGCTAAGGAATAAGGCCAGCACTTTCACCAGAAATCACTCAGTGTGATTTTTATCTTTTCGGACATTTGAAAAATAATGTTTTTAAAAATAGGATGCACAACCTAAACCAACTCCAAGAAGCAATCGAAGAAGAGATAAGAAACATAACTCCAGAGCAGCTCCAATATGTTTTTGAAAATAAAAAACGTAGAATTAACATCTGCCTTGAAAACGAAGGCCGCCATTTTCAACATTTGTTGTAAACTTTTATTGTAACGTTTTAAAATATGCAATTATGATTAAATATTTAATTCATTTTGTTGTTGTTTTGTTCTTTGCTACGCCACTGGAAAAATAATCTAGGGGATATTCTTTTTTACATTTTCAGTTATACCAACATGCGTGTTTGGTTGTCTACCTATCAAACCTCAAGCATTGTTGCTCACACTGTACTATACTATATACTATATATGTCTATACTATGTACTATACTATGTATATACTATACTATGTATGTACTATCCTATGTACTATGTATGTACTATACTATGTAGATACGGGCCTTACTATCGGTTTACTTAAATGAAATTGAAACAAAAGTACGGAGTCAAAAAATTAAAAAAAAATACAGAAGATATATGGTACATTCATTAATAACGTATTAAAATTGTAATGTGATTATGCAACTCGTTAAATTGTCATTGCGGAAAGTCTTCTCAAAAGTATCGCATTTCACACGTATTGTCACTGCGCTTTAACTTGACCTGATGTGACTTTTTGCTGTTACAATATTATTCAACCAAATTAAAAACGATAAAAGAAATGCAGTAACCCTCAAATGATGTGAAAATTTGGCATAAATTCTATTCAACTTATTTATTAATAATGTTTTTGTAATGTCGTGCTAAGTTCGTTAATATCAATCAAATCGTACCACTTTTTCGAACATATCTTCATTATGTTCGAAAAAGTGGTACTATTTGATTGATATTAACGAACTTAGCACGACATTACAAAAACATTATTAATAAATTATCTTCATTATGTTCGAAAAAGTGGTACGATTTGATTGATATTAACGAACTTAGCACGACATTACAAAAACATTATTAATAAATTAACTCAGAAAACAATTAAATAATGTATTTTGAACAACACACGTTAGATATTGCTGCAATTTAAACAGTTATTGTCGGCGCGTAGTAAGTAAAGACGAGAAATTGGTATCGCCGTACTCATATTGCGCCAGAGCGGCATTTAAATGGACACGTGTATTTGATGCGTGATAGAAAATAAACCACTGTAAATACGCTGTTCAATTCAAATCTAAATATAATCGGTACCGTTCATACCACTTGTTATATTATTACGAATAATGATAATACCATAAATGTATGTTTTCAGGTTTAGAACCACAAATAGGTTCTGTCAATTGCACTTCTAACTGGAGCTCTGATGAAGACAGTGATTTAGAGGTAGGTAAAAGTGTAAATGAGAATTATACGAAGCACCATGTACCTATTTTCAGAAAAATGATTGCATTGTAAAGACGGAAGAAGAGACAGTGCAGATCAATCAAGTCGCAGCCTACACATGTGAAATATGTAGTGCTACGTATGATGGCCTGGCAAGTTACAAGGTGCACTTGGAGGAAAAACATGAAACGTAAGAAAAATATTAATCAACCTGTGTAAATCATCAAATATAATATCTCAATTTGATGGGTACGTAGATCTGGAGAAGAAACAATGAATGACATCCTCCTGAAAAACATGTGTATTCTACGTAATTCCAAATTTTGTGTATGTTTTGGCACATTGCTTGGGTACTTACATACCCAGATTATTTCATTGTTCTCTTATAATAAGGTTGATTCTTTCATTGATCTCTTATAATTAGGTTTTGTTGAATTGTTTTCCACGTCCATGATTTTTCGTTAATTTGATAAAAATGTAAATAACTTGGCATCTGATCTCTGAAATTAAAAATGTTTGTGAAGCCCACATGAAGCAGATTCTGAACATGGAAGAATATACAGGGCGATCCATTTAAAAAAGGGACACAATGTTGTGTCCTGTACACTCGAAAATAATTTCAAAAAGTAGCACATCAAGTGTCCAATAACTTCCAATCAGTTTTTCCCTTAATTTTCATTATTCTAGCAGCAATGGTCCGAGCGGGGATAGGGGGGCCACCCTGTATGGATTCTTGATCTTTACCAAGTTTAATAATAATCCATTCCTGACAATAATGACAATGGCATGGGTGGAAAGTTATATTTCTATCCCATGGGTGGGAAACGATAAATATTACCAACTATTGGAACAAAAAACAAAAATTAAGAGGGTTACTGATTAAAGAAAAATGCAACCACAGTACGACATTGAATTCCACGCAATCTACGTAATCTGGAAAAGAAACAATTAATGGTATCCTCCTGGAAAACATGTTTAATGTAAATCTTTATATAGAGTGTGCCCCGATGAATACCGCAGACTTTGTAAACTTCCTTACAATCATAGTAATATATGAATTCTTAACCTTTACCAGGTTTGAAAATAAACCATTCCTGACAGCAATGACAATCTCATGGGTGGAAAATGACATTTCTATCCCACGGTTGAGAAACAACAAATGTTGCCAACTATTGAAAACTTTATTTTTCAATAGAATTTGCATTAATATTTATAGCAACATGTTTGTACTTTGTAACATGAAGGAGGTTGCCCGTAAAGGATGGCTTTTTAGTTTAACCTAAATCAGTGAAATAAGTGAGCACCAGTTTTCTCGGACTTCACATGAGGCACCATTTTAGAAGAACACCAGTCCATGAATGCACTATAGACCTTTTCGTAGTGAGTTTTGCTCTTCTTGGGGGCCAGCAAATTCTCGCCTGCTTTAGTGACGGCGTCTTTTAACTCTGCTGTACTATAGACCTATGCTTTAGTGACGGCGTCTTTTAACTCTGCTGTACTATAGACCTTTTCGTAGTGAGTCATACTCTTCTTGGGGGCCAGAATATTCTCGTCTGCTTTAGTGACGGCGTCTTTTAACTATGCTGGAGTGCCTAGCTGCATTTCACTATCCGAAGTCGCTGACATTACTTCATGAATTATTATTTTTGTAATACCTATTCGTAAACACTCAATGAACTCTATAGGCTGTGTTTTCGTGTAATGTTTGCATATAGTAGCAATAACGAGAGGTGGCTCATGATTCATCAGTTTGGAATGTATAGTTCAAATTTTCATGTACAATTTAGGCCATTAGTTCAGTGGCTTCTTATATAAATGTCAGATATAATTGTACATGCTTTATAGGTTATGTGCATATAGATATTAAAAATGTCATACTTCAGCAGTACCGCACCAGAGCATTGGCTTTGGATAATTTCCAAGAGCACAGAGGCGACTTTATAAAAATTTCGACAAAAATGGGCGCTGTATATTTTAGGCCTGTATCTATAGTCCGTACTTGAGCTTGAGTTCGACTCAAGTCGTATATTTGGTTGCGTTTGGTTCATAAACGTTTATAGAAAACCAGCAACCAAATATACGACTTGAGTCGAACTCAAGCTCAAGTACGGACTATAGATACGGGCCTTAGAGACTTTCCATGTGCTTTCCAAGGTAAACAATAGGCAGGCACACACGTATGGAATTTTCAACCGATCTGTCCCGTCATCCGCATCTGGCATCTCTGACACGCCCATCTGAGCCAGATCGGCGTGACAGAGATGCCAGATGTGGACGACGGGACAGATCGGTTGAAAATTCCCTACGTGTGCCTGACTATTACGTTATCTATATAACTTTGACACCGACAGAATAACTAAAATATTGAATAAATGAAGACATGTTTCGACGGGTTATATTTGAAACGTACAGCAGATGTATGAGATGTCTCATCTTATTTAAGCGTTTTAAGGCACATATAAATAATATGTTGGGTACCCAACTATGTTGACTATTGACAATTGTTTTCTCTTCCGGGTTTCGGGTTTTAAGTTTGCAACAACTATAACTTTATTATTTACGAACAAATTTTGTATTTTGTAGATTGTACTTGTCTTTACAATGACACCAAAATGAACATAATTGGTTCGTAAATAAGAAAGTTGGTTGTTGGTTTTATAACTCTACTAAGGGCATGACTATAATAATATTTTTACAGGCACAACATCATCCACACAGAAGAAAATCACTACAAGAGCGATGAATGCACAACAAGTCTTACAACGAGCGATGGTTTGAAAGAGCACAAGAAGATCCAAACAGGAGACAAACCTTACACATGTAATGAATGCACATCAAGTTTCACATCACGTTATTATTTGAAGAAGCACAAGAGGATCCACAGAGGCGAAAAACCTTACAAATGTAATAAATGCACATCAAGTTTCACTGAAACTAATGATTTGCAAAGGCACAAGAGGACCCACACAGGAGAAAAACCTTACACATGTGATGAATGCACATCAAGTTTTGCTGAATATACTAGTCTGAAAATGCACAAGAGGATCCACACAGGAGAAAAACCGTACAAATGTGATGAATGCACATCAAGTTTTGCTCAAAATACTAGTCTGAAAAACCACAAGAGGACCCACACAGGAGAAAAACCTTATAAATGTGATGAATGCACATTAAGTTTTACTCAGGTAGGTCATTTGAAATCACACAAAAGGATCCACACAGGAGAAAAACCTTACAAATGTGATGAATGCACATCAAATTTCACAGTAAGTAGTTCTTTGAGAAAGCACAAGATGATCCACAGAGGAGAAAGACCTTACAAATGTGATGAATGCACGTCAAGTTTTACAGCAAGTGATGGTTTGAAAACGCACAAGAATAACCACACAGGAGAAAAACCATATAAATGTGATGAATGCACATCAAGTTTCACATCAAATGATTATTTGAAAAAGCACAAGAGGATCCACACAGGAGAAAAACCTTACAAATGTGATAAATGCACGTTAAGTTTCATAGTAAGAAATAGTTTGAAGAAGCACAAGATGATCCACACAGAAGAAAAACCTTACAAATGTGATGAATGCACATCAAGTTTTACTCGGAGAGGTAGTTTGAAATCGCACAAGAATAACCACACAGGAGAAAAACCTTATAAATGTGACGAATGCACATCAAGTTTCGCATCAATTGATTATTTGAAAAAGCACAAGAGGAACCACACAGGAGAAAAACCTTACAAATGTGATAAATGCTCATCAAGTTTTACATCACGTAGTCATTTTAAAAGGCACAAGAGGATCCACACACGAGAAAAACGTTACAAATGTGATGAATGCACATCAAGTTTTACTCGAAGTGATCATTTGAAATCGCACAAGAGGATTCACACATGAGAAAAGCCCTACAAGTGTGATGAATGCACCTTAAGTATCATTGTAACTAGTAGTTCGAAAAAGCAGAAGAGGATGTCACCGGAGAAAAGCGAGCATTTGTTTGCTGATGGAAATATGTAATTGGTGGTAATTTGTGGGTTGATGGATAGAATTAACACTCCCGTGAATTTATAATGAAAGTGACTTATTAAAATTTAATTCGTAAACATGAAGGCGAGCCTCTGCCAGCCTTTGTTTACTGATGGAAATAGGTAATTGGTTGTTTATTAATTTATGGTTTATTAAATACACTTTTTTCTGTCAATTTGAATCTCGAGCCGAAATCGATTTCACAACAAATATTGTTAGAGCTGCGCTCCCAAAAAAATCACAAGTAGCAAATCGCCAGTGCATGAACTAGGCTTTACTTGATACTTAATAAATATCTACTAGTTAGTAATAACATAAATTGTTGCAGCCATGATATGATGCTTAATTGCTGGGAAGCCAACCCTATTGATAGACCAACATTTTCACAATTGGATGAGAAATTGCACCGCATTAGGAATCCTCAGAAATTCCAGATAGAGGAATTACCCAAGGATTGGATGAGAAAATCGGAATTCTACTAGAGGACAGTTGTTTCGGCGCTATTCCACAGCGTCGAACCACAAATCTGTTTTAAAGTGTATTCTCGGTATTTGGCTTTTATTGCAGCAGACACATTTGTATTAAGATTGAAAAGACGAGTTACTGGAGTGGCTATTAGCTGCCCATTATATTCACCGAGAAGTGATTGAGTAAATTACGGTGCGCATAAAGATCAATAGGCACCTTAAGCTGTTTATTGAGCAAGGATTGCCACTTCGGCAAATATAATTAGCGACCGGGAAATCCAAAACATATTTATTGCACCGCATTAGGAATCCTCAGAAATTCCAGATAGAGGAATTACCCAAGGATTGTAAGAACTGAGTGTGGCAACATGGTTTACCAAAACGAAATGCCGCACCAATCAGGGACCATCTTCAAGCCACCCCTCGCGGTGCATAATTCAAATTGCGCCCCACCCCAGCAACTCAAAAATTAGTTGTAAGAGTGCAGAGTAGGCAAGACTTCAATTCGTTACCTCCACCGGTATACATCGTTGTGTATTTATTATTGTTACATATTAATTATAGTCCACGTTATTTCCAAACCTACGAATTTTAATTACCTTTTCATTTACATTGGCAATACAACTCGCCTGGTCCTTTGATTACGTAACAACAGTGTTAAACAAGTAAAAATCTTCCTTGGCCACTACTTTTGCATTAAATATTTACAATTATTATTTTTCAGTATTATATTGACCGTGATGACCCATATTTGGTCATGAATACCAATCGCTTGGAGTCGGGACAAAGTGATTTTGGCAAAGTTCACTCCGCCTAATTTCCAAAATCTTTCTTCACCTCAACATTATGTCAATGAACATATCGGCGAAAAAGGCCATCCCGATGGATAGATGTGCATGAAACCGCAAATCTTCAGTCCCAGAGATGCTGAAAATTAAGTGATCACATTTGACATCGACGGAAAATCTGAGGACAGCGAAAGTGCCGAACAGTCTCCAATGTTGCGCACGTTTAGCGAATCGGATACGGAAGAAGTACCTTCTCCTGTAGTGCCCAACAGTACAGAGTGAGCAACAATGTCTGAAGTCAAGTTAAATTTCCCGCCCAAAAAACTGGGGAATTTCTTCCCTCCAAGTTTATTATTAATTAAATTTACTGTAAATTCAAAAGATTTGACAGCCCCAGCCCAGTGCCGTCCAAGTCGTATTATTATTTATTACCATTGGGCCAATTCCTCGCATATAGTTATTTTGTCTTCTGCTTCATAAACATCAGTTCTTATCAGGACTACTCTGAGTAAATCTTTGATTTCTGGTAAGTGATTTGCAGGTTTTAAGGTTATAAAATTATAAAAGTTAAGTTTTATTCTAAATTTACAGAGTTTAAGTGAAATCGCTTTCCTGTTGCAATGGTTTTTACACCACAACATGATGCCTTCATCCTGAAGGCTCATTATCGAAGTGGAACACTAAATGAAGACGGCACATGGACATATTCATTACAATCGTGTATGAATCAATTTAACGAAGCCTTCCCCGATGTCAACATTACTTACAAAATATTTATCCAGCATAAAACACGTATTATTCAGCGCTTTGAAGGAAATAATTGTATTTGTAAGGGCAAGTCAACTGGAAGACCGTCTACCTTAACAGAAGAGATTGTTGCCGATGTCCAACAACGGCTTGAACAAAGACCAACAAAATCTATAAGAAAACTTTCAGCACAAACAGGTTGGTTCTTAATTTTAGGGTGCAAAAAAGTTATTTTTTATCATTCAAGCGGTCTTTATGTCATACAAATTTTAATGTTTAAATTCGCTTACAGGAGTATCGTATGGGAGTTGCCGAAAAGTCGCGAAGAAAATTCTCCATTTGCACCCGTATAAGGTATCGGTAGTTCAACAACTTCACCCGCTTGATTTTCAAAATAGAATTGATTATTGCAATTGGTTTAATCAGCATTTAAATGATAGCAATATGCTGGACAGGACCTTTTTCACTGATGAGGCGTGGTTTCACTTATCAGGATATGTGAACAGCCAAAATTATCATACATGGGCTACAGAAAATCCTCATACGTTCATCGAAACAGATTTACATCCACTTAAAATTGGTGTTTGGGTAGCAATTTCGAGACGTCGGATAATTGGCCCAATATTTTTCAATGAAACAATCAATGCGGAGCGTTACCGAACAATCATCCTGGGTGCATTTCTTAATCAGGTGCATGATGATGAACAAATAATGGGTTATTTTCAGCAAGACGAAGCCACTGCTCATACTGCCTTTGCGACATTTAATTATTTAAGGGAATATTACGATGATCGATTGATAAGCTAAGGAATAAGGCCAGCACGTTCACCAGAAATCACTCCGTGTGATTTTTATCTTTTCGGACATTTGAAAAATAATGTTTTTAAAAATAGGATGCACAACCTAAACCAACTCCAAGAAGCAATCGAAGAAGAGATAAGAAACATAACTCCAGAGCAGCTCCAATATGTTTTTGAAAATAAAAAACGTAGAATTAACATCTGCCTTGAAAACGAAGGCCGCCATTTTCAACATTTGTTGTAAACTTTTATTGTAACGTTTTAAAATATGCAATTATGATTAAATATTTAATTCATTTTGTTGTTGTTTTGTTCTTTGCTACGCCACTGGAAAAATAATCTAGGGGATATTCTTTTTACATTTTCAGTTATACCAACATGCGTGTTTGGTTGCCTACTTATCAAACCTCAAGCATTGTTGCTCACACTGTATTTCAAATCCTAGTTATCATGCTCTACCAAATTTACCAGCACCAGTTAATAATGAAGATGTAGACATTCACCAGACAATTGCCATTACGACTGAATCGAAAGGCGTCGATTAGGATATTCCTTATGTACATTCGACTGGGAATGAACACAACTGTGAAATGATAATTAAGGCTGATAGATCTCGCATACGTAAAAATGTTTCAAGATATCAACCCAGAGAAATGCTTATGCCCGATTTGATAAAGACTGTAGGTACATACTTATCAAAAAGTGCGTGTACTTCATAGTTCATAGTATAGTATAGTACATAGTTCATTTGGCATTAATATATTTTCTGACGTTTAAATTAATGACAATGACATTTATTTTAAATTAATGATTAAATTTACATTAATCTTTAGTTTTCTACACTTTCGTAGAAAAAATAGTATGTAACACTCTTGCGGAAATGGCCATTGCAAAACTCGTATGAATGGAGCACTCGCTGGCGCTCGTGCTCCAACTTTCATACTGTTTTGCAATGAAGCCCTTTCCGCACTCTTATTACAATATACTATTTGACAAACCTAAGTGCAATAAATTAAATTATATTTTCACATGTTCTGTACAGTTATGATCTACTTTTTGTCACGTAGATTCGTGCATTATAGAACAGTGTTATTAGTTTCTCACACGATCGAGCTCTATATCACTTTGGCCTCCGTTGCTTCAGCCACTGTAAGTAGAAGTTACAACTAAGTTACAACATTCCGATAATTTCCATGGAAATAATCCACTATAAAGTAGTTCGTTTCACATTTTTCTGTTAAAAATTCGGGCTTTTTTGTTTCTAATTTCAACCAATCTTTGTTCATCATCAAAACTTCGATGCGTTATGTTTCTGTTAAACGTACCATAATTATTGAGAAACACTTTCTAATACAGTTTAATTTACCACATTATTTGATAAACACAAACGAACATTAGAAAATCGTATTTGTTCGACTTGTATCATTTGTTTCCAAGGCAGTTTTTAATTTTTCACATTTTTGCCATCAGGCATTAAAATCGATTATCTTAGAAATTTTTTTTATACATCGTGTATTTTTAGATATTCGCGAATATAAAAACAAACGCTATCAAATTTGTTAATAGAAAAATTTAGGTTGCCATTTAAAAAGTATCAATGACGTTATTGTCAAAAAGTGATGCGTCACAAAAAAAAATCAAAACCGTCAAATTGTGGCATATAATTAGCTATCAAACTTTTGTTAATTTTTTTTATACAGTGAGCAACAATGCTTGAGGTTTGATAGGTAGGCAACCAAATACGCATGTTGGTATAACTGAAAATGTAAAAAGAATATCCCCTAGATTGTTTTTCCAGTGGCGTAACAAAGAACAAACAAAACAACAACAAAATGAATAAAATATTTAATCATAATTACATATTTTAAAACGTTACAATAAAAGTTTACAACAAATGTTGAAAATGGCGGCCTTCGTTTTCAAGGCAGATGTTAATTCTACGTTTTTTATTTTCAAAAACATATTCGAGCTGCTCTGGAGTTATGTTTCTTATCTCTTCTTCGATTGCTTCTTGGAGTTGGTTTAGGTTGTGCATCCTATTTTTAAATACATTATTTTTCAAATGTCCGAAAATAAAAAAATCACACAGAGTGAGGTCTGGTGAACGTGGTGGCCATATTCCTGAGCTTATCAATCGATCATCGTAAAATTCCCTTAAATAATTAATTGTCGCAAAGGCAGTATGAGCAGTGGCTCCGTCTTGCTGAAAAGAACCCATTATTTGTTCATCATCATGCACCTTATTAAGAAATGCACCCAGGATGATTGTTCGGTAACGCTCCGCATTGATTGTTTCATTGAAAAATACTGGGCCAATTATCCGACGTCTCGAAATTGCTACCCAAACACCAATTTTAAGTGGATGTAAATCTGTTTCGATGAACGTATGAGGATTTTCTGTAGCCCATGTACGATAATTTTGGCTGTTCACATATCCTGATAAGTGAAACCACGCCTCATCAGTGAAAAAGGTCCTGTCCAACATATCGTTATCATTTAAATGCTGATTAAACCAATTGCAATAATCAATTGTTTTTTGAAAACCAAGTGGGTGTAGTTGTTGAACTACCGATACCTTATACTGGTGCAAATGGAGAATTTTCTTCGCGACTTTTCGGCAACTCCCATACGATACTCCTGTAAGCGGATTTAAACATTAAAATTTGTATGCCATAAAGACCGCATGAATGATAAAAAATAACTTTTTTGCACCCTAAAATTAAGAACCAACCTGTTTGTGCTGAAAGTTTTCTTATAGATTTTGTTGGACTTTGTTCAAGCCGTTGTTGGACATCGGCAACAATCGCTTCTGTTAAGGTAGACGGTCTTCCAGTTGACTTGCCCTTACAAATACAATTATTTCCTTCAAAGCGCTGAATAATACGGGTTTTATGCTGGATAAATATTTTGTAAGTAATGTTGACATCGGGGAAGGCTTCGTTAAATTGATTCATACACGATTGTAATGAATATGTCCACGTCCCGTCTTCACTAAGTGTTCCACTTCGATAATGAGCCTTCAGGATGAAGGCATCATGTTGTGGTGTAAAAACCATTGCAACAGGAAAGCGATTTAACTTAAACTGTGTAAATTTAGAATAAAACTTAACTTTTATAATTTTATAACCTTGCAAATCACTTACCAGAAATCAAAGATTTACTCAGAGTAGTCCTGATAAGAACTGATGTTTATGAAGCAGAAGATAAAATAACTATATGCGAAGAATTGGCACAATGGTAATAAATAATAATACGACGCGGGCGGCACTGGGCTGGGGCTGTCAAATCTTTTGACTTTACAGTAAATTTAATTAATAATAAACTTTGAGCGAAAAAATTCCCCAGTTTTTTGGGCGGGAAATTTAACTTGACTTCAAACATTGTTGCTCACTCTGTATAATAACAGGCTCCACTTAGGAGATTCCTAACTTTCGTACACACCCTGTATGTATGATTTAATTTTGACAATTGGCATCACTGCACTTGGTTAAACTATAACCTCAAAATTGACTAATGTTTTTATTACTGAAGCAGTTTTTATAAAGTATAGAACTGAATAGGCATCATACGGGCATAAAATGGATTATGATAAATCTGAAGATGAAGTAGATTTAATTATTCCAAGCATTCAGATTAAAACTGAAAACTACTCTTCCGAGGACAAGATTGAGAATCTAATCGAAGCAGTTGATTCCAAACAGGGTAAGCGTATTGAAGTTAAGTTGAAAACTAATATTCAAATATTGCACACAAGTCTTATTAGCTTTACAACAATAGTATATTGTGTGGTTAGTACAGGAAGTGATATTCCCGGCCGATGCGGTAATTGATGTCCGAGCCATCAGGCGAGGACAGCAAGCCGAAGAGGCCGGGAAGGCACTTCATGTGCATACTATTCTGACACCCATCGCAATATTTTTGCAAGTTTTGTAAAAATATGGAAGACAAAGAAGAAATTATTTGTTGTACACCTCTAAGGCCCAGTTTTACAATCGTGGAACATCCTTGTTCCTGGTCCAATTACCTAGGATACAATTGTTTCAACAATTGTATCCTAGGTAATTGAACCAGGAACAAGGATGTTCCATGATTGTAAAACCGGCCCTAAGGATATTGCATTCCCGCCTTAGGCCAGGAATAAAAATATTGCAGTACAGTTATTTCACCGTTTACATATCAACCGTCATCACTACAAGAATTGTCCATTTTGTGGAGTACATGTACGTGTAGGTTTGAAAACGACTGTTTGTAGGACGATGGGAGAAAAATTGTATTTTTGCCGCAAATGTCAAACAAAACAGATCTTACAATGCAAATTGACCATTACTAGTGTTGCATATTGATAGATTGTTCCGTATACTTGCCTGAGAAAATATGTAGACAAATTTACACCCTTTTGCATGTTCTAAGTATGAACGTTACAATTTTTTATTACGGGAGATCACTCTGCAATAATCTGTCAAGCCGCACAAGATCGATGTCTCTCACTGAGTTTAGGTTATTCCTTAAAACATATTTCTTAACGAAAGGGTAAAGGGAGAGTTTTTTTCAGATCGTCTGTAACTATTTGTGTAATTGTGATTATTTCTGTAAAATGCAGATGAAACTGTAACTGTATTTTACACAGCTATTGTACAACACTATGTTCTTTTTCAATAAATGTTATTATTATTATTATTACTATTATAAATCTCTAAAAATATTTTCGTAAATAAAGGCGGAAAGACCCTATGAGATCGATAGCCTAATAAAGATTGTTTATATATATTTTCGTTACGTTAATAGCTGTATGTACAGTCGTGCTCACATAAATCTAGTACAAGAAATTAGGTTACAATAGCAATTTTATATAGCAATGCCAGTTTGTTTGTACTAGATTTATGTGAGCATGACTATACGTTATCAACAATTTACGGTGTAACACTATTCCCATTCTTTTCAGTGTTACCACCACTGAGAAGTTTTTCGTATTGTACAAACAACCATAGCTCAGATGACGAAAGTGATTCACAGGTACGTAGAAGACTAGATGAGAATCGTGTTTTTGTAAGACCCCCACACTTTCAGGACAACTCATGTATGGTGAAGATAGAAGAGGACACTGTGCAGTTCAATGAGATCAAACCGTACACATGTGAAACGTGTGATGCTGCATATGACGGCTTGGCAAGTTACGAAGTGCACTTGGGGGAAAAACACGGACGCTATGAGAGAGACGCCGAGCAATGTGAAATGTAAGAAAAATATGAAACACTCTTTGAGTTTAAAACGTAATTGTAAGCAGGGAATCTGAACGAAATGTTTTTATCGTTTCGTTTAAGCTGCAATAAAAACAATTTTATTTCCATTATCCATATATATATATATATATATACAAAAAAAATAACTTTCAATTACTTTTTATCATACCTGCATCACTATCTTTGTTTATCGGACTAATTAGCTTTCCAGGATGCTGTCTTTCTGGCATGGCGTGTTTTAAGATTGCCTAGTAACAACATATTTATTGACTAACCTTGATCGGCAATAAACGTCACACAATACTAATTTTGATTGAAATAGATATTAAATGTACACCTATTATTGCTAGAAATCCGAAAACCAGAAACCAGAAGCTTCATACTCCTTATTATTGGTTATTTGGGAACTAGCAGTTGCTACCTTCAGAATTTCGGGCTGTTTATTGTTGAGGGCACTCTTCCAGAATCAATATACAAGGTGTATCTAAATGCTTGTAATTACGTCACCATGTAAAATATTTTTGTTCCGCTCCAGTAAAAATAGTACTATTTTTTTCGAGGCAACAGGGTTTTTTTCCGATAATTTTACTGGTACTATATTGTCAGATTTTAAACAATATTATTTTTACAGGCTCAACATAAAAGATGGTTTGAAGATACACAAAATGATCCACACAGAAGAAAAACCTTTCAAGTGTGATGAGTGCACCTTAAGTTTCACTACAAACGGTAACTTGAAGACACACCAAATGATCCACACAGATGAAAAGCCTTTCAAATGTGATGAGTGCAACTCCAGTTTTGCTACATCAAGTCGACTGAAAAGACACCAAATGAGCCACACAGGGCAAAAGCCCTACAAATGTGATGAATGCAGCCTAACTTTTGCCCAAACAGCTTATTTGAAGGCACACAAAATCACCCACACCGGGGAAAAGCCTTTCAAATGTGATGAGTGCACCTTAAGTTTCACGAGAACAAGTCTTTTGAAAGCACATCAAATGATCCACACAGGTGAAAGGCCTTACAAATGTGATAAATGCAGCTCAAGTTACACTCACACAAGCAGTTTGAAGATGCACAAAATGATCCACACAGGACACAGGCCTCACAAATGTGATGAATGCATCTTAAGTTTCGCTAAAAAGGGAAATCTGAAAAAACACAAAATGATCCACACAGGAGAAAAACCTTATAAATGTAATGAATGCACCTTAAGTTTCCGTCAAAAGGGTAATTTGAAGATGCACGAGGTGATCCACACAAGCGAAAGGCCTTACAAATGTGATGAATGCACCTCAAGTTTCAATCGAATTGCTGATTTGAGGAGACATGACATGATCCACACAGGAGGAATTTATTGAGGAGCGTACTCATAGAAGGCGAACCTTGCCGGATATTCTTAAAGGTGTTGAAGGTCTGTGGAAATACGTGTTTAGATATAAAAAATCTTTAAATTTAACTTTAGAAAAAAGTTTCTTTCAAAATTATTGATTCGCCTGCCATAATGCATATTAATTTTTTTAATGGAAAACAATTTATTTTTGTGGATTTCACCCTCTTGCTTTGTGTCACTATACAGTCTGTTCTATAAAAAGTGTTAATGCAATTAAAGGCAGGATGGTGAAGAGGCAAAAGTAAATCACTGTCTAAGCCAGGGGTCTCCAAACTACGGCCCGCGAGCACCACCAATCACCACATGTCCAGTATGTTGGTACGACGACCTAGCTAGGTCTTGGCCCTTGGGACTTAGTAGAGAAGCTAGTGTGGCCCTTAGGCTGAAAAGTTTGGAGACCCCTGGTCTAAGCGGTGGTGAAGTTATTGGGCATAATTGGTTATTGACTCACAACCAGTGGTTGATTGTGTTGGTTCATTGTATTTCAAATAATCGTCGAATTAAAATAATAAATCAAAAGTCAACAATCAAACATATAATATCAAAGAATTATTCATTAATAAAAATAAAAATTTAACGTTGTTACATACTTACAAAAAGAATTTTCGGGATAAATTAGGAGAAACAATAGAAAGCCTAAAAGGAGAAATTTATGTTGCCGGAGATTTTAATTGTAGAGTAGGCAGAGGTGATAACATATTTAACAGAATAATAGGTAAACATGGCGAAAACGTAAGGAATGATAACGGGAAGAGAATGCTAGACTTCTGTTTAATAGACGACCTTATTATAACAAATACATTCTACAACCACAAAGAAGTACATACATATACGAGAGAAGAAAGGGCAAGGAACAAAAAATCAGTTATCGACTATATTTTAATATATAGAGAACATCGTAGTAATATAATCGATACAAAGGTTAGAAGAGGATTCGAAATTGATAGCGACCACTACCTATTGATATCAAAAATAAAATAAAACACAGTAGAAGTAAACGATAGACATGATAAAGAAATAAAGAAAGAAAGAGAGACGACAAAACTATACAAATTGAGAGAGGAAGAAGTAGCCAAAGAGTACACAAAAATGGTGACAGAGTTAATATCGCAAAAAAAGAGAATACAAAAGAGATGGACATTATAAAGTTATGGGAAACAATAAGAAACATTATGAAAGAGGCAGCAAAAATAACATGTGGAACAGTGAGGAAAACAAACAAGAAGAAACAAACGAGATGGTGGACATAAGAAATTAAAGAGGAAATTAAAAATAAAAAGCTGGCCTGGAAGCAATACCTAAATGATAAATCAGACGCAAAATATGACCAGTATAAAGAAAGCCGAAAGAAAGTCAAAGAAGTAATACTATAAGCGAAACAAAAGTCATGGGAAGAATTTGGAGAAAGAATGGAAAGAAACAGCAGAGAAAAACAGAAGTTGTTCTATAATGTTATCAAGAGCTCCAGAAAAGAAAAAAAACAAACAGACTGTGAAATCAAGAGCAAACAAGGAAATATATTAAGGGAAGATGAACAAATTATGAACAGATGGAGGGAATATTTCATGTCATTATTAAATGCTGAGGAAAACAATGATAGAGAGAGAAGAAATTACACAAAACCGAGAACGAAGAGATAACAGAAAAAGAATTAGACATAGTAATTAAGAGCCCGAAAAACGGAAAAGCGGCAGGAAAGGACCAAATAACAGCAGAAATGATGAAAACCATCGGCGAAGAAGCGAAGAAACTACTATTAAAAGTATATAATGGAGTCTGGGAAGAGGAGCGGATACCGGACGACTGGAGGACCGCACTTGTGGTACCAATATACAAAACAGGCGACAGAAAAGAATGTGGTAACTATAGAGGCATCAATCTAATAAGTGCTGGAATGAAAATATTAGAGAAGATTATAGAAAACAAAGTAAGGACAACAGTAGAAACGACATTACACGAGGCACAAAGTGGTTTCCGGAAAAGGAGGAGTATACAAGACCATATTTTCACAATCAAACAGATCATAGAGAAGAAACAAAAACAAAATAAAAAAGTATACATGGGATTCATAGATATAAAAAAAGCATTTGATACGGTCAACAGAAAGAAACTCTGGAAAATATTGGAAGAAAGAGGTTTGAGCGCGAAAATCATAAACATTATCAAAATGATATACGAAAACAACAACAATATAATAGTGTACAACAACAACGAATCAAAGTTCTTCAAGACCAAAGACGGGCTGAGACAAGGAGGAAGCCTAAGTCCGATTCTATTTATCATCTACATGGACGAGATAATAAGAAAATGTCAAGCAGGAACAAGAGAAATGGAAATAGGATACAGAAGAATGAGGAACATCAGTGTGAAACAAGGAGCGTTCGCAGACGACGTATTACTGGCGAATGAAGAAACAAAATTACAAAAGAACATGGAGATACGGGACGAGACACTTAAAAAGTACCAAATGGAAATAAATACGGATAAAACTAAAGTAATGGTAGTGGGAGGTATGGAAGCGATGAACATCAAATTAAAAGACACCAAAATTGAACAAGTGGATAAAATTAAATACTTGGGGGTAGTATTCAACAGTAACGGGGAACAAGTGAGTGAGATTGACATGAGGATTAAGAAGGCTACAAGTACTTACCATGAACTGAACAAAACCATCCTACGCAGAAAAGAAATATCGACCAAAACAAAAACTAAATTATACAAGACACTACTAAGACCAGTATCATATTTGGATGTGAGACGTGGAATCTGAAAAAAAGGGAGAAGGAAAGAATACAAGCTGTGGAAATGAAATACCTGAGACGAACGAAAGGGGTAACAAAATTCGACAAGATCAGAAGCCCAGTAATAAGAAATGAACTAGAAATAGAATCGACCCTGGAATTTATTGAAAAGAGACAGTTAGGATGGTGGGGTCACATGCACAGGATGAAAGAAGACAGACAACCAAAACTTGTGTGGGAAGCAAAATGCAAGAAGACCGGACGAGGCAGACCAAAGAAAACCTGGGACGACACGATTAAAGAGATATTAACAAAACGAGGACTAACAACGATACAGGCAAAGAACAATATATATATATATATAACCATCATCAGAGGCATATTTATTTAATCTTTATATATCTTGAATTTATTTGAATGTAATTTTAAATTTGATAGCTGCAAAAATAAAAATATAAAATGAATTCAATAAAGGCTAACTGAAGAATTAGTTGGCAGTATTTTATTTACCAATCGTTTGCACAACATTTTAAAATGAATAAATCATATTGAATCCATATATGTATGCATTTGTGTTTTACTCACCAACAAAAATTACTAACAGTCACATTGCCCATAAAACGAACAAAATTAAGTCGTCACGATGATTTCAAAAATCAAACATAACGTAAAGCACTATCACTAAATCACAAGTCAAAGACTCTAATGTTACTTGAATTTTAAGAATTCATGTAATGTGCAGTTAAGGAAATTTAATGTATTCAATTGCATTGAAGGATGAATAGTTAAGGAAATTAAACGTATGCATTCAATTGTATTTACGGATGAATTGAATTACTGCACTAGATCTTTTAAAAGTTTACATTTTACACGATTTTCAGAGTCAAAAGTAATCACTTTTTGAATGATCGTAGATAAAAATAAAAATGTAATTGGGTCTGATTTGCTGTAAAAATATTGCTTGCTAAGTAGTAGATTACACAAAATATTCAATTAAAAAAAAGTACCTACCCCTAATTTACCTGCTTAATTCTTAAAATATTTACCGTTTACCGGTAAATGAAAATCTCTGCAATTCAGGTTGTCCTAAATTGTGGGTAATGAAGAAGGGCGATAATGAAGTGTTTCAATCTGTGAAACAGTTCGATATTACATGCAATGTAGGAAACATGATTTGTTTATACAGGGTGAGTCAACAGTACGGGATCGGAGGATATCTCGTTTAATTTAGGAAATACAAAAAAAAAAGTTTCAGCATACTGAAAAGTGCACTAACAACTTTTCTCAGTTAAAATTTTTGAATTGGAGCCCAAGTTCATAGTTATTGGCGTTCTTTTGTTTTTCGAAAAATCGTCATTACTCCCTTATTTTAAGAAATATTTAAAAAATACAAAAACGTTCAGCATGCGCTATCGGTTCTCTAAAACAATTGTATTTACAATTATTTTCTATTTTATCAAATAACAAAATGGCGACTGAAGACAAATTTCGAAACAAGATATTTTGAAAATCACTCGATTGATTTTTAAAAATAAAACATTTATGAAATCCTTAAACTATGTTATAACATTTGTCTGAAACATTTTTTTCGATCTGTCCAAAAGAGTTATTATTCAAATTGAATTACAAGATAAATTTTAACAAACTGCAACAATCATTTAAAACAAAGTAGGCTAACCTTAAGTTAGGCCATTAAACAAGTTGAGGCACGTATTTTATAGTTTGTACGTTTAAATTTAAATACTTTTTGATCTTGTGCTTCAGAAATTTCTGCTTCATCTTGAAAAGTTTCTTTCACGTTTATCATTTGTGTGCGTATTTTGCATAATTTATGTATACAAATGCATAATTATCAAAACAGACAAATGTTATAAGATAGTTCAAGGATTTTATAAATGTTTTATTTTTAAAAATCGATTGATTGGTTTTCAAAATATCTTGCTTAGAAATTTTTGATTGGTCGCCATTTTGTTATTTGATAAAATAGAAAATAATTGTAAATACAAATGTTTTAGAGAACCGAAAGCGCATGTTGAACGTTTTTGTATTTTTTAAATATTCCTTAAAATAAGGGAGTAATGACAATTTTTCGAAAAACAAAAGAAGGCCAATAACTATGAACTTGGGTTCCAATTCAAAAATATTAACTAAGAAAAGTTGTTTGTTTCAATGAGTTCTAACTGCCATTTTCGGGAGTTACAACTTAGTATTAACACCCTGTATATATGGTATATGCTCTGACACCGTACTACTGAAGCATAACGATGCTCCGGACGTCCGGACCGCATAACTGCGGTCCGGACTATCACGACACTTCTGTACTATGATGTGTGACACTTGATGTGCATTCGTTACATTTGTAAGGCTTTTCTCATGTGTGGATCTTCTTGTGCCAATTCAAATTACGATTTGCAGTGAAACTTGCTGTGCATCCATCACATTTGTAAGGTTTTTCTGCTGTGTGGATCTTCTTGTGATTCTTCAAATTACCATTGGCAGTGAAAGTTGCTGTGCATTCATCACATTTATAGGCTTTTCACTTGTGTGTATCCTCTTATGCATTTTCAATTTACTGCTTGTTGTGAAACTTGATGTGCACTCATCACATGCGAAAGGTTTTTCTCCTGTGTGGATCCTCTTGTGCCTTTTTAAACTCACACTTACTGTGAAACTTGAGATGCATTCATCACATTTGTAAGGCTTTTCTCCTGTGTGGATCCTTTTATGGACTTTCAAAGCACTATTTTGCATGAAACTTGATGTGCATTCATCGCATTTGTAAGGTTTTTCTCTTGTGTGGATGTGGATCCTCTTATGCATTTTCAATTTATAGTTTTCTGTGAAACTTGATGTGCATTCATCACATGCGAAAGGTTTTTCGCCTGTGTGGATCTTCTTGTGTTTCGTCAAATTACCTTTATAGGTGAAACTTGCTGTGCATTCATCACATTTGTATAGTTTTAGTCCTCCGTGGATCATCTTGTGACTTTTCAATTTATCACTTCCTATGAAACTTGCTGTGCATTCATCACATTTGTAAGGTTTTTCTCCTGTGTGTATCTTCTTGTGTTTCTTCAAATTACCATTATCATTGAAAGTTGCTGTGCATTCATCACATTTGTAAGGTTTTTCTCCTAAGTGGATCCTCTTGTGCCTTTTCAAATGATGTTTTGTTGTGAAACTTGATGTGCATTCATCACATTTGTAAGGTTTTTCCCCATTGTGGATCACCTTGTGCTTTTTTAAACTCTCACTCACTGCAAACCTTGAGATGCATTCATCACTCATGTGGACGTTTTCTTCTGTGTGGATGATGTGCCTGTAGAAATAATATTGTATAGTGTTTCAATTATGTGATACAGAATCAGTAGAGAAATAATTGCATGTGAAATTATCAAATAGAGGATATATTTGATAATTTCATGTCATAATTTTTTGTTATTGCAAGCAAGTACTTCTTATTGTTGAAAACGAATACATTCAAAATTTCAGTTGATTGTAGCGTATTTCAAAATCATTTTATGATCATCTCTGATTCAAATGTAACAAATAACTTTCTTACATTTCATTTTGGGCACTGTTTCTTATATGTTGGCCATGTTTGTTCTCTAAATGCACCTCGTAACTTGCTAAGCCGTCGTAAGTAGCATTACACGTTTGACATGTGTATGGTGTGACCGCATTGATCTGCACCGATTCGTATTCTATCTTTACTACACAATCATTGCCCTGAAAATATAATGTGCTGCAAACTATATAAATCCTCAGCTGGTTTTCTACATACCTCACTACGTTCATATGAACTCAAGTTGGATTTGCAATTCAATAAACTTCTCACTGGATGTAAACCTGGCAACAAAGTAGGACATTAATATCTAATGCTATTTTGAGAGAATCGTATAAACAACAATGTTTTATCAAAAATCTTATAAAGTCAGTATGAAAAGGCAAATTGGTACTTTCAGCACCCTCGAACACATAGTAATTTGCAAGTAAGTTTCATAGGTGATTTACACTAAGCCTACAGGGCCACGATGGCGAATTCACATACTCGAGGAAGGATCCCGTGCCAGGTGATTACGCAGTTTGATAAACAATTCGTATTGTCAGTTACTGCGCAACTTGTTTCATTATATATAATAAACAAACCTTGTATGCAATCGCCTGTATTAATGGAATCCTCATTCTCCTCCTCGAAAGAGTAATTTTCAATTTTAATCTGAGCATTTGTAAGGCTTGAGTCCATTTCAACTTCAGACATAAAGGAATCCATTTTCAATGTTGTCTGTTACAGCCTTCTGTATAAATAGATGTTCAGAGCCAGGTGCAATCAATGATCAGTCTTCACCATTTCGTTTTGTATAAATTACAAATAATACGAATAAATTGTTAAAAATCGGCAAGTTTTGTGGTTATGGAATGCCAAAACAAACTAAACAAACACCGCATTCGTTGCTAACTTCCGTTCAGCCAGTGTTCCCAAATATAAAATTTTCAAATCCACTAGATGAGTTCCTTAAACTGCTACAATTCCGCCAGATGGCAGACAATTGACTATTAATTAAATTTTAAACCAGAGCTCCGTTGTAATCATTATACATTTGTTATTGTGTATTTAAATGCATAATATATATATTGTAAAATAAGGCGAATTTGATTTACATAATAAATATTGCAAATAAAATTAAATTTAAATATGGGCGGCAATTTTTTTGTCGTTTAGTTAGGTAGTCATTCGTTGCTAACTTCCGTTCTGCCAGTGTTCCCAAACATAAAATTTTCAAATCCACTAGATGAGTTCCTTAAACTGCTACAATTCCGCCAGATGGCAGACAATTGACTATTAATTAAATTTTAAACCAGAGCTCCGTTGTAATTATCATACTTTTGTTATTGTGTATTTAAATGCATAATATGTATTGTAAAATAAGGCGAATTTGATTTACATAATAAATATTGCAAATACAATTAAATTTAAATATGGGCGACATTTTTTTGGTCGTTTAGTAGGTAGTCATTCGTTGCTAACTTCCGTTCTGCCAGTGTTCCCAAACATAAAATTTTCAAATCCACTAGATGAGTTCCTTAAACTGCTACAATTCCGCCAGATGGCAGACAATGGACGATTAATTAAATTTTAAACCAGGGCTCCGTTGTAATTATCATACTTTTGTTAATGTGTATTTAAATGCATAATATATATTGTAAAATAAGGCAAATTTGATTTACATAATAAATATTGTGACGTACCTGAAGGGCAGTCGGCGCGTTAGGCCGTGGAGCGAGTGGAGGGTCCCTTCGAAGTAGTGACGAGGGCCAGGCTCTCGGTGTCAGAGAGTGGGGGGGGGGGGGGGTTAAAAAAAAGGCTCCACGTAATTTTACCTCGTTGCTACTTCGTCGCAAGGGTGGCTCCACCCTACCTGCGTGGGTGGACGACAGACAGTCAGCGAAGTTCAGAAATCACGAACTGTCACAACGCTGACCGTTTGGCGCCAACACCACCAGGTTTAAATCTCGCAGTGAGAATAGAAAACTGTAAATGAGAAAATGCGGGGGGAACAAAAAATAACAGGTGTGAGTTTGTAGTGTAATATCGGCGTTTATTCACACACACAAATGACGGACACCGTGTCCGCGCTCCTGAAAAAAATACCTCCGAACGCCACCCTTTCGCGCAGGGTTTACTCTATTCGGCCGAATAAAATAAGCTCCTAATCGCGCGATTGAAAGGGCCGAGGGAGCGACCTTTCTCGTACACTAGCGCAAAACACGTACGACACGAAACACGTAGACGCACTCTTACACAAAGAATAAACAGAAAAGTGGCTCAATCGAGCACACAAAAAAAGAATTTATATATATTTGGATCTGGCCTGAGTTCCTGATGGTCTCGCCGGTGGCTGGGTTCAGCTCCGGGATGTCGGCGGTTTCCGTCGAGGACGCCTGGGCTTGGTCCGCGGCCTCCAGCCAAGAATGGTTTTGGCCGAGCTGTTTAGCCCGTAGCCAAACGCCTGGAAGCACATGGCCTTAATCAAAATGGCCGGACACGTGGCTTCACGAAGAGGAGAAGAAATAACTACTTACTCAGGTGTTATGAGCGTGTTCTCTGCCCCGTAGTCGGTGCCTCAATCCCCCTCAAGGGTGGTTAGCTGAGAACCGTTGATTATTCCCGTAAACCGGATGGTGATATACCTTATCTGCAACGGTTCTTCTGGCACGATCTATACTGGGCACGAGTCAATTCAGTTCTGCCTCATGGCGGCGCTCCGCCGGCGAATTTTAAAAATCGCTCACGGGGAGACGCGGCACCACAACAAAAAAATGCAAGCATGGTTGCCTACCGTGCAGGTCTATACGCCAGTTAATTATTAAAAAGCAGTTTCTGCCAACGCTATTTTTGGACCGTTACAATATTGCAAAAAAAAAAATTAAATATGGGCGGCAATTTTTTGTCGTTTAGTTAGGTAGTCATTCGTTGCTAACTTCCGTTCTGCCAGTGTTCCCAAACATAAAATTTTTAAATCCACTAGATGAGTTCCTTAAACTGCTACAATTCCGCCAGGTGGCAGACAATTGACTATTAATTAAATTTTAAACCAGGGCTCCGTTGTAATTATCATACTTTTGTTATTGTGTATTTAAATGCATAATATATATTGTAAAATAAGGCGAATTTGATTTACATAATAAATATTGCAAAAAAAATTAAATTTAAATATGGGCGGCAATTTTTTTGTCGTTTAGTTAGGTAGTCATTCGTTGCTAACTTCCGTTCTGCCAGTGTTCCCAAACATAAAATTTTTAAATCCACTAGATGAGTTCCTTAAACTGCTACAATTCCGCCAGGTGGCAGACAATTGACTATTAATTAAATTTTAAACCAGGGCTCCGTTGTAATTATCATACTTTTGTTATTGTGTATTTAAATGCATAATATATATTGTAAAATAAGGCGAATTTGATTTACATAATAAATATTGCAAATACAATTAAATTTAAATATGGGCGGCAATTTTTTTGTCGTTTAGTAATGTAGTCATTCGTTGCTAACTTCCGTTCTGCCAGTGTTCCCAAACATAAAATTTTCAAATCCACTAGATGAGTTCCTTAAACTGCTACAATTCCGCCAGATGGCAGACAATTCACTATTAATTAAATTTTAAACCAGGGCTCCGTTGTAATTATCATACTTTTGTTATTGTGTATTTAAATGCATAATATATATTGTAAAATAAGGCGAATTTGATTTACATCATAAATATTGCAAAAAAAATTAAATTTAAATATGGGCGGCAATTTTTTTGTCGTTTAGTTAGGTAGACATTCGATGCTAACTTCCGTTCTGCCAGTGTTCCCAAACATAAAATTTTCAAATCCACTAGATGAGTTCCTTAAACTGCTACAATTCCGCCAGATGGCAGACAATTGACTATTAATTAAATTTTAAACCAGAGCTCCGTTGTAATTATCATACTTTTGTTATTGTGTATTTAAATGCATAATATATATTGTAAAATAAGGCGAATTTGATTTACATAATAAATATTGCAAATACAATTAAATTTAAATATGGGCGGCAATTTTTTTGTCGTTTAGTTAGGTAGTCATTCGTTGCTAACTTCCGTTCTGCCAGTGTTCCCAAATATAAAATTTTCAAATCCACTAGATGAGTTCCTTAAACTGCTACAATTCCGCCAGATGGCAGACATTGACGATTAATTAAATTTTAAACCAGAGCTCCGTTGTAATTATCATACTTTTGTTATTGTGTATTTAAATGCATAATATATATTGTAAAATAAGGCGAATTTGATTTACATAATAAATATTGCAAATAAAATTGAATTTAAATATGGGCGGCAATTTTTTTGTCGTTTAGTTAGGTAGTCATTCGTTGCTAACTTCCGTTCTGCCAGTGTTCCCAAACATAAAATTTTCAAATCCACTAGATGAGTTCCTTAAACTGCTACAATTCCGCCAGATGGCAGACAATTGACTATTAATTAAATTTTAAACCAGGGCTCCGTTGTAATTATCATACTTTTGTTATTGTGTATTTAAATGCATAATATATATTGTAAAATAAGGCGAATTTGATTTACATAATAAATATTGCAAATAAAATTGAATTTAAATATGGGCGGCAATTTTTTTGTCGTTTAGTTAGGTAGTCATTCGTTGCTAACTTCCGTTCTGCCAGTGTTCCCAAACATAAAATTTTCAAATCCACTAGATGAGTTCCTTAAACTGCTACAATTCCGCCAGATGGCAGACAATTGACTATTAATTAAATTTTAAACCAGGGCTCTGTTGTAATTATCATACTTTTGTTATTATGTATTTAAATGCATAATATATATTGTAAAATAAGCCGAATTTGCTTTACATAATAAATATTGCAAATAAAATTAAATTTAAATATGGGCGGCAATTTTTTTGTCGTTTAGTTAGGTAGATGAAATTCAGATGGCGCTACAAACTCGTCTACTCAATTTAACATAGAGATGTCGCTTCTTTAGGTATATATTCTTTGTTTTAAACAAAATCGTCAAGGTTAGAAAATTAATCAATTTCTTTACCATGTAAAATAGGCATAAGGTAAGAGGCATAATCAAGGTATATAAGGTATATAGGCATAATCAAGAAGCACTACACTTACAACTAGTTAAGGTTAGATATGTCAAACTTCGTAAGTTGCAGTTATGGAAAAATAAATCAAAAATCGTTAGTCTTATAGAATATTGCTAATAGAGAATGTTCCATTTACATAATGTTGCATTTATCGAATTTTTATTGTATTATCCTTTTTTTTTAATGAACATCCTGTATAATTTGGGATTTTATTGCAGCACAATTTTGTTGAATCAGAATTTTTTATTTAAAACTTTCGTACAGGGTTACCAAGTTATTTAGATTTTTCACAACAAAAAAAAATCGTTCCGAGGCTCTAATTAAAAATTAAGAAAAATGAAAGGTTATTGTAACGGTCCAAAAATAGCGTTGGCAGAAAGCGGCATTTTAATAATTAACGGACGTATGGACCTGCACGGTAGGCAACCATGCTTGCATTTTTTTGTTGTGGTGACGCGTCTCCCCGGTGAGCGATTTTTAAATTCACCGGCGGAAGCGCCGCCACGAGGAGAACTAAATTGACTCGTGCAAAAGATAGATCGTGCCAGAAGAACCGTTGCAGATAAGGTATATCACCATCCGTTTTACGGGAATAATCAACGGTTCTCAGTTAACCACCCTTGAGGGGGATTGAGGCATCGACTAGAGGGCAGAGAACACGCTCATAACACCGGAGTAAGTAGTTATTCCTCCTCCTCTTCGTGAAGCCACGTGTCCGGCCATTTTGATTAAGGCCATGTGTTTTGTAGGCGTTTGGCGACGGGCTAAACAGCTCGGCCAGAACCATTCTTGGCTGGAAGCCGCGGACCTAGCCCAGACGCCGTCGACGGAAACCGCCGACATCCCGGGGCTGAACCCAGCCAACGGCGAGACCACCCGGAACTCAGGCCAGATATAAATTCCAGATAATATAATTCTTTTTGTGTGCTCGATTGAGCCATTTTTGCTGTTTATTCTTTTGTGTGTAAATTGTGTCGTACGTGTTTTGCGCTAGTGTACGAAAAAGGTCGCTCCCTCGGCCCTTTCAATCGCGCGATTAGGAGCTTATGTTATTCGGCCGAATAGGGTAAACCCTGCGCGAAAGGGTGGCGCTCGGAGGTATTTGTTTTCAGGAGCGCAGGACACGGTGTCCGTCATTGATTTGTGTGAATAAACGCCGACAGTTTACCATACCAAACTCACACCTTATTTATTTGTTATTTTTTGCTCCCCCCACGTTTTCTCTTTACAGTTTTCTATATTCATTTCAGTTACAGTTTTCTTTCTCATTTATCTCATTTACAGTTTTCTCTTCTCACTGCGAGATTTAAATCTGGTGGTGTTGACGCCAAACGGTCAGCGTTGT